>CM059867.1:51830571-53030571 GCA_030490815.1 Acer saccharum
TTACCAGGAATGTATTGATCACATGTTCTATGTTGAATTGGTTGTTTGCATCATTGCATTCACATGATCACACTAGGAAATCCTTGTAAAAGGCATGAAGTCTTGGTTAGAGTTGGGATGACTCGGATAGCCAAGCAAGAAGACTTGTCTAGAGTCGGGGAGGACTCGGATAGGCAAGCAAGAAGTCATGGCTAGAGTCGGGAGAACTCGGATAGTCATGCATGGGAGGCTCCCTAGAGGCATGAGTGCCTTGGATAGGGAGTTGTCTATTATATTGTGAGATTCCCTTAAGCAATATAGTGTATAATATACCTAGAGAGGGGGGGGGGGGGGGGGGGGGGGGGGGGGGGGTGTGAATAGGTATAGGCCCAAATTCTTCCAATATTAAAAATGATGCGGAATATAACAAAGAAAATCAACACTTGATTAGATTTAGCAAATGAATTGATTTCATTAATACAAGAGTTAATCAATTTACAAGATATGCAATCAATGGAAGATATGGAAGATAAGGAAAAGTAAAAACAAAAATGAACACAAGTGTTTTTACGTGGTAAAACCTCAAAGAGGAAACATCCACAGGTTTATACCACAACCACCGGCAAAGCAATCCACTATGTGAAAAAGGACTTACACACTCAAGCTATCACTCATGATATTCGCTCAAACTATCAACTCCTAATCTACCTCGGGCTAGTGAATCACCAAGCTACTTCCTATCCGAGATGTATCCTACACCTCTAAAAAGCAACTTCCTATCCAAGACGCTCACGTCTCTAGGAAGATTTCTTGCTTGCCTATCCGGATCCTCCCGACCCTAGACAAGACTTCCTTGCTGATTATATGAGTCCTCCCGACTCTAATCAAGACTTCCTTGCTCTATCCTCAAAGCTTCACTCACTTTGCTAGAGACTTCAACCTAATGCAAGGCTATGATCTAAAGTGATGCAAGTGATGCAAACACAAACAAATTAAGCTAGATGATCAATCAAGCAAAATGTACATGTTCAATGACAATCTAGAATATGCTTCCAACACACAATCACAAGATTATCTAGAAATCAAGACATGTAAATCAATAAGAACAAAGGTATGAATATTCAATATATCACACTAAAAACCTAGTTCTTAGATCATGAAATAAAAACCTAGAAAATAATATGAGACATATCATATATAAATTTTCTAGAATCAATTTCAAACAAAATCAAGTTTAGCACATATATGTTCAAGAAAAATCACAAAGCTAAAACTCAATTGACAAATGATCAAACACCCTAGCATATGATCTAACATACTTCTCAACAAATTTTATCAATCAAATAGTAAGAATCAAGAGATGATCAAAGATGAAATTGAAAAAAAGAAGTTGAACAATCAACCTTGACCTCGTACTAGAAATCAGGCTGCTGAGAAAAATAACGAAGTCAGCTCTCTCTAAAAATGATTGGGTTTGTAGCTCTTCTCAAGACCAACAATTTTGGCTTTTGAATCGATTAATTTCGAGTTTGTATGAGAAGTTATGATCAAAATAAGAAAATGAAAATTGAAGAAAATATGCAGAATTTCGTGAAAATCACTTCAAGTTCTTCAACAAGTGTGGAGGGAAGGAGAGGGGTTTAAAAAGAGGAGAGAGAAGGATTTTAGGGGCCAATCAACATGAGCCATGTCACCCTCCTGTGGGGGGCGTGTGAGGCTCACGGGGGCAGAGAGCCCCTCTGGCCGTGAGCCTCACGGCCTCCCTCACGGCGTGGGCAAGGTGGCTCACGGCCTCCCACACCTCTCTCGCGCACTCTCCGGTTCTTCAGCCATATCTTGGGCATCCGAACTCTGATTTCGAATCCATTTTTGGATTACGAATCATGACTCCCTCACGCACGACTACGACTAAAAACTTTGAAAAATGGTTGAGAAATCATCTCGGAAAATGACGATGAAGTCAACTCAACGAATGAGAACGAAAAGTAGCATAGTCACATTGTTTGGACTCGAAACCTTATGAATGAGTAACCGAAACGACCGGAACTCAATAAGGTATTAAATAAGAACATGTTCAAGTCCTAAACACAAAATACACAAACAAATAAACACATATTCACACAAGCATGCCATATCAAAGAGATAGTCACAAAGCATGCAATTCTACAATGTTTATCTATTAAAGAACAATGCATGAGCATACTATGAAGTGTGTGAAAGTGTTATACAAAATGTTTGAACCACGATGCAGGGACACACATGTATGAATTGTGTGTGTGCGCGCTAACGCCTTGCAAGAGGATATGAGTCAAGATATACCTTTGACGATTTTCACCTCTTGAAGACGACTTTTGCACTAGACATTGCTCTTCACTTTTTAAGCTTCCTTTCTTCAAAGAATATCCTAAGCAACAACTAATACAAATATGGAGTGTTTGCAATGGAATCAAGCCAATACAAATCATGAACCTTACAATCCCCCTTTGGCTATTCCATGGCAAAACCTCAACCTCACCATACAATGTTTCACTCAAATAAACTCAAGTTGATAGCATACTCTCAATCTCACATTACAAAGAAATTCCTAGACTAAAAAGTCTTCAAGTCTTCAAGAATTCCTCTTTTGGTCTTCAAAGTACCTATGAGAGAAAATAACAACCAAACAAGAGATCTTCTCTAAAGAAGAATGGTGAGTTATTAACCAAAAACAAATATAGAAGACATCCCTTATCTCATACAAAAATGCATTACCTCAAGTGAATAAAATATTTTCATATTAAAGCATTCCCTTAATTTCCTAATTCCCAAGAACCAACCATCCTTAACATTATCAAGAAAGAATTCTTTCTCCCCCTTAAGACAAGAATTCTCCCCCTTAAGACAAAGTCACAATTAAGCACAAAGAGGAATATGATCACACAATTGGAACATGTTTTCCACACAAGGTGTGAAGTAGTCACAATTAAGCACAAAGAGGAATATGATCACACAATTGGAACATTTCCACACAAGGTGTGAAGTATACAAAATCTCCCCAATATCAAACATGGTGAGGTATACATTTTCTCCCCCTTTTTGTCAAGGAATAGACAAGGGACACAAGAGATAAAGAACGAGATATTAAGCAAACAAATCGTATAGAAAGCGAAGTTGAATAAACTAAAGCTCCCCCTTAACATATGCTCCACATTATCACCAAGTAGATTTGTTCACAAGGGACATCACACAATCACACAATCAAGCAATAAGAGAAAATATTTCATAACTTGTCAAAGTCCAAGAGAGAATCATAGATTTTCATTAATCTCTCAAAAATATTCTCACATTGCTAATGAATCAAGCACATAAGCAAAATGTGTGTGTGTGAATGCTTCTCAAATATATAGTAGGAGTAATTGTGATATCAACATGCAAACTCTATCCACACCTATCCATCTAAAGCCTTTCCAAAAATAGGTCAAACCGATATTCATCCGGATTTTTGCTTTTAAAATGAATAGATATCAACATATGAGCGTGTGTGTGCATGTGGCTCGTTTTCCCGTTTCTATTTGTCAACCCGAGCTTTTTCACAATTCTCAACTATACACCATAAGCCTTTTATTTTTCATTTCTTTTAGGCTTAGAATCAAAGATTTTTTTTTTTAATGATTCTTTTCAACACTTCTTTGATTTTCTAACAAAAACATATACCTCATGGCGGCTTTCACTCATCACAATGGCGTAGCCCTTTCCTACATTGGGTGGCTTCACAACCAAGGTGTGTAGCCCTTTCCATGAGGGTGCTCGTTGATTACTATGTAGTGCCGAAGCAAAATGGATACATACCATAGGTCATCTATCATGTACTTAACAATAAACTTCTAGATGCATCCATTATCTACACATATTCAACCACATATACTCAAAACTAAAACATAAGAGAAGCATTAGTGCACTTTTCAAAAAATAAATTTTCAAGCTCAAGTGCATGATCTAGAAACAATAAGATATTTATTTAAGATCATTACTTCTCAAGTGAGTAGCTCTCAAAGATATTAATATTCAAATAAAGTTTTGCTCATCAAGCCACTCACAATCACACATAGACAATAATCAACACAAATCATGTCAATGGATCTTAAGAGTTTTAAACCTCTTTGTCCAAGGACTTAGTAAACAAATCCGCAAGTTGATTTTTAGTAGGCATATGCTTTAGAGAAACAATAGAATGTTCAACATGTTCTCTAATGAAATGATGCCTAATATCTATGTGCAATGATATCATGCATACATAGAGTTGAAAAGATGAAATAGAAAGCAAGCTTTTAGAGTAGAGAAATACCTTAGCAAGCTTTTTCACCAATGAAAGGTCTCCGCTCTTTTTATGAGCTTTCTTGGCTTGTTTGTCCTCATGACAACAAGTTGTTGGTGTGTCATCCCAAGAAAATAAAGACCAAACACTTTCAACTCAAACAACACATAAAATGACTTTCTCTAAAAGTCTTAACAAAATTTTCACCAAATAGATTTCAAAATTCAACTTCTTTAAAGTTAATCAACAAATTTTGACTATCATAGTGATTATGAGAATATTAAGTTCATGAATTGACTAGAGACACCAAGTTTGAATACTAGACCTAGCACATTAAAAATGGCATAGTCAAGCATCAAACTTAGAACTCTTATCAAACAAGAAAAAAATATTCTCATATGTGCTACTCAATCAAGTATGAGAGCACTCACCTTTGACCATATTGGTCTTAGGTGAACCAACACAAACAACATCATGATCATTACGCATGGCAATATGAAATCTAGAAGATAAATCATCAACTATCTTCTTCATGAAAACATCACTCATATTAAAGTCACATTTTTGCCACGCACAAATATTTCATCAAGACTCTTCAAATGATCATGGTTAACACTCTTCTTAACCAACTTCTTCTCAACATATTTCTTAACATGATTATATTAACATGCATGTATTCTTTTCAATCCAAATTTTCTTGTAGGTTTCTTCACATGAATATGATCAATATGCACATTTCTCAAAGCATCAAAGCTATTGTCATGTTTAGAAACTTTCAAAGAAGATTTATCCATTTCAAAATGCACATTTTTCTTAACCCAAACTTTCCTTGTTGATTTCTTTTCATTAACATGTTCATCATGCATAGTCTCTAATGCCCTAACATGTTTAGAAACAACCAAAGGAAGTCTTTTCATCTCACTAGCATGCATCTCATTCCCTAGTTGCATTGTCTAATATACTGTAGCATTTAGGTTTGATATGCCCTACAACATTGCAAAAATGACAAACCGGGATAAACTTAGAGATGTTATGTCTAGCTCTAGACTTAAACTCATGCTTAGGAGAATGATTAGGTAACTTTTTCACATTTTTATCATGTTCCACATTTCCTAGTTTGCATTGCCTAGCATATTCATAACACTTAGGCCTAATGTGACCAACCACATTACAATAATGACAAACCGGAATGAATTTAGAAAAGTTACCTTTTGGGTGTGCATGCTTTGGTTGAGAAGTCAAGTTCTTGTCTTGTCTTTGTCTTTGATGTTGGAAGGAATAGTAGTTGAGTCTTTCTTCTCTTGGATTCTTGACTTGTTCTTGGTTGTAGGAGTCTTCTTAACTTCTTCTACAAACCCAAGCCACTCATATCTCCATGATGCTTTCCAAGTTTTATCACTTCATCAAGCTTAATGGCTCCAATTTTCATGCCATTAATAGACTCTTTGAGAGATTTGACTTCATCTATAAGTCACACTCTTTATCTTCATGATAGACAAAGAGTTCTCTTTTTGCTTAATCTCTCCTTCCATGGCAAACAACTTCATAGTAAAGTCTTCTTTAGATCATCTAGCTCTTGAGCACTTTTTCCACCTTTGAGACACTTTTCAATGGTCTTTTCATGCTCCTTGATGACTTCACTTTGCTTGCTCATCTTCTCCAAAGACATCTTCTTTTCATTGACAAGAGCTTTAAAGATCACCACTAAATTGGCATTGATCAACTTCAACTTGTTGTTCTCTTCATTCTTTTGTTGAAGGATCTTGTCATTGAAGCTTATAAATCTTGATTTGAGGAGGCTTCGAACTCTTCTTGATTGGAGGAGATTTCACTATCTTCACTACTCGAAGAGATTCACTTTCCTCATTACTTGAGGAGTCTTCACACTATCCTCAAATCTTCCTTCATATATAGCCGTGAGCAATATATTGCTAGTATATTCTCGTTCATTCAAGGACTCCTTTCCTCTTACTATCACTCACACTCATCCATGATTTATCATTGATGCTCTAATGTAGGCTTTCATTGTATTTCTCCAAAAGGTGTAGTTACCACTATCCAAGAGTGGAGGTCTAGCACTAAAGCACCTTCCGGCATCAATCACCCATAGCTACAAAAATGAACAAACACAACAAAAAACAACAAAACAAAACACAAACACTATAATATGGATCTATCTAATTACTTCTAGACACCCGCTCTGATACCAATTGAAATTCCCTTAAGCAATATAGTGTAAATATACCTAGGGGGGTGAATAGGTATAGGCCCAAATTCTTCCAATATTAAAAATGATGCGGAATATAACAAAGAAAATGCACACTTGATTAGATTTAGCAAATGAATTGATTTCACTAATACAAGAGTTAATCAATTTACAAGATATGCAATCAATAAGATATGGAAGATAAGAAAAGTAAAAACAAAAATGAACACAAGTGTTTTTACGTGGTAAAACCTCAAAGAGGAAACATCCACGGGTTGATACCACAACCACCGGCAAAGCAATCCACTATGTGAAAAAGGACTTACACACTCAAGCTATCACTCATGATATCCGCTCAAGCTATCAACTCCTAATCTACCCTCGGGCTAGTGAATCACCAAGCCTACTTCCTATCCGAGATGTATCCTACACCTCTAGAAAGCAACTTCCTATCCAAGACGCTCACGTCTCTAGGAAGATTTCTTACTTGCCTATCTGGATCCTCCCGACCCTAGACAAGACTTCCTTGCTTGATTATCCGAGTCTCCCGACTCTAATCAAGACTTCCTTACTCTATCCATAAAGCTTCACTCACTTTGCTAGAGACTTCAACCTAATGCAAGGCTATGATCTAAAGTGATGCAAGTGATGCAAACACAAACAAATTAAGCTAGATGATCAATCAAGCAAAATGTACATGTTCAATGATGTTAGGTTTATAGTTTGTGTTGGCATATATTCCATATCAAAACGTGTTCTTTTGTAATGTTTAGTGGTCCATATGTTGAAGATTTATGAAGACGAAGAAAGTCTTGGCCACAATTCATGCAAAATGCCGGCTTCAAAGAGATATGTGCTTCATTGATCATCAAAGGTAATATAAGACCTCATATCTTACAAGGCTAGGCACACACACACACATATGGCATCCTTATGTGTTCCTTCATGGTTAAACATCATTGATATCACTTTCACACACTTGATAATATGCTCATGCTTTATACTATCTTGACAAACTTTGCTTATTGCATGTTCTAGGACTATGTCTAGGAAATAGCATATGTGTGTCTTTGTGTTTGTATGTTTCTGTATTTTGTATTTGGACTTGAATGCTCTATTATGATTCCTTATTGAGTTTCGGTCATTTCGGTTCTCATTAATTTCGAGTCCAAACGATGTAGCTATGCTAATTTTCCTTGAGTTAACTTCATCGTTGTTTTCCGAGATGATTTCTCAACCATTTTTTAAAGTTGTGTAGTCATCATCGTGCGTGAGGGAGTCACGGTTCGTAATCCAAAAACGGATTCGAAATCGGAGTTCGGATGCCCCAAGATACGGGCTGAAGAACCGAGGGAGCACACGAGAGACATGGAAGGCCGTGAGGCCACTTGGCCCATGCCGTGAGGGAGGCCATGGGCCCCACGGCCAGGGACCCTCTCTGGTCCCGTGAGGCCCACACTCCCCCATGGGGTGGGTGACGTGGCCTCTTCGTATTGGCCCTGAAAACCTTTCTCTCCTCCTTTTAAAACCCCTCCATTCCCTCCATTTTTTTTTCAAGAAGAAAAAGCTTAGAATTCCCTTCAGAATTTTTCTCCTAAATTTTCCCAACTTCCAAACACCATAACTTTCTCATACGAAGTCGGATTGAGTGATTCAAGTTGGAGAACGTTCGTAATTGAGTCCTCTACCTTTTTCAAGTAATTTGGCAGCTGTTTGATGATTTTTCTGGTGGTTGCACACAGAAAACCGAACCAGCTCGTGAATCCAAGGTATTGGTCTTATCTTTGGGGTTTCTTTCTTTTTAACCTTCAATTTGCTTGGGGTTTCTTCTTCTATATGTATGTGTATGTATTATGAATGCTATAGAGAAAGATAGCTTCATAATCAATCTTAATCAAAAGTCTAATTAGAGACATATGTGAACTAGTTTCTTAGATTCTAGGTTCTAGCATCTTGTTATAAAAGCCTTTCATTTTCTCCCTTTAGTAATCATCAACAATGCTAGCTAATTGTAACAAGGGCATAGAAAAAGTTCAAAAAAAGTTAATCTGCAACATATGATTACTTCCATCGATAAAGAATAATATACTGTGATTGTGGGAGGAAACCAGTGGGGAGGTTGCCAACCAACGGCTATTTATTCCAGGACTTTTGCCGAAGGTCCTTGGCCGTTTTATTATATGTTTGGGAAGCCAATTCGAACAAAGGGAAACAAGACTTCTGAAAGACAAGGAAAATGCACCAAGTGTACTTGCACATAAATGAAGTTGAAAGCTGCATTGCCTACTTATTGAAGAAGCGAGAGGAGGATCCATATAGGAATCACTACAAGAAAAAAGATGTTTGTATGACACTTATTTATGATGGTTTTTTTTAACCATCAATCAGTGTGATGGTTTTTAAAAACCATCATAAGAACTTGATGGTTTTTAAAAAGTGTCAAGTCTTGACGATGCTTCCAGATAATATCATTAAATGTTGATAGTTTTTAAAAACCATCAAGAAGTGTGATGTTAAAAACCATCGAGAATCGTTGATATTTAAAAACCGTCAAGAAGTATTGATGTTTAAAAACCATCAAAAAGAGTTAATATCTTTTTGATATTAAAAGTCCATTTCTAAATTCCATAACCAAAATAGTTAAAAAAAATTAATAGTAAACATGATAGAAAAAATAAGATTTATTATTTATATATTCACTTAAAAAAAATTATTAAAAAAAAAAAAAAAAAAAAAACTTAAACGGTTGGTTAAATGTCTACAATTTTTTCCCTCACAAAAAACTCAAAAACCTAATACTTATCTTTTAACTCTCATCAAACCTAGCCGCCTCCAAATGGTTCTCAAACCTAATACTTATCTTTTTTTTCGTCTTTACAATTATAAGTCAAAAGTTTTTCATCTCTTCGAAAGAGACATGGCTGTCCATAAGGTTCTCGGTGGTGAAAAACGTAGGTTTGTTCTTTATTTCTTGAATTATTTTTCTTACTTTTTGATTTTGATCTATGATTTTTTTTTTTTTTTTTCCGTTTAAGATATGTTTTATTGTGTGATTGCTTATGGAGAATAGAGATACTTTGAATCAAATATCTAGATAGAGCTGGCTTGTTAGTTAATCGAATCGAACTTCTTGTTTTCTTTCTTTATTAAAGTTCACTTTTTTTAATCATATTTAATCAAGGTTTGAGTGAAAATTGTCCTGAGTTCAGAATTTTCTTGTCAAAACTGGTTTGAATATAAGACAATTTATTGTCAATTCTCTTTAGATTTTAGAAATTGGAGACACCAAATTAATTTTTTTTTTTTTCCAGGTAAAGTTCGATAATAATTCTCTCATTATGGCAAGATTGAACCAATGACCGCAATTACACATGGAAATTTTGCTACATGGACAGCAAAAGGAAAAGAAATTTGGGAACAACATTGGAATACAAGTTGACAGCTAATCTTGTATCCAAATTCTTTGTTTTGTATGCCTAATTACCTTATACACAAGGCATCCAATGTACGTTTGTGTAAAATTTGTAAATATATTTCAATATATATTGTGTAAAAATTTGTCATTACTTGTATTATATATAAATTTTAATTGTTATAATAAAATATTTTTATTTGTTCGTATAATCCTTTAATAATTTGGGATTCAATTTTAATATATTATATTTATTTACTAATGTAATAATTGCTATTAAATTAATTATAATTTTTTTTAAAAATAAAATACTATTTTGATAGGTTAAATATTGTCAAAATTTCATGACAGTTATTAACCATCAATATTTATTGACTTTTTTTTTATGGATATTCACCGTCATTGGTTTATGACGGTTAAAAAGCGTCAAGAAGTAATGACGTTTTTTAAACCGTCAAGAATGACTTCTTGATGCTGGGTTTTATGACGTTTTTAAACAATCATAAAACAATGTTTATGACGGTTGTTAGCCATCATAAAACCTCTTTTTCTAGTAGTGAATATTGTTGATAGAACTGTATTTCGAGCAACATATGGTGGTGAAGTTCCAACATTTAAACTCTAAAAGATCAATTTCACAGGTATATTCTTTGGGTCATAATTATGTACAATCATTTTCAGTGAAACATTAATTTTGTTCATTATAAAGTAGTATAATGTAAGTAAGCGATGGTGCTCTTTGAAGTTACATATTCATTCCAATGTTGCCTTTTAAAGTCTGATATGTAGCATTGCCAACCTGTAAAGCAATTCTTTCTTTCTTCTGACCATCATATGCCATTTTCATGGAATTGATCTCTGTGAATGTGTGTGTATATATATACACACACATGCACACATATTAGTATTTAAAAGAAAGATTTTATGTATCCTAGTGATGAGCTCTCAGGTTTATGGGAGTGAATTATGTTTTCAGGTTTGTTCTGTTGATCAGTAATACTATAACCTCAAGCAAACCACAAAATGATTGACGTTTCCGGTGTAAATACCAATTCTTTGATATTTCCAAGACTTGGAATTAAACTAGAAATATTGAAAGACAAATTATCTTGTCACTAACTATCAATGCATGCCATCAAAATTAAGGTATGTGGTGACATCTATGGTTGGAGGAGTTTCTGTTGACCACTTGACCCTATTAGCAGAATGTTAACAATACTACTGTTGGATTTTATCCCTATTAGCAGATTTGTTTTAGAAAAAAGAAAACCAGGGAAGATTTAGTATCTTTTGTACTGGCTTTTTGACAGTTTTGAATGAAATTACCAATCCTTGAAGATGCACTATTGTTGTATTATTGCATTGGTTTTGCCTGCCAGAGAAATATGACACCTGATGCTTTTGCCTACTTTTTCTTTATTCTATTTACATCTTACAGGAATTGACATATTAGAGGAAATA
Source organism: Acer saccharum (assembly GCA_030490815.1). Taxonomy (NCBI): domain Eukaryota; kingdom Viridiplantae; phylum Streptophyta; class Magnoliopsida; order Sapindales; family Sapindaceae; genus Acer; species Acer saccharum. Next base: position 51,841,924 of record CM059867.1, read on the forward strand.
GGAATACAATTTCTTTTAAAAAGTCTTTTGTTAGGTAATGGACATCACACATCACACACTTAATGAAGAATAGAATGTGATTCTTCAGATTTTAATTTAATGGTAGTGTTGAAAAGGAATTGATCCTATATGAATCTCGTGACTAGTAGAAAAATTTCAGCCAAGTAATGGAAATGTACTTTATAAGATTTAGCTGTTAAAAAAAAAAAATGGAAATTTACAATGACTATTCATTCTCACTTGTGGGGGACAAAAGACACTTATGAAATTGTGGCCGGTGTGAATAATGTGATCATGTTTTCGTATTGTGTTAACATGTGCACCAAGGGGTCGCATTAAGAAAAGATTCTTATTGATACAAGTTAAAGTATTCTTTTTCATCCATGATGTAGCATGTTATGGGGGAAGTAGGATGAATCACTCTATCGAACTTGAGATCCATAACCTGAGGGCTGAGGCAAACCAAAGAATATTAATATTAAAACCAAAGAGGTTACAACAAGCCAAAATTATAAGCCTATTTATTATAATTAATATTAATACTAAGAAAGAAAATAAATCCTACTAAAAAAAAACTCTCCTAAATTGTCCTACATCAATCCAAGTTATAAAATTTAATACATTCAATACTAGTTTATTTTATTTTTTATTTTTATTTTTTTTGGTGGCAATAATCTTTCTTTAACGTGTATGCATGGTTGCATTTTTGGATTTAAGTTATCATGTTTACCATCGTTCACATTAAGAAAAGCATCTTATCGATAAAATTAAGTATTCTTTTTCTAAACCTTCTCCTAATGGAGGAAGTGAGGCCGCCTCCAACGACTTTTTGTGCGAGGATTGTAAGTTGCTGATTAAGCAATAGAAGATGCTGACTAAGTATAAGGAGATGAATCAAACGATCAAAATAGGCTTAAAAATTAGAACAATTTCAAACAAGTCTGCCTAACCTATTATTTAGCATAGCTAGAAGATATCTTATTAATAAGTTACACTGCTCGTACAGTAAAGGATCTAAATAGTCTTATAATCAGAAGAAAGAAGAAGTTTTGTGTCAAGGAACAAGTAGTGGACTATGGAAGATCAATCAGAATATCTATCTTACAATTTTTCTATCAATCAGAATGTCTTTTGTGATGGAAATTTACAATGACTATTAATACCACTTGTAGGGACACAAATATATTGTTGAATTGTGATCATGTTAACATGTGCACCTTGGTATTTAAAGCTCCAACAGGTCCCTTAAAGGCTCTTTTAATGTGTTTTTGGTGGAGCTCACTCCCTTAATTAAAGAGTGGCTTTAACCCCTTAAGTGGGCTCCACATATTTAAAGCACAAGATATTTAACTTTTAAATCCCAATAATTTTTTTATTATCCAATGAATAATTTGTTTTACAATAATAATTATAGAGTAAAACATTAAAATAATTAAAAAATTATTAAGGGAGTTATTTAAGGGAGTATTGCTAGAACACATACTCCCATAATGGTCTCTTGCAACAACATCCACTCTTAGGGCCTCCAAGGGAGACTATGGAGATGCTCTTATCGATATAACTTAATTATTCTTTTTCATCCATGAAAATCCTCACAGATCGACTCTTCTTATATTAACCTTCTTGCTACAACTTCATATATGATATATTTTGTACTAATTTATAATCTCTTGATATGTTTTGTATACTATTTTTATTGAATCTAAAAATTATTAAGGGAGTTATTTAAGGGAGTATTGCTAGAACACATACTCCCATAATGGTCTCTTGCAACAACATCCACTCTTAGGGGCCTCCAAGGGAGACTATTGGAGATGCTCTTATCGATATAACTTAATTATTCTTTTTCATCCATGAAAATCCTCACAGATCGACTCTTCTTATATTAACCTTCTTGCTACAACTTCATATATGATATATTTTGTACTAATTTATAATCTCTTGATATGTTTTGTATACTATTTTTATTGAATCTAAATTTTTTATATTATTTAAATGGGTAATGCTAGACGTCCCAATTTTTTTTCCCAAATTCTGTCTTAAATGATGTGACATGTGATGTGTCAACATCTCATCAATCACTACATAATCTCATGATTTATAAGATGCCGACACCTCACGTGTCACATCATTTGGGAAAAAAATTTGGGACGTCTAGCATTACTCTATTTAAATATACTATTGATATTGTTTTTAAAATTAATATTTTATTATAACATTCTCATTATATATAAAAAAAATCTCCTATATTATAAGAAAGCAAGTCCCCTTTTTTTTGAATTAATAAGAAAATGCATATTATTTTTATTTTATTTTTGAAAAGCCTATTGATTATTTTTATAATCAACATTTTACTGAAAAATTAATAAGTTTTATTAATTAGTAATTTAAACTCATTTAAATTACCTATCGAAAATGGTTGAATTACCTGTTGTTGTTGAGAAGAAAGGGATCACACACACAAATCTAAAGCACAACACAGATAATATGAAAGCAATAAGAAAGAAAAGACGACACCAAAGATTTTACGTGGTTCAGCAATTTGCCTACGTCCACGGAGCACACCACACTCAATCCACTACTTTCAGAGTTGATTATATTCTCTCTATCTCTCTCTCAAGTCTCTCTACAATTTGCTCTCTCTCTCTCTCTCTCTCTCGCACCCTTTTTTCTCACACCCCATGGGGTTTACATAATGGTAGAATTTATATAGGAACACTAGGGTAAGCCAAACCCTAGGATTGCTTTCCTTTTTTGCACAATTTTCCTAATTTTCACTAATCCGTCATTATTGCGGTATGTACCGCTGTGCAGGGGCGTACCCAGGAAATAGTTACCGCTCGAGCTAAATTATATATATATATATATACACAATATATTTTTTCTTGGTAAACTAAGAATAAACAAAAATTATATAATTCTTGATAAAAGTATTTGTTTATTTTTGTAATAATAAGATGACACCAATTCAATAATGGACTATTCAATAATATAAAATACATTATAAAATTTATGCATAAACAATTATTTAAACTTGTAGTTAAAAAAATATATATTTAAACTTGTAAACGGCTTAATTCTATAATGTTAGAAGCCATAATATTATGTGTATTTTTACAATGAACAATAAAATATTTACATTTCACTAAATTTAGATAAAATATCATAGTTTTATAATATTATAAAACCGTAGGGAATGTTTATATAATTATACCTTTATATATTGATTTTTTTTTTAGAGGGATGCCCGGGCTACAGCTCGGGCAAGCCCTCTCTTATGTCCGCCCCTGCCGCTGTGTATGCATGGTGTCTGTGCCATAGTATGTTAGGCGTGACACCTCTAGAATTCTTCGATGTGTATGTAGTGGCTGATGCACTATGTCTGCACGACGGTGTGCACAATATGTCTCCTCTAGAATCCACCGATGTGCGTGCCGCAGTTGGTGCTCCTTGTCTGTACGGCGGTACGCGCCGCGCCTACTATCGAGAACCGATTCACAAGGCTGGTTTTAGGTTTCACAAACCCAACATTATCGATAACAATTTTCACCATCACACAACCACCGTCATATTACACATCCCCAAACTAGTTAATACATGAGATGGCGATTTTTTTTTTTTTTTTTTGTTAAATTGACGAAGATGAGGAGGGGTGATGTTTAATTATTGTGGGATTGTGGTGTTTGTTTTGTTGGATTTTGTTATGGATGGAAAGAGATGGAGAAATGAAAATTTTTCTTTTTTGGATTTGATGAAGTGAAGAAGATATACAGTGTGGAAATTGATGATGTTTAACTCTCTTTTTTATTTTTAACTTATTTATTTAATTAGTTTTTGTGGATTTATGAAGGTGGTTGTGTGGTGTACTGATATTTGATGATTCGGAGAAGTGTTATTTGAGGATTTTTTCGGGATGAAGAATTTTTTTTTTTTTTTTAATGATTTGGAGATGTGATTCTTTCATGATTTATTTTTAGGATAGGCAAGGATGATGAAGAATTTATTTTTTATTAAAATTTTGTTAATGTTTTAATATTTAAAAATGAAAATAAGTGGTATTTTAGTCCATTTACACGTTTGACCATTGACTGTTAGGAGTTAACGGTAGAAAATTAACAGTAGGGGATGTTAGTGCAATATTTCTCTAAAGTCAAAGAATGTTTGTGCCAATATGACCAAAACTGCCATATACGTGTTATTATGCCAAATCTTAGGGGATGTTTATGCAATTACCCCATTTATTTATTTATGTGGCGGCAATAATCTTTCTTTAACTTGCATAGTGGTGCTATTGGATTTAAGTTAATCTTGTTTGCCACCCGTGGGTTCACATTAAGAAAAGCATCTTATTGATAAAGTTAAGAGTATTCTTTTTCTAAACCTCCTCCTATCCAACGACTTTTTGTGCAAGGCTTGTAAGCCACTTTGATATCTTATTTAATAAGTTAACACTGTAAAATAAAGGATCTAATTACTCTTATTATCAGAAGACATCAGAAGTTTTGTGTTGAGAGACAAGTAATGGAAGTCACCATCCATGGAAGATAAAGCAGAATATGATTCTTTCAGACATGTAAAAAGTGAAGGAAAAAGAATCAAATTCCACAGCCGAAAGGTAGGATATGACTTTGACATGAAAATGCTTATAAATCTTATTTTCATTTGAGTGTGTGTACACACACATATGTATATATATAATTAAGGAGCTTGTTAACATCTTGGAAAGTAAGGAAAAAAAAAAAACATACTTAGATTTCTTTTTACAGTGTTCTTCCAAGTCTAGCTAGGCTCATCAGCTACCAGCAATATATATGGCTGTTTTTGGTCCAAATATTTATGAAAGCTACTATGGTGACGACAAAGATGGAAGACGCCAACGCCAACGCCAACGCCAACAGTTGAGACAACCTGTTGAAAACGGGGTTCAACATGACAAAGCTGCTGAAGCTGAGACAGATATAGATCCTGCTATTTCCCTTTCAAAAATTTTGAAATTTTTATCGGATTCAGCGGCCCACCTCCGTGATAGAATTATAGCTAAAAAAAATTAAATTTTTTTTTTTAAATATTTACCTTACATATTAATACTATTAATTTTATGTTTTTGTAATTTGGCCCTCCCAAATCTAGACTTCGACTTCCGCCTCTGTTTGTTTCATAATATATTGTTGTTAAATCCACGAGGGTTTTTTATTTTAATGCAATTCATCCATGTAAGGTTTTGCATTATGCCTTGTTTAATTTCTGATAAAAGTAATAAAGCTTCTTTTTTTAGCAACCGTAATTACTGTGTTAAAATTTGGAAAATACAAATAAGGAATTACAAAAGAAAAAAAAATGAAAAGATTGACATTGTTGCCATTTCAATACATAGGGTAGGGATGAGCATTTCCCTTCCCCCACGGCCCCCCAACCCCTTGGGCCCATCCCCATTCGGGGACAAATTTTACCCCCAAATGGGGTTTTGGGATGGGCGTGAGGGGTAGGGTATCTCTCCCACTCCCATTTGGGATTTGGATTCCGACTATTTCAATCTTTCGTTTCACCTTGTTTCCATATCCAATGCAAAAAATAATCAAATTATCCTCCCTCTGTTTTTGCTCTGGTTCTGGTCTTTGCTTTGTGGTGTTGTGGGTTTCTCGCTGTCTTTGTTTGGTCTGGTCTTGGGCCTCTTTTGCCTTGTGTCCTGTGTTCTTGCTCTCTTGAATAAATTTTGCCTTTTAGGTTTGTCCGTCATTTTTAACTCTAGGAACACCAATTCGTTGGCTGATAGTCCGGCGAAATCTGGTTCTAACGGCTCTGAGGATAGGCTTGAGTGGTTGGCTCCGTGAGTTTGTTGCAGCTGTCTCGCTTGTGTTTGGGTGGTCTTCTCTGCTGCAGCGGTCCTTCTTGTTGCTCTGGTTCTCTTGGGCGCTCTGTTTCTAGTTTTGTTAGGCTCCTCTCTGCTGTCTTGTTGACTGGGCTGGAGGCTTTTGTGTTTGTGTTTGGTCGTGCTCTGTTTTGTGTTTGCTGTCTTTGTTCTTCGTTTTGTCTTTTGCAGCTGTTTCGGGTCTGCTTGGTCATGTGTTCTTGGCTGTTGGCCCTCTAATAAATTTGCAGTTTCAAAAAAAATAAAAAATAAAATTATCCAATCTAAAATATATAATTGGTTTATTTTAATTCAAAATAAATATAAATACTCATAGTAATAGAGTAATACACGATAAAACAAAATAAAATATTTGTGTGGCTTACTTGTTTGGTTGGGCTTTTAAAAAACCTCTATTGATAAAAGATCTACTTGCAGTAGATCTATTAAAAATAGAGTTTTTGAAAAAAAAAAAAAAAAATTTAGTTGTTTGGTTGGTAGACTTTAAAAAAAAAAAAGTCTATTTGGAGAAACACTTCCCCATAAGCTTTTGCCTAGTAGAGGTTTAAACTTTAATAACCCAACCAAACAACTCTAAAAAACTCAAATAGACGTTGGTAGACATTTTGAGGCAGTAGAAAGCTCAACCAAACAAGCACTTAGTATTAGGGTTAGAGAATTAGATTATTATTTTTTTTCTTTTCGGGGGAAATGGAGAAATGGGGCTCCCACCCCTATTTAGGAAATTGGAGAAATGGGGAGAATATATAAATGGGGGCAGGAGAGGTTCCCCGCCCCACCCTAATTTAGGATTTGGGGGACAAATTTGCCCCTACCCCAAACCCCATTTTGGGTGAAATTTTCCCCCAAATGGGGATGAGCCCTATGGGGGTGGGGTTCTATATAAAATCAACCTCTATTTTTTAAAGGTGATTTGCACAAACATGACCTAAGTTTAGATATAATTGCAGCTATATGGACCTTTTGCCCGAAATTTCACACCATGATGCAGTGGAAAAATCGATATTAGGACAGGATAAATGACCCGAATTCGTTGATTCTTTGAATACCGAAAACTAATTCCATTGATTCTTAAGAATATCGAAAGTGAAACCTTTTATTACTTTTTTAATCCTCATATGGCTACTAGAACAACATGCATTAAAATTCGTTGAGTCTCGCAAGAATACCAAAATTTGGGATAAACTAGAGAAGAATCTCTGCAATTTAATTAATCATCAAAAACTCCAATCCCTATTATTTTTATCTTTATCTTTCTGTTTCTCTCAAGTGATTCTGTATTGTCAACCCTGAGCATGGAAATTGTATGATTTATTTATACAATTCAGGGCATTTTTTCGGTAGTAGTAGCACATTTATGATTTATTTATGTTGTGATGATGGTTATGAATTGTATGTGATTTTGTTTTGGTTGCAGAATTGCAATTGAGGTTCATTTGATTTGAATGGAGGCTCCAACTCTGTTGTTGGATTTTCAGAGTTTAGAGGAATTTTGTACGGTCAGTTATTTGATGGATATAAATATCATTGAAGTTGAATTCACATGCTCTGTTCTATTCTATGAAATGTGAGCCAATTTGGGAATTTTACGAAGTTGAATATCATTTGAGAGTTTTTCCTTACAATCTACAAATTATCTATTTACACTTCAATTTAATTTATTTTTTTTTATTAATGACAATTTTAAACTGAATTAAAATTACTAAACAAGACAAAAAAAAAAAAAAAATTAAAGACACTCCAAACTAACTAAATTATTACAAAAAAAAAAAATTCTCTCATAAATCATTAGATTAAATATGACGTATTACACTCTCTCTCCTAAATCTATTATTACCATACTAAACACAAAAATCCAATCTCTATACTTTCTCGATCAATCTCTATTAATAGTTAAAGAAAAAAAAAACTTATGAATAATTTGGTTTTTTATTAACAGTAATATATATATATATATATTGGGTCTTCCATAAGGGCTCCCTTATTTTAATTTTGGTAAGAACCACCATGAAATCACATCGATTTAAATAAATTTTAATCTGAATTTTTTCGTGAATGATAAGTTCATTGAAATCTACCTATGAATAAAATTTGAGAATTTTTCAAGCACTAAATTTATTTTTCTTGAATTTCCTATATTTTGCCTATTTTTCTAATGCCTTCATATTTTAAAAAATTTGGTAAAAATAGTTGAAGTACTTGAAAAAATTTTAAATTTTATTTATAGGGAAATTTTAATAAAAAATTCAAATCAAAATTCATTAAATCGATGTGATTTTATGGTGGTTCTTACCAAAATTAAAATAAAGGATCCCTTATGAGAGGCCTACTATATATATATATATATATATATATATATATATATATATATTATGAACAAATATGAGTGTCAAAAGATAAAAATGGATAATTTTAGAACAAAATGAAGTGTATTTAGAATTTTTTTTTTAAAATTTAATTTTTGAGAATAAAGTGTCTTTAGAAAAGAAGTGTAAAAAGAAAAAATTGGATTGTTAAAAGAAGCTCTCATTCATTTTAGTTGATGGATAAATATCATTTAACTAGCGGTAAATGCCGAAATTGCCCCTTTTTCTTCTCGAATGCTCCCAAACACCTTTTATACGAAATGTGACCTACACATGCTCAACAAACAACATAAAATATCTAAATAACTCGTGAATCCAGCACAAGACATATGGAATATGAATAGAGCATAAAATATATAAATATGAAGTTTTAAAAAAAAAAGATAAAATATGAAGTTAATAAGTGAGAAAATGAAATTAATTAATGATAAGTAGATGGATTTTCAAAAAATAAAAATAAAAATTCATTCTGCTTTGAATTTCTGGTTTGGGTAATATGGATTTTTTTACCAAATAAATAAATAAAATGAGAAAATTGTCAAAAATAATACTGTAGAATTATTAGTTAAGAATATTTTTCAATCACAATATTATTACTTTTGTTAAATATGATATATAAATATATTTATTTAATAAAATCAAATAAATACTGATTTGTCTTGTCCCATCTATCACTATTATGTGGTAACAAACATTGGACAAGACAATAAGAGCACTCTGGTCATTTGAACCTCTAGTCCCATCATGTTTCAGCCATACCAAACGCATAACAGTACAGTTAGCAATTCTATCCTAAACATTCCAAACACAATATGGAACAACTGTCATGTCATTAGGGGCGGGCAAAAATCCAATAAACCGAACAAAACCAATCCAATCGGTTTTTTTCCTAGTTCACTATCTCAAACCGAACTGAGATCCAACTTATATATATATATATATATATATATATATATATATATATATAAAATAAAAAAAATAAAAAAACCCTATGTTCAACAATCTATGAAACTAAAACTATGAAAGTGTGTCACATTATATTTTTTTTCTTTGTTTTTTTTTTTTTTTTGCTGAATATTATTTTAAACTAGTATTTTCAATTTGTTCAAACTCATAATTGAATTTGGTCGAATCCCAAAAGGATTAAAATATGAAAATATGTGTAATAATTAAAGCCCATGAATTTGGCCCAGTAGGACCAAAACCGAAAAAAACCGAACCGAACCGTACTGATCCAATTCAGTTGGTTTTTGATCGGTTAACATTTATAAATTTTATTGGATTGGTTTATATTTTCAAAAACCGAACTTTATTGGTTTTTATTGGTTTTATTAAAAAATGAACCGATCCATTAAACGTCCACCCATACCTGTCATGTCCCGTCTCACCATGTCCTGTTTCGTCCCCATACCAAACGCACCTTTAGGGTACAAGTCCTTTAAATAAGAAAACTAAAAACCTAAAGGAAGTAGAAAATAACCAGGAAAGCAATAAAATCATCAATTTTCCTACAAAAGAAATAACTGAAATTACAAAGGAAATTAAAAATACTAGAATCCTAAAACATCATAAACCTATCTAATAAGCAAATTAGATTTGTAGTGGCAAAAAAATGGGCTAGTGGCTCATGATATCTGACTTGGCCCACTCCGTCAGGCCAAGCGCCCAAAGTAAAAAAGTACAATCTAACGCCCACAATTAAAGGGACTTTAATTAAACCCAAAACCCGGTTCATTATAGAACAAACACAAGTTATACAACTCAAAACAAAGTCAACTATATTTAAGATATGTCAGTCGTTATATGGATCCCAACGGTAGACAAAGGCCATCAAAGCCATTATTGCCCGATTCACACAAATCAAAATGGGCAATCAATTGGCATAGGGATCAAACCCCAATAAATACAGTCAAACATTGAGGGTCTCGAACCTTCGAATGCACGACTCGTATGTGGGCGCACGACTTGTATACACAAATGCCGCTCTAATTGGACCGTGAGAGTGCAGTTGACTTTTTACCACTTCCCTAAGTCAACGTTTTTGTCTAATTAATAAGGAAAGTATTTATTGTTTGGGATCTGATTTCTTACTTGATCACTAAGAATACAGAATCAGTGTTTAATTAGAAATAGATCTCTAGGAGATTATTATCTAATTAATTATTTCCTTATCAGCTCAAAAACGTGCTAATCAAGCAAATTCCAAAAAACAATCCCACAGAACCCTAGTGACTCTATTTTCGTTTCCTATATAAACCCTATTATACTTCATACTATTATTCATTCGAAAAATAGGTTGTATTACAGAGCAGTAGGGTTCTTATTTATGATTTCGTGTTCTTCCTTTTGTGGTAAGTTTAAACTCGATTTGAGTTTGCTGTAGTGGATAGTGCTTAGGCCTACCACTGTTGAACCGTTGAACCGTTGTATCCTGGGAGACGATTGCCAAAACACATACGGTGTTGCCCGGCGAAATTGTCTTAAGGACATCGTGTGAAACACAGGCCTCGGTTCTAAAACTGTTTTCTAACGTGGTTTTCTTGTGTTGTTGCTTTCTGTTCTTCCAGATACGAGCCAGGTTTGTTTTGGACTTATAAACTACACCTTTTCCCTCATATCCACCTTCGACCCAGTCGCATCAAGCCATAAGTTATTGCAGACGGAGTTTTTGTGAGTTTCAAATGGAGTTATTGCAAGGTTTTCAGCTGAGAAGATCTACTCGTCCAAATTAGAGACATGATGGAGAGTCTATTCAACGACAGGAGATCCACTTGGATGTTGATATTTGACTATTCAATGATTTGACCAGTTAAACCCTTGATTGGCTTACATTATATTCTTGATTGGTTGACTTTTCTACTATCCAAAAATCACTGTCACAAATCTTGGATCTTCACTCGCTAGTGATGTGAGATGTGACATTAGGTTCAATTATCAATATTGTAAGGATTCCCATGTGTTGATTGGCTTATTTTGTGGACAAACCACAATTGGGGCTCTTTGTAAGGGTAGTCTAGGATTTGATATTCATGTCTAATGGCCCTTTCAAGACCTCAAGGTTTCAAGCACTCCAAAGGTATATCTAGTGCTTGGTTTTGTGCTTTGAAGAGATTAGATGCACACACACACACACACACACACATTCCATTCATATCCATTCTTTGTGTATAACATGTGTTTATTTATGTGTGCATTCATGTTTAAAACATCTCTTCTTGCATGTTATTTTAATTGCATCTTGCATATCCAATTGCCTTGTCATGTATAGACTTAAGATTGCATTTTTGCAATGGGTGCTGTCAAAAGCGCTCTACAGAAGCGCTGTGCGAACAGCGCCCATATGAGCGCTGTACAAACCTGATCGATTTAAATCGGTCATTGTTGGGTCGCTGTACAAAGCACGTATAGCGCCGTACGTACAGCGCCACTCTGTTTTCCCGAGAGAACAGAGTTGGGGTGCTGTACAGACGCTGTACAGAAGCGCTCTACGTACAGCGCCCAAGGCAAAATCTGGCCAACTTATTCAAAACGACCACACTTTGTTTTGGCCCCCTATATATATGCCACTTTGACTTTAGGTCAATCAAGAGAGTTCATATTCAGATTTCATACTTATGATATTTTTCAAAGACAAGAAAGATTCCAAGAACTCATTTTTAATTACTCAAACACCATTTCATGATCATCAATCATCATCTAGTATCATCTTTGATCATCTAGATGTCTTTTTGAATGGATTTTTCATCACACTTTGCTTGGTAAGCTTTTCACTAATATCTTACATATTTTGTGTTTTTCTTAACAAGCGATCTCAATTTATTACTTGTATGTTATTTATATATCTTTTGGATATAAGATTGAGATTAGTGTTTTGATTGTTTGAGAAGTTGTATTGTGATAGCTAATTAGGTTTTTGCTTAATCTTGATTAGCTAAACTATTTGACATGTCATTTAGTTTTTAATATCTGGGATTGTTTTAATTGCAAATTCATCATCTTAGATAAGCATATAGGGTTTCCCTTGCTCTATGTTGCATTTGGATATTCATATATTCACTTAGGATGTTAATCTCTTCATTGAGAACATAAGTCTTGTGTGTAGCATCCGGGATTAGGTTGCTTAGATCGCAAGCATTCGAACTAGGTTCACTCATACCGGGATTAGGTAGGTGTGTGATTACTTCCGAGAGTAGGTTGTAATTTTTATCACTTAGTGGATTCGAGGTTCGGGTGTGGCTCACTTATTAGCTCGTGGTTTTTCTCGTGAGGGTTTCCACGTAAAAATCAAGTGTTATTTAATTTCCGCATTTTATACTTGATTTATTGCTTTATCTAGTTAGGGGTAAATTCGTAATATTGACTTCACACGAAAAATTGGGTAATACGTTTAAAATCTATTCACCCACACTGTGCAATATTTGTTTCAAATATTATATATATATATATAGTGTGAATTCATAGAGAGCCAAAAAATTTTGTTGATTTATTATTTTTAACCACCAATTTATATGTTATTGTTTTCATCACTTTTGACCACTTTTGGATAAAATTACCCTTAAATTTTACTTCACATGTTATGTAACTTGATTACATGCCATTTGATTCCAACTTACATGCAAGTTGATTTTTCAAATTACATGTCAGTTAAATTTTAAATTACATGCCAATTGAATTTCAACTTACATGTCAATGATTCTCAAGATACATGCCAGTTGCGAGAAAAGAGAGATGTATTCTAGAGAGAGAGGCTCTGGGGCTAGGGGTTATGGTGAAAGAAAAAACTTTAGAGAAAATCTTTTCTCCATCTATGTAGGGAATCTAAACTGGATAGTAGATATTGAAGGTTTATGGAGAATCTTCAAGGTCTTTGGCAAGGTGAGGGACATATTTTTGTAACCAAAATATATCCGTCGAAAGTATAGTTATGCTTTTATGAGATTTGGTTCTATAGAGGAAGCTTGAAAGGTGGCTGGTTTGACCAATGGCATGCACATTTATAGTTGGTCTATTACCGCTAAGGTGGCTACTTATGATTGGAACAAGCGTCGATCTGGATGCTCTGATAGACAGGGTAGGAAATCTCAAACAGATAGTGCTAAGTTCTGGGAGGTGGAAAATATGAGGGTGTTTTTCTGGAGAATACTCAAGGCCATGAAGATCGCTATTTTGCAGAAGTGGTCAGAGGTAACAAGAGTAAAGAGATTACAATGAAATGGGAGGCAGATCGGTACGAGGAAGCTTGGCTTTCGAAGTGTGCAATCGGAGTTCTCAAACATTTCTTTGATGTTTCTTGTGTTGCGGCCAGATTACAAGATAGAGATCTTTGGTTTTCCTCATCTTACTTGGGTGATCAATCTATTTTGTAGGAGTTTGATTCTGCTGCAGTTAGGGACATGTTTATTAAGAAGCAAGCTTTGTGGAATGATTGCTTTTCCATGATGTTAGATGGTCAAGAGATTTTCTTCCTTAAGTCAAACCTACTTGGGTCTCGTACTCCAGTATTCCATTAGAGTGTTTGTTAGGATTTTGAGTTATGTTGGCACTATTCTATATCAAAACGACATTTACTTTGTATTGATTAGTTGTCTAGGATTCATGGTTTAATAAGCTTTAAGGAAGTTGGACAACACATCAAGCAAAGTGAAGCCTTCAAAAGGAGAAAGCATCAAAGGTATACATAGACCTCTATCCTCTTACAAGGCCTTTAGGCGCGCGCACACACACACACACACATATGGCATTCATATGTGTCCCTGCATAGTTGTACACTGAAACTAATAATGCACGGTATGTATAAAACTATTTAAAGGGGTGGGGGGAGGTGAATAGATTTTAACCCTTATTACCAAATTTTCGTGTTTAGTCAATTTTACGAAAATAACCCCAGTCTAGTCAATTTAATAAATCAAGCATAATAATGCAGAAATTAAAGGACGCTTGATTTTACATGGAAACCCTCAACAAGGAAAAACCACAGGCTGTTATGTGCGCCACCCACGAACCTCGAATCAACTAATTGTAATGATGTTTACATCCTAAGTTGACCTCAATCATTCTCGGACTATAACCCACCACTACTACCCACAGGCTTTTAAAAGTGAACCTAGTTCAATTGCTTGTGCACCAAGCTACCTTAGCCACACAAGACTTACTTCTCAATGAAGATATCAAATAGCCTATATGAATATATATGATATTCAAAATGCAAATAGAGCTAGGGAACACTAAATGCTTATCTAGGATTATATGATGACAATTAAATCAATCATAGATATCAAATGCTAAATGAAATGGCATAAAGCATAGCTATGTGAAGGATAACCAATCCTAGATACAATAGCTATCACAAACAATCTCAATCATTTTAATGAGATAAATTAGTTATATGTTAAATAAACATGAAAACCTAGCTATCACAAAACAACTCAATCAACACATAATCTCAATCTTGTAAGTAGAAATTAATTTAAAAGCATACAAGTTATAAATGAGATAAATTGCTAAGTAAAAACACTAAACTTAATGAAGATAGTGTTCAACTTATCATAACATGTGTGTTGAATAAGACCCATGCATTAGCACATACTAGATGATCCTAGATGATGCTTTATGCACATGGAAATGAGTTGGGAGAGTTAAAGAAGCAATCTTGGTGCTTTCTCTCACTAGAACCTCTCTTTCTCTCTCAAGAATATGGAGCCTCTCTCTCTAGGGTTTGATTTTATGGCTCTGTTCTCAAAATGATGAGAAAGATATGTATTTATAGTGCCCAAGTGAAACTATGTTGTTTTGGAATAATTAGAAAAATTATGGGCATTTCCACAGTACACGCATCAAGGCAGCAACTTAAAATTCAAGCTCTCCGAAATATGACCAAACGATATCAAAACCTTTCGTATAATATATCGTTGGAAAGATATGGATGTCTACCTTCTACTTAGAGAATGACATTTTGATTTATATAGAAAATGTTATGGTCAATTTAGTGACCAAAGGTTAGAAACGGACAACAATATAGTTGCCCTGTTTTGGTGGTCGCTTTAGAGATTTCAAAACCAATGCAAACGGTTATGAAATAATATGAATAATATACCTTGGAAAGGTATGAGTGTCTAGTTTTTCTAGAATTTTATAAAACTCAATTTTAATTTTTTTATAAAAAGTTATGGTCACAAGACCATACAAATGTCAATTTTGAAAAATATTTAAAACATTGAATTCCAATCTTTTGAAACTAGACACTTTACTCCAAACAACCAAACCAAAACTAACACTTATCCAAGAGAAGAATAAGACCTTCTCAAATGGTCAACCATCGTGCTAATACATGCACACCATCGTGTAAGCACGGACATTTCCGATCACTCAAACGGAAACGAATTACTAGACATTATCACACAACAAAATCCAACAAAGAGGTGCAAGTGTGAAGTGTGATAAATGCACATATAAGAACTGAAGCACAAATGCAAGATGAATAAAACATATATAAAGAAGTGTGTGTGTGTAACTAATCTGTTCAAGAGGCAAGTCAAGTGATTTACCTTTCGCTCTTGCTCTTGAAGTTACCGGGGATGCTTGGAAGCTTGCCAACTAGGACCTAAGTTACCCATTACAAAATCATCCCCATGTGTGATTTGTCAACGAAATAAACCAATCAAAATAAGAGGTCCTTATATACACTATTAGTATAACACATTCACACAGTTGACAAAGTATGCACATGCATTAGATTTAATTTAACAAACATTATGAAATTGCATGTTCTAGGACTATCTCTAGGAAATGGCATACTTGTGTGAATTTGTATTTATTTGTTTTTGTTTTATTGTTTTTGGACTTGAACATGATCTTATATGATTCTTTATTGAGCCCCGGTCATTTCAGTTACTCACTCATTAAGTTTCGAGTCCAAACTAGGAAGCTATGCTACTTTGCATTCTCATACGTTGTGCTGTGTTGTCTACATTGTCGTATTCCGAGTCTAATTCTCAACATTTTATCAAAGGTTCATAGCCATCCTTGTGCGTGAGGGAGTCACAGTTTGTAATCCAAAGATAGATTTGAATTCAGAGTTCGGAGGCCTGAATATGGCCAAAAAACGCAAGAGGAGCGCAAGGAAATCTAGCAATGGCCAAAGGCCATGCTTGGGAGGAGCTGTGAGGGGCGCGTGAGGCTCACGGGCCACACACCCCTCTACCCCATGAGGAACACGTGCCTCTTACGGGGGGTGACATGGAAGCCTCATATTGGCCACGAAAAATCTCTCTCCCTCTTTTTTAAACTCTCATTTCCCTCCTATTTCATTTTCAAGAAGAAAATTTGAAAAAGAGAAGTGCATAATTTTCTCTCCAACTTTCTCAACTTCCAAACACCTTAACTTTCTCATTTCTTATCTGAATTAAGTGATTCAAGTTGGAGAATCTTCATAATCAAGTCCCCTACCTTCTCCAAGAGAGTTTGCGGCCATTTGATCGAGTTTTGTGGTGGTTATACACTCAAAATCGAAACTGCACGAGATTCCTAGGTATTGAACTAAACTTCGTGTTTTCATCTTTTTAAACCTTTAATTACCTTGGGTTTTCTTCTTCTATATATATGTGTATGCATGATGAAAGCTATTGAGAAGGATAGCTTCATATCAAAGCTAATCTAGTCTAATTAGAGACTAAATGTGAACTAGTTTTCTAGGATTCTAGTTTTTCACATGTTTGAGTGTTGGATTGTGATTAGCTAGATATCTAGGGTTATTTGTGATTTGATTGACTCATTTTATGATTAATAACCTTAGCATATGCTTGGATCCTTTATTTGAACAAATCTAGGATTAGCACATTTGATTTTGTGTTTAGAGCTAACTAGGATTTAATTGATTATTCATTATATCCTTGCTCTAAATGAGAACTACAACCTTTCTCTCAAAGTAGAGGAAAGAACAATTAGGGAGAAGAGAAGAGAAGAGCTTGGATGAATTGTGGAGAAAACTTGGGTTGGTATTTATAGACAAAATCCAACCCCAAAAGTCTTTATGTAATGAATGTGTGAGTGAGAAGAAGATCAACTTCCACCGGCCAACTACTTTATTGTCACCAAATTCTCCAATTTCAAACTTCATTTAATATACCTAATGAAATGACTTCAAATCCTTTCAATTCCTGATCCTTATTAGTATTAATTAACAAACATTTTCTAATCCTCACAGGCACTGCCTTTGTATTTCTGGCAGAAGCCACGACATCAAGAGCCTTTAGGCCGCTTACATTTACTATTTCCAGTGTTTCTGGAGAATCCTGGAATACCTTGGATACAAGTTCCTCTAGGAACTTTATAGTTTCCGAATTAACATACACTTGAACGATTAAGTGGAAAATGGTGTTGCCAAAATTCATCAATCTCAACTTTCATGGCATTAGGATTTTCGTGCAGGAAATTTTCTGAGCTCTCACATTGTTCTTTAGTATCGCTCTGATTAGTGGTTAATAAAGACCTATCTTCTCCTGTGATGTCTTCATTCTCTCCTGTACGTTCCTTCAACACATCTATATATAATAGAAATTATCAGGTCAGTATCATCTGCATATTTGCCTTTATTTTTTCCAAGTAGTTTCAAGTGTGTTTTGTATGGCTTAAGACTTATAAAAGCTCTTTTGAGATTTCCTTTTTACCTTTTTTTTTTTTTTTTTTTTTTTTCCTGGATTTGGATCCCCTCCTCATCTTGAGTGTCCTCACCTTATCCGTACTTTTATAATGTATTTTCATGTGTCTAATAAGCAAATCAATGGATTTGATTAATTCTATCTTTTGTCAAGATAAAGACATTAAAATCAACTTAATTAATCTGGACCATTATTGCAATAAATTATGAAAGTGAGAATAGTCAAGGTAAGGAGAGTTCCGGATCTTTTATTTTATTTTATTTTATTTTATAGCTTTTATAAGAAAATTGAAGTGAAAATTGCAAAAGAAATGACTACATATACTATCTTAATTATTATTTTTAACCACATATATATAGAGTTTTAATCGTTAATAATCGCACTATAAAATTTATTTTCGGTCCATAACCACAATTACAAAAAATGTGATATCTTTGAAAAGGATAAGAACACGAAACCTTGGCCATTTTTTAGAACATAAAATTACTAAAATGTCCCTCAAAACATTGTTTTTAACTTATTTTATGATGAAAAAATTTACCAAAACATCCCCCTCCAGAAGGGTGTTTTGGTAAACATTTCACTTTTTTTTTTTTTTTTTTTTTTTTTTTTTTTTTTTTGAAAATCGAACGATTCAATTGGGAAGTGCCTACCCCAACAGCGAACCCATGCAAATTTTCCTGGGCGCGCGTTGTCTAGGCAGCGCACCCAGGTGACACCATTGCAAGTGTCGCACTGCCGCTTCGGCTTAGCAAAACCATTACCGGGCAGCGCAAAGTCTAATGATTCTAGATGATATTTCTGATTTTCTCTCTAAATTAAATCATCTTAATTAATCACAACTCGATATATATAGAGTCATGATCATCTCCTCTTTATCATGCCAATTTCTTAAATATTCCAAAGTAAGGTCTTAATCAAAGTCGTTGAAGGTTTTGATCATGACAGTTTTGATCAAAATCAATGAAGACCTTATTATCATTCTAAGAAAATTAGTTACGTACTAACCTCTTATATATTAGTAGTCCTTATTTTTTTGGCCTGCCCGATGGTCTTCTCCCTTTAAGTGGATGTATAATGCAAGAACTAATATGTTCTCCATGAACTCATTGTATGACAACTTGTTTTTCACCCACTCCCCAATAAGTTTCCCATCCATGTAATCTAAAGTGTCTCATCGACCATTGTAATTGACTACTAGCCTAAAGCTTTTGAGGCATAAAATATCTCATGTATATTATGTTTGGTATGAAATATCCGCTATATGCAGTATTTCATGTAAAATATGAAATATCCAATGTATATCATATTTGACATGAAATATCTCATATATGTCATGTTGGGAATGAAATATCTTATATATGTTACATTGGACATGAAATATCTCATATGTCATGTTGGATATAAAATATCCCATGTATGCAGTATTTCATGTAAGACATGAAATATCCCAAGTATGTCATGTTAGGTATGATATATCTCATATATATATCATGTTATGCATGAAATATCTCATGTATGTCATGTTGGGTATGAAATATCTCATATATGCAATATTTCATGTAAGACATGAAATATCTCATATTTGTCATGTTGGGCATGGAATATCCCATGTATATCATGTTGGGCATGAAATATCTTATGTTGTCATGTTGGGTATGAAATATCTCATGTATATCATATTGGGCATGAAATATCCCATGTATGTAATGTTGGGTATGAAATATCCCATGTACATCAAGTTGGGCATGAAATATCTCATGTATATCAAGTTGGGTATGAAATATCTCATGTATATAGTATTTCATGTAGAACATGAAATATCACATGTACATCATATTGGACATGAAATATCTCATGTATGTCATATTGGGAATGAAATGAAATATCTCATGTATGTCATATTAGACATGAAATATCCCATGTATGCAGTATTTCATATAAGGCATGAAATATCTCATGTATGTCATGTTAAGTATGAAATATCTTATGTATGTCATGTTGGGTATGAAATATCTCATGTAGGGGTGGGCATAAAAACCAAAACCGAATTGAATGTATGTCATGTTAGACATGAAATATCCCATGTATGCAGTATTTCATATAAGGCATGAAATATCTCATGTATGTCATGTTAAGTATGAAATATCTCATGTATGTCATGTTGGGTATGAAATATCTCATGTAAGGGTGGGCATAAAAACCAAAACCGAATTGAACCGAACCGAACTGAATCGAAAAAGGGTGTTTGGTTCGGTTCATAGCCTCTATTCGGTTCAAACCGATTTCAAATTTGAAAACCGAATTGAATTTGGTTCGGTTTCAATTTTGAACATATAAAACCAAACTGAACCGAACAAATCGAATTGTCTTAATTAACTATTTTGTAATGTTCAATTTTATTATGGATTGTTTGTTGATGATGTTTTATTTTGGACTACATTATGTACTACATTTTTTTTAATTCTATTTTATAGAAGTTATGAAGATTTTATATTTTGATTGAGTATTTAGATTGAATATGATTGAAATTTTAGATTTGGTTTGAAAATTGGGTTGTATTTTGTTTAAATTATTTTTTACATATTATGTTTTCTTAAAATGTTTAAGCCTAAATGTCAAAAAAACAACTTAAAGACCTAAAAAAATTAAAAAACATATTTAAAAAAAAAAAAAAAAAAAAAAAAAAACCTTCAAAGGCCCAAAACCGAATAGGCCCAAAACTGAATCGAGATAAAGGTGTTCGGTTCAATTCGGTTTTCAAGTTCAAAATGGTTCAAACCGATTAACATTTTTTAAAACCGAATATATGTCGGTTCAATACGGTCTTGGACAAAACTGAACCGAACCGATCCATACCCACCCATAATCTCATGTATGCAGCATTTTATGTAAGATATTGAATATCCTATATCTGTCATGTATAATATGAAATATCTCATGTATATCATGTTAGGAATGAAATATCTTATATATGTCATATTAGGCATGAATTATCCGCTATATACAGTATTTCATGTAAGACATGAAATATCTCATATAAGACATGAAATATCTCATATATATCATGTTGGATAAAAAATATCTTATATATGTCATGTTGGGCATAAGATATCTTATGTATATCATGTTAGGTATAAAATATCTCATTTTCTTCAAAAATACATGATTTCATTATATCAAACGATATGTCACGTTAAACATGAAATAACTTACTTATGTCACGTTTAACGTGACACATTGCGTGAAAAAATGATAGTTTTATAATTTATTGGTTAAAAACAATAATGCATTATGATGATTGATTACAAACAATAAAAAATTAGAATTTAGTTAAAAACAATAATTCATTTCTTGATTTGACTGCTTTTACAAATGTCCCTTTATTAAATTTGGTGTGCAATGTAGAGCAAACTCTTGTGATTTTTCGTTTTTCCTTCTCCATGCATATTGAAATAATAAAGTCAGTGCAAAACATACGAGTCATTGACTAAGAATAACAAAATTTTTATATGATTTTTGATGATATTATTTGTTTAATTTTTTAATAATAAGATGACACCAATAATATATGGACTACTCAATAATATAAAATATATTATAAATTTTTTCATAAACAATTATTTTAATTTGTAATTAAAAAAAAAATTATTTAAACTTACAAATAACTTAATTTTATAATGTTAAAGGCCATAATATTATGTGAATTTTACCACTTACTTTGAACAACAAAATATTTACATTTCATTAAATTTAGACAAACACATCATATTCATGTAATATTATCAAACCTTAGGGGTAGTGTCTGTAATTAAGCTTTTATATATTTAATTTTTGGGAAAAAATCGTTTTGTCCCCTAGTGTTTGCCCTATTAGAAAGGTGAGAACAGGGTTTGCTCATATTGGCCGGTCTCCCCCCCTGAAATCGAAATAACGTTCAAAGAACCCCTTCTGTTAGCTTTATCAATGGAAACGCTAACTCTGACAGTGTACAATGGATTAAAAGACGATTTTGCCCTTCAATACCATTAAGAAAATGACCATTAACCTTCAAAATATTTATTAAATAAAAAATATATTTAAGAAAAAGAAAATTAAAATCATAACTGAAAAAAAAAAAAAAAAAAAAAAGAGGGATCTCCACCGTCCATCTTTGATGGTGGAGATATCTTTTATTATTTTTTATTTAATTTTAAACGCATAAATGAAAATAAAACAAAATTTAAAAACAATTTTTTTTAATAATAATATATAAACATATTTAATAATATTAGAAATATATTTAATAATAATATACTCATTTTATAAAATAAAAAATAAAAACTCTGCAGACATATTAAATTTAGTTCCTTAGCACTTTCTCTGTTGCTGTTTTTGTTTTGGCCCTGTTTTGGCTTTGTTTTCGTCTTTCCTTGTTAGTGTGTGTTTATCTCTGGTCTTTTTATGCCTGTTTGTCTTTTTGGCTCAATAAATTGATTGTTAAAAAAAAATAAAAAAAATAATATTAGATTAATTTCTATTTTTTTTTTAAAGGATTATCTAATAATTTATGAAAAAAAAAAAAAAAAAAAAAAAACAATTAACATATCAATTTTCTAAATGAATTAACGAATTAATTGTCTAATAATTAACATATCAAAAACGAATTAACACCATCAACCCCATCTTCCTCTTCAACCTCATCACCAACCTCACTAAGAAACAAAAAAATATTGACTTTGAATACAAACAAACAGACAATCACTCACAACATCTACATGGGTATCTCTAAACAAACTTGATAGAGGCAGTAGAGAGAGAGAAACCAGTTCAGTTTCAAATTTTGAATTTTGTATAAGCAAATCTGACACAGAGACCAGCAGAGGCCTGAATCGAACAAGAGAGTGAGATCAAAGTGAAGAAGACAGTTGAAGGGAGAAAAATTCTGAAATCCCGCTTTCTTTGATTGGCTCTTTTTTTTTTTTTTTTTTTTTTTTTTTGGTAAAAGAAAAAGCTATTTTCTTTTCCCTTTAAATTTCTTTACTTTCTCTCACCATCTTTCCGTTGGAGACCAGAAAGATTGCAGCTACTGTTTGTTGCAAACCCCACCCAAAAAAAATAATGGCTGATGTCTATTTTATAGTTGAATGAGTGAGAGAGAAAAAGATTAGAGAGACATAGAGATGGATTCGAGAGGTCAAGAGAGAGGGATTGGAGATAAGATTCGGAAATTGGATCCATATTTTTATGTGGGATGATGATGATTTAGGGTTTGGGAGAAAATGATTTAGAGTTTGGGGAGAGAGGAGAAGATCTGGATTCGAGGATTCCTAATAGGTGGATCGAGGAGTGACCTAGCATGATCTTCTCCACTCATTTTTTTTATTTAATATATTACTAATTGTGTATATCAAATTACCTTTATAACCTTCGGTACTAATTACCCTTACTATCCTCCTAAGAAGGAGCTATTGTTAACAACTTGGACAAGTGAGAGCAAAACATACTCAGATTTCTTTTTACAGTTCTTCTTCTAAGTCTAGAGGTTCTTCAGCTAGCTAGCAGTATGTCTGGTTATGGTACAATGTATAGAAACTACTAGGATGGCACCAATGGTGGAAGACGTACACCGACTGCATAAACAACCTGTCAAGGATGATAATGACAAAGCTGCTGCAAATCAAGCAAAATCAACATTTATCCATCCGAGTGATTCTTCTGAACAACATCATCAAAAAAATGAGACTACTGATGATGCTCATGGTGAAAATGTTAATTCTAAGTAGTCCTATATCTATATATCTATATGACGGTGTGTGTTTTTATTTTCTATGATTTCTACTATCTGTCTGTTGGTCTTGGCAGAATGGCAGCAGTAAAGGTTTTATATTGTGGCTTGTTTCTGATATCAGTAGTACAATAAGCTTTATTAATTATGAAGCACTGGCAATAAAATTATTGATGCAATATATAGTTTATTTGCTCATTTGTTTGTAAATTTTTCCTATGGTTATATATATAATATATCTCCTTCTATATCTTGATCTTAAAAGCGGGTTTCAATCCTTAGTATATAGAATAACTGAATCATGCATCCATTTTTGCACAACTCTTTGGTGGGTTCTGCATGATCTTCAGGTTTCTGTTGTTTCGCGTGTATGTGTCAGTGTGTATTGATCGTTATATACACAGAACCTTAGTGCGCACTTGAAAGTCGTCCAAGAAAATTGTATTCTCTCTGGTGTGAAATTGTCTACCACTTTATATTCAATCCTTGTAAAATATTCGAAAATATTTAAATGTA
This sequence comes from Acer saccharum, assembly GCA_030490815.1. NCBI lineage: Eukaryota > Viridiplantae > Streptophyta > Magnoliopsida > Sapindales > Sapindaceae > Acer > Acer saccharum. Next base: position 51,866,098 of record CM059867.1, read on the forward strand.
TTATATATATGACCGGGTTGCAAACCCGAAATAAATACAAAAACATATATATGTAGGACGTGGACCAAACCAAGTTCTAATACCATACCAGAAACCACTAGACTTAAAAGCTTTTAAGGGCTCGAACAATGATATAAAATAGTCTAACAATAAGGACCCTAACGATAACATTTACTTTTTTTTTTTTAACAGCAATTTTATTTATAAAAGGCTAAGAAGGCAACAGAACACAAGCAATAAGCTGATAACGCAGCACCCAGCACACGATAATGTTTACTTGATGTTGGTTTTTTTTTTAAATAGTCGGGGCCATAAGTGGGTTTTACGATATATTTCAGCCAAGAGAGGAAATTGCATCCAAGCATATAAGGTGACTGGGAGGCAACCAAGCAAGCAAATTAGAATAATCACCCATTTCCATGGATGAGAAATAGCTATGCAAAATGCTGCACCAAATGCTACCATCATGCTTAAACTAGACATGAACAACGTGATCAGCCCTATAATCAACTTCCTAGGCAATGCCTCCAGGAAATCTTCTTCTGCGTAACGCGAAGTCAGCATTCCCAGGAACATTTGCACTGATGTCGTGGAAGCAAACAGAGCTATTGCTACTGAGATAGCAAAGATTCTGAAGGATGTTTCGTTCAAGTAATTTGGCATTCCATCCGAGTTGATTCCTCCTGGAATGGTGAAAGCTGCCGCGAAGACTATTGTGATGATTAGTGCGGCCACCACCGAGCAAGATGTGGCGGTGTCTCTCATCCATTTCTCACCATCTTCCATTAATTTTTTGTGTTTTTCTGTAAACACCTCTCCAGGGGTTTTATCGAATTTGTTGCGCTGCTCTTGAAGGAATGGTTGGAAAAATTCTTTGATACCCTGGAAATTTTTTTTATTAAGTTAGCATCAAGCATCAAGGTTTTAGGTCCTTAATAGATTCAGACTCCAGTATTTTTAAACTTGGTCAAGAAGATAAGGTCTGCCACGTTTTTTGTTACAGAATGACTTCGAGTGACTTTGTAACAATACCGAGTGATAATGAGTGACTTTGTAATGTTACAGAATCAACTCTGAATCCCGCACCTGAACCTTCCTCCGATGAAGATTATTATAAACTTATCTCAAAATATGTTGAGACTATGAAAATTATAATAAACTTATCCTAAAATATGTTGAAAATCTCCTTGATGGAAAGGTGCTTACGTTTCCACTTCCTAGATGAAGTAACTAGTTCACTTCTCATAATCAGCAGTTCAGGTTGTAGGTACAAGATACTCATAATTTTCACATAAATAGATGCTATAGAAGAGATTATATAAATGGATGCTATATATAGAAGAGATCCTACGATATCTATTACCTTGAACCATTGCAACTCCCGCTGCATCTGCAAAGCTGCACCAGGGACTTGACTCGAGGGTACCAACTCTCCGGCTAAATGCAAGATGTTCCGGCCTTCTTTGTCCTTAATGTAGTTGCTATAGTCTCTTATTGACACGACTTGTTTATGTATGAGACTGAAAACCTTTTCCTTGCGATACAAGACAGCAAGAAGAAATATGTTTTGCCCTTTTTCGTCATAGAAAACACCCGAATTGGGATAGGCCTTGAGAACTTCATTGACAAACTCATGAATTCCAAGCCTTGCGGCAGTCAGGACTGGTTCCTTTAGTCTCTCAGAGGCTTCTTTGTAAGTCCAATTCACTTCCGAAATCATCAGTCTCACTATTTCACTTGTTTGTGTATGTATTAACTTGTGATCATGTATGCGTTTGATATAATCTGCAATATTGTACAAGATTTAAAACAGGACCGAGTGCTACTCTGGTTAAGACTATCCTAAAAAAAATCTAAGTATGCCTTAGATATAATTAATGCTTGGTACTGTATGCATTTCCGGATTGACCAGATAATTATTAATTTTAAGGCACAAGTTAAAATTATTACGAGACTTATGTAACACATTTTTAGCTAAAAGTCAAGTATTAAGTTGGTGCTAATTCCAGCAAATTAGCACTAAAATGAGTTAGAAAATTTTAGAACTCTAAAAAGAATTCAATTTTAGAGAAGAACAATTAATGTCAAATCTTACCTAAATGAATGAGAGCATTCCACAGAAGTGACAGAACAATGTACAATTTTTCATCAGTACATCTGTGATATATATAAGCAAATAATTTTTCAGAAATTACCAAAAGTTCAGGAATAAAAATGAGGAGAGAATCAAGTTTTATCTAAAAGGAATTAGAAAAAGAAAATGAGGAGGGAACCTAATTCCTTATGTAGGAGGGGCAATTGATTACCATCAACAGTTTTTACTAAAAACTCTAACCACAAATCAGGAATTAAGTTCTCTTCCTCTCGTTAGGATTCAACACTTGCATTTAAAGAAGAGATTATACAAACCAATTGTAGAAGCTATTTGTGGATGAGTTGGAAATTCTTCTGAGCAGTTAGTAGAATATTTCGGATTTTGCATCTCTAAGTCTCCATCCTCACTGTCCCTGGGAGGCCATGCAACATGATCCTGATCATCTTTCGCAGGAATGTCTGCAAAAAAATGACTTCCTTAACACACTGCCATAATATATATTTCAGAAACTAAAATCTTTAAAATAATTGGATTACAAATTATATGCAACAAAAAATAAAGAAGACAGAGAGATTCAAAACTTGCATTAAAAGAAGAGATTATACAAACCAATTGTAGAAGCTATTTGTGGATGAGTAGGAAATTCCTCTGAGCAGTTAGTAGAAGATGTAGGACCTTGTATCTCTAAGTCTTCATCCTCACTGTCCCTGGGAAGCCAAGCAACATGATCCTGATCATGTTTCACAGGAATGTCTGCAAACAAATGACTTCCTTAACACACTACCATAATATATATTTCAGAAACTAAAATCTTTAAAATAATTGGATTACAAATTAAATGCAACAAAAAATAAAGAAGACAAAGAGATTAATTTAATTTGGAGACCAACAATGGTAGATTAATCTTTCCCAAAATCCAAGCCTTCTGCCACTTTTATATGCCAGATACTTTTCAGACAGCATCTTTACTATATTATTCCAGCAATCATTTTTTTCGCGATCAGCTAACTTTGGATAATGCTTCAACAACCCAAGAGCCATGCCTGAGCATACGGAGGAATTTAATTAATGACAAAAATCGGAAAACGAATCAGCATAACAAGTACACAAGATCCCACACTTTAACCATTTGATAAATCAATATCCTATACGAAAAAAATGTGCGATTTGCCGCACCAGATAATATATATATATATATATATATATATTAATATATATAGACGTAGGCATAAATCACTAACCGTGGAGATTAGATTCGATGAGCATTTTAAGTAGCAAAGGACCAGAATCCAAAGCAAACTCCTCAGTCCAGTTAGTCACTGACAGTAGATATCTAACTGTTTCCTTTCGGCCCCATTTAGCTGCATGGTGGACTGGAAGCAGATCCAATCCTTCCTCTGCTTTAGTTAACAAACGTCTGTACTTTTCCACAAACACTTTTACAGCTTTTGTATTTCCAGCCGAAGCAGCAACGTTAAGAGCTGTCATGCCATTTACATCTAATATTTCCAATGTTGCTGGAGAATCCACCAATACCTTCGATACAAGCTCCTTCAGGAGCTTAACGGTTTCCGAATTAAAATACCGTTGATCAACGATTAAGTGGAAAACAGTGCTACCAAATTCATCAATCTCAGATTTCATGGCATCAGGATTTTTGTCCAGGAAAGCTCTCTGAGCTTTCACATCGTTCTCCTGTATTGCTTTGATTAGTGGCCGATAATGACCTATATTCACCTTCGATAATTTCATTCTATCCTCCGTGAGTTTCTTCAAATAAACTGTATATATATATTAGTGGAAATTATCAAGTCAGTACCGTCCATATGAAATGCTGCAGAAATTTGCCTTTCTCTGGTCGTTGAATAGCATAAAATGACTAAAATTTAAGATACATAAGGCATGTGGGATTAAAGTCAAGATGTACTAACTATATATATGATCTAATTTATATATATCTCAATATCTCACTGACTAGAGAATGACTCTGTTTCTCAATATGCAAAACTCATGAAATGTTCTGATTTGTAATTGAATCAGTAAATGTGTGTAAAACAAGCTATATATCATGCCAATTTCTTGAATCCAAATGTAGTCGTCAATCGTCTTAACCAAAACTCGTGGAAGGTTTTGATCATGACAGTTTTTTATCAAAATCAGTGACAACCATATTATCATTTTAAAAAAATCAGATATAGTAACCTTATATCTAAGTAGATACAATTCTCAAGTCTAAATGTCTTGACCTTAATAAAAGGGGACTTTTCATGAATAACCTTATAATTACAGAGTTTTCTAAATTTGTCAATTTTCCATAGTTTGATTGTTGTTATTAAACTTTCCACTTTTTGGATAAAAATACCCTTAATTTTTGAAACAATAGTTTTTGAGAAAAGTTTTTTTTTTTTTTTTTTAGAGAGAGAGAGAGATCTCCATTGGAAATCCAACAAACCTCCAACGATGGAGGTATGTGACCTCCAAAAGAAATGTTTTGGGGAAATCTGCACACAGATCTTCATTAATGGAGGCAGGGCCAGTCCTGACGTTTTTGGGGCTCAAGGCGAAAAAGTAAAAAAAATAATGGGAAAATGGGCTCCATGACATGTATGTTAAATGAGGAATGGGCACAAAATGGGCCGCCCTTCCAACAATATAGTTGGGCCAGCCCTGAATGGAGGTGTGCAAACCTCGATTGGAAGAAAAAGAAAAAACGATATAGAGTTTTTAAAAAGAAGATGAAAAAAAAAAAAAAAAAAAAACTACATTGGTGTGTTTAATTTTTGATTAAACATTGGCAACTTTTTTTTAAGGGATAGTTTTATCCATTCAAGACAAAATTTGACAGAAACAATAAAAATATGAATAATGCTTGGATGCTGACCAGTCAGTACCCAAAATACTGACTCTACCAATAGGAGTGTAGCACGTGGCCCAATTTGTGAGATATATGTAAAAAGTAAAAGAAAAAATACCACGTGCTACACTCCCATTGGTGGGATCAATATTTTAGGTACTGACCAGTCAATACCCAAGCATTATTCTAAAAATATTACATGCCGACAAATTTAGAAAATGCATTGTTTATTTGGCTATTTAATTTCCATCTATTTACCTTAATAAAATGCAGAATATGCATATACTATTCCGAACGCTACCTTGAGTTAAAAGTAAATATAGATTGTTGAAAATCGAAGTCATACATGAAATTATAATCCTGACCTCACTGTATCTATATATCCTCTCTGTGTGGGGGTGCACTAAAGAATAAAAAAAATTTGAAGTATTACGCCAACCAATGAAATTGGTTTAATATTTAGTACATATAAATTACAATATGTATAATGCATATATACAATTATAACTCATTCCTTAATAATAAGTTTCAGTTAATTTTATGTATTATCCTACCCTAACCAATTTTATTTATTTCTCGGTCCCTAATAAAATTATATATTTATTCAATTATTTTATTTAAATTTGTTGGTTGTTATTATAAGTTAATTTTACTTGATAAGTGTGATGATAAATTTAAATTATTAAAAAAAATGTAAATAATTGTTATTTGACTCTATCAATAATGGTATAATGGCATTTTGAATATTATTAAAAACCATCTTTGTTTTTGTTTATTATTTTTAATTGCAGTTTTTGTTTTACCATTACATTTATTATTTTGATTAAATGGTTTTACATTTGGTTTTTTAATGAAAAATAATTTTGAATATTTAATGTATATTTTTGTTAACTTAATAGTTTATTTTTTAGAAAACCTTATTTACGAAGAGTAAAGTTAGACGTCCCAAATTTTTTTTCCCAAATTCTATCACAAATGATGCGGCACGTGAGGTGTCAACATCATATCAGTTACCATATAATCTCATGATTTATAAGTGGTTAATTATATAAATAACATAAAAACTCTAATGAAAAGCTGTATCAAACACACGTTTTTTGTTTGCCCTTTATATATAAGCCACAAAGGGCAAACAAGAAGATAAACAAACGAGCTGAAACAGAGCCCAGGCTAACACAGCACTACAGCAGCCAGGAGCAAAGGCCACACAACAAACGAAGCCAAGAGAAAAAAATAAAAACAGGGAACAAACAGCAGCAACCACAACAAGCCAACTAAACCCAGCTGACAAGAAAAACCAACAACATCCAACAAAACACATATGTGTGTGCGTGTATATATATATATATATATATATATATGGTACGTATCTTTATCTCACCATCAAGGTTTTTGATCTCAGGATTAGAGCTGGAAGCCCCCTCCGTGTCGGAAGCCTTCTTTATCGAACCATCAAGGTCCTTGATCTGGGGATTAGAGCTGGAAGCCTTCTCCATGTCGGTGTTTTCTCTGTTGTAGCTGTGATCTGGTTTGTGGAAAGATCTATTTAATTTATTAGGATATCAAAAGCCATGCATATATATATCTATATCTATATATATATATATATATACATATATGGGTGAATTCATAAAGGGCCAACAAAATTACTGGTTTATTGTTTTTAGCCACCAATTTATATTTTATTGTTTTCATTACTTTTGACCATTTTTAAATAAAATTACCCCTAAATTTTACTTCACTTGACACGTAACTTGGCTACATGCCATTTGATTCCAAGTTACATACGAGTTGATTTTTCAAGTTACATATCAGTTAAGTTTTAAATTACATACCAAGTTGATTTCCAAATTTTTTTGTGGGTGAAGTAAAGACAAAATGGAGGGCAATCTTTTCTATTTAAAGCTAAAGGTGATAAGTGTAATAAAATATAAATTGATGGTTAAAAACAATAAACCAATAAATTTTTTGATTACTTCATACAATTTCCTCATATAATATATATATATATATATATATATATAGGTTTGGCTACTATACATGATTTTATAGTAACTGGGTCAATTTCTAACCATTCGATTTCAATCCAAGGGTGTATACAAACTAAGCATTTAAAAAAAATTTAAAAATTAAAGCAAAAAGTAACTGACTCCCACTCACATAACTACCCATTATCAATACAATTCCTGTATTGTAGTTAAACCCTATATTTAATTGTAGTCTTTAAGTTTGTGGGAAGCAATTAATACCTTTCTTCTGCATGAATTAAATATTGTTCTTTGGAATATATTTTTTGTTCTTTGAGTCAAAGCCATATAAAGTTAGGTTATTACTTAATTATTTTTACGGTAATTACCCAACTCAGCATCAACTATATATAAAATTTATTCTTTAATTTGTCTGTACCGTTTTTTCTTTTTTAATCAATTATCGAAGTGCACGCATACATGCAGATTAGATCAATCAAACTAGATTTGATTGTCATTCCAGTACTGCATTATTATGTGCTTTTTTCTTCTTTGCATCTATTCATTGCTTTAGCGCCAATCTAAGTACTAATTAAATTCTTAAAGTGAAGCACTTGTGAAGTTGCACCTTGGCTTTTACTGGAAAAGTTATTTGATTTGTTCTGCATAAGCAGCTTTTCCAAGCTTTGATTTAACACTTTTAATCCTGTACAATTTCTATTTTATTTTTATTCAGAAATGTTAAGAAATCAATCCAAGTCAGCAAAAATGTTTATATATATATATATATATATGGGTCTCTCATAAAGGATCTCTTATTTTAAAGTAATGACCGTCTTGAAATCTATGATTTTAATGAATTTTGATCTAGATTTGTTTTGTGGATAATAAGTTCAATGCTTGTTTGGTACGTTGTATTTGTGTTGTACTGAATTGTATTGTATTGTATTGTATTGCATTAGACTATATTATTCTTATACAATTATGTGTTTGATGAAAACTGGATTAAGTTATACAATGCTTGGATGTGATTTTTGTTCATCAATATTTTATTAACTTATAAAATTGATATATTTTTAGAATAAAAATATATATTATAATATATATATTTATATTTTATTTTTAAAAATAATAATTAATATATAATTAATATTTTTATTACATAAATTATCCTTCATGTACAAATATCGATAATATTTGACAATTATTTTTAATATTTTATTTAACTTATATAATGTTTAGATATATAATATTATAATAATATTTTTTATTTAATTAAATTTACATAACATTTATTTTATTTTATTTTTATTTTTATTTTTATTTAATATTACAATAATTTATTATTATTATTATTATTATTATCATTATCATTGTTATTATAATCATTAATTTTATTATCATTATTGTTATTATTATTTGGATATATTTATTATTATTTTCTCCCTTATGTATTAGCTAATACAATATCAATTGTATTAGAGCAATTAAAATGTATTAGCTAATACAATACAATGCATATTACAAAACAAGCCAAACATTGTATTATATTATTTTAATACATTTTAAACCCATAATACAATACAATACAACCTACCAAACATGTAATTGTAATTCCAGTAATGCAATATAGGGTACGGATATTGACACCCATAAATCTTATTAGTACACCTAGGGGCGGACCCACCTTAAGGCCAGGTGGGGCACGTGCCCTACCTCAATTTATTTATAAAAAATTGATTTAGTTTTCATTTATATATATATATATATATATATATATATATATATATATTAATTAACTCTTAATACACATGTTAACTCAGCATAGCTAGTATTGTTTTCGTCTTTTATATTGCTGGTGAGGCATTCTACTCCCACCATTTACACTTTTCAAGCAAATTAAATATCTTTTTCTTTAATTCAATTTTATCTTGTAATTTTAATACTTTTTTAATTTACCATATTTTCCAATTCTTTTCTCAAATTTTCATCTCCTTCTAAAACAAAATAATTTACTTTCTCTTTCTCTGCATTGACAACTTATTAACTACCTTTAATTTGTGGCTAAATAATTCAATTTTATTTTATATTAAATTATATTTTATTATTTTGAACTTTTATTATTTCTAATAATTTTAGTTTGACATACCTAACATATCCAACCAATACACTCTAAAATCTCAAATGTTAATTTATTGTATTAAAATAGTCTATCTATTATTATGATTTATTTTATTTTATCCTCAGTATTTTTCTTTATTTTATAATTTTAATGTTTTCATAATCAATAATTTACCGATAATTAGAAGAATAAAAAAAAACCAAAAATATGTTTAGTAATATTTATTAATCAATTATTTTTGTATAAATTTGAAGTGAATTCATTATAAACACACAAAAAAAATCTTATTATAAAATTATAATGTAATTTATTATTTTAGGAATAAATATTGCAAATTTTAATTGTTTATGTTGTTTTTCTTGTTATTTTTTTTAATATCCCGTTTCTTGTTTTTTTAATGTAAGATCATTTAGTTCATCTTAAGTACGTGTTCTATTTGTTTTATTTTATCTAAACTTTGTTATACCATCAATTTTTCTTTATATATATATATATATATATATATATATATATATATATATATATAAAACTAATTTTAGTTTTAAAAAAAAAAAAAAAAAAAAACTCATTTTACATGTAGTGGACCAATCTAATTAAGACTCAAAGTTTTAAAGGGTTTAAAATTTTAATACTTGAGCTCCTAGTGGTTAAAAAAAATTGTCTCTACTTGCATATTTCATTGCGAGTCATTTTAATTTTATAGTTGATTTCACACACTTATATATAATTATAATTTTTTTTAGATAATTAGTGAATGGTGATTATTAATTAGCGAGCCATCGGCATGATACTGGTCCAGAGGCATGCTTGAGATTTTAGAAGTCCTCAGCAACTGAAATGAGGCTCTGGACTTGGTTTGGTCGAACCGGAACCTAGGTGGCTCACTTAGGCGTTGAGGGACCCAGTGAAACAAGTGAAGAGCCACCTTCATGATGTTGGTCTAGAGGCTTGCTAGGGTATCAAAAAGTCACCAGCAACTTAAATGAGGCTCTGGACTTGGTTCGAACGGGAACCTAGGTGGCTCACTTGGTACAAAAGGAGAGGAACCACCGACATAATACTGGTCCAGAGGCATGCTTGGGATCCTAGAAGTCCCCAGTAACTGAAATGAGGTTTTGGACCCTTATCGAATGAATCGGGACCATAGTGGCTCGCTTGGGCATTGATTTGCCCGTTACAAAAAATGAGGATCCACTTGTCTTGCAATAATGCTGCTGCTTCAGAGGCTTGCTTAGGTATGTAGGAGGCCTCAGCAAATGTGGGAAGCCTCTAGGCTCTCCTCGAACGGATCGGGACTTCGGTGGCTTACTAAAGCGTTGAGTGGTCCAGTAAAAAAGGAGAGGAGCCACTGGCATGATACTGGTCCAGAGGCATGCTTGGGATCCTAGAAGTCCCCAATAATTGAAATGTGGCTCTGGACCCTTCTCGAATGAATCGGGACCGCAATGGCTCACTTGGGCATTGATCGGACCGATGTAAAAACTGAGGAGCCACTGGTCTTCTAGCATCACGAAATAAGCATGTTGGAGTCAACATGTAAAGTGATAATATGTAAGGGATATACGCTCATGAAGAGACAAGGAAAGCCACGTAGTGCTAGTGAGCTTCCCACAGATGACGCCAAACTGTTATCCTGAAAAATCCATCGGATGTCTTCGGGACGACGGATAGCCAGGAGGTACTAGTGCCCCCCAACGGGATCATGAGGGTAAGGAGAGGAAATAGGCACTTGCGGCTCTGATATCGATTTCTGGTTTGTTGTACTAGGTACCCAGTCTATCGTCCCTGGTACCCGGTCTGTCGTCCTTGGTACCTGGTTTGTGATACCCTACCTGTTGTCCCAGTTACCCTACATGTCATCCCTGGTACCCAGTTCGTGGTACCTGGTACCTGGTTCATGGTACCCAGCCTGTCGTTCCTGGTACCTGGTATTCTCTCCGGTTTTCCTCTGTAGTTTCCAAATACAAAGAAGAGTAAATGCTCCTAAATGATACATGTGGTCGCAAAGTAGCAAAGGATGGGACAACCCGTACATTTCCATGCTCCAATTCCTTCAGTTAGTGTCCAAACCTGTCCCGGTTCTTCTAGCTAGTCCAATGGCGTTTTAAGGTTGTGCTGAAGCAGGCTCCTTTAGTCCCAATGTTGGATCCTCAATAAAGGTATCGGACTTCCTTGGGGGAGGTGGTAGAGCGTGGTTGGTCCTCTAGTGAGTCTAGCAGGGCTCCTTTGGTTTTTGGCTGGATTTGGCCTTGCCCCACTGGTTCTGGTGATAGATCCTCTATAGGGCTGCTCGCTCCCATAGAAAAAGTACAGGACCCCAACCCCATTTCTAGCGAGTCCAGAGGGTCTTTCCCCTTTTTTATATGTGACTTGACATGCAAATAGGTGGATAAAAGAGCTAGGACCAGTAGGGTCAGAACCTAGCTCCCATACATACATAATAAAAGAGATAGATGGGGGAATGACAATTTCTTTGTTAGAATTGGACTGGCCTAAGAGGAAAAAGTATCACATATGATCATATACTAAAAAACCCCTAGGTAGTATCCAGTGGAGAGAGGGAGGACATTCTTCATATATATTAACAAGGAGTGCTCCGAAGAGCTTACACAAGTAGCAAAGTAGTACAACATAGGTGCTCTGGAGAGCTTACAATAGTAGACAAGTAGCTTAAACCAATGTAGTAGATTATCTAGGAGACAAGTAGCCAATTAGAATATCCATTTTCGAAAGAGAGACGCATAGGGGCTGCCCCTTGGAGGGGGTACCTCCCTATGTGGTAGACGTACTATAGAGCACTCTCAAATGATGTGGGAGAGTCATTTTGTGGAGAATGAGAGAACCATTTCATGGTGGAGGAGCCAACTATTAAGAAATGCCTAGGATTTCACTTATATAGTGAGCCTAGGTGGTCATATGGAGGGCATGTGTTTGGCACATGTGGGCACATGCTTCCCACATATAAACACACTCTTTAAGTGGTGTTGGATGTGCCACATCAGATTTAAGGCATACATAGCGATGACGTGGCAATGACGAGGTGTTTTGGTGTCATTTGGGTGCCTTTCCATTGGAGGGAAGTGTCTAGGTTGCCTCTTGACCAAATGACCCTCACATGTGGCTATCATAGAGCAATAAATGCTGCTAGAAAGTGGTTGAAAAATTGCTGGAAGGTCACCATAAGTGAGCCCCCTTTGTCCCCTAAATTGGTGGAAAGCTCTTATGTTGTCTTTAATTCAAATCTGGTGGGTCCCTATCACTTTGACCAATATTTAAAGTATACAAACGTAGTTAAATTGCTTAAGGCATACCTAGAAGGGGGGGGGGGGGGTGAATAGGTTTTTACACCTTTTTCCAATCCCTTAAACAAACTCTCGTTTGTCCCTTAAGGTAGCCTTACACATAACAAAATAAACCAAGAAAGACATACATAGACAGTATGAGAATATAATCATGTGCACAAGGTCTAAGTATATCACCTAGTTGTGTGAGGTATAAAAGCAAATAAACACAACAACAAACAAAGCTTGTATTTCAATAGATATTCAACTAGTTACAAGAGTGATCAAATATCACTATACAAAAATTACAATATACAAAGAATCAAATATACAAAAATGATCTAAAGAATGAATTCACAAATCACACTTTACAAATACTTGCTTCACTATACATCACAAATGAGTAATATGAATCAAGATAATAACATATACAAATAAAATATAAAAGATAGAGATAGGAAGAATTAACACAAGAGATTTTTTAACGTGGTAAAACCTCCAAGGAGGATACATCCACGGGTTGAAATACAACCATTATGGTACTATATATATTGGATGATAAAATAGAGAATCCACAAAGTGACCAATCTTTAGCTCACTCAACCTAGTGGAGTCTAAGTCTACCCAACCCTATTGGAAAGTATGAGATCCCTCAATGATGCGAAACCACCATATATTGGACAACACAAAAAACCAACATCGATGGAAGATTAGAAATTCCTCAAGAGTGCATACACCTCCCGTGTACCCCGTTCTTTTGGAGTCTATGTCTAACCATACGCCTAGGCCTACCAATATAATAGCCAACTCCCTATCTAAGGCACTCTTGCCTCTAGGGAGCCTCCCATGCATGACTATCCGAGTCCTCCCGACTCTAGCCATGACTTCTTGCTTACCTATCCGAGTCATCCCGACTCTAGGCAAGTCTTCTTGCTTGGCTATCCGAGTCATCCCGACTCTAACCAAGACTTCATGTCTTTTACAAGGACTTCCTAGTGTGATCAGGTGAATGCAAATGATGCAAACAATCAAATCAACATAGAACATGTGATCAATACATTCTATGGTACAAATAGACCTAAACATGTGATATCACAAGTAGTAAAGTCTAGATGCAAAATACAAGAATAAAACCTAAAGCATGTGAAACATCAAACACATAAGCTCAAAGTCTCATTCACACATACAACACTTGAATCAAATATATTCATGAAGTACAAGTTCAAGATGCAATCAACATACAATAAAATGCTAGAAATATGAGATTTAATCAATCAATATTCTAGCCAAAAATATAGAGCAAGGATTCAAGATAAAAATCAATCAAATCCTAGATTGCTCTAAAACACAAACAAATTCAATAATCCTAGATTTCATTAATCAAAGGATCAAATCAAATCTCAAAGTCATTTATCACAAAATTGATTCAATCAAGTCACAAACAACCTAAGATGCCATTCTAATCACAATACAACTCACAAATATGTGAAAAACCTAGAATCAAAGAAACTAGTCCACATTTGTCTATAAATTGACTTTCAATTAGAATGATTATGAAGCTATCTTTCTCAAAGGCTTTTACAAAACATTAACATACATATAGAAAAGAAACCCCAAGCAAATTGAAGGTCAAAAAGAAAGAAATCCCAAAGATTAGTCCAATACCTTTGATTCAACAGCTGGTTCGGATTTCTGTGTGGAACCATCAAAAAACTCGATCAAACAGCCACCAAACCACTTGGAAATGATAGAGGACTCAATTATGAATGTTCTCCAATTCAAATCACTCAAATCCGACTCCGGATGAGGGAGATATGATGTTTGGAAGATGAGAAAATTCAGAGGAGAGGACTGACGGGAAAATTGCAATTTTTCTTCTTGAAAATCAAATGGAGAGAGAGGAGGGAAATAAAAGGAGGAGAGAGAAGAGGCAAAATGGGCCAATCAGGTGAGGCCACGTCACCCCAGGCCGTGGGGGGCGCGTGGGCCTCCCTCACGGCGTGGGCCAAGTGGCCTCATGGCCACTAACCTCTCTCGCGCGCTCCCTCGGTTCTTCAGCCATATCTTGGGCATCCGAACTCTGATTTCGAATCCGTTTTTGGATTACGAGCCGTGACTCTCTTACGCACGACGACGACTACACAAATTTGAAAAATGGTTGAGAAATCATCTCGGAAAACGATGATGAAGTCAACTCAATGAATGAGAACGAAAAGTAGCGTAGCTACATCGTTTGGACTCGAAACCTTATGAATGAGTAACCGAAATGACCGGAACTCAATAAGGAATCATAATAGAACATATTCAAGTCCAAATAAAAAAATATGGAAACATACAAACACAAAGACACACACATATGCTATTTCCTAGACATAGTCCTAGAACATGCAATAAGCAAAGTTTGTCAAGATAGTTAGTATAAATGCATGAGCATATATTATCAAGTATGTGAATGTGTTATATCAATGATGTTTAACCATGAAGGAACACACAAGGATGCCATGTGTGTGTGTGTGCCTAGCCTTGTAAGAGATATGAGGTCTTATATTACCTTTGATGATCAATGATGCACATATCTTTTTAATGCCGGCTTCTTACAAGAATTGTGGTTGAGACATTCTTCGTCTTCTTAAATCTTCAATATATGAACCACTAAACATTACAAGAGAAACACGTTTTGATATGGAATTAATACCAACACAAACTATAAACCTAACAATCTCCCCATTTGGTAAATTCCATGTCAAAACTCCTAAACATATACTAAAACAATTACAAAGAAAATTTGGTCACAATGAGTACAATGAGTTACACATATAGACACAAATTAAAACTCCAAGTCTTGAACTTCATCTTGGTCTTCTCTTGATATTACCTAAAATAAACTTGAAAGCACAAGAATATCCGAGAGACAACACATATGGCAATATACAATCTTAGGCAAGAAAATAAAAATATTTAAGTTCAAATGGATCATGTATGCTCCTCATTAATACATACTATCCAACAAGCATTCTTAGCCGAGATTCAACAAAAAAAAAAATATATTACATGCCATAAAGTTCAAACTTGATACCAAATATACTAAAACAAAAAGAAATAAAATGAGACTAAGCAAGCTAGATATCTCCCACATCTCTCATATTTCTCCCCCTTTTTGACATGATATGAAGCCAAAGGGAAAGAGTAAGAAAATATACCTCAAGGAACTCTCTAGCCACTTGTGCCACCAAGGAAAGTAGTGCGGTGTGAGGATCTCACATATTGCTTTGTTGTAGTTGATTTTCCTTCCAACTCTTTGATCCTTTCATCTTGAACAACAAGCTTGGCACTAAGGTCTTCAATCTTCCTTTGTGATGCCTCAATCAACCTACGAGACTCTTCAACCTCATTCCTCAATTTTAAAGCCCAACTAGGAAGAGTGGGTGAGCTAGGGACATGGCTAGAGTCAAGAGATTCACCAAAAAGCCTAAACACATCACTAGACTTTCCCTTGTCCTTGTATGACATGGTTGCCACACATTTCTCACTCAACTTCTCTAAGGGAGGAAGCATAACATCATCATCAAGATTCCTCACTCCTTTAGCTAAGCATAATTGAGTTATAAATCCCGGAAATGCCAATTTCTTATCCAAACGACTAGTACAAGCCGCAATCTCAATTTGTTCCACAAGCAATTCACCAAGATTTATAGGTTTGTTAGTCACCAAGGCATATACAATCTTGATTTTGTCTCTATTAAGCTCCGAAGCATTAGTAGAGCCAACAAGATTGGAGCACACAAATAAATGCCAAAATGCACTAATTTCTGTCAACTCACCTTGTCTAATATAAGCACGTTTCCCCCACACAAAATTAATATCATCACATAGAGTTCTACCCATTAAATCAAGGTTTTCCAAGATATCAACATCAAGGAATTCTGATTCAATATCATCGGGCAAGTCTAGAAATTCATTCACCTTCCTAGCACAAACTCTAAAGACAACTTTCCTTATGTCCAAAATGGCACTAGTCACGGTAGAACTTCCTTTGTAAGCATGATAAAAATCTCTAACCATGGTCTCATTAAAAACTCCTAACATGTCAATCCAAGGACCCCATTTTCTATCCATAAGCACCTTATAAACATAAAATCAACACAAGAATTCAAATCTATACCTCTTTCTTGAATGATCTTCTTCTACCAAATATTCTCAAATCCTTCACATTTTTGGCTTTGGAAACCTTAGAAGAAAGTGAAGTTTTTGACTTGTCAACAGAAATAGAAGAAGTGTTACCACCAACTTTCTTCGCCTTACCCATGATCTTGTAAAACAAAACACTAAAAACAAAAAGTGAGAGGAAACATAGAAACAAATTAGTAACCAATAAACATATACAAAGGCAAAACATTATATTCAACAAATCATCATGCATATAAGAATTTATCATAGCATTTTCATGAATTATCAAAAATAAGAATAATGCCAACAAACAACAACCTTGAAGAACATGTGAACATGTCATAAAAGAGAACAAGAATTTAGCATATTATGCTCCCCCTTGACAAGTGCCTCATCTAAAATCAAGATAGACAAATGTTCACAAAATCACCACACAATCACATCACAAGCAATTTTATTAGATTTGCAAATAAGCTTCACATATCTAAGAGAGTTACATCAAGATTTTCAATCACTCTCATATGTCATCGACAATTGCTAAAGTATCAAAATACTAATAAAGCAAAAGTGAGTATGTGAAGATTTTGCTTCAAGTATATGAAAAGAAGTAGTTTGATAATCAAGCATGCAACCATTTTCAACATCTATTCATCTTAGGCCTTTCCATAAAAAGGTCAAACCGGTTATCATCCGAAATTTTGCTTATAAAGAGAATAGATATCAACATGTGAGCGTGTGTGTTGACGGTGAAATTTGGATTGCCACGCACTCAACAATTATATCAATTTAATATAAAACAAGAAAATTAAGAACACATGCAAAAGACAAGTTTTACGTGGAAAACCCTTGAATGGGAAAAAACCATGGCGTCCCTGGAAGCAGAAGAATAATACTAGGTTTTCGTTGCTTTGTTACACACTCGGATCTCTCACAATTGCTCTCTTTTCTCTCTCTAGATTTCTGAACCCCTTCCTCGTGGGATAGGTGGTTCTATTTATACATGTTTACTTAGGGTTTCCCCTTGTTGATTTGTACTAGGATCCTTTCTTGTCACGGATTAGGTCTACTTTCCTTTTTATGATTCCTTATTGCTCTGGGTCTTCTAAAAGTTTAGGGTTTACTTCTGTGTTTCTGTCAAGTCGGTTCAAGCCCAGTGTGCTGGTCCAGCAAGTACCTTTATTTTCTGGGTATTGCGTATTTGGCGAGCACACTCCTATATTCGGCGAGTAGGTATTTAGCTTCGGCGACCATGTCTTTGACTTCCTTCTGGTTTAAGCTATTCTATCATTCTGACTTGTCAGACTTCCTTCTTTAACCCGGTCAATGAGTGACGTGTCAGTCTTTTGTTAGCTCTGTTGATGACGTGTCAAGTTAGCGAATTTATACATACAACAATACCCCCCATAAATACTTCGAGCTGGGCGAATGACTTGTTCTTCCCACTTCGTTTGCCTCTGCGAGTAGTATTTATAAGACTTCAGCGCATTTGTGTAATAACTCACTCTTTCCTTTTTTACCACGCGTTGTTTCATTTAATTGATTCTTCTGGTGCAAGCTTTCAATTTGAGCCACACGATTTCTAGTGCTTCCATTTGTTTTGACAGACGAAGAGACATTCTGACTGCTTGGTTGTCCCCGAGATGCCACGTGTCCCTTACTTGGTGGTGGCTGTTGTGGCTGGTCACTGTAGCCATCATTCTCATTAATTGCATATCCTTTACTTGATCTCTTTTTTGTTTTTGAATTTCGAAGTTCCCCCTTTTGACGCCTAAACGTTTCCTCTTCTCCTTTATCTCCTCATATCTCCATTAATTTCTTTTCTCAGAAAAACAAAGCTCCTTCATCGTCTCTCTTTTCTTCTTCCTCAGAGGCTTCTGCCAAAAGTTTTTTTTTTTAATTTATCTTCTTGTCAGACAGCTCGTTTCGAAATCGATCGTGGTGATTTCTCAGCGTTCCCCAAACTTTCTGCTCATCCTCCGATCTTAGGGTTTCCTGGTGAGTTCTTATGGATCCCTCTTTACGCTCTTTTCTTTTTAATCGGATGATGTAAGCTATGGAGCTTGGTGATAAGTGTACTGTGGACAAAATTGAGTCTCTGATTCGTAATTTTCATTCGGATTCTCCGGTCCCGATTTCCGTTTATATTCCATCTTTTAAGGATACTTTTAATCCTGACATCTCTCCTCCGTCTTTTGACAGTGATTCTCCAGCAATGCTGAGATCTCCTAAAACCACAAGCAGTAAACGACGCGCCTCTAGGGCTCCTCGTGAATCTCTGTTGGATGTGCAGACTGTTGTTGACTCTGATGTTGAAGACCATCAGAAGGATAGGCTGCTTTTCTCGCCAACTCGCCTGTGTTCTTTTGACACGGAAGTAAATGTAGTCGGCGAGGGTGATCTTTGTAAATACAAGAGTCGCTTCGACATTCCAGACTCGGTGACTCTTATGTTACCCGGTGATCGGGCTGTGTGGAATCCTCCTGAAAACGCAGTCGCCATTTACGGAGCCATGCTCAGCTGTGGGGTTACCCTCCCTCTTCAGCCTTTTATCGCGAGGTTTCTCACCGAGGCTCAGATCGCACCGGCACAACTTGCTCCAAACAGCTACAGGATATTGATGTGCCTGTGCCTTATGTGGAAGCTGAAGGGTTATGGGCCTCCTACACCCCGTGAGATCCGCCATTTCTATACTCTAAGACAGGCGGGCAATGGTGGCACATACTTTCTTCTCTCCTCGCCGGTGGAGAACTGGATTCTTGAGGGTGTGGCGAACCCTGGTCAAGTTGAGGTCTCCAATGATGAGAAGAAGAAGGGTTTCATCTGGGGCTTCCCTACTTCAAACAAAAGGTGGAAAAACAGTTGGTTTTTCACCGGCAGCGAGTGGGGTCGAGATGTACCCGCTCTCAGTCGCCGTGATCTTTTGGAGAGGAAGGTTCCCAGGCATTTCACATCTCCTGAAGCCTGGTCGAAAGCTGCCCCTGCTTTGATGGATAGGGAGGTTTCTCACCTGGCCGCGGCGGCTGTCCTTCCTTTGGATTCGAGGGGTAGATCTTTCCTCTTGGATGAGGAGAAAATGATTTCTTTGGAAATTTTCACACAGCTACATGCAAGGCTTCCTCGCTGTAAGTCTTGCTCTGTTCCTCCTTTGTTTTATTGCTTCATTTTATTCTTTTAGTTGACACTTGGTTTTATTTTCCTTGCAGTGTGTGATTTTGACACCGTTTGTGACTTGCAAGCCCGGGCGGTGAAGAATTCCGAGGCTGCCAACAAGAGGCATGCTGCTGGTTCGGCTAAGGATGGAATTGCTGGTCCTGATGGCGATGATCACTCAGACGGCGAGGAGGCTGGTGATATTTCTAGGGGAGGTGCTGAGTCTGGGCGACCCCTTATGCATGCAGAGAGTGCTGTGAATACTCCTGCTGCACCTGCTGCTACTACCCCCAGCCGTAAAGGCAAGGAGAAAGTAGGTGCCTCAAGGGGGGTTGGTAGTGTTGAAGGGAGGCGTGTCGAGTCAGGGCCATCGCCTGTTCGCCCGAAGGTTGTCGCGGGTACTCCTGCTGCTGCTTCTACTCCTGCTGCGAGTACTGCTGCGACTTTTCCTGCTGCCACAGCCCCCAATCGTAAAGGAAAAGAGAAGGTGGGGGTTTCAGGGGTGGCTAGCGACATCCCCATTTTTGACGTAAATGTTCCTGAAAACCCTCCAGACCCTTCAAGCGACCTGATCCCCAGAGCTGGTAAAGGCAAACGTCCGGTAGAGGGTGCGCCTGACCACACTGCTCGACCTCTAAAACGGGCGTCAAGGGTCATGCAGTATGTTGTTTCTTCAGATGAGGAGGTCACTGAAGAGCCTGTGCTCGCCGAGGCTCCTTCTGCTGAGACGACTGTTCCTGGGGCTTCTGTTGAAAAACCAGATCCGGCGGAGTCTCCCCTTCCGGAGGGGGCAAATAATCTTGATGCTTCCACCATTCCCCAAGCTGGTGCGACTCCTCCTCCGGCAACCGCGGATGGACCGGGTGCCTCTTTTATTGGTCAGCCTAGACCACCTGGTATAAGAGAGCCCACCGAGAAACCGGGGTCATCGAGACAGGATGAGGCTACTGCGTCTGGTTCAGGCGTTGCTCATGAAGCTCCTCCCGTTGATCCAACTGAGGCTGGTGAGAGAGTAGAGACTGTCTCCCTTTCGGATTTTACAGCTGCTGAGATTTGTACATATATAATGAACAATAATGTTTATGTTGGTGAGGATTGGGAGGAGCTGAAGAAAAGATCCTGCAACAGAAAAATGGAATTTTTCTTCAATTGCCATTCGCTGGTGAGTTTCTTGCTGTGCTTTTAAAAATTTTTTGTTCTTGCATTTCCTGACTTCTGCTTTTTTCTTTTCAGTTGCTATCTGAGTTGGCTGATAATTACAGGCGGGGAAATTTTTTATCAAAGGACGTGAGGCGCCTGCAGGAACAAACCTCTACTTTAGCAGCTGAAAAGCTTTCTATGGAGGAAAACCATACTCAGCAGCTTGCTCAGCTGAGAGAGTCCGCGGATGGTTATCTTTCAGCTCAGCTGGCCGCTGAAGAGAAATTAGGTGCTGCTGAGGAAGAAGTTCGTTTGCTGCGAGAGCAACTTTCTGCTAGTCAAGAATCACTCGCAGCACGTTTTGAGACTGAGCGACTGGCTGAGGAGGCGAAAGAGAGAGCTGAAAACGAGGCGTTGGACTTGCGCAACCAGTTAACCTCGCAAGAAGTTATTTTGAACGATCTAAAGGCTGTGTTAGAGGTTGAAGCTGTTGATCGCTTCAAGCGGTCCCCTGCCTATGACGCCCTGTTGTTGCGCGAGTTTGAGAAGGGCATGAGGCAAGCGAAGAAGTTCTTCGCTATGAAGGATCACTCCAACGATAAAGCTTTGAGGCGTTTCGACAGGTCTCTTCAACAACACATGGCCGATGGGGTGGGCTCGATTAAAGAGCAAACAAAACGATGGAGAGCCCACTGCCGTTATAATAGGACTGAACCTCATCCTATACATCTGGAGATCCCCAGCAAGCGTGCTTTTAACACTTACTATTCAGGTCAGAAAGGCAGTTTCTCTGGTTCTGGTGCTGAGCCTGACTTAGGCCCTGTTGCTGGAAGGGATTATGAGCCTTTCATGCCAGAAGAGGATGAGGAGGTCATCTGGCCTTCAGAAGAGGAGATTGAGGATGAAGAGGACAGCGAGGGCCCTCCTGCAGCCGGTTGAGTATTTTTGTCTAGGACTGTATACTTTACTTTCTTTTTGTACCTTTATTTGTAATTCTTTGATTTGTAAATAACTTTTTATTCAAGTTATAAACTTTTATTCAAGTTCTTTTTAGCATATTTTATAGCTTTGTTTAGCTGCCTTTGCTGTATTTTCGGCATACTCAGTGTTTGTCAGGACGTATCCGACCATGCACCAAGTTTTTTAGCATGTTTTATATTTTTTATTCAGCTGCCATTGCTGTATTTTGGCGTACTCAGTGTTTTGTCAGGATTTATCCGACCATGCACCGAGTTTTTAACATGCTTTTTGTTTGTTCAGCTGCCATTGCTGAGTTTCAGCTTTTATTTCTCGCCAGTCATCGCTGCAGCGCGCATAAAACTCGTTTTTATGTGATGGTAGCAATGTGTGATGGCGAATGCCTTTTGCGTTTGGCGAGTGGAATCGAGAATCTCTTAGTAATAAATTACTCTTTATTGAATACTTCCTGCAACTTTGTTAACATAGTTATAAAGAAAAAAATGCTAAAACGAACAACTGCTCTAAGAAAAAATAAAAGGAATTCAAAAGATTCTGACTTAACCCTTATGTTAAGGATAATATATCTTCAAGTACTGCGCATTGCACGGACGGGGTAGCTCGCCAAATCCTTCTCGAGTAATGCGATATGCCCCGTGGCCAGATATCCCCGTAATCTTATATGGCCCTTCCCATTTGTCTGCGAGTGATCCTACAGCCTTTAGTACTAAGTCACCAAGCGTGAACCTCCTTTCACGCACATGCGAGTTGTAATATCTGGCTACCCTCTGTTGATACGCCGCATTCCTTATTTGTGCGCGCTCCCTTCTTTCTTCTAACTCATCTAGGCCGCACTTTAGCATATCAATGTTGATTTCTGGCTGAAAGAGTTGTACCCTTGGTGAAGAGAATGATGTTTCCACGGGAATAACAGCTTCAGCTCCATAAGCCATGGAATACGGGGTTTCACCTGTTGAACCCCTTTCTGTTGTTCGATATGCCCAGAGCACTTGTGGTAATTTATCCGCCCAGTTGCCCTTTTTGGTTGCCAACTTAGCTTTCAGGTTGTGCTTTATGATCTTGTTCACTGCTTCAGTCTGGCCATTCGTCTGTGGATGTGCTGGAGAAGCATAGTAGTTGTTGATGCCATACTTATCATATAGTTCCCTGAATTTCCTGCCATCAAATTGGGTCCCATTGTCCGTGATGATGGTGTTTGGTATCCCGAATCTGTATAGGATATTTTTCTTCACAAAGCTTATGGTGTTTGCTTCTGTTATATGTACCAACGGCTCGGCTTCTACCCATTTTGTAAAATAATCCACGGCTACTATGGCATGCTTTGCTCCTCCAGTTGCTGTTGGCATTGGACCGATCAAGTCTATTCCCCACATGGCGAATGGCCAAGGCGAGGTAATACTTTCCAGGAGCTCAGGTGGTTGTCGGATGTTATTGGCGATTTTCTGACACGTTTCACATCTCGCTGCCACCCTTTTGGAGTCGGCGAACAGAGTTGGCCAGTAAAAACCCTGTCTTAATGTTTTGTGGGCTAGGCTGGCACCCCCAGCGTGGTTCCCACAATTTCCACTGTGTATGCTTCTCAGGATACCTTCTGCTTCTTCAGGTCCGACACATCTCTGCAGTGCCCTCGAGTATCCCCTCTTGTACAGTTCTCCATTGAGTACTGAGTATCTTGTAGCTCTGTATTTCAGCCGCTTTGCCTCTAATGGGTCACTTGGGAGTATATCATTGACGAGATATTCTTTAATTGGTGTGATCCAGCTGTTCCTTTCGCCAAAGACTGCCCCGACTTCCTTTGTTTAACTATACTCGGCTGCAATAGGCGGATCATAGAGATATTGTTGGGCCAGATGTTGATCGTGGCAGATGCCAATTTGGCTAAGGCATCAGCCTTTTCATTTTCTTCTCTGGGGACATGAACAATTCTGTACTCTTTAAATCTTTCTAACAGCTCCTTTGCCAATTCCAAGTAAGTGATCATGCTTTCATCTCTCGCTTGGTATTCATCTAATACCTGATTGACAACAACTTGAGAGTCGCTGAAAATTTCCACCTCGTCTGCTCCTAAGACTGTGCTAATCTTTAAACCTGCTATGAGTGCCTCGTACTCAGCTTGATTGTTGGTGGCTTTGAAGTCAAAACGCAAGGCACATTCAATTGAGTCTCCTTCCGGGGTTGTCGCACTACACCTGCCCCGCTGCCGTGCGTGTTTGATGAGCCATCAACGCGAAGTTGCCATTTGAATATTTTCTTATTTTGCTCCACCATCATTCTCACCACCTCTATGCTTGGTTCGGTGAACTCTGCTACGAAGTCTGCCACTGCCTGGGCTTTAATTGCCGTCCTTGGGAGGTACTCCACATCGAATTCACTTAATTCGATCGCCCACTTTGTTAATCGACCGGATACTTCTGGTTTCTGCAGGATTAACTTCAGTGGGCAGTTGGTGTATACCCTGATTCTATGAGCCTGGAAATATGGTCTTAGCTTCCTTGCTGCTGTTATTAGGGCGAGTGCCATTTTTTCTGCCGGCGAGTACCTTGTTTCGGCTGGTAATAGTGCTTTGCTGGTGTAGTATACTGGCTTTTGGATTCCATCTTCCTGTCGTACTAGCACGGGACTTGTGGCTGCTTCAGAGACGGACAAGTACATGTACAATGTCTCTCTTGTTTCTGGTTTTGATAGCAATGGTGCCCGTCCAAGGTAATCTTTCAAGGCCTGGAAGGCTTTTTCGCAATCTTCATTCCACTCGATTCCCTTTCCTTTTTTTAAAGCTTTGAAAAATGGTAGGCATCGGTCTGTTGACTTGGCTATGAATCTGCTCAGCGATGCTAGGCACCCTGTGAGTTTTTGGACGTCTTTCAGGGTCTTTGGCGAGACCATTCTCGCTAGTGCTTGGATTTTTTCAAGGTTCACCTCTATTGCTCTTTAGTGTACTTGATATCCGAGAAACCTCCCAGACAGTACGCCGAATACACATTTTGCTGGATTCAACTTCATTCCATACTTGACTAGTACGTCGAACGTTTCCCTCAGGTCATCTGCATGTCTATCTGCGGTGACGCTTTTTGTCAGCATATCGTCAACGTAGACCTCTATATTTCTCCCTATTTGCCTGGCGAACTGCACTTCTTTCTGGGTTGAAGCTTCTCCTTTTCTGCACCACCGGTTTGCATTTCTCATTCATAGCCAGATTGTGAGAAATTATGCTTCTATCGATCCCTGGCATGTCTTCGTCGCACCAAGCGAAAATCCCCATATATTCCTTCAACAAGTTCATCACATCTTTCTTAACTTGTTCAGTCAGCCTTGCTCCAATCTTTACTGTTTTATCTGGTTC
This sequence comes from Acer saccharum, assembly GCA_030490815.1. NCBI lineage: Eukaryota > Viridiplantae > Streptophyta > Magnoliopsida > Sapindales > Sapindaceae > Acer > Acer saccharum. The sequence goes on from CM059867.1 coordinate 51,891,192, forward strand.
CGTTTCATCTAGAATAATCGACTCAGTCGGTTCTTCCTTCTCTCTGCTCGTTTTGTCTCTCGGGTCCAGTTCGAAGTTTTCCGGATTATCTTCCTGCACTTCCATGTCTACTTCGAATATGTTCAAGGTTTCCATCCCTGCTTTATCTTTGAAGATTGATAAGTTGGCGCGGCGACCCATCTCCTGTGACCCTCTCAATTCTCCGACGCCGAATTCTGTAGGGAACTTTATTTTCAACGCATGGGTTGAAGTAACAGCTCGAGCTTTGTTAAGAAACGGTCGGCCAAGTAAAGCATTATACGGCCAATTATGGATGTCAACCACGACAAAGTCCAACAGGATTGTTCGCCGGCATGGTGCTGTACCAAATCTCACCGGCAGTTTCACAGTTCCTAACGACCTAACTTCTGCGCCACCGAATCCCTATAATGGCGCATGGAATGGTTCAAGATCTTTCCTGTCCAGCCGCAACTCATCATATACTCTGGCACTTAAAATATCAGCCGAACTTCCATTGTCAATCATCACCCGAAGGACATCCCTATGGGCTATTCGAACCCCCACGACGATTGCATCGTTAGGCTTTGCATCAATTCCGTCTGAGTCTTCTGCTGTAAATCTTATGGGATCATGTCCTTCTCTTCCTTTCTTGGGGTTTCTCTGCACAGAATTGATCTTCATGCTCCTGCCTTCATACATTACTTCTCGAACCTCCGAGATCCTTTCTCGATTGCTCCTCCCAGTGTGAGGTCCGCCGAAAATGGTGTTTATGGTTGCGTTAGGGCTGTTCCTCCTTGGGCTCTTCTTGTCCTGCCCGTTTCCTTGGCGGCTATCTTGGCGACCACCGTGCTTGTCCCCTTTCAAGGCAAAGTCCTTCAGGTGCCCATCTCTGATCAGGCTTTCAATGTGATCACGCAACTGAAAACACTTTGAAGTTTCATGTCCATGATCTTTGTGGAATCGACAATACTTAGTTGTATCTCTCCTGGCATTTGCTGATTGCTGTCGAGGGTATTTGGCGAGTCCTTTGTCTTCTACCACAAACAATATCTCCTCCTGGTCGCCAATTAAAGGGGTGCAATAGTTGTACCTTCCTCGAAACTTATTGGCTCGAGTGTTTCCTCTGCTTTCTCTTGAATATCCCTTTTGGCCCTTCTCACCTTTCTGGCGATCACGTGATTACATCTTTTTGTCGTCCTTATGGTCTATTTTCAAGTCAGGCTTGTGCCCATGCACGTAGCTACCCCCTTGCGCTGCTTCTTCTTCCTCTGCCAGTGCATAGTCGCCAACTATTTCCATCATCTCCTCGTAAGTTTTAGGTCTATCTCTTCGCAGGTCAAAAGATAATCGTCCACTCTGTAGCCCATTGGTGAAGGCGGCGATTACAGCTACATCACTGGCATCCTCAATTTGAGCTACTTCCTTCCCGAACCTGGCTAGATACTTCTTGATTGACTCATTACGTTCCTGCTTCAAGTTTGACAGATGAGCGAGTGACTTTCTTCTTTGGACACTTCCCATGAATTGCCTTATGAATGCCTTACTGAGGTTTGAGAAGCTGCTTATGGTTCCGGGCGGGAGTCTTCCAAACCATCTGGAGGCGAGGTCACCGAATGTTTGCGGGAAGGTGAGGCACAACAGCCCATCATTGGATGAATACTGGGCCATAATATTGCGGAATCGGCGAACATGTTCCTTTGGATCCCTGTTCTCCTTATACTGCTCAATGGTTGGCATTCTAAATCTGTCTGGAAATTGGGTGCGAGCAATAGTTTTGATGAATGGGCTATCTGACTCATCATTCGAGGATACATTACGACCATACCTTCGCGCCATTGCTGAAACTTTTCTTGATAGCTCTTGCAGAGTGACATCTCGCTAACCAGTTGGTTCTCCTGCTGGATCGAGTCTACTCTTGATTGTCATTCTACCATGATTGCCTCTCTCATCCGGGCTTCTTCGATCTTCAGTGCTCTCGGATCTCCTTCGCTTCGCTCTTTTGGATCGTAACTCCCTTCGTGGACGAGGACTCTTATCTTCAGATGAGATGGAACGGTGTCTCCACCGGTTTCGTTGATATGTGTCGCTGGAATTGACCCCATGTGTTCGCACCTGGTCTCGTCCCTCCCTGGATTCTTCATTCATCACACCTTTTCCCTTCCTTTGTTTTCTCCCCTCGAAATCCTCGGTGTGGTCCTGGGGGGTCTCCTCAGTGGATTGTCTTGCTTGAGTATCGGGAATTGCGATGTGAACTTCTGACCGTAGCCTTCCGGGTGGATGGATTCCAGGGGTGGTTAACTCGTAAGGAGATGAAACTCATAATCCTATGGGGAGCGAAAGTCCTATTTTGCTGGCTTCGCTGATTAAGTTTACCAATGCAGCTTGGAAGTGCTGCAGAATCCCGGGATCAGCCGCCCTAGTTCCTGGCGTTGCTACTAATTGTTCCCCGACTGTCACTGCCGTGTCTCCCGTTGGCGCAGTTGGTTCAACAACTAAATCTCCGTTGGAGTTACCATCTCTGTCGCTGTCGTTGTTCATGCTGTCTGATTCGTAAGGGTCCCTCGAAGTTTTCTGTTCAAAGTCCCCCTCCTTCTAGCGCCAATTGTTGACGGTGAAATTTGGATTGCCACGCACTCAACAATTATATCAATTTAATATAAAACAAGAAAATTAAGAACACATGCAAAAGACAAGTTTTACGTGGAAAACCCTTGAATGGGAAAAAACCACGGTGCCCCTGGAGGCAGAAGAATAATACTAGGTTTTCGTTGCTTTGTTACACACTCAGATCTCTCACAATTGCTCTCTTTTCTCTCTCTAGATTTCTGAACCCCTTCCTCGTGGGATAGGTGGTTCTATTTATACATGTTTACTTAGGGTTTCCCCTTGTTGATTTGTACTAGGATCCTTTCTTGTCACGGATTAGGTCTACTTTCCTTTTTATGATTCCTTGTTGCTCTGGGTCTTCTAAAAGTTTAGGGTTTACTTCTATGTTTCTGCCGAGTCGGTTCAAGCCCAGTGTGCTGGTCCAGCAAGTACCTTTATTTTCTGGGTATTGCATATTTGGCGAGCACACTCCTAGATTCGGCGAGTAGGTATTTAGCTTCGGCGACCATGTCTTTGACTTCCTTCTGGTTTAAGCTATTCTATCATTCTGACTTGTCAGACTTCCTTCTTTAACCCGGTCAATGAGTGACGTGGCAGTCTTTTGTTAGCTCTGTTGCTAATGTGTCAAGTTAGCGAATTTATACATATAACAGTGTGTGTGCATGTGGCTCGTCAACCCATTTCTTTTTGTCAACCTGAGCTCATTTTATTATTCAACTATACTCCATAAGCCCTTTTTTTTTATTATTTAGGCTTGAATCAAAGATTTTTTTTTTTTTTTAATGATTCAATTCAACACTTTTTTGATTTTTCTAACAAAAAACATTTACTCCTCATGGCGGCTTTCACTCATCACAATGGTGTAGCCCTTTCCTACATTGGGCGGCTTCACAACCAAGGTGTGTAGCTCTTTCTATGAGGGTGCTCGTTGAGTTCTATGTTGCCGAAGCAAATGGATACCAACCATTGGTCATTTTTAAATGTACTAGTCCTTAGGACTTCAAGGTGTATCCAAAGCTAACATCAATCAAGCTCAACATACTTAACAAAACATACAAGAGAAGCAAAGTGCATTTTTGAAACCCAAATTTAAGGCTTAAACGCACATGATCAAGAAGCAAGTAAAGAGACTTACTTAAGATCTCTACTTCTCAAGAGAGTAGCTATCAAAGAATATGAAGCTCACATTATTCAAAAATTAGCCACTCAACAATCATACAAATAACAACACACTTCATGAATAAGATCAATGTGAACACTTATCACCAAAAGATCTTAAACTAGCAAATGTCAAAGAAGACCATATAAACACTATACTAGTTCTCAATTATGACATGCTACATGAATGTGATACAAACAATGAGTTGATAGATGAAAAATCAAGTAAGCAAGCAATATGATATAGAGATACCTTCGCAACCTATTTTCACCAAATACAATGCCTTCACCCTTTTTATGAGTCCTCTTGGCTTGTAAGTCCTCATGACTACAAGTTATAGGTGTGTCAATTCCAAGAGACTAAAGACAATGTAATCCAACTCAAACAAACAAAAAAAATGACTTTCTCTAAAAGCCTTAACATTAATGTCACCATATAGATTCCAAAAAAAAAACTTCTCAAAAGTTAATCAACAAATTTTGACTATCATAACAATCAATGTGAGATAGCTAAGTTCATGTCAAGTTGTAAAGATACAAAGCAAACAAGCTAAGCTTCTTAACAACAACACTAGTCTTAAAGCTAACTCACATGTGCAACTTACACTAATGATAAGAGCACTCACCCTTGACAAATTTTGTCTTGGGTGGACATACACGAACATCATCAAGATTCTCTTTGACCACAATGTTGAACCTAGAGTAAAGTTCTTCCACAACTTGATTCACAATAATATCATTAATACTCTTTTTCTCAACATTGTTAGCAACACATGCATTGTCAAATTTTGAAGGATATGCATTCTTCACCTTCTGGATATTCTTAACATGCTTTGAGAGGTTATCATGCTTTCCATATTCAAAAGCTTTAGCATGCATAAAATGAGGTCCAATCTCTCTATTCCTAGATGCATTTTCTATGTTGCAATATTCAATGAATTTATAGCACTTGGGCTTGATATGGCCTAAGGTATTGCAAAAATGACATATGGGAACAAAAGGAGAGATTTTACCTTCCGGAGTTGGAGAAGCACAAATGGGAGTTTCAAGGGGTACCTTATTCTTCAACTTGTTCTTCTTCTTGGAACGTCTCTTCTTAGGAGCTTTTTCTTCAACAATGACTTCGCTTGTAGGAAGTGATGCTTCTATGAGCTTCTCCTCAACTACCACGTCACTTGAGCTTCCTAAGGATATATTAGAGATGATCCTATCCTTTTCAAGCACCATACCCTCAACTTCACAAAGCTTCTTGGCAAGAGCATTCTTTTCACCCAAGAGCCTATGAGTTGTAGCAACAAACTCATCCACTTGTATCTTGATCAAGTCATCCTTCTCATCAACCTCTCTTAAGGCTATCTTCAACTTCTCCTCAAGAAACTTCACCTTAGCCAAAAGATCAATGTAGGTTGGATTATCATTTAAACACTCTTGATGACTTGGATCAATCTCCTTATCCAACGAATCTTAATTCACATCCTCTAGAGTAGAGTGAGAAGCCATGAATGCAACAAAGTTGCTCACTAGCTCTTCTTCACTAGAAGACTCATCACTTGAGCTATCCTCATCACTAGAGTTATCATCCCTACATGTGGATTTCTTCATTATGTTGCTTAAGTAAGTGATCAAGTCTAAATTGATCATCCTTTGGAACACAAGAACATCTTCTTCTTTGCTTTTGTAACCAACACTCTTTCAAGCTTATAAACAAATTTGTTAGTAGACAAATGCAATGAAAAATAAGAAGAACCTTTTCCACAACAAATAAAGGAGGACAATTACGACACAAAAACCTAAGCAATTTGTAAGTATAAACTGGATCTCGTCGAGTGCCGTCCGACGACCCGCTCTGATACCAATTGAAAGTATACAAACGTAGTTAAATTGCTTAAGGCATACCTAGAAAGGGGGGGGGGGGTGAATAGGTTTTTACACCTTTTTCCAATCCCTTAAACAAACTCTCGTTTGTCCCTTAAGGTAGCCTTACACACAATAAAATAAACCAAGAAAGACATACATAGAAAATATGAGAATATAATCATGTGCACAAGGTCTAAGTATATCACCTAGTTGTGTGAGGTATAAAAGCAAATAAACACAACAACAAATAAAGCTTGTATTTCAATAGATATTCAACTAGTTACAAGAGTGATCAAATATCACTATACAAAAATTACAATATACAAAAGAATCAAATATACAAAAATGATCTAAAGAATGGATTCATAAATCACACTTTACAAATACTTGCTTCACTATACATCACAAGTGAGTAATATGAATCAAGATAATAACATATACAAATAAAATATAAAAGATAGAGATAGGAAGAATTAACACAAGAGATTTTTTAACGTGGTAAAACCTCCAAGGAGGAAACATCCATGGGTTGAAATACAACCATTAGGATACTATATATATTGGATGATAAAAATAGAGAATCCACAAAGTGACCAATCTTTAGCTCACCCAACCTAGTGGAGTCTAAGTCTACCCAACCCTATTGGAAAGTATGAGATCCCTCAATGATGCGAAACCACCATATATTGGACAACACACAAAACCAACATCGATGGAAGATTAGAAATTCCTCAAGAGTGCATACACCTCCCGTGTACCCCGATCTTTTGGAGTCTATGTCTAACCATACGCCTAGGCCTACCAATATAATAGCCAACTCCCTATCCAAGGCACTCTTGCCTCTAGGGAGCCTCCCATGCATGACTATCCGAGTCCTCCCGACTCTAGCCATGATTTCTTGCTTACCTATCCGAGTCATCCCGACTCTAGGCAAGTCTTCTTGCTTGGCTATCCGAGTTATCCCGACTCTAACCAAGACTTCATGCCTTTTACAAGGACTTCCTAGTGTGAACAGGTGAATGCAAATGATGCAAACAATCAAATCAACATAGAACATGTGATCAATACATTCTATGGTACAAATAGACCTAAACATGTGATATCACAAGTAGTGAAGTCTAGATGCAAAATACAAGAATAAAACCTAAAGCATGTGAAACATCAAACACATAAGCTCAAAGTCTCATTCACACATATAACACTTGAATCAAAATATATTCATGAAGTACAAGTTCAAGATGCAATCAACATACAATAAAATGCTAGAAATATGAGATTTAATTAATCAATATTCTAGCCAAAAATATAGAGCAAGGATTCAAGATAAAAATCAATCAAATCCTAGATTGCTCTAAAACACAAACAAATTCAATAATCCTAGATTTCATTAATCAAAGGATCAAATCAAATCTCAAGGTCATTTATCACAAAATTGATTCAATCAAGTCACAAACAACCTAAGATGCCATTCTAATCACAATACAGCTCACAAACATGTGAAAAACCTAGAATCAAAGAAACTAGTCCACATTTGTCTATAAATTGACTTTCAATTAGAATGATTATGAAGCTATCTTTCTCAATAGCTTTTACCAAACATTAACATACATATAGAAGAAGAAACCCCAAGCAAATTGAAGGTTAAAAATAAAGAAATCCCAAAGATTAGTCTAATACCTTTGATTCAACAGTTGGTTCGGATTTCTATGTGGAACCACCAGAAAACTCGATCAGACAGCCAATAAAACCACTTGGAAATGAAGAGGACTCAATTACGAACGTTCTCCAATTCGAATCACTCAAATCCGACTCCGGATGAGGGAGATATGATGTTTGGAAGATGAGAAAATTCAGAGGAGAGGACTGACGGGAAAATTGCAATTTTTCTTCTTGAAAATCAAATGGAGAGAGAGGAGGGAAATAAGAGGAGAGAGAAGAGGCAAAACGGGCTGAAACAAATTATAGTACGGTGTGTATAAAACTATCTAGAGGGGGGGTGAATAGATTTTAAGCTTATTACCCAATTTTTCGTATTAAGTCAAAATTACGAAATTACCCCTAAATTTAGATAAAGCAATAAATCAAGTATAAAATGCGGAAATTAAATAAGACTTGATTTTTATGTGGAAACCCTCACGGGAAAAACCACGGGCTAGTAAGTAAGCCACACTCGAACCTCGAATCCACTAAATGTGTAAAACGATTACAACCTAATCCCGGAAGTAATCACACACCTACCTAATCCCGGTATGAGTGAACCTAGTCCAATTTGCTTGCGATCTAAGCAACCTAATCCCGGATGCTACACACAAGACTTACTTTCTCTATGAAGAGAATAACACCCTAAGTGAATATATGAATATCCAAATGCAACATAGAGCAAGGGAAACCCTATATGCTTATCTAAGATGATTAATATGCAATTAGAACAATCCTAGATATTAAAAACTAAATGACATGTCAAATAGTTTAGCTAATCAAGATTAAGCACAAAACATAATTAGCTATCACAATACAACTTCTCAAACATATATCATACTAATCTCAAACTTGTATTCAAAGTATATAAAATAACATACAAGTAATTAATTGAGATTGCTTGTTAAGAGAAACACAAAATATGTAAGATATTAGTGAAAAGCTTACCAAGCAAAGTATGATGAAGAATCCATGCAAGAAGACATCTAGATGATCTAAGATGATGCTAGATCATGATTGATGATCATGAAAAAGTGTTTGAGTTAATAAAAATGAGTTCTTGGAATTTTTCTTCTCTTTGAAAAATATCCTAAGTATGAAATCTGAATATGAACTCTTGTGATTGACCTAAAGTCAAAGTGGCATATATATAGGGGGTCAAATCAAAGTGTGGTCGTTTTGATAAGTTGGCCTCATATTTGCCTTGGGCGCTGTACGTAGGGCGCTTCTGTACAGCGCCTGTACAACGCCCCTGCTCTGTTCTCACGAGAAAACAGAGGGGCGCTCTACGTAGAGCGCCCTGTATAGCGCTTTGTACAGCACCTGTACAGCGCTCGTATAGCGACCGAATTAAATCGATCAGGTCTGTACAGCGCCCAACGGGGGCTGTTCGTATAGCGCTTCTGTAGAACGCTTTTGGGAGCGCCCAATGCAAAAATGCAATCCTAAGTCTAAGCATGACAAGGCAATTGGATATGCAAGATGCAATCAAACTAACATGCAAGAAGAGATGTTAATGAACATTAAAACACACAAATAAGACACACAACATATAAGGATTAAACATATGCATGAGTTGTGAGTGTGTGCAACTATCTCTTCAAGACAAGTAAGCACAAAGAGATTTACCTTCGGTGCTTATCAAGAATGAGGTCTTCAAAGGGCCTTAGCAATAACACCTACACTTAAGCTACCCTTACAAAGAATCCCCAACATGTGGTTTGTCCACGAAATGAGCCAATCAACAAATGGGAACCTTACACGAGCCAATCAGGTGAGGCCACGTCACCCCAGGCCGTGGGGGGCGTGTGGGCCTCACGGGGGTAGAGAGCCCCTCTGGCCGTGGGGCCCACGGCCTCTCTCACGGCCACTAACCTCTCTCGCGCACTCCCTCGGTTCTTCAGCCATATCTTGGGTATCCGAAATCTGATTTCGAATTCGTTTTCAGATTACGAACCGTGACTCTCTTATGCATGACAACGACTACACAACTTTGAAAAATGGTTGAGAAATCATCTCAGAAAATGACGATGAAGTCAACTCAACGAATGAGAACGAAAAGTAGCGTAGCTACATCGTTTGGACTCGAAACCTTATGAATGAGTAACCGAAACGACCGGAACTCAATAAGGAATCATAATAGAACATATTCAAGTCCAAATACAAAAATATGGAAACATACAAATACAAAGACACACACATATGCTATTTCCTAGACATAGTCCTAGAACATGAAATAAGCAAAGTTTGTCAAGATAGTATAAATGCATGAGCATATATTATCAAGTATGTGAATGTGTTATATCAATGATGTTTAACCATGAAGGAACACACAAGGATGCCATGTGTGTGTGTATGCCTAGCCTTGTAAGAGATATGATGTCTTATATTACCTTTGATGATCAATGATACACATATCTCTTTAATGCCGGCTTCTTGCAAGAATTGTGGTTGAGACATTCTTCGTCTTCTTAAATCTTCAATATATGAACCACTAAACATTACAAGAGAAACACGTTTTGATATGGAATTAATGCCAACACAAACTATAAACCTAACAAATATTATCTCATGGAACACAGCCCATAAGACATGTGGGGGGAACTGTTCCATTTGGAGGATCCGGTACCTTGGTGCCCCAGTACCCCGGTACCCTAATATAGATCTGATGTAGGGGAAATTCGTTGTAGAAGAGCTGCATTGGTGTTGACTTGCTACCAAGAGGGGTTAATTCGGTAGGGGAGATCCCATAGGGGAGAATCGGAGGAAATCTCGTAGGGGGGCTCGTGTGGGAGAGGCCCTAATGAAGGTTCTCCTAGATTGATGCCTTGAGAATTCTTCCCTTGATAAATGACCATATTTTGTGGCTAACATAATATAATTGTTATTTTGTTCAAGTGTCACACCTGGTTAAAATTCCTAGATCTGCACAGATGTTAATATGAGTTATCTTGTTTGTACCAATCCAATTACGGCCCATTAATTTTTGCTCAACTTGAGAACGACCCGCTAAACTTATTGTATCACAATGTAAAACTCGAACACGATCTATTAAATTAAGTTTATTGTATCAAGCATGTTTCAAAATTCATGAAGTTGTGCTTAGGGTGTGTTTGGTTGGGCTTTCCTACTAAACAAAATAACTTCTTTAATCTTAAAAAACAAAATAACTTCTTTAATCTTAAAAACTCTTTCGAAGGTTGTTTTTTTTTTTTTTTTTTGTCAAAACTTGAAAAGCACCTTTTTTATATATATTAAAAAACTATTTTATTCTTTTCAAATATATATACGGTCATGTTCTGGTCAGTGCGTACTAATATAACTTCATCAATGCATTGCATGTGAGCCACTGATTATAGAGAAGCGTTGACAAGTACATACACATTTGAGTCAAAGCATGTAAATCTAGTGGTCCATATGCAACACACTGATATAAGTTATATCAATGCGCACTGACTTGAAACTCTCTCTCTCTCTCTCTCTCTCTCTATATATATATATATATATATTATGTCTACTCGAAGAAACCCAAAATTTTGGTTTTTCCCAATAATCTCTTATAAATTTTCTCAATACCTTTTATGAATTTTAAATATTCTATCATATACCTCTTTTAAAGATATATTGTAAACAATCTACTACTATAAATGTGGCTTTAAAATATAATAACAAGAATCAAAATGTGTCTAACTTTGCGGATCATACTGCCTAGTTAACCAAATAGAAGACAGTGTCTAATTAATATGTATGTTAGGTCTCATATTTTGATTGGCTTGTTTCGTGGGCAAACCACATGTGGGGTTCATTGTAAGGGTAGCTTAGGTATTGGTATTCAAGTTCAAGGCCCTTTCAAGACCTCATCCTGATAAGCACCAAAGGTAAATTTCTAGTGCTTACGTGCTTTGAAGAGATCTAGTTGCACACACACACAACTCATGCATAAATGTTATTCTTGTATGTTGTGTGTTTTTATATGTGTGCATTCATATTCTTGAATATCTCTTCATGCATGTTTTATTGAGTGTATCTTGTTCAATGACAATGCCATAACATGTTAGGTATTAGGATGCATTCACTTCCCACACTTGCACTTCATGTTTGTTAGTTTTAAGTGTGGTGTAATTCATTTCCCGAAATATGATCGGAAACGTCCACGCTTGCACGATGGTGTGCATGTCTTAGCGCGATGATGACTTGAGAAGGTCTCATTCTTCTCTTGGATAAGTGTTAAATTTGGTTGGGTTGATTAGAGTAAGGTGTCTAGTTTCAAAAGATTGGATTTCAATGTTTCAAGTGTTTTCAAAACTGACCTTTGTATGGTTTTGTGACCATAACTTTTTATACAAAGCTTCAAAATAAGTTTTGAAAATTTATGTACAAACTAGACACTCATACCTTTCCAACGGTATATTATTCATAATATTGCATGACCGTCTGAATTGGTTTTAAAATCTCCAAAGTTACAACCAAAATAGGGCAACTCTGTTGTTGTCCATTTCTGACCTTTGGTCACTCAATTGATCATAAATTTTTCTACAAATATCGAAATGTCATTCTGTAAAAACAAGTAGAAAGTAGACATCCATACCTTTCCAACGATATATCATACAAAAGGTTTCAATGTCGTTTGGTCATGTTTCGAAGTGCTTGAATCTTAAGTTGCTGCACTAACGCGTGTATCGTGAAAATGCCCATAATTTTTTCATTTCTTCCAAAACAACATAGTTTCACTTGGGCATTATAAATACATACCTTTCTCATCAATTTGAGGGCTGAGACATAAAATCAAACCCTAGAGAGAGAGGCTCCATATTCTTGAGAGAGAAAGAGAGACTTGAGAGAAAAAGCTTAAAGATTACATCTTTATCTCTCTAAACCCATTCCCACATGCACAAATCATCATCTATGGATCATCTAGGTTCATCTAGCATGTGCTAATATATGGGTCTTCTTCAACACACATGGTATGATTTGTTAAACACTAATTTCATCTAATCTTAGTGTTTTTGCTTATCAATTTATCTCTTTTATCACTTGTATGTTCTTTGAGTAATTTCTACATACATGATTGAGATTATGTGTTGATTGGGTTATTTATGTTAGCTAGGTTTTTATGCCTATTTTATATCTAGCTAATTAATCTCATTATATGATTGAGATTATTTTTGATAGCTTAATTGATTAGGTCATTATTGCCTAAAAGCTATGTCATAAACATTCTTGTGTGATTTATTGATAACTAGGTTGATAGATTGTATTTTAATCAACTAGTTAATCTTTTGAATGTTTGTGGGTTATTTGTGATAGCTATTGTATTTAGGATTGGTTATCCTTAACATAGCTAAAGTTGTATGCCATGTCATATAGCTATATTTGATATCTAGGATTGATTTTATTGTCATCATATAATCCTAGATAAGCATTTAGTGTACCCTAGCACTTATTGCATATTTGGATATTTGCATAATATTCACTTAGGGTGTTGAACTCTTCGGAGAATTAAGTCTTATTGTGATGACCGGGATTAGGTCGTACATCGGGATTAGGTTGTCATATGAGCAAATTGGACTAGGTCCACTTTTACAGGCCTACAGGTAGTGGTAACGGGTTATTGATCGGGATTAGATCGTAAACTGGGATTAGATCGTAAACCGGGATTAGGTTGTAAACGTTATCACAATTAGTGGATTCGAGATTCGAGTGTGGCGCACTTACCAACCCGTGGTTTTTCCCGTGAGGGTTTCCACGTAAATATCAAGTGTTATTTAATTTCCACACTATATTACACTTGCTATATTATATTGTCTAGTTTAGGGCATTTTCGTAAATTTGACTAAACGCGAAAATTGGATAATAACGATTAAAATCTATTCACCCCCCCCCCCCCCCCCCCCACCCTCTAGATTAATATTAGAACACACCATGCATTATTTGTTTCAATGTAAATAGATACAAAAAGATGAGAGAGAAAGTTAGAGAGAGAGAGAGTCCAAAAGGTGGAGCAAAGATTACAGAGAAGGTCTTTTTTCAGTGTTCGTGGACAACCTTCATCCTAAGGTTGATCAAAGATGTCTTTGGGATATTTTTAAAGTATTTGGGAGAGTAAGGGATGTGTTCATATCAATGGGTAGCAGAATGCGGAGGAGCAGGTATGCGTTCATTCAATTCGTAACTATGGAAGAAGTGGAAAAGGTCATCAAATCATCTAACGGGATGCATGTATATGGATGGTCGATTGTGGTAAAGAAGACGAGGTTTGGATGGGAAAAAAGAAGGATAGTTGGGAGGAATCAATTAGGAAGTAAGGGTAGAATGTATGTTGAAGGTATGGAATTTGGTAAGGATACAGATTCGAGGAGATGTTCAGTCAGTTCCCATGGTACCGAGACAGTATACTCGAAGGCTCTTGAGGAGGTAATGGAAAAGACAAGGACCTTTGCGGAGGTCATTGCTAATGGTGGACGAACGAAGGTAATAGGTGCAAAGAAAGGTACAAAGGAAAAGGAGGTAAATGAGGTATGTTGGAACGGTGCTTATGAGGATAACACTTGTCTTTCGAAGTGTGCTATAGTGGTTCTTAAGAGGTCTAATAAGGTTACTAAAGTAAACCGGAGACTTGCAAACATGGGCATTCTTTTCAATTCCTCGTATCTTGGGGATAACTCAATAGTATGGAGTTTCGAATCCGAAAAGGATTGTACCAGTTTTATCACAGACAGTTTCCTTTAAGAGGACAGTTTTTCAATAATGGAAAAAGGGTCCAATAAGGCAGTATCAACATCTAGAATCGCATGGATCAATTTTATGGGAGATCATTTAAGCCATTGGAATTTAGAGTTCTTCTTTGAGATAGGAAAGCAAGTTGGTGAGCCTCTTCTTATTGACGATGATACTCTTTTTAAAAGAAGATTGTTTAAAGGAAGGTTGTTGATTCTCATTAGACATGGGAATTCTTGTCCAAAGTACATTAGCGTTAATAATGGGAGGAATTCGTTTCAACTGTTGGTGGAGGAGGAGAGGACGCTGGTGGAGCTGCGGTGGATAGAAAATTTCTTGGACTTGGACTTGGTACTAAGGAAGCCGAAGAGATGGAACAGAGGACAGGGGCAAGTTGAATCAATGAATTCTATTGGACAGTCGGAATGCCAAGATCGAGAAGGGAAAGGTATTAAAGGAGTGTGGTAGATTTCCAACTTTGTGTCTAACCAAAACAACTTAGGTGGACCTACTGGAGCAGCTACTGATGAAATACAATTATTGGGAAACGGTGATGGCCATTATAAGCCTGTCAAGGGTAAAAATATAAGGATTTCATCACCCAATCGGTATCTCCCACTTCATAATTATGCAAATTCAAATAACAAACTTATATTGGAAAAAACAAAAGTGATTGGTGTTTTCAAGGATCAAAGAAGCTCCATTGATTCTGAGATGGAAAGAGGACCATTTATGAACTTAGTTAAGTCTATTGGAGAATGCTCAACTCAAAGGCAGAATCTTATTGGACAGACTTTGTTAGACATGGGTGTTGAATCGGTCCAGGATTTAGTGGACTTTTCAGTCAAGGATGGGCTGGGTACTCGAGATGATGGGCTGGATATTGATAGAGGTAACATAGTGGGCTTAGTTTCAGCTTTGGGTGGGCTGGGTTCTACTGAAAATAATAGGATGGATTTGGACAATATCACAACCAAGGCAAATGATGTTAGGTTGATAGGATCCAGTAAAGCAACAGTTCAAACAACAAAGGTTGAAAGGGTCGATTTGCACATAGAACTTGGCTCTGTATCAGCTCAAAAGTTCAAAAAGAGTGGAAGTAAAGGGAACCTTAAGGCTAGATTAAATGGGAAGGAGGCCAAAAAGATTCAACTTATGATGAAGAGGGGTCTGTTGAGATCTAGCTTGAACTAGCTAGAAAAGAAAAGGAGAAGGGGCAACATGGAATCTAAGGAGAAAAATTTGGGAATCCAGGTACGTAACACAGAGGTTGAAGGAGAAGTGCAACGTTTGTTAGAGGAGGAAGCAAGGTTAAGCCGTGTTACTCAATGTTTTGATTCAAGAGAAGCGGAGGTACATATTCAATCGGATTCGACAATGGTGGAAGAGGAAGGTAACTTAGTGGTTTGAAACTTAGAGGGTGAGATTTCTAGTGTAATTGAAACCAGTGTAGCATTGGGTTTCAACTTTAGAGGTAATGTGGATTTGGTCAGATCAGTTTTGAAGAATAGAGAAATGGAAGATGACAATCGCTTTAAGGAAACAATTAATGGATAGTGTTTCTTTGAACATATGGATGGGGTGGAATTTTTTTAATGTTAATATTGTCTTGGAATGTTAGAGGTTTGGGTAAGGCGGAGAAGAAAAGGGTGGTAAGAGGGTTGGTATTCAAGCATAAACCAACGATTTTGTTCTTATAGGAAACAAAGCTCAAAAGTATCGATAATAGAGTAATTAGTGCGATTGGTGGTTCGGTTCTTACAAAATGGATAAGTGTTAATGCTGTAGGATTATCTTGAGGATTACTTTCATTGTGGAATGAAGACCAATTTGTGGTTTCATCATGCATTTCTAACAATCAGTTTATAATGTTAATTGGGGAGTTAATAGAGGAGAAGAAAATTGTGGGGTCTTGTAACGTGTATGCATCTTGTGTGGAAATGGAGAGGAAGGTTTTATGGAATGAAATTGTGAACTCGGTTAAATCTTTCTTGATACCATGGGTCATAGGTGGTGATTTCAATGTGGTTCTAGACAAAGCGGAGAGAATGGGAGTATGTTACAGTAGGAGTTCTATTAGGAGCTTTAAAGATTTCTTAGATAATGCCATGGTGATAAATATACCATTGCAGGGTTTATCTTTCACTTGGACAAACTCAAGAGTGGATGTGGTGTGGTCGAGAATCGATCGATTTCTTATATCTCCAAGTCTCTTAATGTGTTTTCCAAATTTGAAACAGTGGGGACTACCAAGAAGTGTTTCCAACCATAATCCTATTGTGTTGGGTGATAGGATGGATGATTGGGGGCCGTGTCCATTTTGTTTTGTTAATATATGGTTGGAGGATATTAATTTGATGAAGGAAGCGATGGGAGGATGGAAGGAATCAATGGTGAAGGGGTCAAAGGGCGTTTTGCTTATTGCAAAAATGAGGGGATCGAAAAATAGAATGAAGAGATGGTTAAGAAGCAACAAATTGAAGTCTGACTCAGTATCAAAAGCGGAGGCAAGATTGGATTGTATTGATAGTGAAGCCGTGAGATGTGGGTGGAATGACAACTTGCGGATGGAAAGGGTATCTCTACTTACGGAAATTTGGAGTGGCCTTCGAAAGGAAGAGCAAGAGTGGAGACAAAAATCAAGAGTTAAATGGTTAAAAGACGGGGATAGGAATTCAAAATTCTTCCATATGATGGCGGATGGGAGAAGAAGAAGGAATTTTATTGGAGATTTGACTTTTAATGGGGTGGTTGTTTAAAATCCGAAATTAATAAAAGATGGGATTCTTAATTTTTTTTGGGACCATTCTCATAATGTCAATTGGTAGAGACCGAAGATTAATGGATTGAATTTCAAATTGTTGTCAACAGCCAAAAAAGAAAGACTTGAGACGGAATTTACAGTTGAGGAAGTTTGGGAAGCCGTTAATGGTTGTGACGGGAATAAAGCACCGGGTCTGGATGGGTTGAATTTGAACTTTATTAAGAAAAATTGGGAGGAGATTAGAGAAGATTTTATAGAGTTTATTCGTGAATTCTATGAGGATGGATTGGTTGTTAGAAAGTTGAATACTACTTTTATTGCATTGATTCCTAAGAAAAAAATACCAACGACGGTGAACGATTTTAGACCCATAAGTTTGGTGGGGTCTATGTACAAAATACTGGCAAAGGTACTATTCAATAGAATCAAGAGTGTGATGAAATCAGTAATTGGTGAATTCCAGATGGCTTTTGTGGAGGGGAGGCAAATTACGAATAGTTTTGTCATTGCTGAGGAAATCATCAACAAATGGAAAAGAGAGGGGGAGGGAGGTGTGGTTATTAAACTCGACTTTGAGAAGGCCTACGACAGTATTGATCATGGTTTCTTGGATGAGGTTTTGGGGTGTATGGGATTTGGTGAAAGATGGCGTGGTTGGATTAGAGAGTGTGTGTCTTCGCCTTTTTTGTCAGTATTGGTAAACGGTAGTCCCACACCACAATTCGAAGTTAAGAGAGGCTTGAGATAGGGGGATCCGTTGTCTCCATTCTTATTTAACATTGTTGCGGAAGGTCTTAGCCGTTTGTTCGTAAAGGCAACGGAAATGGGTATGTTTAAGGGAGAAGATTTTGGGGGTTGTGGCACTCAGGTTTCACACCTACAATTTGCAGATGATACGATCATTTTCACTAAGCCAAAATTGGAGTACTTACGCAACATTAAACGGATACTTAGATGCTTTGAGCTAGCTTTTGGGCTGAAAATCAATTTTTTCAAGTCTTATTGTGTGAGGGTTGGAAAGAAAGTGGTGAACGAACCTATGTGGGCTAATATGTTGAAATGTAAGGCTGCAACATTCCCTATCAATTACTTAGATATCCCTTTAGGCTCTAGACTTTCCTCTAAAGCCTTTTGGAGTCTGGTCATTAAGAGAATTAAGGAGAGGTTGAACCCGTGGAAGAGGAAATTCTTGTCCAAAAGTGGTAGGGTTGTTCTAATAAAGTCAGTATTGTCAAGTATCCCAACCTATTTCATGTCATTATTCAAAATACCAGTGGGCGTTGCACTTAATATCGAGAAACTACAAAGGGGTTTCCTTTGGGGTGATGGTTTAGAAAAAAGAAAGGTACATGCGGTGAAGTGGGAGAAGGTGTGTCAAAGTAAAGATAATGGTGGGTTGGGAATTGGAAGAGTGGTGGTAAAAACTAAGGCGTTGTTGGCCAAGTGGGCTTGGAGGTTTGGTCATGAGAAGGAGTCATTATGGAGAAAGGTAATTGTTGCTAGTTATGGGATCAATAGTAATAATTTATTTTGGCAAGGTTATGAGGCGAGGATTGCTTCTTCTTTTGCAAGAGTCGTGGCTAATGTCTTAAAGAGTGGTTCAAAATTGGCAGCCATTATGAAGTATAATTTGACAGCAGTAGTGGGTAAAGGAAATAGAATTAATTTTTGGGAGATCAAATGTGGCGAAGCAAACACTTTGAAGGAGTCGTTCCCGAGAATTTTTGTTTTGGCTGTCGCAAAGGAGGGTGTTATCAGTGATTTTGGTGAATGGATTGGGTCAACATGGGTTTGGAATGTGCCTTTACGAAGACAGCTTTTAGATTGGGAACAAGATCAGTGGGGATGTTTTTTAGCTTACATTAGGGGCATTACATTACGTCAAACAATTGAGGATACAGTGGCATGGTTGCCATCGACCAATGGAATATTTTCAGTCAGTTCATTTTATAGAGTGTGGAATGATAGGGTTAGGGATCTTCCTCTTGTTGACAGGTTTTGTTGGCAAGGATTTTGTCCTCCTAAAGCGGAGTTACTGATGTGGCAGCTATTACAAGGGAGAATTATGGTTAAAGTTGTCCTTAATAGGTTCGGATTGCTCAATAACTTGAGTTTGTTGTGCATGCTTTATAATGAGAAAGAAGAATCTGGCGACCATATGTTTCTGTAGTGTTCATGGTCCTAGAAATTATGGGCAAAAGGGTTGGGGATGTGGAGTGTGTTTGGATGTGCGCTGAAGTCTATTATTGAGTGGGTTATAGGGTGGGTTTTTCTATGCCCATTGTGAGAAAGCAGGAGAGCTTGGACTACGCTTTTTTTTCGCCACAGTATGGACAATATAGGAGTTTAGGAATCGTAAGGTCTTTAGCGATGTCGAACCGAATTTGGCTCTTGCTGAGGATTCAATTCAATTTCGTGTTGCTTGGAGGTTCAAGCATCATGGATGTGGCTCCAATGATCCCCTTACCACTCTTTTACGAGATTTGGGTGAGTTTTGTAAGGATCCACCGAAAGTGAAGTATCGAAAGTCAGACGTATGGACACTGCCGGGTATGGGGACTTTGAAGTTTAATGTGGACGGGTCTGCAAGGGGTCAGCCTGGGTTGGCCGATATTGGTGGGGTTTTGAGAAATAGTAGCGGAATGGTATTGTGCCTCTTTTCGTTTTTTGTAGGTACCTAGGATGCTATCACAGCCGAACTAATGGCCATTAGTAGGGCAGCTTCTTTCTGCGTGTCGAATCTGTCGCTGCAGGAACAAGTAATTGAAGTTGTCAGTGATTCCTTGGTGGCGGTCACATGGATTAACTCTGATAATTTTGGAAGCTTTGCTCATGTCAGATTGGTTTACAATATCCGAGACTTGATGAAGGTTCATGGGCACATGTTGGTCCATTTTTGTTCAAGATCTTCCAACTCCTATACAGATAATTTGGCTAAGAAGGGCTCTAATAGAGAGGGGGATGTTATTCAATGGAGTAATATTTGATGGGGGGTCAGGTTTGATAAAAAAAATGAGTAGTATGGTTAGCGTGGGGTCGTTGTATGCGTGAGGTTGTTATATGCAGTGTTATTGTGATGCACTGGCTGGTATTTTGTAGCATTTAGATGGTTGTAGATGACTTGGTTATTGGGCTTGATTGGGTTGTATCTGTAATCTTTGCTATTGTGTGTCATCCTTCTTTGGGGTTATGTCCCCTGTTCTAATTAATATTTTTTGCAGTTTCAAAAAAATATATATAATAACAAACAACATATGCATATCACATCTTAACACTGGTAGTTGTCTAATATTAGAAGGTTCCGGTAGACCTATTATAATAATCGTAAAAAAAAAAAACACAACATACATTATAACAACTCTATTTGCAAAAAAAAATCTACTCAAAATAAATTAGCTCTACTTGACCCATTCCAAGCACACATTATTGTGAATAAATCATTAATTTCTATTACCTTTCTATATAATTAAATCTAAAATACAATTCTGAAACAAATAATTTTAATAAAAAGTATCCTCTCACTGAGTCTCACATAACTCATTTGCACTAATTTTAATAATTAAATCTAACATACAACTCTCATCAATAAACATATACTCCAAAAACTGATATTATAACTTTTGGAATGCTAACTCATCCAATATTCGATTTCTTGCTATTACAATAACTTCCATGTATCTTCCAACTCAACTTTACTAAACATCTTCTTCTGAATCTATTCTACACTAACTTATGCCGCTAACCCAGAGGTTTCATGCGAAATTGGCCTCAGTGATGCATAATAAAAACACAACTTTATCTTTAACCAAATGACAATTGGATGAAAAAAAACAGAAAATATCCATTGAATCTAAAACTGATGATACCAAGTTGATAGGACCCGCCTCGACTCCTATCTTGAGGTCAAAAGAATCATGTGAAAACCATAATCTTTTTAATTGAAGTTTGAAATCTTTTAAAGCATTTTAGAAAAATAACGCAAATCTCAATGTGGCTTATTTATCAACAAAAATTTCATCTCTTATTAATCGAAATCTCACCGTCCAGTAACTTTATAAAAGTACAAAACTAAAACAATGCATTTACAAACTGTGATTTAACTAATACATACAATTTAAACAAAATAAAAAATTTTCTTTTCTTTGTGTTGGACCCATTAATGTCCATCATACCATGTAAGATATTTTTAAAGCTCTTTAGGAAAAATCTTGATATCGGAAAATATGCACATATGTATAAAATGTTTTAAGTGAAATTATGGACTATCAATTATGTCATGCCTATCTCACGATACTTAATATCTGCTTAAACATTGTGATCAACTGAATAGTTGTTTAAAATAAAAGAATGAATGCTAACAACCAGTGAATGAAAATAAACTTTGGAACAAAATCTTTTCTTCAATAGATATCTCTGAAGAGATATGAAAACATAAATATCTTCTTTATATTTCTAAAATTATTAAATCTGTGTCTGAAAGTATTTGTGCTTTATAAACTTTATAATAACTAAACTTAATTTGCAAACAATTAAATGTAGTAAACTTTTTTGTATCTCTTTCTGAATTATGTATGAAAGAAATCATGATTTAATCTGAAACTATTTGGTAATACAAGCTGAGAACAAACTAAATAACTTATCTATAAATAAATCGCATTTTCTATAAATCTCAACATATAGTAAAGTCTTTACATATAAATCGCTATAAATTAAAGAATGTAAACAAATATCATATAAAATTAGCTAAGTAGCATGTGACCAGATAACGACAAAAGTTGGCGATTTTTGTACGCGCTTGGCGCGTTAGATTGCTACTCGTTTTCTCAGACCACGCGCCTCCATTTGCAGCTGTTCTGTGGGCTGATGGCTGGTGTTTTCTTATTCTCAGCGCAACCTGAAGTCCAAAGCAACGAGGAGAGACAGGAGAAGCCTCCCGATCCTGGTTCCAGTTCGAAGCGTGCGCGTTCCTTCGAGATTGGGGATAATAGCAATCTGAGGAAGCCGATGGGAGAGAGTTTCAAATCGAAACTCCTAAGCGCTTCCAATCCTAATCAATGGCAGGGGTTCAACTCTGGTAAAGGTAAACTGAAGATTGCAGAAGGTGATATTACGATTTCTGAGGGACCGAATGGGCCGGCCATGAAGCTATCTGAGGAGCTGAAAAACCAACTGTGCAAACCCTGGTCTAATGCGTTGATTCTGAAAGTGATGGGGAGGAACCATACCTTAAATTTTAACTGAGGCAAAAATGGCAGCTCATTGGTCACTGGCAACTCACAGATTTAGAGGAGGGCTATTTTGTGGTGAGGTTCCAAATGATTGATGATCTGGAATATGTGTTAACTGAAGGCCCCTGGGTTATAGCTAATCAATACGTGGTTGTGCAAAAATGGAGACCGAATTTTGTTCCCGGAGAGGATGCTATTCAAAAAATGCCAGTGTGGGTAAGGTTGTCCAAGCTGCCGATGGAATGGATCGATGTTGATTTACTGAAAAATATTGGAGGGATGCTAGGAACTGCAATCAAAGTGGACCCAATTACAGAATCACAAGCTAGAGGTAGATATGCTAGAATATGTGTTGAAATAGATATCTCTAAGCCTCTTATGAGTTCTATTGTTGTGGAGGACCGGGCGATCATGATTGAATATGAGAGTCTGGGTATGCTCTGTTTTAAATGTGGGAAAGTAGGACATTATAAGGATTCCTGTAGAGAGGGTATGGTGTCACAAGCTGAGCAAGATATAAATGTGGTTCAGGGGACGAAGGTGGACAGTAGTATCAAAGAACCGTATGGCCCCTGGATGCAGGTCACATATGGGAGAAATACTAGAAATATGGGGGTAGGTGCTGCTGGAAGAAGAGGTAATGGCCAGAGTCAAGGTTGGAAAGCTGGGATTAATGTGAAGAATGGTAATGGGACTCAGTTTCAAGGAGGGGCTGGTGCTGATATGGAGAGGCAAAAATTCGGCAATATTGCTGCTCCATGTAAGAAAGTGGGAGTTGATAAGAAGGCTAGTGATAGTGTGAAAAGTGGGTCTCGGTTTGCTGTTTTAAATGAGGAGACTCTACAAGAAAATTATGTGAAGAGTGATCAAAATGGTACTGGTAGGCAGGGGAAAGTTAGTACCAAGAAAGTTCTGTCCGAAATTTCCAATAGGAATTCCCCGAATAAGGTGCAGACGAATACTCCTCCCATTATCTATTCAGCTGTAAACAATGTGAATAATAAATACCTTAATAAGCCCTCTAAAGAAAACGAAAGTGTCACTCATCCCAGGAGAAATGGTAAGGGGCGTATTTCAGTTAATTTGGTGGGTCCTAATGAGTCCTCTCATGGTATGGAGGAGGACATTGAGGATTCTGTGGTCATCCAATCCCTTCACTCAGAAATTATGGAGTTGGAGAACACAGCTGGTAAGGGATCTTCTAAGGCTGATTGTGAGAGTGCTTCGGTTGAACAAGTGATTCTGGCTGAAGCTTCGAATATTGAAGAGATTGCCTATAAGCTCAAGGAGGCAATGGAAATTGTTTTAGAATAAAGGGTGACCGGTTTTGTTTCTCTCTCATTTAGTAGCTATGTTTTGTTCTTGGAATGTTAGAGGAGCAGGTAAGAAGGGTTTCAGTAAAGTTATCACTGACCTTAGAAAAGTTTATCAGTTTGATGTTATTGCTATCTTAGAACCTAGAATAGGAGGCACCAAAGGTGCCAAGGTGATTGATAGGTTGGGTTTCCCCAACAAGTTCATTGTGGAAGCGGTAGGTTTTTCAGGGGGCATTTGGCTGCTTTGGGATGACAGTAAAATCAAGATTCGGGTGGTGGCTAAGTCTAACTATACTATCACTGCCATTGTTGCTGAAGGGTCTAAGTTCTGGGTGATCACTATTGTGTATGCTAATCCTAATCCCATGGTTAGGAGACAGCTTTGGGGCTATCTTAGTGCTGTGAAGAGTTGTTTTCAGGGCCCTTGGGTGGTGCTAGGTGACTTTAATGAGATTACTAGTAGTATTGAAAAAAGGGGTGGTAGGTGTGGGTTCACTAAAACAGGGTTTGTTGAGTGGATCAATGACAATAAGATGGTTGATTTGGGATTTGTTGGGCAACGTTATACTTGGATGACTAAGAGAGGGTTAAGTGACAACATATGGGAAAGATTAGATAGAGCTATGTGTACTATGGATTGGAGACTCATGTTTGAGGAAGGTTATCTCCGACACCTTCCCCGTGTGAATTCGGATCATTGCCCTATCCTCCTGAATCTTCATAGTGTGCATATTCCCCGAAATTATCTCAAGCCATTTAGGTTCCAAGCTATGTGGATGAAGCATGACAATTTCAGCAAAATGGTGAAGCAGACTTGGGAGGCTAAGCCTGGGAACATTGAAAGGAAAATTCAGAATTTGGCCATTCGGCTAAAGGAATGGAACCATGACACTTTTGGGTGTATCTTTAAGGAAAAGAGAAGATTACTTGCTAGACTCCAAGGCATCCAAAGAAGTTTAGGTGAAAAGTATAACCATGGGTTGTTTAAGTTGGATATTAAGCTTCAGGAGGAGTTTAATCGTATTTCTGAGCAAGAGGAGACCCTTTGGTTACAAAAGTCTAGGTGCACTTGGTTGGCAGAGGGAGACAAAAATACGAAATTTTTCCATCTTGCCACAATGATTAGAAGGCGGTTTAACAAGTTGGAAGGACTCAAGGATGCTGATGGTATTTGGAGGAGTGATAAAGATGGTATGAAGAATATTGCCATTGATTACTTTCTAAAACTTTTCTCTCCTCGGGGCTATAATGGTGACTTCGGTTCTATGCCCCAGTTTTTCCCTAGGCTTGAAGAGTCTGAGGCTAGGGATCTATGTAGAAGCATCAGTGAAGAGGAGGTTAAGGAGGGAATTTTCGGCATTGGGGGACTGAAAGCCCCTGGCCCTGATGGCATTCCTGCAGCTTTTTTTCACAACCAGTGGGATGTTTGTGGTAAGGATGTGGTCAGGTTTGTGAGGGAGAGCTTTGGGAATGGTTCCTTCCCGGTTGAGGTTAACCAGACCCTTATTACCTTAGTTCCCAAAGTCCCAAGCCCCCTCGACATGACCCAGATTAGGCCTATTAGCCTATGTAATACCATTTACAAAACCGTTAGCAAAATTATTGTTTCTAGACTTAGAAAGTTGCTACCCAAATTGGTTAGTCCCAACCAAGTTGCTTTTATTCCTGGACGTCATATCCAAGATAACATTGTTGTGGCTCAGGAGGCTTTCCATAAATTCAAGACTATGAAGGGTAAGAAGGGATATGTGGCGTGGAAAATTGACCTAGCTAAGGCCTATGATAGAATTCAATGGAATTTTATTAGGCGTGTCATCACGGAAATCGGCATTGAAGGCACTTTTAGGGATCTCATCATGTGGTGTATCACTAGTGTGCAGTATAGAGTGGTTCTGAATGGAGAGGTTTCTGAGCAATTTATGCCAGGATGTGGTATCCGCCAAGGAGACCCCCTCTCCCCTTATATATTTGTGTTATGTATGGAGAAGTTATCTCATTTGATCACTGAGAGATTAAACCTTGGTATGTGGAAATGCATTAAGTTGTCTAGGGGAGGTCCGGAGATATCCCACTTGTTTTTTGCGGATGATCTTATACTATTTGGTCAAGCCACTATTAACCAAGCCAAAACTATGAAGGATTGCCTTGACATTTTTTGTGATTTCTCGGGGCAACAAGTCAGTTATCCTAAATCTAGAGTCTTGTGTTCTAACAATGTGAAAGAGGGAGATGCCAAGGCGATTGCTGGGGTGTGTGACTCTCCTATCACTAAAGACCTGGGTAAGTATTTGGGGGTTCCTCTCATTCATGGGAGGATAGGTGTTAGAACTTATGAGGATATTGTTGAGAGTACCCAGAAGAGGTTAGCCACTTGGAAATTGGATTCTCTTTCGTTTGCGAGTAGAATTACCCTCATCAAGGCTGTCACGGCTGCATTGCCTATCTATGCCATGCAAACAGTGAAATTTCCTGCTGAAATTTGTAAGAAGCTTGATAAGCTTAACAGAGATTTCCTTTGGGGTCATAACTCTTCGAAGACTGCTGTGCATCTTGTGAATTGGGATAAAGTTTGCCTCCCTAAGAATAAAGGCGGCCTTGGTATCAAGAAGACTAAGGCAATGAACCAGGCTCTCCTAGCTAAGGCAGGGTGGCGTATTCTCCAGAATGATTCTGGGTTGTGGAGCTGTATTTTAAAGCACAAATATTTGAAGGGCAGTCTTCTCACTAACTCTAAGCCCAATAGGAGTAAGGTGTGCTCTAGTACTTGGAAAGCTATGGTTTTTGGTGCCAATCTCATTGCGAAGGGCCTTAAATGGAGAGTTGGGAATGGGTGTCTTATTAAGTTTTGGACTGATGATTGGGTCGCTGAATGTGGTCTCCTTAAAGATTATGCTAGCATTAGTCTTGATGAGACCCTTTTGGAGCAACATGTGGATGATTATTTGGTGAATGGTGAATGGAAAGTTGCTGAACTTGCTGCTGTTCTCCCTTGGGATATAGTCCATAAAATTTTCAGCATCCATGCCGGGAAAGTCCATAGTGGTACTGATAAGGAAATCTGGGGATGGAGCAATAATGGGGACTTCACTGTTAAATCGGCCTATTTGGGTGCTAGCGAGACTGAGAGACTACCTATGTGGTCTTGGAGGTTCATTTGGAACCTGAAAATTCCCCCTAGAGTCCTCCACTTCATTTGGACATTGGTGCATGAGAAGATTCTCACTAATCAGCATAGAACTGTTCGTGGGTTGGCGAATGATCCCACTTGTCCTAGATGTAATTCAGGTATTGAAACCATCGACCATCTTTTACGTGGCTGCAGTGAGTCAAGGATGATTTGGGAAAAAGTTGCTCCAGGTAGCACCTCTACTAGTGCCTTTAATGGCGATTTTAATGAATGGCTCTCTGGTAATTTGCAATGTGGGCTGCTGTCTGTGGACAAAATCCCCAACTATCTTCATTTTGCTTGTGTGGTTTGGTTTTTTTTGGAAATGGAGGTGCAAGAAAGTGTTTGATGTTAATTTCTCCCTACCTCTATATCCTAATCTTGTTATTAATTTGTTTACAAAGAGCTGGATTGATGCTAATGCTACTGTCAGTAGCAAATGTGCTATTATGGTGCCGGTTGCCTGGGTGGAACCTACTGATAATTGGGTCAAGCTGAACATTGATGGTAGTAGGAATGATGTCTCTGGTATCATCACTGCTGGGGGAGTGCTGCGCAATCAGTGGAAAGAGTGGCTGAAGGGTTTTGTGGTTAAGATAGGTGTGGGAAGTATCATTGAAGCTGAGTTGTGGGGTTTGTATGAAGGCTTGAAGTTGGCCTGGAAGTGTGGCTTCAGACAAGTTTATGTTGAGTCTGATTCCCTCAACACTGTGCAATTAATTTGTTCTGACATCAGAGATAATCATCCTTTATTTAGTCTAATTCAAAGCTGTAAAAGTCTTGTGAAAGCTGATTGGAGTTGTTCTATCAATCATGTTTTTAGAGAGGGCAACATGTTGGCTGATGGGCTGGCTCGTATGGGGCATGATAGGGACTTTGGTGCTGTCCTCCTTGAAGACCCTCCGTTGGAGGTTAGATATTTGCTGGATGCTGATGCTAGAAACTCTGTCTGTCTTAGACAGGGGATGGCGTCCTCTATAGTTTAAGTTTGTTTCTGCTCTGGGCTTGGCCCTCCTTAGTACCAAAAAAAAAAAAAACAAATATCATATATCTGAATGCTATATAAAAATCTCATATCTTTATTGAATTTTTCATTGTCACATATCTGGGTAAATCTGATTATCTCTTTATCTTTCTCAACAGATTATAATCAGTATAAGATATAATATATAGAGTAATACTACATTGTCCAAATTTGGTGCCCAAATCTACACCAAACTAATACTCAAGAAAAATCTATCTTACATGTCTCTGGGCACACGCAAAGCTAAGAATAAACATATGTCACACACATGCAAAGCGACTCATCTGACATACGCATGTGCATAATCCCCAAAGGCAGATAAATTCAAGCTATAATCATCTTTTTATAATCTCTTTTTGAAACATCATATAATTCTTTGTAAATAATTCTATCAAAATGTGCATAAATACTATTTTTCTTTATTGGAAATTCTGGTAAATAATTTGGGTCTGGAAATTTGTCCAAAATACTTGTACTGATTTTCTTTGTAAAACTTGTTCTATAAATCAAATACTATATTAAATCTAATTTTAATTTATGGATTACATTTCTTCAAAATTTCAAATCATCTGAAAAATATCTTAACTTAATAAATGATTTATAAATAAATAAATCATTTATTTCTAATAATTTTCCAAGTATATAAATCTAACAAACAATTCTGAAATAAATAACGTTTAATAAAAAGTATTCACTTATATAACTCCTTTGATATTCAGACGAATCAGACTGACGTTTTTTGTCGGACCTGAAACATGTAATCAGATTGGTGTGGGCTTGGAGGGCCCAAATTCGAATTGACAGTTCTTTTCATAAGGATGGGGTCATGGGGGCCTATCTAGAGTAAGTGGACAGCGATTCTGGGCTGTGAAGGCCTGTTAAGAGATTGGGCATGCAAAAAGACCAATCTTATATGGTTGTGGTGGACAAATTGAATTCTGACGGGCCTGAAATGAGCAATATTCAGACTGGAGTAGGCTTGGTGGGTGGTAGTATTGTTTCTTCTCACAATTCAATGTGAAGTCTTTGCAACTGATTGGGCCTATTGGTTCTTGTTTTGTAAGAGCTGATGCAGAGGAAGTGGGCAGTGGTCATGATGTCCATGAAAGACGTGAATCAGGTGCTGAAGAAGGGAAATTGCACATCTCATCCGGAGGTGATCCGGAGGACATGGTGAATATTATAATATCTGGAAATTAATAGTCAATTTTTCCATAAGTTTATTGCATATTATAAGTCTGGTGGTTAAGCATAAGTTTGTTGGGTTTTGAGGCTCTAGTCTGGTGGTTAATCTTAAGAGTTCTGGGTCTTGAGGCTCTTCTCTGTTTTATCAGCTTTGGTGTGTTGCTTTTGTTTAGTGTTATGAGGGGTTGCAGCTTTGTTTCTTGCTTTGTGTTTTGTTAGGTCTGTTGTTTGTTTGGCAAGGATAATGGTGGGCTTTGTGTTGTTTGCTTTTGGGTCTCCGTTGGGTTTGTGTTCGGTTTAGTTTGTTTCTTCGGTTTTGGCCTTTTCTGGTCTCCGTTTTCATGTATTGCTTTAGCTTCGTGTTTGAATCAAACAAGGAAATCTGGGATTAGGATTCGTATCAGCTTGAATATGGATTCAACGAAAACATTCTATTCGTGGGAGGAGTTCCCGTTGTAACACCTTCCATGCATCTTCATTCCTATCCAACATACCACCACCTCAAGTCCCAACATACTCTTTGCACCCTCTTGTCCAACTCACACACTGCCATAACTGGATACCATTTGTCAAATTTCTTTTCAAGTTCGGGCTCTGGAGGTCTTTGTCTACATTTTCTGGCAAAACTTTTGATGATGATAAGGAGGTGAAATCCTTGGATATGATGTTCTTGATTTGTTCATGTTAGTTGATGAGAAACGTGATCTGTGTATTGGACTAGACTGAAAAAACAACAAAGTTGACTTAATGAACTTGGTTTTTTGAATTGTTATGATTGGTATGTAGAATGATGGAACACAGGATACTCCAACAGCTTCCATGTCTGATATTGATGCTTTCAGACTTCAGAGCCCAAAACAAAACAAAAGATGCTGGCCTAGAGCTTAAGGAAAAATAAAAAATTTAATATTATCGTCCTGATCAATCTTCCATTATAATTTGCATCTCTGTATGCTAATCATGAGTACGTACCCCATTTCATGTACTTTTTTCTTCTTTGCATATATTCATTGCTTTATCACCAATCTAAGTATTTATTAAATTCTTATAGTGAACGCCTAGTGGTCCAAATAATTCCTTTGATAAATAACATGGCCAAAACCTATAATTTATGCATTGCAACAAAAACCCAAAGTCCAAAATGTTTTAAAGGCAATTATCAAATAAGTAACCAGATCGAGGATGTGGCCTCCGATGAAGGTCCCCATATCCCTAGCTCTATGATATGGGTTTTTAGATCATGGAGGTCTCCTTCGTGATCTCCTCGAGTGGAGATAGGAGATTGTTTGAGGAGATTGTCGAATCCACCTACAACAGTGGAGGTGGAATTTTTTATTTTTATTTTTAAATTATATAATTATTTTTTATTATAATAATTGGTTTTAATTTTTTTTTTTTTTACTTTATTTACACAAGTTAAAATGATTATAATATCCTTTGATCATTAAGTTTGACTAACGAAAGGTTAACCGAATGACTAGTTTGGTACTTGTGAAAAGAGTTAAGGATCAATTTGGTCACTTTTTATAAATGTCTCAAACTATTTGAATTATTATTTATTTTATTTTTTTTAAATTATAATTGCCCAAATTTTAATAACAGGTGCATTAGTTAAGTTTTACCATCAACAATTTATCATAGTTATTTAATATTTCCTTTTCACTTTTACTACCGGACATTCAGAACCTCCACCATGCCGTCCGACCTTGTGATTCAGATATTTTCTCACAACACGTAAAGTCTTCCCACACTATAGTTATTTTATGAGCAAATGTAACATTGAACCCTATATTACAAATATAATACTTGAAATTTCTTAATATTAAACAATGAACAAGATATAATGTCTCTCTAATTAAAGAGAGAGTTATTTAATTAAAGTAATAATATATATATATACACACACACGATCGTTAGGTAATTGCTGGACTTACAACTCACACAGATACAAATGACAATAAAGCTTTAGATCCATAAATTTAAGTTTACAAATTCTTGTGGGACGATAGTAGTAAGTAGTCTAACGCTTCATGATATAAAAATGTTGCGGCCATAAGTGGATCTGAAGATATCAACCAAGAGAGGAAACTGCATCCAAGCAAATTAAATAAGGTGATTGGGAAGCAACCAAGTAGGCAAATTAGAGTAATTACCCATTTCCATGGATGATAAAGAACTATGCAAAAGGCTGCACCAAATGCTATCATCATGCTTGAACTAGACAAGAACAATGCCATTAGCCCTATAATCAACTCCTCGGCAATAACTCCAGGAAATCTTCTTCTTTGTAACGCGACGTGAGAAAATTTCAAAAAGTAATTTTCAAAAAGTACCAAATTTTAATAAATACAATCTAGAATGAATTTTAAGTAATTTTCAGAAAATGAGGTCAGTATTTGAGAAAATTTGAAACTACAGGGTTCCAAAATAATAAAAACCTTAACAATTCCGTCAATGTAACATTGTAACTGTATGAACTACGAAAAAGTTCAGGGACTACTAATGTTACTTTTGAAAGTTCAGGGGAAATAAGTGTAATTAACCCAGAAAAGTATTACTTTAAAAAAAAAATAAAAAAATAAAAAAATAAATATAAAAAAAAAACCTCGCCGTGAAAGCTCTGGTTCCGGCCGGAGCAAATTAACGAAACATCATGAGAAAAACAAGGAGTCATTAAAAGTTAAAAACAAAAACCAACTCTCGAAATTAAAGAAAAGCTATATATTTACAGAGTTGTACTCCGAAAACCAACTTTGATATATCATGAGAATACAAAATAATACAAATACGTACTCACTACTCTGATGATGAACTGAAGATCTGAATGGATAGGATTTCCACTTCTTAGATGTTACACTAGAAAATGTGTGTTATCTAGTGTATGCATGTACTCTCTTCGATTATTATCCTCCCACTTATATTCATAGTAACCATTTAGATAATTTAACTGCACTACAATCCAATATTTTCACGTTAATTACTAAGACCTCATGCTAGTTTAGATTAACCCTTAAACTAAAAAGACTCAATTGACCTTGTTCCATTAATCATATATATATATAACAAATAACTGAAAATTTATTTTTAAAAAAATATTATGAACTCCACTGGAGACCACCACCAGTGGGAATCCGGTCTCCTCCATGATGGGAGGTCCTCCCGTCACAGAGGAGCTGAGTTCAAGATCTCATCGTGGAGGAGATGGGAGGAGCAGGGGCGTAATACAATTAGGGGGCGCCCAACCCACCACCAAAGGAAAAAAGTTAATAGTTAACAAAAATTATATGTATTTTACACTTTAATTTTACCAATTAATTTTAAGTTTTTGTAATTTACCCTCAATTCTACTTCTAGTTCAACTCATGATCCTAAGCCCACGTTGAATAAAAACAAAAGTATTCTCTTTTAACAAATCTTATAGAAGAGAATGCTTGTAAAAAAAAGAAGAAGTTATATTTGAATCTGTGCTACTATATATCTAAACAAGTTATATAAATTCTACTCATGAATCATGATCCACGTTGTCTAATTCTTTTCGATTTTGATGAAGATTGTTTAATTCTTTTCGTGTTGCTTTTTTTTCTATTGTGTTCTCTCCTTTAAGGGTGTGTTTGTTAGGGTGGAAAAGGGAGAGGAAAGAAAAGGGTGGAGAGAAAAGGGAGAAGAAAATGGGGAAATATGTGTTTGGTATGGAGAGAAAAGTGGAAGGAAGGGAAAAATGGGAGGAAAGATTTGTGGGTGGGACCCACCAATTTTAATCCTCCCAAAAAGTGGGAGGAAATGGGAGAGAAATGATGGAATCTTCTACTTTAAATTAAAATTACCAATTTATCCATTTTTTTAAATATATAAACTATAATGCAAGGGTAAATTAGTAAAATTTGTAAAGAAGATCCTTTCTTTCCCTCATGTTTACCAAATAGCTCAAGGGAAAATTATTTTCATTTCTTTCCCTCTTGTTTTCTATCCCTATAAATCTTTCTATCCCTATTTTCTTTCCTCCCTACCAAACACACCCTTATAAGTCTTTAAGAATATTCTATTATTTTTCTGTATGTAGAAAAACATTCAAATCCTTTTAGCACTAAATAAATCGTAATTGGCGCATCAAACAAGTAAACAGATTTAATTATTAATATTATATTTAACTCATAATCTTTACCAAGAAACGTTTCGATTTCTAGATCATCTATCAACTTTTTATTTATAGAAATCAACTTTTTATTTTTAATATTATATCATGAATAACTAACGGACATGATATACTGTACAGTATCAATAATGCAGGACCTTCCAATTCTATATATCATTCGTCATTTGTCAAATTGATACAGGTTACTAATGACTTATTTTATTTGAGTTGTATATATGAACTAAACTGTCATATTATAATATTTTAGAATTGATGATATGGTATTACTCAAACTCACAACTTCTTATATAGTTGTAAGGGACTTGCCACTAAATCAATTTTATATTGTCTTAGTCACATCAGACATAAAAACATACTCAAATATAGAGCGTTGTTGCAACTTGCAAGGGTCGAATGACTTGAATCCAACTCTACTAAACCAGATCATGTGGAGGTCCTCAACGATCTAGTGGGGTCCATGGGGACCTCCACCAAAAGTCAATCATCCAGGTTACATTTTTTTTTTTTTTTTTCATATTATTATTTATCATTTTTAATAGAGATATTTAAGCAATTTACCAACTTCTGTCAAAGTCAATCCTTTAAATTAATTTCAACAAGGACAAATTTGATATTCTTGAAGACCCGGGGAGCAATTTGACACCTGGTAAAATTAAGAGGATCAATTTGGTCACTTTTGTAAAAATCACAAACTAATTGAAACTTTAATGAAAGTTCGGGAATTAATTGGTAATTGCCCTAGATTTTATATAGTTTAGGGTCGACTTACCAGCAAAATGGGCTCATCGCTAAACTTAGCCCATGTATAAAAGAGAAGGTAAGCTAAAGCCCATATCCAAGTCTTTCAAGTTATTAAATTGAAATAAGACAATGTTATTTTAACCAAGACAAAATTTTAGAAAAAAGTAATAAATAAACCACACTCATCAAAATTTTGTTTTCTAGGAGAATACAAGAAGCCAAGTCAATGTTATGGTTGTATTAAGCTGTTTCTTCGAAAGATGCTCTGGTATATATTGTACGTTTTTCTAAATACACCAATATTTAACTGTTGAAGGTAAATTAACTATTGTAAAAATTAGGGTTAATTGCACAAACATACTCTCAATTTATCTAATAAAGTAAATTTTCAAACAAATGCCCTATTCAAACACAAACATCCCGATAGGAATGTGCTTGGGGTATGGAAAGTCAATAGTGCCATTTGGTAAAAGAGAAAGGTTATTTTGGTGGGTAAATTTCACAAACAATCCTGAATTTAGGTATAATTACATAAATATTCATTTTTTTCTAATAATTACATAAATATGCCCTATCGTCAGTTGACTTTTGTTAACTTTAATCTTTAACTTTTAACCACATTTGTATCCCGAAATGACTAAACTACTCTTGAAAACTTATTTATCTTTTCTTTTATTATTTAAATATATTAAAAATATTTACTTAAAAAATTGAAAAAATGGGTACAATTTTTTTGTTGCTTTCTTTCTATCATTTTTTTTTTTGACACAATTAGAACCCACAAAACTGGAAAAATGGCTGTGTTTAGTGGGTTTTGATTGTGTTTATTGAGTTTTATGGGTTTTGATTATGTTGATTAAATGTAATTGTTGGTGGGTTTTGATTGTGTTGTTGAAATGAAATTGTTTGTGGGTTGATGAGTATGAAAATGAATGTTTTAGTGATAAAGTTGGTTTTTGAAATCTGAAAATTTGGTGTTTGCGGTCATGGAAAATGTAAATAAAAAAAAAAATGAGAGAAAGAAAAAGAAAATAAAAGCAACAAAAAAATTTGTACTGATTTTTTCAATTTTTTATGTAAATATTTTTTAACATTTTTAAATAATAAAAGAAAAGATAAATAAGTTTTTAAGGGTAGTTTAGTCATTTTGGGATACAAATGTGGTTAAAGGTTAAAGGTTAAAGTTAACAAAAGTCAACTGACGGTAGGGTATATTTATGTAATTATTAGAAAAAAAATGAATATTTATACAATTACACCTAAATTCAAGGTCGTTTGTAAAATTTACCCACCAAAATAACCTCTCCCTTTTACCCAAAGGCACTATTGACTTTTCATACCCCAAGCACATTCCAATTGGGATATGATGTTTGTGTTTGAATAAGGCATTTGTTTAAAAATCTGCTTTATTAGATAAATAGAGGGTACGTTTGTGCAATTAACCCTAAAAATTACTCAGTAAATCAATTGTTAATGCAATAGTATGTATGCATAGCAACCCAATCCAAATTGGCAGTCATCTGGTAGCAGAAAGGCACTAGTGCTGGTTCCTCCACAAGTAAATCATTGGTAGGCAAAGTACAATGAGTAGATTATGAACAAACATGGACCACAAAACAATCCAATTTGTATATACTGAAACCCAGTGACCCTCGATCCATTAACAGAAAGTGTCTTCTCAAATCAGTTAAATGTTGAATTTCATAGTTTGGTTTTGGAAAGACACCGTCTTTGGGATTGCAAAAACACCGGTAAGAAAGAATCAAGAATGGATTAGTATAATCTACAATGGAAAAATTGTGGAAGGCTCCTTTTTCAAATAATGTTTTTAGAACATCGTATGGAATCTGATTTTCGAGTAATTGCAAGTCACGAGTTATGGCAGCTTTCACACATGTTGTATCTAGAAAAAAAAATCAAATTCTCTTCTTTGTTGCTCATTCTTTAGAAAGAGCATAATCATGAAGACAACATCACATAAATTATTGCTATGAATTTACTAATGCAGGGTTAACCGAATGACTAGTATGGTATATGTGAACAGAGTCAATGATTGATTTGGTCACTTTTTATAAATGTCTCAAACTATTTGAATTTTTAAAAAAAATTATAATTGCGTGCCCAAATTTTAATAACAGGTACTGTATTAGTTAAGTTTTACCATCAACAATTTATCATAGTTATTTAATTTTTCTTTTTCACTTTTACTACCAGACATCAGAACCCCCACCATGCCGTCCGACCTGCTTGTGATTCTGATATTTTCTCACAACATGTAAAGTCTTCCCACACTTTTGTTATTTTATGAGCAAATGTAACATTTAAACCCTATATTACAAATATAATACTTGAAATTTCTTAACATTAAACAATGAACAAGATATAATGTCTCTCTAATTTATGTATTGCAACTATAACCCAAAGTCCAAAATGTTTTAAGGGCAATTATCAAATAAGTAACCAGCTGATCGAGGATGTGGCCTCCGATGAAGGTGCCCATATCCCTCTATGATCTGGGTTTTTAGATCATGGAGGTCTCCTCCGTGATCTCAACTTCGACAATCTCCTCGAGTGGAGATAGGAGATCGTTGAATCTAGGGATGGAGCCAGGATTATGTTCCAGGGGAGCACTGTGAAATAATGGGTTAGATCGACATATATCTTAGAAGTTGTGTTAAACAAAACATTAAATACAAAATATTGTTGTTTATATTTTAAAACATTAATTTTTATTAATTATTTAAAATGAATAATAATTTTGTATTGAGATAAATTATCTTAATTTGTGCATTTATGAAAAACATTTAAAATGATCTCTTTTTTTTTTTCTTTTTTTTTTGAAATACTACATAAATTCGGTGCTTTTTTTGGAAGAGGGGGAGAATTCGAATCCACGACATCATAACATAAGTGTGGGGGATATACCAGCAGGGCAACCTCATCTTGTCCATTTAAAATGATCCTTGAATATGATGAAAACATAATAATTATTTATTTTTATTTTTAGATTATATAATTATTTTTTATTATAATAATTGGTTTTTTTTTTTTTTTGGACTTTATTTACACAAGTTAAAATGATTATAATATCCTTTGATCATTAAGTTACTAACGAAAGGTTAACCGAATGACTATTTTGGTACTTGTGAAAAGAGTTAAGGATGGATTTGGTCACTTTTTATAAATGTCTCAAACTATTTAATTTGTTTTTTTTTTTTCTTTAAATTATAATTGCCCAAATTTTAATAACAGGTGTATTAGTTAAGTTTTACCATCAACAATTTATCATATTTATTTAATATTTCTTTTTCACTTTTACTACCGGACATCAGAAACCCCACCATGCCGTCCGACCTAATTGTGATTTAAATATTTTCTCACAACACATAAAGTCTTCCCACACTTTTGTTATTTTATGAGCAAATGTAACAGTTGAACCCTATATTACAAATATAATACTTGAAATTTCTTAACATTAAACAATGAACAAGATATAATGTCTCTCTAATTAAAGAGAGAGTTATTTAATTAAAGTAATAATATATATATACACGATCGTTAGGTACGTAATTGCTAGACCTACAACTAACACAGATACAAATGACAATAAAGCTTTAGGCTATGTTTGGGGTTGCTTTGCTTATGAAATAATCCGCTTTTAGCTTAACTTAAGGAATAATCGATTTACAAGATAAGTCGATAGGTGTTTGGTAAATTGACTTTATATATAATCAACTTACGAAAAAAGTATGGAAAATGTGTTTGGTAAACTTTAATTGATTATGGAAAATGTCTAAAATGGACATCATTGTTAAAATTTAATATATTATTCAAAAAAAAAAATTACTACTTAATTTTTTTTATTTAAATTAAAAATACTTATATAAAGCATAGGATATATATATATAATATAATATAATATTTTTAAAATATTCTACTGAGTCAACTCATTCATCACAATACTAATTTGCTGAGTCAACTCAGTCATCTCATTACAAATCTACCGAGTCAACTCACCCACTCAAGAAGCCATTAATGGATTCTCTGCAACTCAAGCTCCAAATCCGCCACAGTTTCCCGTTCCACCATATTCTCCACCGATGTCGCCGCCATTCGTCATCACTCACCGTCGACATTGTCTCCCTCATTGCCAATTCACTTACAAGTTTTGAAATCGTGAGATTTGGTCCCGGATTCGTCGTGAAAATGGAGGAGGAACCTCATCCATTGCCGGAGTAGAACCAGCATCTCGGGCATGACGAAATCGATGATCGACTTCGCCGGTGGTAGCTGACCGACAGATTCACGATTTCAATCGCGAAACAGAGGATGCAGCTAGGCGTCGACTTCAACAACTTCAACGACTTCGACTTCCTCCGATGACTTCGACGTCGCCGGAGGTAGCCGTCCGTCCTCCGGCCTCCATCGTCGGTGGTGTCCACCACCGGCGAGCAATGGCCTCCACTGTACATTCTGAACAATCTTTTTAGTTTTTTTAATATATTATTAATTCAAAAAAATTCACTGTTAAATGAAAGGTATTATTGTCTTTATATTAAAATAGTAAGGGTATTATAGACATTACAATGATAAGAAGCCAACTTCTCCAAAAATCAACTTCTAAAAGCTACCCCCAACCAACTTCTCAAAAGTTGATTATTGGATGAGCAAATTATGAAATAAGTTGATTATGGAATGTTTACCAAACACCTCATAAGTCTTAAATTATGAAATAAGTAATTATTTCTAAAGTTTAAGCAATCCCAAACATAGCCTTAGATCCATAAATTTAAGTTTACAAATAAGTGTGGAAATGATAGTATTTAAGAAGTCTAACGCTTCATCGATCTAAAAACACTGCGGCCATAAGTGGATCTGATGATATCAACCCAGAGAGGAAACTCCATCAAAGCAAATATGATTGGGAGGCAACCAAGTAGGCAAATTAGAGTAATTACCCATTTCCATGGATGATAAAGAACTATGCAAAAGGCTGCACCAAATGATACCATCATGCTTGAACTAGACAAGAACAATGTCGTTTGCCCTATAATCAACTTCCTCGGCAATAACTCTAGGAAATCTTCTTCTGCCTGACGCAGCATGAGCATTCCCAAGAAAATTTGCACCCAAGCTGTAGAAGAAAACAGAGCTATTGCAGTTGAAATAGCGAAGATTCTGAAATTGGTGTCATTCAAGTAATTGGGGATTCCGTTTGAGTCGATTCCACCTGGAACGGTGAAAACTGCCGCAAAGACGATTGTGATGATGAGAGCAGCCACCACTGAGCAAGATGTGGCAGTTTCCCTCATCCATTTTTCAGCCTTTTCCAACAAATCCTTGTGTTCTCTTGAAAACACTGCTTCGGGAGTTTCTCCGGAGTTATTACGCTCTTGTTGAAATTTGATGGAAAATGATCGCTGACACTCTGAACAAAAAGTTAATAACACCAACCACCAAGATGTTGATTAGTTGTCAGGTGTAGACTTTTTTTTAGATAAAATCAGACGGATATGGAGGAAAAAGTGTCACATATGATCATATAGAACCATATATAGATAAATAAAAAAAGAAACAAAACAAAAAACAAGAGAGGGAAAAGAAAAGCAAAAGTAGAGGGGCACAAGTTGTCGCACAACTAGTGTAGCTAGACTTTTACACTTACTAGATTTCGAACAACCAGTTGTTCAGGTTGCACAAGATACTCATCAGGTTATACAACAAAAGATAAAAATCTTATGAACATTCTGCACTTAAGAATTTTCACATAGAAGATATAATAATATCTATTACGTACCTGGAACCATTGCAACTCTCGCTGCATCTGCAAAGCTGAACCGGGGACTTGATTCGAAGGCACAAATTTTGCGGCTAAATGCAAGATGTTACCGCCTTCGCTGTCCTTAAAGTAGGTGCAGAAGTCTCTCACTGAAGCCAGTTGGTCATGCATGAGACTGAAAACCTTTTCCTTGCGATATGAAATAGCAAGAAGAAATATGTTACGTTTTTTTTCGTCTACGAAAAAAGCCGAATTCTGATAGGCCTTGAGAACTTCATCAACAAATTCGTGAATTCCAAGACTTGCAGCTGTGAGGACTGGCTTCTTTAGTCTCTCCGAGGCTTCTTTATAAGTCCAATTCACTTCCGAAATCATCATTCTCACTATTTCAAGTGTTTGTGTATGCATTAACTTCTGATCATGTATGCGTTTGATGCACGGTACTGCAACATATTGTATATGTTTTTGAAGTCAAATTGTAAATAAATTAATTATAGAGGATTTAAAACAAGGATGGTGTGCTTCTCTGATTAGGACAGTCCTAAAAAAATTTATTTCAAATCCTTAATTTTATAATGTTAAATAGTCACATTTGTAACCTTACAAAACTAAAGTTTTGATTTTTTTTTCTTTTTTAATCAGAACCTTTCCCAGAGAATTATTAATTTTTTTAATTTTTGCCTCATTTTGTAACACATTTTTAGCTAAAAGTCAAGTTATTAAGTTGGTGCTAGTGCAAGTAAATTAGCACTAAAATGAGTTTAAAAAAAGTAGAACTCTAAAAAGAATTCAATTTGAGAGAAGAACAATTAATGTCTAATCTTACCTAAATGAAGGAATGCATTCCACAGAACAATGTACAATCTTTTCATTCTTTTCTTCAGTGCATCTGTGATATATATAAGCAAATAATTTTTCAGAAATTACCAAGAGTTCAGGAATAAAAATGAGGAGAGAATCAAGTTTTATCTACAAGGAATTAGAAAAAGATAAAGGGAACTTAATTCCTTATGTTGGAGGGGGAATTAATTAAGTTCCCTTTCCAACCGGAAATTGATTATCAACAGTTTTTACTAAACACTTTAACCACAAATCAGGAATTAAGTTCTCTTCCTACGGTTAGGATTCTAAACTTGCATTTAAAGAAGAGATTATACAAACCAATTGTAGAAGCTATTTGTGGATGAGTTGGAAATTCCTCTGAGCAGTTAGTAGAACATTTAGGATTTTGCTTCTCTACGTCTTCATCCTCACTGTCTACATTAGGCCAAGCAACATGATCATCTTTCAAAGGAATGTCTGCAAACAAATGACTTCCTTAACACACTACCATAATATATATTTCAGAAACTAAAATCATTAAAATAATTGGATTACAAATTAAATGCAACGAAAAATAAAGAAGACAAAGAGATTAATTTATTTTGGAGACCAACAATGGTAGATTATGTTTTCCAAAAATCCAAGCCTTGCTCCACTTGCAAATGCCAGATACTTTTCAGACAGCATCTGTACTATATCATTCCAATAATTATTTTCGTCAGGAAGAGCTAACTTTGGATAATGCTTCAACACTCCAAGAGCCATACCTGAGCATATGGAGGAATTTAATTAGTGACAAAAATCGGAAAATGAATCAGCATAACAAGTACAAGATCCCACACTTTAACCATTTGATAAATCAAGATCATGTACGAAAAAAAATGTGTGAGTTGCCGCACTAGATAAGGACTCATACCAAATATATATGTGCAGACTTCAAAGTTAGTATATATCCGGATATTAAAGTGCAAACGTCTAGACTTGAGAATTCTTATACAATATATAAAATATATGAGAATTCAGTGCATCCAAATTAGATGAAACCAAGTAAATATTAAATTCCCAAATGTAAAATACATACGAAAATTATTCTTTAGGTGCAAATATCCAGATACTAATGAAAATCTGAATTAGGTTACGAATGGTTTTCAAATCTGTCATGATCATCAAAAGCTATTTACAATCATGTTAGTTTTGATCAAAACCATTACCATTTAAAAAATACAGGCATATGTACATAGACATCAATCAAACCTAAACGTAAACTGTACGTAGACATCAATCAGGCCTAAAGCTTAAACTAATAGAAAGATCCCAACAATAGTATTTAATCACTCTAACACACCTCTTATATGCACTGACGGGTTTGGCACGTGGACCAAACCCAAATACAGAAACAAATGCATGTGGTGGGATTGAACTCAGGACTCCTAAGATAGTAACCATAAACCTTAAAAGCTTAAGCGAATGGAGAAAAGCCTAACATTAATATTTAAACAGTCTAACATCACTAACCGTGAAGATTAGATTGGATGAGCGTCATAAGCAGCGAAGCACGAGAATCCAAATTATTATCCTTAGTCCAGTCAGTCACTGACAGCAGATATCTAACTGTTTCCTCTCGACCCCAAGAAGCTGCATGGTGGACTGGAAGCCGTTCCATTTCTTCCTCTTCTTTTTCTATACTTAACAAATGTCTGTACTTTTTCACAAACACTTTTACAGCTTCTGTATTTCCAGCCGAAGCAGCAATGTCAAGAGCTGTCAAGTTATTTACATTTAATATTTCCAATGTTTCTGGAGAATCCTTAAATACCTTCGATACAAGCACCTTCAGGGGCATAACAGTTTCCGAATTAAAAGACTGTTGAACGATCAAGTGGAAAATGGTGTGACCAAATTCATCAATCTCAGATTTCATGGCATCAGGATTTTTGTCCAGGAAAGCTTTCCAAGCTTTCACATCGTTCTCCTGTATCGCTCTGATTAGTGGCCGATAACGAATTATATTCACATTTGATTTTTTCCTTCTTTCCTCTGTACATTTCTTCAACTCAACTGTATATAAATATAATTGAAATTATCAAGTCAGTACCGTCCATATGAAATGCTGCAGAAATTTTCCTTTCTCTGGTCGTTGAATAGCATAAAATGACTAAAATTTAAGATACATAAGGCATGTGGGATTAAAGTCAAGATGTACTAACTATATATATGATCTAATTTATATATATCTCAGTATCTCACTGACTAGAGAATGACTCTGTTTCTCAATATGCAAAACTCATGAAATGCTCTAATTTGTAATTGAATCAGTAAATGTGTGTAAAACAAGCTATATATCATGCCAATTTCTTGAATCCAAATGTAGTCGTCAATCGTCTTAACCAAAACTCGTGGACGGTTTTGATCATGACAGTTTTTTATCAAAATCAGTGACAACCATATTATCATTTAAAAAAAATCAGATATAGTAACCTTATATTATTTTTTTATATCAAGATCTCCATTGGAAGTCCAACAAACCTCCAACGATGGACGTATGTGACCTCCAAAAATAATGTTTTTGGGAGATCTGCACACAAATCTTCATTAATGGAGGTTGCAGACCTCCATTGGAAGAAGAAGAAGAAAAAACGATATGGAGTTTTTTTTTTGGAATTAAACACGGCCCCAGGATTTTTGTCCATGAAATCTTTCTGATCTTTCACGTTGTTCTGTAGCATCGCTTTGATTAGTGGCCGATAATGACCTATATTCACTTTTGATTTTTTCTTTCTTTCTTCCGTACTTTTCTTCAAATCAACTGTATATATATATAATAAAATAGAAATTATCAAGTCAATACCGTGCATATGAAATGCGGAAATTTGCCTTTTCTGGGGTCATTGAATAGCTTTAAATTAAATGACTGAAATTTAAGATACATATAACGCATGTGGAATTATAAAGTCAAGATGTGCTAACTATATCTATCTAATTATTTATATATATCTCAATAATAATTTTCTAGTCACACTGGTCTTGAAAAGGAGTTGAATGATCTTGTGGTGGGAAAATTAATAATTCCATTCATGAATCACCACACTATTATTATAAGAGCTACGAAACTCTAGTTTCGTAACGTTATGAAACCTGTTACATTACGTTACGTAATTTCGATTTTGAATTTTTTTTCAAGACTGCCATGACTAGATAAGGACCCTATATCTTAATATGCAAAACTGGCAATGTTTTAAATTGTAATTGAATAAGTAAATGTGTGTAAAACAAGTATTAGATGAGAAACATTATCATGCATGTAGTTTGACGTGTGTGTTGTATACCTTTATTAAGTTGTATAAAAGCTCTTATGAGATATTCTTTTTTTCAACTTTTTTTTAGCTTCTATAAGAAAATTAAATTGTCTTAAATAATCACAAATCGATATACTTAAGAGTCATGATCATCTCCTCATTAATTACCATGCCAATTTCTTAAATCCAAATGTAGTATATCGTCAATGGATTTCATGATATATAAATGAATTAAGTCATCTCAATTTGATAAATGCATCGTTCTAATTATGAATGAAATTTGACATTTGTCATTTTTGTTATAATCCTAACCTCACCGTAAGACGTATCGAAATTACTCTACTATGAAAAGCACTTGTACATATGGTTATACAAAAAACTTAAAAACTCCGGTGAAGAAAAGCAGTACCAAACACATGCTAATTAACATGCATCATTATATATATATATATGCAGTTGATTTATCTTACCTTCAAGGTCCTCTGCAGCTTTTTCTAGGTCGAGTTTGTACGCCTTAATGATCTCTTGGGTTTCGGAAAGAGGTACTAGCAGTTGTTTTATCTTACCTTCAAGGTCCTCTACAGGATGAGAGATGGAAGCCCTCTCCAAGTCAGTGATTTCTTGGTTGAGTATGAAGTGGTTGGTGATCATCTGGGTTGTGGAAAGAGGTACTAGCAGTTGATTTATCTTACCTTCAAGGTCCTCTACATGATGAGAGATGGATGCCCTCTCCATGTCAGTGATTTCTCGGTTGAGAATGAAGTGGTTGGTGATCATCTGGGTTGTGGAAAGAGGTACTAGCAGTTGATTTATCTTATCTTTAAGGTCCTCTACATGATGAGAGATGGAATCCCTCTCCATGTCAGTGATTTCTCGGTTGTATTTGAAGTGG
Organism: Acer saccharum; assembly: GCA_030490815.1. Lineage (NCBI taxonomy): Eukaryota > Viridiplantae > Streptophyta > Magnoliopsida > Sapindales > Sapindaceae > Acer > Acer saccharum. Next base: position 51,935,595 of record CM059867.1, read on the forward strand.
TTGGTGATCATCTGGGTTGTGGAAAGAGCTTCTAGCAGTGAATTTATCTTACCTTCAAGGTCCTCTACAGGACGAGAGAAGGAAGCACTCTTCATGTCAGTGTTTTCTCGGTTGAGTTTGCAGTGATTAAAGCAACTCAATAAAGACACCAAAACACCAAAACACCAAATAGTGAGAGAGTAGCTTTATATGATCATCTGGGTTATGGAAGGAGCAACTAGCTATTAGCTAATTATTATTATAGGATATATGTAGGTCTTAGTAATCATATGGGTCGTGGAAAGAGCTACTATATAGAGAGAGAGTAGCTTTCACCTACGGGATCCCGGATTGTAAGAAATTTTCGGGATCCTGTATTAGCTATTAGATCGGATAAATCTAACATTCAAAATGAATATCAAATAAAATATAAAAACAAAAACAAAATAAATATGGGCCCCACAAGTCAATCAATACCCCTCTTGCCTTTCTTTTTATCAAACCTGGGCCCAGCATTCAACCAATTTGCTCTCTCTTTCCTCTCTTTGTAGGTATAGGCAACTGTACGTCTGTACCAATGTGGGTATGATAACAACAAAAATTGAAAACTATTTTTTGGTTGATTTTAACGTAAAAGTGGTACCCATATTTTGGTTCTACCATACCCATGTGGGTATAATAGTCAAGCCCCTCTTTTTATCATATTCATTCCCTTTTCTTCCCTCTCTCCTTGTCAATTGCGGGCCCATCAGTCTCTTTTTTTCTCTCCTTGTTCGTTCTTTTTGGCCGTTGGAATGGATCCAATAGCTATGATGGGATCTCAAAAATTTCTTACAGTCCGAGATCGTAGGTGAAACCTACTAATATATATATATATATATACAGAAATTCTATTATCAGTTCGAACTGATAAAAGTTATATCAGTTCCTTGCATGTGGGCCACTGGATTTAAATACTTTGACTTGGCTGTATGCACTTATCAGTCAAAGTATTTAAATCCAGTGGCCCACATACAAGGAACTGATATAAATTTTGTCAGTTCGAACTGATAATAGAAAGACTGTATATATATATATATGGGTATAATCCATGACTCTAATTTTTTTACACAAATTTTGACACAACTTGTTAACCATTGGATTTTACTTCTTTGGATGGACATGATTTAATCATTTATTCTCTCTTTTATCTTTTCTTATTGAATGCAGATATATTCTCTAAACTATTTAATACTTTATCTCTCGTAAATATTATTATTTTATTGAATTATCTCACCTCTTTTAATTTTTCTCACTCCTTTTTATTTTTTAGGTTAATTGGCACTGATGCCTTCTGAACTATGCCCGAATTTACACCTTACCCCCTATACTTTTTTTTTCCACCATTAAACCCCCTAAACTTTCATAAATTGGCAATAGATGAAAGAATTGTAATGCGGTCCACTTTTCTGTCATGGTAAATTACACTAAGTTCCCCTTATTATATACATAATTGCATCAAATCGGAAAAATATAATAATATGACATAAATAATTAATTACCCCTCTGACCAAATTTTAAAAATCAAATTTTAATATTTAAAATTGAAATAATAGTTAAATAGTAATAAAATTCTGAACTTTTTGACAAAGAAAATTAAATAAATAGAGAAATGAAAAGGTTAAATTTATTTAACAATTATTTAAATTATCTCTTTTATTTAAATATCCCTAAATATAAAACCTAGAAGAATAGTTAAATTATTTAAGGGGAATTATCATTTAAATTATCTTTTTTATTAAAATATCCCTAAATATCACTTGTTTATTTACAATAATAAGGGTATTAACAATGTCAAAAATTAAAAAAAAAAATTAAATAATAATAATAATAATAATAATAATAATAATAATAATAATAATATAAAATAATAATAATTTATTTTTGATTAACAAATCCCCAACCCGCCGGTTCGGGGTGGGTCATGGATTTTTGCCATCCTTAATGTAGATCCAAATTGGATGGTGAATCAAAATCTGTTAACTCTACCGTCCTTTGAGATGGATGCTGGATCTCTGCACCCATCAATTTTTTTTATTTGTTTTTTTTTTTCTTGTAATTTTCTTATTATTATTATTATTATTATTATTATTTATTATTATTATTATTATTATTATTTTGTAATTTGATCACCACTATAAATATTTGAGATGGATGGAGGAGATCAATCTAAATATCTACCTAATTGTTTTTGTTTATAAATAATTTATTATTATTTTTTATATTACTATTATTATTTTTATATTATTATTATTATGATTTTCTGATTTTATTATTATTATTATATTTATTTTATGATTTTATGATTTAATTATTTAATTATTATTATTATTATATTTATTTTATGATCTTATTATTATTATTGTTGTTGTTGTTGTTGTTGTTGTTGTTGTTATTTTATTATTATCATTATTATTATTATTCAATTTTTATTTTTGTTTTTGACAATATTAATACCTCTATTATTGTAAATAAACAAGTGATATTTAGGAATATTTAAATAAAAAAGATAATTTAAATGATAATTCTCCATAAATAATTTGAATATTTATCTGGGTTTTACATTTAGAGATATTTAAATAAAAAAGATAATTTAAATAAATGTTAAATAAATTTATTTTTTTCATTTCACTATTTATTTAATTTTCTTTATCAAAAAGTTTAGAATTTTATTATTATTTAACCATTATTTCAATTTTTAAATTTTATTTAAAATTTTATTTTTAAAATTTGGTTAGAGGGGTATTTATGTTATATTATTAAATATTTTCTGGTTCGATGCAATCATATATATATATATATAATTAGGGGAATTTAGTGTAATTTGTTATGACAGAAAAATGGACGGCGTTACAATTCCGTCACCAATTGCCAATTTATGAAAGTTCAAAGGGTTTAATGGTGAAAAAAAAAAAAAAACATATAGGGGGTAATGTACAAATTTGGGCATAGTTTAGTGGGCATCAATGCCAATTAGCCTATTTTTTATTATATATATATATATGGTTAGTCTATAGAACACTGATGTGTTATACACCTTTAAAATTTAAATGTGATCATAATTTTTTATTTTTTTTTTGCGTGATCATATCAATTCATATGCGATAATATTATATACATACGATTAGTGGTGGAACTAGAATTGTGGAATTAGGGGGGCAAATGATAAAAACTTAAAAATTATGGTACTAAAATGTAAAATTCATATAATTTTTTTTAATTTGTTTTTCATTTTTTAACTATAATTTTTTTTTTTCTCCCCCATGCATACGATCACATGCAACAATATTTTCGGTGCAACATACATAGGTGTTCAATAGATTGCGCTAAATATATATATATATATAAGTTAAGAACTGTAATGATCATTAATGTAAGTTTTTATTTGGAATATATTTGGAAGCAATGTATATACCTTTCTTCTCTGTATGAAACAAATATTTTTATTTGGAATATATTTTATGTTCTTTGAGTCAAATCCATATAAAGTTATTATCGGTATTGGACTATTTTAGTTCTTATCCCATGTTTGTAGATGCTTTGGAACATGGGGTTATTAGTACCAAAAGAAAAATAGTCTCATAATGGTGGGATAAAATAAACTCACTTCCAACCCCATCTTTATTTATTCTAGGACTATCTTACATGTGGATCTCACCCATTTAATTCATCTCACAACCCCACCAACCCACACCCAGTGTCTCTTTCATCAGTTTCATCTCTCATCACATTATTTTTCACGTTTAGTCAAATCCATGTTCCACCAAATATAACATGGTATTAATTCAGTCAAGTTCCATATTTCTTCAAACATAGTATAGTATTAATGTAATCTAGTCCAGTCTAATCCGATCTCTTTCGATCTAATCTCAGTCTCATCTTAATTCAATCTAATCCTATAAAATAATCCAATCTAATCTCACGTACAAAACAGTGCCATAGAGTTATAATAGTTTTATGGGAAATAAGATTCGTAGTAAAGATTTTTCCATCAGCAGCCTTGAAGAGTCGAACATGGGATTTCCAACTTATATAATACCTTTAATTTATTCTTGTCTGTAGGGTTTTCGTTATCAGGCATTTCATGCTGGGACACAGGACCTGCACAAGCAACAAGAGTAATTATTATGGAATGTCCACGTCTGTAGTCTGTACGCACTTTTGTATTTTAATTAACGAATTGATTTTTTTTTTATAGAGAGAATTCAAATTCTTTGAACAAAATGCATTTGCCATTTCATGTACGTTTTTTTTTTCTTCGCATATATTCATAGCTTTATAACCGGTCTAAGTATTTATTAAATTCTTAGTGAAGTACTGGCTTTTTACTAGAAAAGTTATTTGATTTATTCTGCGTAAGCAGCTTTTCCAAACTTTAATTTAACACGTTCTTATTTTGTACGATATCAAACTAGTTAAGAAATCGAGAAAATTTTGGGTGGGATGCTCTTACCACGTCAGCCGTGATACATCCCATTCAAATGTTGCCACATGGCAATACATTGGAAAAATTAAAAATAAATGCTAATTTTATTCACATATAGTCTCGTTTCGCTTCCATTGCCAAGTACTCTCAAACTCTACTGCGTAGAGGTAAAAAAAAAAAAATAAAGGTTGAATTCCTGCAAATGTGAGACTTCCATTTCATCTAACCCAGAATAGTGATGGTAAAATGGGTTTGGTCTGACAGGCCAAGCCTGGCTTGCTCGCTCCATAACCAAGCCAGGCCTGGTATGGCCTGACCCATAGCAAGCATACTAGGCCAGGCCAGACTTATAAAAAAAAAAAAAAAAAGTAACGATATTTACACCCCTTAAAAATTGTATGTACACGTCTCTCTCGTAAATACATCCCATTAAAAAATTTAAAATATATATATTTTGTAATTAAACCCCACTTAATGGCAAAATACCCTTTCTTTATTTCTATTGTTTTATATTTTTATCACTAGCTACACCTATTTTATTATTATTTAAAAATTTGTTATTTTATTTCTTGTTTTCTTAAAAAAAACAAAAAACAAAAAAAATCTAACTCTTAAATACATAAATTATACTAAAGAAGATAATACAATAATAAAAATAAAAAAAATAAAAAACAGCAAATTGCCTTTGCTGCCAAACGGGAGATTGGCGGACATATAAACTGTGCCCAGAAAACATATATACAGTGTGCCATGTAAAATGCCATACATAGAAACAAAGCAAACAATAAATGTCATTGCTATGTATTTGACAGTGCGTGTGATGCACGGTTATTGCTATGCATGCGTTGGCGGTGGCGGTGTGTGCAAGGGGTAGAGGTATAGAATTTTTTCTCTCCTCTTTATCATAATACTGTGGGTTGTTTAGGAGACTTTTTCGATTCATGATTGTCTTCCGATCATTGCTACAATATGCAGACGATTTCAATTAGTTTTTAGAGAAGAAGTTAGGGTTTGAGAAAAAAGGAGTTTTATGGGTAAAAATCAAACAAATAATAGGAAACCGGTTAAAATAATTCACCAAAAAAAAAAAAAAAAAAAAAAAGTTTGATAATTTGTGGGTATACTTACAAACTATTTAGTCATTTTAATCAAGGGTAATATTGAAATTTTAAAATGTATTAATTTGGAGTGTACATACCATTTTTTAGGGGTGCAAATATCAGAACTAAAAAAAAAAAAACTGATATTAGCTTTTTTTGAAAAGAAAAACACATCCTAATTAAACAATGAATAATGCTAAACATCCCACCTAAAATCCCATATTTTTCATCCCAACACATGTGGTATGTGAGGTGTTAAATTGTGAGTGGATACACATTAATGATGATTTATCTCACCTACCATATGTATCCACTCACCATTTAACATATCAAGTGCCATATGTATTGCGATGAAAAGTGTGGGATTTTAGGTGGGATGTATAGCGTGTATATATATATATACAGAAATTCTATTATCAGTTCCTTATATGTGGGACACTGGATTTAAATACTTTGACTTGGCTGTATGCACTTGTCAGTTAAAGTATTTAAATCCAGCGGTCCACATGCAAGGAATTGATATAACTTTTGTCAGTTCGAACTGATAATAGAAAGATTGATATATATATATATATATATATATATACCTTTAATATATTCTTGTATGTAGGGATTATGGATTTTTGTTATCATGCATTTGATGCTGGGACACAGGACCTGCACAAGAGTAATTATTATGGAATTAATTAACTTTAATTACTTGGGTCTCTTGCCAATGTGGTTGAACCCTCCCTTGAGAGCCTCCACCACCACGGTTCAACACCTGGTGTGTGCATGTATATATATACATTATTTGTCCCCCTTTGCCATTAATCCCAATAGTGGGTGTTACCCCACCTATTGTCACCGGTCCCAACAATTGTTGTATATTAAAATAATAATAATAATAATAATAATAATAATAATTAACCTTAATCAATTATCAGTTTTGAGCATTGAGATTTGAGAGACCACGTCTGTACGCACTTTTGTATTTTAACGAATTTTTTTTTTTTTTTTTTTTTAATAAAGAGAATCCAAATTCTTTGAATAAAATGCATACTAAAAAACAAAAGTTATGACCAGTACCCCATTTTCCATTTCATGTACCTTTTTTTTCTTCTTTGCATCTATCCATTGCTTAATCACCGGTCAAAGTATTTATTTATTAAATTCTTAGTGAAGTACTGTCTTTTTACTAGAAAAGTTATTTGATTTATTCTGCATACTTTAATTTAACACTTTTTTTTTTTTTTTTTTTTGATAGCAAACAACAACTGGAAAGCAAATCCAAGACAAGATAACAGGAAAACATGAACTGGGACCCATCAGCCATCGGCATCCAACGTGTACAATTTCAATAAGAAATAGAGAAAATCTTGGGTGGATGCTCTCACCATGTCAGCCGTGAGACGCCCCACTCAAATGTTGACACATGGTAATGCATCGGAAAAATTAAAAATAAATGTTTATTGTAGAAATTATTACTTTTTTCTCTTTTTTCTTCCTTTATTCACATATAGTACTCGTTTGGGATAACTTTTACTTTTGACTTTTGACAGTAGAAGAAGAGAAGTAAAAGCCATTGCTTTTCAATTACTGTTTGGATGGTGGATTTCAGAAGAGCTTTTTATATCTGAAAGAACTTTTAGGGCTGTTTGGTTGAATCAATTTAAAATCTCTACTAACCTTGATATGACATTTATACCCTTCTATTTTGAAAATGTTTGGTTGAAACATTTTACATATTTATTTTCTAACAATTATAATTCAATTGTACTTTAAATGGTGTAATAGTTTTATATATATATATATATATATATATATATATATATAAAATAAAAATAAAAAAATAGTTCATATGGGATAAATGATATATATATATATAATTAGAAATAAAATAAAAAATTAAGAAAAAAAAAAACAAGTCAAGGTTTTTCGAAATCCATAGAAGCTTCAAATCTCGTCAATGGCATCCCACTTTGAATAGTGGACCACCTCCAAGTTTCTAAATTCTAGCTGTCTTCTTCTTTTTTCTTTTCTCTTTTGGAGAGAGGCTGTCTCGCCATTCTTTCTTTTTTTTCCTTCAAGTTACAGCTCCGCCATTCCTACTTTTCCAGATTTTGTTCTCCTCAAATCTTAAGAGTTAAATCTCATATTATCATGTATTGGCAATGGATGACCCAGCTGGTGGAGCTTCAGGTTGAACAAAGTTAACAACTTTTCCAAGACCACTTAGACTTTTGCTTTGCTAGGGTGCATCATCAAAATCAGATCTTGGTGGAGGCGTTACACTTCTTTGAAATCTTGGAACAATTGAATGGTTGATATTTGGTGGTTGTGAACTCGTGAACAATTGAATCGTTAGATTTTGTGAATTACCCAGATTTGATGAGATTGTATGGACTATGGACTGTAATTAGGGTTGTAAATTGGGGAAAAAGACATTAGAGCAAATGAGAGAGGGAAATAGGGATGTCAAAATTACCCATTGATCCGAGGACCCGCCTTGTTAGTGGCATTTTAACCGTACCATTTAAGTTGTGGTATGAGGCTGATAATATTTTTTTTCAATCACCGATTTAATTTCGGTACGGTTATGAGATTTTAAGTCCCCGCCCCACCTCGTCCCCATACCCGATATCAATATATATATATAGTCCCGATCTGGTCAATGCGCACTGATATAACTTCATGAGAATATTGAATGTGAGCCACTCATTATGGAGAAGCTTTGACAAGTGCATACACAATTGAGTATAAGCATGTAAAACTAGTGGCCCACATTCAATATTCTTATAAAGTTATATCAGTGCGTAATGACTTGAAAAAATATATATATATATAATACTTCTCTAATTAGGACCGTCATAACTTTATAATTTCAGGACATCCAACCACTATTATTTTCATATTATTCAATAATACTTATATGATCCTTATCAATAAATCATTAAAAAAAATATACATTAATGGGAGGGGGATGGTATGAGGAAAAAACCGATCCTAATGGGGAATCCCCATACCCGCACCGATTATTTTAAGGTGGGTATTCATCGGGGATAGTATTTCTCATACAAATTGATATTGGGGATGGTAATGGAAAACCCGTCCTCGACCCGTACCATTGACATCCCTAGAGGGAAGGATGCGGTTGGAATTATAATTTTGTTGTTCATTCTAATAAGGGTAAATATGTCAATAGAAAAATTTCATTAAACTGTTGTTTTGGCTTCGTGTGTTTTTGTAGAAGCCCTTTCAAAGAAGCTGGGTAGGTGGTGCTTCCCATAGAAGAGCTTTCAACTTCAAGAAGCTCTTATTGTGTTTTATACAAACATCTCCAAAAGCCACTTTTGGACTTTAGAAGCTCTTCTAAGCCTCCCAAAAGCTTTCCCAAACAGAGTCACATATTTTCCTAGATTCGCTTCGATTACGAAGTACTCTCAAACTTTATTGCGTTGAGGTAAAAAAAAAACGGGTTGAATTCCTACAAATGTGAGTAGGGGTGGGCAAAAAACCATTAAACCGAACCGAACCGATCCAATCGGTTTTTTTTCCGATTTTCTTTGGCTATCCGGTTCAGTTCAGTTTAATTTTTCAAAAACCAGATTGTTTGGTTCGGTTCCCGGTTCTATGGGTGGAACCGAGAACCGAACCGAACCGAGAACCGGTCTATATATAAAAAAAATCCCTAGTTTTCATCAGCAATCTCAGGCTCTCAACACTGCTCTCATGCTCTGTGCTCTCTCTCTCGAGTCTCATCTAATCCCAAATTCTCTCAACTCTAAATCACAAACCCTAGATCTCTCAACTCACCGTCTCTCTATTGTCTGCTGTTTCTCTCATGTCAGCTGTCGGCCGACGTCGTGGTGCGCCATCGCTTCTGCCTTCTCTGCTTTCGATCTTTTGGTAAGGCTTTTCTCTTCTTTGTTATTTTAATTCCTGCTTATTTTCATCATATGTGTTTCCACTTTCCAGATCTTCTTTGTTTCTCATGATTTACTTTCGATCTCTGGATTTTTAAAGTTTAGAGAGAGTTAGATCTTTAATTTTTAATTGGTAATTTTCATCCCAGATGTTATTAGTGAAATTGTCATTCTGAATCTGAAACTTGCAGTGGGATTGTTAAAGATACTAAGAAAGAGAGATGGGTATGTGAAGGTTGAGTATATTACCTTTGGAGAAGACATTGTGAGAGAGTTGTAAGCCATAGTTTGGGTGAGAAGAAGAGTGTTATTTAGTGAATGAGTCTTGAGTTATTTAGTGAATTGAAGGAGATAAGATTATTTTTGTAACTACAACAATCAAAGAAAAAAAATGAGCAAAAAAGAAAAAAAAAATGCAGCAAAAAACTAGTCGGGCAGATCAATCCTGACAGCTCTGTTATCACAACCTCACAGGAGGAGTTTGGTTTGGTATTGATGGGGAAAATTGGATAGAATTCAGCTACTTAATTAAATAAGCAATAATTGCGATACCTATTCAGCTGCTTATTTAAATAAGCAACAATTGCAACACCTACTAAATAAAGTTCTCTCTTTTAATAATTCTTCGTATTATATTTTTCATTTGCAACATTGTAGTGTATTGTCATGTCTTTCTCTTTTTGTTTTTGTTTGAATCATTTTTGAATTCTATTACAGTGTTTATAGCATTGTGGGTGTGGATTCAAGCATGTTTGTTTTTAGTTTACTTTTACTGATAGATTGAATTCAAGCATTCTTATTATTTCAAGTTATGTATAGATTGATTTGGAACTTCAGAGTGGGTTTGGAGCAATCAAGGGCTATTGTGCATCATGGAGCAATGAAGAATTTCTAGTTGTTTGTAAAGACTTATTTATGGATTGTTTATGGATTGTGTTTTTCAATTTTTCAAACAACAGCAGATTTTAGTGAGTTTTGTAATTAAGTCAAATTTGGCCCAATAGGCCTAAAAAATAACATAATATAAATTAAGGCCCAAACCGAAAAAACCGAACTGAACCGAACCGGTCCAATTCAATCGGTTTTTGATCGGTTCACAATTGTTAAGTTTATCGGATCGGTTCACTTTTTCAAAAACCGAACATTATCGGTTTTTTATTGGTTCACTCGAAAAGTGAACCGATCCATTAAACGCCCACCCCTAAATGTGAGACTTCCATTTCATCTAACCTAGAAAATGAATAAAAAAAATAAAAGAAAAAAAAATGAGATGTGAATTTTGGTTTTAGGGATATATCTGGGAGCTAATATCCCTACTTTGAGTTTTTTTTCTCCAGTGGTTTGAAGTTACTTGACGTTTGAATACCAATAATAGAAAAAAATTGAAGAATTTGAGGTTAAAAGAGAAAAATTGATTGATCAATTGATTGATTGATAAATTGATTGTGTTTGGTTTGGTTAGATAACGAATCAGAAGGAATGAGAAGTACAGATGGAAAAAGAATATTGTAAGAAATCGCACACACGCAAATCTAAATCACACACATTAAGAAAGCAATAAGGAAAAAAAAAAAACGGCACGAGAAATTTTACGTGATTCAGCAAAAGTCTACATCCACGGAGCACACATATACGCAATCCACTATCAGAGTTTGATTACAATCTCTCTGTCTCTCTCTTTTAGTCCCTCTACAAGTTGCTCTCTCTCTCTCTCTCTCTCTCTCTAGCAATTTCTCATGCACCCCTAAGCACAGGGAAATATTAGCATTTATATGGATGCACTAGGGTAGTCAAAACCTATAAGGAAATAATTTTCTTTCCGCCCAAGTTTTCCTGATTCGCGCAACTTTCATCAATACTGCGGTCTGCAGCTCGTGCCTTGCACTGCAAAAAAACCTCTAGAATCAAGCAATCAGAAAACCACGGTCTGTGGTTTTTTGTGTATGGCTTGTATTCCCATGATTACCAAACATGATTCAACCAATACGCTTCCTAGAGATGTGAAAAACATTTGGAAGTCGGAGATCATGTTTGAGGGAGGCTTTATAAACAGAAGAAGCTGAAGAATCGGATTCTGGAAGGAACCGCGGTGCACAGGCAGTGGTGTCAATTGCGGTTGATTCCAGTATGTTTAGCGCAATGTAAACTGTAATGCATGGACCGCGGTATTTTGAGCAGTCATTTCTAGAGATATAACCGCGGTATAGGGCGTAGGTTGCAAACCGCGACCTAGACTACGGTATGATGTAAAGATGAGCGAGACAGGAAATCTTCAGTGGGAAAAAGGAAACAGAAAAGGAAAAAGAGTTTGTCTTCATACGGAACAAGAAAGTCATGTGCGTAAAGAAAAGTTACTTTGTATGGAATAGGAAGTCTTGTGTGTGAAGAAAAGTATTTCCTTGTAAGATTCAAACTCCCTGTAACTAGTATAAATAGTACCTAATAAATAGGTTATTGTGTGTGGAGAAAAATAGCAAATACTAGAGAGATCTTAGAGAATAGGCATTGGGTGTAACTGGGTTTAGGGTTTAGAGAGAAAATCTTGAGTTTGTAGTTGTACAAATTTGTTACATAGTGGATTATTTCTCTTGTCGTCCTAACGGTCGTGGTTTTTCTCTGTTCTTGGGTTTCCACTTAAATCTTGTGTTTTGTGTGTGATTGGATTGTTTTTTTTTTCTTCCATCTTATTTCTTTGCATTATCGTTATTTGTGTTTGTCTGCGGCTATCCAGCAACGCTTCCGTATAGCCAATTATTGTCTAACAACTAGTTCAACGCCAGGTTGCCTAATAACAGTTTAGACAAACGATTATGGCTGAGGGAGTTTTGGCTCGATGAAATTCGATTGAGAAGTTTGATGGGAAGATCAACTTTGATTGTGGCAAGTTCAAGTCAAATATATGTTAATTCAATTGGGATTACACAAGGTGTTGAAGGGCAAGTCAACCCTTGGAGACCTTGGAGACTCTAGAGACACTGGTAAAGAAACGACTGGTACTAGTTCTAGAAAATCTGTGACTAGCAATGATGATTGGGAGGAGTTGGATCAGAGGGCTGCGAGTGCAATTCACCTGTACCTGCCTAAGAATGTTCGTGTAAATATTCAAGGAACAGCTACTATGAAAGAACTCTAAGAGAGGCCTGAAGAGTTGTATCAAGCAAAGAGCATCTGCAACCGATTCTACCTGAAGGAGCAGTTTCACTTCCTGTAGATGTCTGAAGGTATGAAAGTTTATGATCATCTGGGAGTGCTCAATGGGATTATTTCTAAATTAGAGTAGATTGGAGTTAAGATCGATGATGAGGATATATGGCTAAGACTCATATGGCCTCTTTCATCGTCCTATGCACACATAAAGCCTATTTTGATGCATTGGAGTTCGACTATAAGACTTGGGGATGTGGTGAATAAGTTAATCTCCAGGGAAAAAAGGCTGAAAAGTGAAGGTAAATCTTTTGATAACTCTGCTCTTACGGTTGATAGTAGGAGGAAGGGGAACTCCAAAAAAAAAGGTCACTTGTTGGGAATGTGGACAATCAGGTCAAGTAAGAAAGGGTTCGAGCCTCCTTTTTTTTTTTTTTTTTTTTTTTTTTTTTACAAACAAAAACGAAAATCAAATTCTAAAAACCAGAGTCTACCTTCATATCATCTTCTGCGATCAACTCCAAAATCAAAATAAAAAATAATAATAATCTGGAAAAATACAATTTAAGATCCAATCATCCAAACACACACCTTCATCAATCAAAATCCACTTCAATCTGTTTCCAAAAAAAAAAAAAAAAAAAAAAAAAATCAAAACAAAATTGTGGAATCATCCGATCATCCAAACACACACCTCTCTCCTCCTATCTCTTTCTATCCTTTCTCTATTACCACAATGGTGGAAAAAAAAAAATTCTAGATCTACTATGGTGAGAGGAGATCACACCATTACGTGTCAGAGGTGGTGGTTGTAACGACGATCGGAGCAACAACAATGAGAGGCGCATGGCGGCCGGTGGAAGTTACGGCAAGAACCAGAGCTCATTGTCGATGAAAGAAGAAAGAAGATGGGATTTATTTGAATCTCATCTATTTGGTTGGGATTGTTTATCCCGTTGAGATGGGATAAAAAAATAATAATAATAATAAAATTTTAAAAAAATGATGGGATTATATCATCTCATCCCATCACCAAGCTATACATGGGAAAGGGACTAAAATAGTCTCAATCCCATCCTATCTCAGCTGCCATACATGGCCTTAAGCTTCATTTTTGTTTTTTTGAACAAATGGCCTTAAGCTTCATAAAAATATCCTAGTGGATTTTGATCATTCTTGTTAGTGCTAGCAAAAAATCAAGCATTGGCACCAAGTCAATTAAATTCCTACGAAAATTCTTTAGGTGCAAATATATATCTTGGATACTAACAAAAATCTAGACTAGGTAACAAATGTTTTTCAAAGCTATATATATCATGATCAAGATAGAGTCATGCTCTTGAGTAAACTTGTAATCAAGACCATTCCAAAAAAAAAAAAAAAAATTACAGGCGTAGGTATGAATCACTAACCGTTGAGATTAGATTCAATGAGCATGCATTTGAAGCAGCATAGCGCCATAGCAGCGGAATCCGTAGTCAAGTTCTTAGTAGTCCATCTATCAGTCATTGACAGTAGATATCTAACCGTTTCCTTATGGGCCCATCTAGCTGCATAGTGGACTGGAAGCGGGTCTATTTGAATTTGATCTTCCTCTTCTTTGTTCATATTCTTCACAAACACCAGTACAGCTTTTCTATTGCCAGCCGAAGCAGCAATGTCAAGAACCGTCATGCCAGCAACATTTGATAATTTCAGTGTTTCTGGAGAATCATTGAATACTTTGGATACAAGCTCCTCCAGAAGCTTAATAGCTGCCGAATTGACAGACTCTTGAACGATTAAGTGGAAAATGGTGTTACCAAAGTCATCGATCTCAGCTCTCATGGCCTCAGGATTTTTGTCCAGGAAATCTTTCTGAGCTTTCACATTGTTCTCTTGTATAGCTCTGATATATTAGTGGCCGATAATGACCTATTTTCACGTTCAATGCCTTCATTCTCTCCTCCGTGCGTTCCTTCAACTCATCTGTATATAATAGAGATTATCAAGTCAGTACTATCCGCATGAATGCGTGCCTAAATTTTCCCTTCTTTTTTTTTTTTCTCAAGTACATATGCATGTAGTTTCGTGTGTTTTTTCTAGCTTCTATAAGAAAATTAAATTGTCTTAAGAAATCACAAATCAATATATTTATTATTTTTTTTTAAAGTATTACACTATTACATAAATTGGGGGATTTTCTTGGGGAAGGGGAGAACTCGAACCCCCAACCTCATCGTGTAGGTGTGAGGAGTTTTATCACAGGACTAACTACATCTCGTCAAATATATTTACTATTTAGAGTTATGATCATCTCCTCATTACATGTTTTATCAAAATTAATGATGATCACATTATCATTTTTTTTATATACCACTTGTGGTGGCAGCCGGTTACTCGAACATAGAACATACATACCAAACTGTTTAGACTCTTTTATCATCAAATCAAATTGAGCGAGGATACTATACTATCATTTAAAAAAAAAAAAAAAAAAAAAAAAAAAAAAATCAGATACGTACTGACCTTATATCTAAGTAGATATAACTCTTAAGTTTAAAATGTGTTGAACTTATATTATAAAATGCGAATTATTCATATACTATTCCAACCCTAGCGAAAATAAATATAGATAGTTGAACATTGAAATCATAAATTAAATTAACTCATCGATCTAATTATAAACATACATGGTAATTAACATCATTATATATGCAGAAACTTTATTATCTAATTAATTACCTTCAAGATCCTTCTGAGGATTAGAGATAGAAGCCCTCTCCATGTTGGTACGTGTGTTTTCTGTGTTGAGTTTGAAGAACTTGCAGTGATATGGGTTGTGGAAATTTAAGAGAGAGCTAGCTACCTATTTAATTTATTACCAAAATCCATATATATATATATATATATATATAATATGTGGAAGTTAAGTAATCACTACTCTAATTAAGTTTTTGGGAAACAATACCTTACTTCTTCTGCATGATAGTTAATTAAATATTGTTATAATTTGGAATAAATTTTATGTTCTTTGAGTCAAGACCATATAAAGTTATCACTTATAGTTTTATATTAATAACCCAACTGATCATCAATTATATATGTGTGCCTTTAAACATTGATTATCCTGATTAATCTTCCATTATAATTTGCATATCTGCATTCTGATGAGTACCCCATTTGATCATGTACTTTTTTCTTCTTTACAGATAATCATTGCTTTATCACCAATCTAAGTATTTATTTATTAAATTCTTATGGTGAAGTGAAGGACTTATGCAATTGCACCCTAGCTCTTATTTTATTAGAGAAGTTAATTATTTTTTTTGGTACATAGGAGGGCCACGCCCAGAACAGAAAAGAAAACTACAGAACAGAGGTAGAAAACCTCTGTCTAAAACAGATAAAACTGCTGGAATCAGCAACAAAAATGTCCCTAACTTCCAGCGGAGGCTCATCAAAGAAGACACTTCCAACCTCCAAGCCATGCCCCATACGAGCAATCCCATCCGCAAGGTTGTTGCCTTCCCTATAGATATGATTGATAACACAATTCCAATCAGCATTCACAAGATTCTTGCAATTCTGAATGAGACTAAACAGAGGATGATTAGGCATAGTATCAGTACTCATCAACTGGACAGTGT
Source organism: Acer saccharum (assembly GCA_030490815.1). Classification (NCBI taxonomy): domain Eukaryota; kingdom Viridiplantae; phylum Streptophyta; class Magnoliopsida; order Sapindales; family Sapindaceae; genus Acer; species Acer saccharum. The sequence goes on from CM059867.1 coordinate 51,951,817, forward strand.
TGAGAGAATCAGTTTCAACACACACTTTCCTACAGCCAAAATTCTAGGCAAGCTTCAATCCTTCATACAAACCCCACAATTCAGCTTCAATAACACTTCCCACACCTATCTTCATCACAAATCCCTTCAGCCAATCTTTCCATTGATTACGTAGGACACCACCAACCGTAATGATGCCTGAATCCAAGTTCCTACTGCCATCAATATTCAATTTGACCCAATTAACATCAGGTTCCACCCAGCTAATAGGGATCTTGACAGCCACTTTGCTAATGACAGGGGAATTAGCTTCCAACCAACTCTTAGCAAACAATTTAATGATCAAGTTAGGGGTCTGAGGTAAGGAAAAATTCAAATCAAACACCTTGTTACACCTCCATTTCCACAAAAACCACAACACACAAGCAAATTGAAGATAATTGGGAATCTTGTCAGAAGATAACACACCACATTGCAGATTTGCTGCAATCCATCCTTCAAAATCGCCTCTGAAAGCACTGGAAGAGGTACTGCCAGCAGCAACATTTTCCCAAACAATCTTAGCATCTCTACAGCCCCTAAAAAGGTGCTCAATTGTTTCAATACCACCATTGCATCTAGGACAGGAGGGGTCAATAGACATACCCCGCACTGTTCTATGAAGATTAGTGAGGATCCTCTCATGTACCACCGTCCAAATGAAAAAAAGAACTTTAGGAGGGATTTTTAAATTCCAAATGAACCTCCAAGGCCATAAAGTCAGCCACTCAGACCCACTAGCACCCAAATACGCCGACTTAACAGAAAAGTTTCCAGTTTTATCCCATCCCCATATTTTCTTGTCAGGGCCACTATGCTCTTTTCCTGCATGAATGCTTAGAATTCTATGGACAATGTTCCAAGGAAGAACCGCAGCAAGCGCAGCAATTTTCCACTCACCATTAACCAGATAACAATCAACATACTGCTGTAAAACATCATCTTCCAGACTAACGCAAGCAAAATCTTTAAGGACACCACACTCCGGAACCCAATCATCAACCCAAAACCTAATAAGACTCCCATTTCCAACTCTCCACTTGAGCCCCTTAGCAATAAGCTTAGCACCACACGACATAGCTTTCCAAGTGCTCAAACAAACCTTATTCTTATTAAGATTAGGATCAGTGAAAGAATAACCCCTCAAATACTTATGCTTCAGAATATTGCACCAAATACCATCCTCATTTTGAAGAAGCCGCCACCCTGCTTTGGCTAGGAGTGCTTGATTCATATCCTTGGTCTTCTTGATACCAAGACCACCTTTATTTTTTGGGAGACAAACTGTATCCCATTTAACAAGGTGTATAGCAGAATTAGTAGAATTATGGCCCCAAAGAAAATCCCTGTTAAGCTTGTCAAGCTTATCACAAATTTCAGAAGGGAATTTGACCGTTTGCATAGCATAAATTGGGAGAGCCGAAGTGACAGACTTAATTAGCGTAGCTCTACCAGCAAGCGAAAGGGAATCCATCTTCCAAGCCGCTAATCTCTTTTGAGTACTTTCAACAATGTCCCCATAAGTTCTACCCCTAACCCTACCATGAATAAGAGGGACCCCTAGGTACTTACCAAGGTCTTTGGTGATAGGGGAATCACACACCTCAGCAATCACCTTAGCTTCCCTCTCTTTGACATTATTAGAACACAAAACTCTGGATTTAGGATAACTAACCTGCTGCCCTGAGTAATCACAAAAAATATCAAGACATTCCTTCATAGCAATGGCTTGGTTGGTAGTGGCTTGGCCAAACAGGATCAAATCATCCGTAAAAAACAGATGTGATATCTCCGGACCTCCCCTAGATAACTTAATACATCTCCAAGTACCAAACCTAACCCTTTCAGTGATTAGATGCGATAACTTTTCCATACATAAGACAAATATATAAGGCGAAAGAGGGTCACCCTGGCGAATGCCACACCCAGGAGTAAACTGATCAGACACCTCTCCATTTAGCACCACTCTGTATTTCACGCTAGTAATACACCACATGATGGGATCCCTAAGGGAACCTTCAATGCCTGCCTCAGAGATAACATTCTTGATAAAACTCCATTGAATTCTATCATAAGCCTTCGCAAGATCAATCTTCCAAGCCACATAACCCTTTTTACCCTTCATAGTTTTGAATTTGTGGAAAGCTTCTTGTGCCACCACAATGTTATCTTGTATGTGTCGCCCAGGAATGAAAGCCACTTGGTTAGGACTAATCATATTGGGCATTAAACTCCTAAGTCTTTGAACAATAATTTTGCTAATGGTTTTGTAGATGGTATTGCAAAGACTAATAGGTCTAATTTGGGACATATCAAGAGGACTAGGGACTTTAGGAACTAAGGTAATAAGAGTTTGGTTCATCTCGGCTGGGAAAGACCCAACTCTAAAGCTCTCCCTCACAAAATCAACCAAGTCCTTTCCACAAACATCCCATTGGTTGTGATAGAACGCAGCCAGCATACCATCAGGCCCAGGGGCTTTAAGCCCTCCAATACCAAAAATGCCCTCCTTAACTTCCTCATCACTGATAGGTCTACACAACTTACCAACCACATTGCCTTCCAACCTAGGAAAAAGCTGAGGCAAACTCTTATAATTGCCACTATGGTCCCGAAGAGTAAAAATATTAATGAAATATGCAATAGCAATGTTTTTCATCTCTTCTTTATCACTCTTCCAATTACCATCGGCATCCTTAAACCCCTCCAACTTATTAAACCGTCTTCTAATCATAGTGGCAAGGTGAAAGAATTTTGTGTTTTTGTCACCTTCAGCCAACCAAGTACATCTAGATTTTTGTAACCAAAATGTCTCTTCTTGCTCAGAAATCCGATTAAAATCCTCTTGCAACTTAGACTCCAACTTAATCGAGCCTAGATTAAACCTTTCCCCTAAACTTCTTTGAATGCCTTGAAGCCTAGCAAGTAATCTTCTCTTTTCCTTGAAAATACACCCAAAAGAAACATTGTTCCACTCTTTCAACCGGTTGGTCAAGGCCTTAATCTTCCCTTCTAAATGCTCAGGACAAGACTCCCAAAATTGTTTCACCACTTTATTAAAATTGGCATGCTTCAACCACATAGCCTGAAACCTAAAAGGTTTGAGATGGTTACGAGGAATGTGCACACTATAAAGGTTCAGGAGTATAGGACAGTGATCTGAAGAGACACGGGGAAGATGACTAAGGTGCCCCTCCTCAAACAACAGTCTCCAGTCCATGGAGCAAACAGCTCTGTCTAACCTTTCCCAAATATCCTCACTTAACCCTCTCCTAGCCCTCCAGGTAAACCTTTGCCCAACATAACCCAAATCAATCAATTTATTCTCATTAATCCACTCCGCAAACCCCGTATTAGTGAACCCATTCCTTCCACCCTGTTTTTCTTCACTGCTGGTAATCTCATTAAAATCACCTACCACCACCCACGGACCCTTAAAACAACTTTTCATAGCATTAAGATAACCCCACAACTGTCTCCTTAGCATAGGATTAGGATTAGCATACACAACAGTGCACACCCAGAAATTAGATCCTTCAGCTATGATAGCTGTGATGGTGTACTTAGACGAGGCCACCACTCGAAGCTTAACTTTACTGTCATCCCAGAGTAACCAGATACCCCCTGAGAAACCTGAAGCTTCCACAATATACTTATTGGAGAAACCCATCCTATCTATCACCCTAGCAGCTTTAATACCGCCAATTCTAGGTTCAAGAATGGCAATAACATCAAACCGATAAACTTTTCTGAGATCAGTAACAACTTTACTAAACCCCTTCTTTCCCGCACCTCTCACGTTCCACGTACAAAACATCAAACTGAGAAAATAATAACCAGACCAAACAGACATTACACTAAGGCAATGTCCATTGCCTCCTTAAGCTTGGAGGCAACTTCTTCAATATTAGAAGCTTCAGACAGAATCACTTTTTCAACAATAGAGGAAACCTCGCCAACCTTAATCCCCTCCCTACCAACTGAGTTCTCCAAATCCATAATTTCTGAATGTAGGGATTGGAGAACCACAGAGTCCTCAATAACCTCCTCCATACCATGGAAAGAGTCATTGGGTAACAAACGGCTATCTTTTATATGCCCCTTTCCATCCTTTTTAGATAGCACCTCGCTGGAATTTTCTTTCAATGGTTTGCAAAAATAGCTTTTGTTAACATTATTCTCCACCAGATAACTGCTGGACGATTTACTCACCTGGTTTCTATTGGGGGGTTTTCTATTAGAAATTTCAGAAAGAACTTTCTTAGATTGGTTTTTCCCCTGCCTATTAGTATCATTATGACTAGGCTTCACCGAAATTTCCTCCAAAACTTCCTCATTTAGCATAGAAAACCGAGAGCCATTCTTAGGCTTATTTCCAATTTTCTTCTTATCAACACCCACTGAAACCTTACTCACGCCTACATTATTGCCCTCATTAGAACCAGCCATATCAACTCCATGTTGTTCCTGACTCAAAGGTCCATTACCATATTTCATACCACTCCCATTTTTCCCACCTTGACTCTGAAAATTGCCTCGTTTCCCAGCAGTCCCTGACCCAAAATACCTAGCATTTCTACCATAAGTGACCTGCATCCATGGCCCATAAGGTTCATTAACACTACTGTCCAGACCCTTCCCCTACTCAGCATTCCTACCTTGATCACTTTGTGGTACTAAACCCTCCCTACAAGTGTCCTTATAGTGTCCCACTTTCCCACATTTAAAGCACAGCAGCCCCAAACTCTCATACTCAACCATGACAGCCTGATCTTCCACATTTAGAGAACTCTGGAGAGGTTTAGTAATGTCAATTTCTACACATATTCTTGCAAACCTACCTCTAGCTTGAGATTCTGTAATAGGGTCAACTTTGATTGTATTACCAAGCATTCCTCCAATGTTTCTCAGTAATTCCACTTCAATCCATTCCATCGGCAATTTGGACAACCTTACCCACACTGGCATTTTCTGGATAGCATCTTCTCCAGGTATAAAATTGGGCCTCCATTTTTGCACTACCAGATACTGGTTTGAGATTACCCTAGGTCCTTCAGTCAGCACATACTCTAAGTCAGCAAGCATCTGGAATCTCACCACGAAATAACCCTCTTCCAAATCCGTGAGTTGCCAGTGACCAATAAGCTGCCATTTTTGCCTGAGTTTGGCTTGCATAAAATTTAGAGTATGGTTCCTCCCCATAACTTTCAGAATCAAAGCATTAGACCAGGGTTTACACAATTGATTTTTCAAGTCTTCTGAAAGCTTCATGGAAGGTCCATTCAAACCCTCTGAAATTGTGATATCGCCTTCTGAAATCTTCAATTTACCTCTCCCAGAAACGAACCCCTGCCACTGATTTGGGTTAGACGCACTAAGTAGCTTCGATTTGAAGCTCTCTCCCACTGGTTTTCTCAGAATATTACTACCACCACCTTCATCCGAGCGAGGACGTTTGGAACTGAAATTGGGGTCAGGAGGCTTCTCCTGTATCTCCTCATTATTTTGGGCATCTGATTGTGCTGAGAATCGGAAGATACCAGCCATAGCAGAGGAGGAAAAACGCAAAGAAAAGGAGGCGCGTGGCCTGAAAAAGCAAAGTAAATCTAACGCGCTAGGCGCGTAGAAATATCGCCCACTTTTGTCTTTTACTGATAGCTACTATGTTGTATAATGCTCATTTGAAGTTAATTATTTCATTTATTCTGCATAAGCAGCTTTTCCAGCAAGCTTTAATTAATTAACATTTTTTATATATCTTGTACAGTTTCCAGACTTTAGCAGCTATGAAATCAATCCAAGTCAGCAAAAAAGTTACAGAAATGTTTACTATTTTTATTTTTATTTTTTTTTTAAAACTTGCAACATTGAGGTATGAGTCTACTAAAAACCTGCCGTGACTAATCGCTACAAGCAGTACGTGGCGAATGTGATTAAGATGAGGGCTTTAACGGGTTTAAAGTTTTAACTTGAGCCCCCAGTATTGGTCCAAACATTAATTCCTTTGATAACTAATAATATGGTCGAAACCAAAAAATTTTGATTTGGATTTCTCCCACAAGTCAAGGGTGTACTCTCCTCATACCTATTTTAGGAGAAAATTAATGTGAGATTAAAAACCTCTGTCACAAATGTAAAAGAGTATACAATCATTCAACCATGGTGAGATTTTTTTACTAAAGAATTAGTTGGATTCACCTGTTCAAATTAAGGATTATATGTATTGTTGATGGTTTAAAATGGTCAATTATATATTAAAAAAAAATGGTCAATTATATATTGGATGTTTGGAGTTTAACAAAAATACCAGAGGAGGATCCTTATAAGAGTTTTATTTTATAGATAGAATTGTATATCATCGGATAATAATTCTTTAGTTAGATCAGTCCTGGAAAAAAAAATTCAGGACAAAAATTACTTAACGTTTTGAAAAATAACTTCATAACCGAAGTTATTTAATATTGTGGAATTAGTTTCACAACGTTATATATCTTCAATAGAACTATATATAATAGGATAATAATTCTCTATTCAGATCGATCCTGAATAAAAAATTTAAGACCGAAGTTACATTGTGTGTGTGGATTGGAGATTGGTTTTACAACTATTAGTGTGTGTGTTAGATTGGTTTTACATCTATTATTCTTTATTGTCTTGAATTTATACAACCATTACTAAGTGGAACATTAATTTTGTCAACATACAATCCATGTAAGAAATTAAGCAGTTCTCTTGTATGCTATATATACTCATTCAAACGTTGCTTTTTAAAGTCTGCTATGTAGCATTACCAACATGTAGAACATTAATTTGGGAGTTGAGGCAAGTGGAAACGACTTGAATCCACAACCTTATTGATATGGGTGTGAGGGAATTACTACTAAAGACCAATTTGGTATTGCTTTTAAAAAGTTAAAATCAACTTATTTTATAAGTTAGACATAAAATGATGTTTGGTAACACTTCCAAAAGTGATTAATGGATAATTTGATAAGTTTTGACAGTGATTTTGAGAAGTATGTAAAAGGTTACTTTTTGAAAGTGATTATGAAATAATTTATTTCAGAATTTTTAAAAAATATCATTATTATCCCTATGAAATATCTTGTTTCATCATAAAATTAATTATTCTTCTTAAATATTGATTTGATTTGATTTATAAAAACTTACAAATATTTTTATTGTTCTTATGGAAAAAAAATTTCTAATTTAAATATTCTACATAAATATTGATTTAATATATATTTAATCATTGTAATTAATCTCAGCACTTTTACAATTAATTTATCAAACAAATGTATAATGCTTTTGAGTTCTACAATAGTTTTAAAAGTACAATTAACCAAACATCTACTGATTAACTTTACAACTGATTATTCTTTAAGCACAATTAATGGTGATTATAATAAAAATTACAACAATACCAACTTTATCATGGTTAAACTTTAAATATTATTGAATCGTAATAATAATGAAGCGTATCTGCAGGGCAGCATGGGATCTCTAGATGGCTATCTCGCAAGATCAGCAAGGTTAATCGTTCCCTTACTAAACTAAAGCGTGTAATTGAATCTGTCCAAGTTGCTGATGGAACATTTGGTTTAACTACTCTCGCTACGAGTCCACTCCCAGTTGCTGTTGGTTCAATTTCTTGGCCTTCTGGTTTGAATGGTTCCAATCAACAGTACTCACCTGGCTCTAAACCCTCTGATCCTCTCGGTTAAAAGAATGAATTTCCCAGCTGTAGAACACCACCAGGAAGCGATGGACAGGCCGGGTTGGAAAATCAATTGTTGAGGGAAAGGACATTGAGTCATAAGGAACTTGTTCACGAGCAGGCTACGCTTTCAGGAGAAATAAATAAAGGCTCAAACGGTTCCAAAACACGGAGTGGATCGAGAAAAGAGAGTGTGGGGACCCCTACTTCTCATGGTTCGTGTCAAGGTAGCCCCGTAAATGAAAGTGCACCCGTGAAGGATCCACTTGTTTCTTCTATCCACGAGCCATGCTTCGAAGTAGGGGGCTCACTGGAATTGGTATTCCAACCAGCAGGGGAACTGAATCTAGCAGCTGCCTTCTCAGTGCCTGAAGCTCTTGTGACAACAGAACCTCAAGAATCATTCGGAGGAATGCTTGTTGAAGATGCTGGAAGTTCGAAAGATTTGAGAAACCTATGTCCTGCAGTAGCGGATGCTATTGTGGATGAGCGATTTGCAGACTTCAGTTGGACAAACGCGCCATGTGCTGATCTGTTGTCACCGAAACAAGCTGTTGCTTCTCTAACTCAAAAGATGTCACATGTACATGCTAAAATGCAGGAAATGAAGAGTGTAACGATAAAGGCAACTTTTAGAGAAGATATAATTGATAGAAGCAGTGGTTCACCAAAACTCAAGTAGCTCACTTACATCAGTTATTGTATATGAATATATTTCCTTATGTAACTAGGATAATATTTTCCCTGTTTTCAGCTTTGTAATGTGTATATATACTGCACTCAATTAATGAATATCGTGGGATTATTTTCTTCACAAATATCAAATTATATTATGGTATCAGAGCTCTCTGTGTAACAACCTAAAAGATCCTAAAGCCCTAAACCAAAAACCCTAGCCGCTCAAATCCTCACCTTTTTCTCCTTCTACCTCAACGATGACTTCTTCTGCATCCTCTTCTACTTCGGCTCCCTCCTCTGCTGCATCTCCTTCTGTTATTCTCATGGGGACTAACAACACAAATCAACGCCAATCATTGATTGCTATCAATTCCACACAACTTCCGATCAAACTCTCCAAGGGAGGAAACTTCTGATTGATTATGTCACATATGTGATGATGAATTCCCTTGATAGCCACGGCCTCTTCGGTTAGGTGTTCGCTGATTGAATTGTGCCGTCACCTGTGGCACACCCTTTTTCGCATCTTCTTGTTTGAGGAAAGCTTCATGATCGAGTAGCTTGTCATATAATTCTTCGAAGGAAATCGGCGAGTCCCAAGCTCGAATAGCAGAGGCAAGTGGTAGATAGGTTGGACCCAAACCATTCAAAGTATGAATAACAGCTGCACCATCATCAACTGAGTGCCCAATTAATTCAAGATTATCTAGTATACGTGGATGACATCATTATCACAGGTTCCTCAGAATCACAGGTCAGTGACTTCATTGCTGTTCTAGCTCTCCGGTTTTCTCTGAAGGATCTCGGTTAGCTCTCCTTTTTCCTTGGTGTTGAGGCCGTTAATTCCGCGAGCGGCCTATTTCTCTCGCAACAAAAGTACATCCGTGATCTCCTGGCTCGGACGAATATGCTTGAGGCAAACACTATTTCTACACCCATTTCACTCGCAGATACATTAAAATTGGCTGATGGCAGCGCACCAACAGATGCGACACAGTACCGTCAAGTTGTTGGCTCCCTTCAATACCTGTCATTGACTCGTCCGGACGTTTCCTTCGCTGTCAACAAACTATCTCAGTTTATGCACCGTCTGATGACGAATCATTGGAATGTGGTCAAAAGAGTTCTTCGCTATCTCAAGGGCTCATTGAACCATGGTCTACTCATTCATCGCAGCTCCTCTAATGCACTCCATGCCTTTGCTGACGCCGATTGGGCAGGCGAACCGGACGATAGAAGGTCAACCACTGCGTATGTTATTTTCCTTGGCACTACGCCCATCAGCTAGAGTTCGAAGAAGCAACATACTTGATGTAGCGGAAGCTCTGTCGAGAAAAACCTGCGTAAAACGATTAGAAACAACCTACTAAAGTTCCGTTGATTTGCGCACAAATACCGGAAAGTTAGGCTTCAATTCGTTGATTCAAGATGAATACCGAAGTTGGAATAATTAGAGAAAACTCTAAAATTTTATAAATCAAAAGCTGAATGGCCAATTCGGCCTACATCATTATTTAAAGCAAAATAAATCCTAAACCTAATCGGATTCCTTGGAAAGCAAGAAAAACGACCTAAAAAGGAAAAAATACCAAAAAAGGCAAAAACGAGATTAAAGCAAAAACTAAATCTGTTGAGACTCCTAAACACTCCAGAATTGACGGAAGTCAAAACGGAATTGGGAAACCCAATTTATTGCTAAAACGAAACTTTCCTAAAACGGCAAAAACGCCCACTTCAAGGCCTAAACGACGGAATTTGGCTAAAAAAGGATGTGCTTATGTAGCAAAGCTACATAGTAGTTCCGGAAACGCCGAAACGCATCAGCTGTCAAAATTTCAAGTCATTCTGATTCCGTCGCCCGGGTTTAGCCTTACTTGGCTTGTTTCAAATCCCACCCCTCCAAATAATCTAATGCCAGTTGATCCGCCGCATCAATACTGTTGCAAGGTCGACTACTGAGGCAGAGTATCGGGCGATTGCATCAACTGCAACTGAACTGACCTGGGTCGGTCATCTCCTCTCCGAGCTTCAAATTCAAGTCCCGGATCCGCCTGTTATCTACTGCGACAACGTTGGTGCCACCTATGTCTGCGCCAACCCCATTTTTCACAGCCGCATGAAGCACTTGCAATTGACTTCTTCTTTATTCGGGATCAAGTGGCACATCGGCAACTCCGCATTTCTCACATCCACACGAATGATCAACTGGCGGATTCACTTACCAAGCCTCTCTCTCACGAGCAATTCCTTGATCATCGCTCCAAGATAGGCATCCTTAACGGTAGCTCTATCTTGCGAGGGCATGATAGAAGCAGTGGTTCACCAAAACTCAAGTAGCTCACTTACATCAGTTATTGTATATGAATATATTTCTAATTTAAAGCAGTGGATTTTTTTTTTTCTAATTTAAATATTCTACTTAAATATTGATTTAATATATATTTAGTCATTGTAATTAATCTCAGCACTTTTACAATTAATTTATCAAACATATGTATAATGCTTTTGAGGTCTACAATAGTTTTAAAAGTACAATTAACCAAACATTTGCTGATTAACTTTACAACTGATTATTCCTTAAGCACAACTAACAGTGATTATAATAAAAGTTACAACAATACCAACTTTATCGTGTTTAAACTTTAAATATTATTGAATTGTAATTCTAATGAAGCGTATCTGCAGGCAGCATGGGATCTCTAGATGGCCATCTCGCAAGATCAACAAGGTTAATCGTTCCCTTACTAAACTAAAGCGTGTAATTGAATCTGTCCAAGTTGCTGATGGAACATTCGGTTTAACTACTCTCGCTACGAGTCCACTCCCAGTTGCTGTTGGTTCAATTTCTTGGCCTTCTGGTTTGAATGGTTCCAATCAACAGTACTCACCTAGCTCTAAACCCTCTGATCCTCTCGGTTAAAAGAATGAATTTCCCAGCTGTAGAACACCACCAGGAAGCGATGGACAGGCCGGGTTGGAAAATCAATTGTTGAGGGAAAGGACATTGAGTCATAAGGAACTTGTTCACGAGCACACTACGCTTTCAGGAGAAATAAATAATGGCTCAAACGGTTCCAAAACACGGAGTGGATAGAGAGAAGAGAGTGTGGGGACCCCTACTTCTCATGGTTCGTGTCACGGTAGCCCCGCAAATGAAAGTGCACCCGTGAAGGATCCACTTGTTTCTTCTATCCACGAGCCATGCTTCGAAGTAGGGGGCTCACCGGAATTGGTATTCCAACCAGCAGGGGAACTGAATCTAACAGCTGCCTTCTCAGTGCCTGAAGCTCTTGTGACAACAGAACCTCAAGAATCATTCGGAGGAATGCTTGTTGAAGATGCTGGAAGTTCGAAAGATTTGAGAAACCTATGTCCTGCAGTAGCGGATGCTATTGTGGATGAGCGATTTGCAGACATCAGTTGGACAAACGCGCCATGTGCTGATCTGTTTTCACCGAAACAAGCTGTTGCTTCTCTAACTCAAAAGATGTCACATGTACATGCTAAAATGCAGGAAATGAAGAGTGTAATGATAAAGGCAACTTTTAGAGAAGATATAATAAGGTTTCGAATCTCTTTGAGTACCGGTATTCTTGAATTGAAAGAGGAAGTGGCCAAGAGGCTGAGGCTGAAGCTGGAGGTGGGTACTTTCGACATTAAGTATCTGGATGATGATCAAGAGTGGGTTCTGATCGCATGTGATGCCGACATACAAGAGTGTCTGGATATTTCAAGATCATCATCATCATCATCATCATCAGCGAGAAACATAATCAGATTGTCGATCCACGAAGTAACAGCCAATCTCGGGAGCTCCTGTGAGAGCACTGCAGAGTTATAATTAGATTGTAAATATATGTTAAGTTTAGAACATCATTCTGATAGTCCTAGGACACTAGGAGAGTGAAGATGTAGATTTTGGTTCCAAGAGGCTGCTTCTGTAATCTGTAGCAAAAACGTTTTCCGTTAAGTTGTATACAATTTTACTTGTTAATATTTGTATGTTCAATTTCAAAAAAATCGTAATACTACGACTTCAATTAGCAAACCAGCAGATGAGAAAGCTACCCAAGTTTATGTTGATAACTTGCTATCGAAGTTTATGATTTAGCGGTCTCAAGTTCGAATCCCGAATCTTCTATTCTATTAATTAATTATAGGTACAACACAATCCGGAAAGTAAACATGTGGACAATAGCACTACTCTAAATATTATTGTTGCTTATGGGTTGAGGCAGAGCATTACCTAAAATGTTCAAACCAACTTTATCTTTCCAAGAGTAGTAATTAAACTTGGATTATTGAAAAATGATACTATCTTGTAATTACAGAAGAAAGTTGCACTTGGAGTCTAGGAATATGTATCAGTTTCAGTTATTTAACATTACTACAGTTGATATATAAAGTGCATTCTCTAGTCAGGTCAATCTTGAAAAAAAAAAAAAATAGAATCGAAATTACATATAATGTTATGGAATCGATAACACAATGTTAAGTAACTTCGGTCCTGTAATTTTTTATTTTCAGGACTGCTTTAACCAAAGAACCATTATATATATATAAGAAAATAAAAATTATCAAGTGTATAGTATGTGATCCACATATAATTTTCATGCAGGATCATTTAGAGCCCAAATGTGTTAACTAATATCTGTAGTGCTACAAAACTGATTATCTCATATTAGAATTACGTGGCGGATACCATATGGTCTGAATTTTCCGGCGGAATAATTTTTTTTATGTATATATATATGTGTGTATGTATGTATACGTATATAACAGGTATAAGGTGCAAGATCCACGTGAAAAAACGAATAAAAAGTTCATTTTAAGTCAGATAGTTCGAGATTCCACACACAAAAATGTGCGGCCATCCCGCAAGAACTATACTTATAGATAGTTCATTTTAAGTCTGTTTTTCAATTAGCTGTAAAAGGGTTGCATCCAAGTCTAACACCATATAACAGTTGTCTTTCTGTGCAGATTCTTAAGAAAAAGAAAGCTGAGGTTGGGAAGATCGAATAGCATCTTTTGTATTACACTACTATATTTTTTTTGGTTCTTCGGTAGAATTGCATGAAATTACCATTTCTAGTGGCAGCCAGTGAATTTCATTCATGCACACCAGATAGTGACCTCAAATTCTTTCATAAAGTAACCGGCCTACTGTTTTTTGATTCAATTTACATTTACAAGAATTGATTGACAACTTGGTTAGAGGAAACCAGAGGGAGACACAGCTTCTTTTGAGTGGAAACCAGAGTAGATGGAATTCAAGAATCAGCTAGTGTCAGGTAATAGATGCAACAGGCAGTACAGTACTCCATGAAGAATGTGATTCTTCAGACTTTTAATTTAGTGGTAGAGATCGAAAAGGAATCTAAGTAAGGGAAAAAGGGTGTGGACGGAACTGATCCTCTACGGTCCTTTTCTGCAAGGAGAATTTGTAGCCAAGCGATGGACATTATTTACGGTGATATTGGTGGAGAATAACGTGTCGATAACCACTTGACTCAAAAGAATAAATACCAGAACAGATACATATGTGGAGACTTGAACCGAGGCTTCTGGTCAAACCGAAGCTCTGATACCATGTTAGTAACTACTAAATCTAAAAGCTCAAATTGTCAAGTAATTAAAGACCAAACAATATTGATGAAAAGATGTGAAATTTTGCTTTTTTTTAATTAGGTTCAATAATTGTTAGAGGTTTTTGCATGGTTAAAAAAAGTTGTCTCAAATTCCTTAAGATTGTAATGGAAGTCAACATCCATGGAAGAACCAGAACATGATTCTTTTCAGATATGTTTCAAATGGAAGAATCATTAAAAGGTAGAATATGACTTAATTAGATAGAAAATGCATCTGAATCTTACATCATTTTCATTTGAGCAGCTAAAGAGGGACTAATTAATTTTTTTCTATATAAGGAAGGAGTTTAACATCTTGGAAAATTAGAGAAAAACAGACAGATCCCAGATTTCTATATAGAATTCTAACTGTAGTCTCCAAACTCGTCAAAATGTCTGGTTTCGGCTACATGTATCGAGACTCGAGCACCATCAACAGTGGTCTTGGTCCCCGGACCAATGATTGGAGCAGCAACACAACAACCTATGACTCTGATCATGTCTGCAAGCCAGTTATCATTGATGCTGAGGGAAGGAAACATCCGATTGTTTCGTACGCCCCCACCGAGGCATATATAACAGAAACTGAAACGATTGTGCAACGCGTTCATGCACCCGTTGTCACTCAGTACAAATATAGCTCTCCTGCAGAGGGTACCGTGTATGCCAGGCCTATAAGCCCAGTTCGCGATCGCCCACAGTATCAGACTCATTCTCCTTTCAGTGAATACAACAAGCATAGCTCCCCTACAAACGGTACGCATTCTCCTTACGGTGAATACAACAAGCACGGTACTCATTCTCCTTACGGTGAATATAACAAGCATAGCTCACCTACAAACGGTACTCATTCTCCTTTCGCTGAATACAATAAGCATAGCTCTCCTACAAACGGTACTCATTCTCCTTTCGCTGAATACAACAAGCATAGCTCACCTACAAAGGTTGTTGTGCCCCTGAAGGATCATGGATACGGTGAGGATAAATGGCATAGCAAGCCTTTAAGTCCTGTCCACGAGCGCCCACAGAAGGTCGAAGAATTCATCACCAAGGTGCAGACTGATGCTAGCCGGCCAAATAGGTTCCCTCTGACTGCTAATGTTTGGCGCCAGAGTCCCAATTCCAACAAAGGGTACCATGGAAATCCTACTGGTTATGGTAGCGATTACAGTGACTTGAGCAGCAAGGAAAGATACAAGCCGAGTGTTAACACTATTCGGAATGAGGATTATGATGACTATAATTACCCCAGAAATGATACTCCGAAAGAGCCAGCTATGAACACCTCCGGTGGATGGATTAGGCCAAATCAATCAGCATGGGCTTCACCACCGAATTCCTCACTTTCAAAGCCAACGAATGACATCGGTACTGCCATGGAGATCTTGAAGGAAGCTGCAAGGCCTACACCAGTCACCACCACTGCTCCGTATTCCAGGTTCACCGTGCCTCTATCAACAGGACCAAAAAGAGATGGCTACAGCAACACCATCGACAGCAAGGAGGCTCAAAGGCGGTATGCCAACTCCAATCTGTCATCCCGCCCCGTTGATACTTACACAGCAACTATTGACAGCAGGGAGGCTGTCAAGAAGTACAACGGCGCAATGATGTGAAAGAAACATTGATCTATACATGATTTATGCTACATATATAGCTTGTGTTACTCTATAAGGGTCTGTTTTCTCTTTCCTTTACGGATTTGTAATACCTGTCTAGTCTTGTTACAGTTAAGTTGTGTTATGGCTTGTAAAATAAACTCTCTTATGAAGAAACTGCAATAAATTGATGAAGTAGTTTTCTATTTGTTTTTAAAGTCTCTCTGTTATTATTTCATTCTTTATTTGTCACGAATCTTTGAACAGACCAGTTGAAATTATAAAAAACAGTGATCTAAACCAAAGAATCTGAAAAGAATTTTAATTGATGGTAATGACTATGGTTTCAGTAATTGTATCTAAGAATATCAAATATTTCACTTTTCTGTGTGATAATCATAATTACCAAAAAAAAAAAATATTATTAATAGTATGTTCTTCAACCACCAAAAGACTATGCAAAAAGAATCTCATCAATAATGCACCAGATCATGTAAAACTGCCTGATATAGCCTCAATTGATTCGAAGAATTTTCCCAAAAACAACCTCACCATACTGCCTTGTCAACATCAACTCTGTGATCCAAGATTATGCAATGTTGAAAAGTGTACTTATGAGCTGAAATTTTAATCTCAGTTATTGGACCAGTTTAAGTTCTCATCAGTCACAATACCAAACATATTTAGGATTTGGATACCGAAATCATTGTAAGAGATGCCAATCCAATTCCAACGTTCGGTATTTAGGATGCCGAACATATTTAGGATTTTGGTAATCAATTGTGCATATCGATAATTGCCATTGCAGAGCAACTCAGCAAGCAAATCATAGGTTCTTGTTTGATATGATGTTGGAGCTTCAACAATGTCTTCTGCTCCAGATCATTGCTATTATAACTAATAGACTAATATGTAATAATTCCAATTTTGTTTTACAATTAAGTAATTAGGCTTAACATTGGGGGTTTTTGTGCAATTTTCCCTAATATTTATACATCGTGAGAAATCTAAACTGTTGAACTCAAACCGAACACTTTAGTTCTAGAAGCCAAACTTAACTAATCCCATGTTTTTTTATGTCTTCTCTATGTCTACATATCTATAATTCTATTCCCAAATTACCCTCCAATCTCCTTTTCTCATCTACCTATACTACATTTAAAAATGCTCACTATAACCAAACACCACCAATTATCTACGAATTGTCATCACTCTTGCAACAATTCTCAGAAACCCTTATCTGGGTCAAATCCATTCATGCTCATATCATCACCAATGCTGTACACACAGACCAGTTTTTGGCTACAAAACTTTTAAAAGCATATTCACATTTGGGCCATTTGAGCTATGCCCGTCACGTGCTCGATCATTTTCCCCACCCAAAAACTGTTCTTTGTAATGCCATGGTTAATGGGTATGTGCAAAATGAGAGATACAAGGAGACCCTTGATTTGTTTCGTTTAATGGATTCTTTTGAATTGGATGTTGACAGTTACACGTGCAATTTCGCTCTTAAAGCTTGCTCGGGGTTGGGAGATTATGAGGCCGGTAGGGAGATAATTAGAATGGCTTTTGATAGAAGAATAAGTGATGATCGGTTTCTTGGCAGTTCTATGATTAGCTTTTTGGTGAAATTTGATGACATTGATGAAGCAAGAAAGGTCTTTGATGGGTTGCTTGAAAAGGATGTTGTTTGTTGGAATTCGATGATTGGTGGATACGCAAAGGCTTGTCAATATGATAAGGCTTTCGGTTTGTTTCAAAGTATGTGCAAGTGTAGAATTAGGCCGAGCCCTGTGACCTTGGTGAGCTTGATTCAAGCATGTGTAGGGATGAAAAATATTGAGTTTGGAAAATGTGTCCATGGATGTGTGCTTGGATTGGGAATGGGTGATGATGTTTTGGTGCTAACCTCTCTGGTCGATATGTATAGTAAGATGGGTGATATTGAAAGTGCTCGTTCTGTTTTTGAAGGCATGTCTATGAAAAATTTGGTTTCATGGAATGCTATGATCTCAGGATGTGTTCAAAATGGTTCAGTGCACAAATCTTTTGAGTTGTTTCGTAGATTAGTGTTGAGTGGAGGTGTTTTTGATTCAGGAACCATAGTTAGCCTCCTTCAAGGTTGTGCTCAAATAGCTGATTTGGACAGTGGGAAGATTCTCCATTGTTGTATTCTTCGAAGAGGCCTCGAATTGAACCTCATTTTGTGTACAGCAATAGTGGATTTGTATTCTAAATGTGGTGCTCTAAAGCAAGCAAAATTTGTTTTTGACAGAATGAAAAATAAGAATGTGATTACATGGACTGCTATGCTCGTAGGATTGGCACAGAACGGGTATGCTGAGGACGCCCTGAAACTGTTTAGTCAGATGCAAGAAGAGGGAGTTTCTGCTAATTTAGTCACTCTTGTTAGTCTAGTGCATTCTTGTGCTCACTTGGGATCTTTGAAAAAAGGAAGGAGCGTTCATGGACAATTGATTCGAAATCGCTTTGCTTTCGATGAAGTTAACATGACAGCCTTGATTGATATGTATGCCAAATGTGGAAAGATAGGCTCTGCCGAGAGGGTTTTCAATAACGGTATCATCTCTAAAGATGTTATTTTATGGAATTCTATGATAACAGGCTACGGCATACATGGTCATGGAGATCGATCTGTCAACCTTTATAGAATTATGATACAGGACGGAGTCAGACCAAATGGAACCACCTTCGTTTCCCTTATAACTGCGTGTAGTCACTCGGGGCTTGTGGAAGAGGGGATCGAATTGTTTTACAACATGGAAACACACCATAAAATTAGGCCTACTGAGAAGCACTATGCTTGCCTAGTGGATCTTCTTGGTCGTGCAGGACGGCTAGAAGAGGCTGAGGCAGTGATCAACCAAATGCCTTTTACACCCGGAAGTTCTGTTTTCGAAGCATTGCTGAGCGGATGTCGAACTCACAAAAACATCGATATGGGTATAAAGACTGCAGATAGATTGCTCTGCTTGGACTCAATGAACCCTGGAATTCACGTTATGTTATCGAATATCTACGCCGAAGCTAGGAGATGGGATGCAGTAAATCACATCCGGAGCCTCATGAGGCGAAAAGGCATACGAAAAACACCCGGGTATAGTTTGATTGAGGTTAAAAACCAAGTCCACTCATTTTTCGCCGGAGATGATTCACATCCAAACTGGGTTGAAATTGATCAGTTTTTGGAGAAGTTGAGATCAAAAGTTGAGGCTATAGGTTATGTTTCGGAAACTAGCTGCGTTCTCCGAGACATCGATGAGCCAACGAAAATCAAGTTATTGTGGAAACACAGTGAGAGATTAGCCATAGCATTTGGGCTCCTGAGCACACCAGCTGGTAGCTTGATTAGGATCACAAAGAACCTTCGAGTATGTGTTGATTGTCACACTGTGACCAAACATATATCAAAGATTGTTAAGAGAGAAATCATTGTAAGAGATGCCAATCGATTCCACCATTTCATTGATGGAAATTGCTCTTGCAATGATTATTGGTGATGTATGTGTCTCTCCAAATTAATAAGTACCATTGATTCTCTAATCGCTCTAATCGGGACTTTCTTTTTACATATAACTAAGAAAGTAAATATCGGTTTCGTTGAAAATATCTAAATTCAATATATTTAAAAAAAAAAAAAAATTTGTGTCAATATCAGAAACATCGCCAATGTACTCAAAATATCGGAAACATTCAATAATATTTTTTATATTTACATTAAAAAATTTTGAATACTATTATAATGCAAGTTTAATATTCAAATTTACAAGTCTTATACTCTTATATATAAAATTATAAAGGGTTATTGGCACCAGTCACCCCTGTAGTTTACGCGAATTTACATTTTACCTCTAAACTTTTTTTTTTAAACGTTAAACCCCCTAAACTCTCATTAATTGGCAAACAGTTTAGTTTATCGCCCCTTGAACACATGTTTGAGGGGGCATTGCAGCCATGTTTTGCCAATTAATGAGAGTTCAGGTGGTTTAACGTCTGTAAAATGCAAACTCGCGTAGTGCCAATAGACTAACATCCTCTTTTCACCTCACCTCACTTAATCTTATGAGACATAAGCATTGCAATGAATGAATAATTAAGATGTGATTAACACTATAATAACAACCAATCACATGCTTTGAAAAGATGAGGAAAAGATGAGGTGAGGAGAGGATGCTGGTCCGTGCCAATAACCCAATTATAAATCTTATAAATGCACAAAATTCCAAGTATCATCTTGTTTAAAATAATTTTTATTTAGTAAAATAAATAAAAATAAAGATTTTCTTTAATGATAAAATAAAGATTTTCTCATTAACCAAACACTCTAAACTATACACGCTGCTTTTTGTCATCGTAAATTTCGCATTTTGTCAGCATTCATTCAACTTTGTATCAAAAAATGAGAATCCCACTTTACTGCTTCACTCCAGTTTCACTTCCTCACTTTCTCGCAGCTTTTCCGTCACTTTCTCGCGAAAATTTCCAAGCTTAGAAGAATCACTAGTGTATAAGGTTGGTACTGTTTATTATTTTATTTTATTTATATTTTTCTCTTCTCTGGGTTCATACCCAGATCGTTTCTCATTTGTTTATTGATGGGTTCATGTTGTTTTTATGCCTTCTTTGTTTGATAATGGAGTTTGATTGAATTTGTTGGGATAGCTAGTGTATAAGTTGAAAATAAGTTTTTCTTTTTGTATTATTGTGCATTCGGCTTTTCAATGGTGTGATCGAGGTGGGGTTTTGGATGTACTTTGTGGTTTTGTTTGGATCATGTCTGTTTGGTTGCTGAGAAAATGTAGGAAATGATAAGTAATTAGCAAAATCCATGTTCTTTACTTATTTATGTTGCTTATCTCAGTTTTGTTAGCTACCCAATAAAAAGTTTAAAGAGCTAGTCACTCTGTTGCTTGATTTTTGTATGGGCAATTGATAAAAGAGGAGGTAGGGCAATTAGCTTGAAGTTGCTTTATTTTTTTCTCTAATTTTAATTGATGAATAGACTTTGTGTTGTCTTCGATGTTGCTGGGTTTGGTTTATGAGAAAATGTATGAAAAGAAACAGAAGTTTTGTGGCTGTTTACTTGCATTTCTTAAAATATTTAGGTTTGATAACTTTAAGAATGAAAATTAGATAGTGTTTGGTTATGTCCATTGCATTATATTTTTTCTTCAAATTGGGTCAACATGACCGGAATCGGAAGCAAGGAATGGGTCCTTTTTTTTCTCCTTTTAAGGTTGAGGTATTCATTGTGAGGTAACCCTCTTCCATCTCATTTAAGACGTAGTTGATTTTTGAGACATTTGCGAAATGGTTTTTCGAACTAATTGTTTCTTGAAACAAACCTCCAACTGTAATGTTTTGTGTTTTTCCGTTATATCTTGGTGGAAACATTGATGATTTAAGAATTCATGAAATGGAACCAAAAGCATTGATCTTTTCTTTTTCCTTTTTGCATGCTTTTTAGTAACTTCAACTTTTGCTTCTTATTGTTATGGTATGTCGCACAAGTTACTTCCTTCTCGTTCTTGTATGAAAGACGTAAAGAATTTTGAGAATGTAAATCATGGTCTTTTTTTCCAATGTATTGGGGAAGTTTCAAATATGTTTGTAATAGGAATTCATTCTTGTGCATATAGGTATGTATAAGAACCAATTGCAAGAGTTGGCTCAAAGGAGCTGCTTCAATCTACCATCTTATTCGTGTATCCGAGAAGGACCAGATCATGCCCCGAGATTCAAAGCAACTGTCAACTTCAATGGAGATACTTTTGAAAGTCCTACCTTTTGCTCTACTCTAAGACAGGCAGAACATGCTGCAGCTGAGGTAGCTTTAAACACGCTTGCAAATAGAGGCCCTTCCAGAGCATTAGCTGCAAGAGTTCTGGTATGCATTTAAACACAATTTATCCCATTTCTTTTCCTCTTTCTTTTAATTTCATCACTTGAAATCCCAACCAATGTTCACGATAAAGCACTGTAAATTTATGATCTACTCTCTACTAGTTCAATACAGCATATTTATCTGGTCACACATAATGTTTCGTGGAGTGTTTTTGTCTTTGAAGTTGAGTACTTGGGTTTAAAAGTTGTCACTTTAAAATTTTCTATCTTTCTCCTTGGAATATTTTAACCCGTGAATAATTACATCCGACTCTCTTGAGAACTGACTTCTCCTACCCGTGCTCTCTCCCAAACGAAGAAGTCTTATTAATGATCATGTATTTCAGTTTAAGACTCCGCAACAATCTTTTTGCCGTACTTTTATCTGGCCCACTTGTCAATGTCTCTATTAATGTTTCTCATGCTAAATAAAGATGCTAGTCAAGCTAAGATGAACATTCACAGATATTAAGTCTGATGTAGCAGCAGAAGATAGAAACGTCAATCAAGGCTAATTGATCATTTAACTTTTTGTCTTCGTAGTAGATTGTATTTTGTGTAGTGTGCTTAACATGCATCTTTCATGTTGTCATTTCCTGATGATTTGCTGTTGCCCCTAAATCTGTTCACAATTTTCTGCAATATACCAAGTAATATTTTCTTTGTGCATTTTTGCTGCACAGGATGAAACTGGAGTCTACAAGAATTTGCTTCAAGAGACTGCTCACAAAGCTGGCTTGAATCTTCCAGTATATACAACTGTTCGAACAGGACCGGGCCATGTTCCTGTATTCTCGTGCACAGTTGAGCTGGCAGGAATGAGCTTTACAGGGGAACCATCTAGGACAAAGAAGCAGGCTCAGAAGAATTCAGCAATGACTGCTTGGTCTGTCTTGAAAAGAAGTACGTCTCATTCTCTGTTAGGTTTATGATTAGAGTGCTCTCGTTTGGTTTGATCAGACAAGTTTTCTTGATAATGCCTACAACGCAATACATGCATCATTATCTGGCACTTTCTCCTGATTTTCATTAGGGTATTTGATAATTATACAAAAGCAGCACGCTTCCTAATAGTAGATTTAACTCCGGTCTCCAGATTATCTAAATATTGTATATGTTTTTTTAACTGTGCGTGTAGTGTCTCCACAAGCCTCCACTGCATCTACTTCATCGTCGTCTTCTCCTTCAGTGGAATCTAAATGCAATGAAGAACAGGAGCAAGTTGTCATTGCTCGCTTTCTTGCATCTTTGCAATCATCAGAGTCAAAGCACTTCATGCAAAATGAGAGCGGGCATGGACACCAGAGATCCATTTCTATATGCAGAGACCTAACCCCACCAACTCCAAGCTTATATCCTATGCAATGCCAAAACTGGACTTTTCCTAGTTTCCCCCCTGAGATGACCTTGTACCAAATGTGGCAGCAAGAACAATTACTACAGCTGCAAAACCGCCATTTGACGCTTCCAGCTTTGCCAACTCCTCCACTTGGTCCTCAGATTCTTCCATATATGCAATCTATTTTCCGCCCAGATCATCATCTATATGTTCCAGCCAGAAAGCAAGAACCTTTACCTGTAAGACCGAGGCTAACAGTTGCCGACTCCAGGCCATCCCTTTATTTCTCAAGTAACTCAGTGCCCGATCCAACTAGGGGCACGTCCACAGTGACTATTCAAGAGATACATGAGGGGAAAACAGAAGAATCATCCAAATTCTCTCCATCCGGAGTTTCAGAACCCCCTGTCCCTATTCATACCAATCCTGAACCAAAAATTGAGGAACCACGTCAGGAGGATAGCAAACAGAAGAATGTTGAGATGGCAAGCAGAACTAATGTCGAGCAAGAAAGCAAAATTGAAAACGTTAAATTGGAAGGAAATCAACCCAGGCAATCAGATTCTGGTTTTAGGATTGACAACCTGCAGTCACAAAATCCGTGTGGTTTTGACTCTTCTAAATCTTACCTTAGACCCCAGTATTCTCCAAGAGCAAATTCTCATAAAAGTTTTAGACCACCATCATCTGCTTCAGCTGCTGTGACGATCAGAGCTGCAGACCCAGGCCCTGTATCTTCAGCAAGACCCTTGCCACAAAATTTGGCAAGCCGGATGCCTGCTCCACCAAGAGTGAGAACTGCAGTTCCTTCATGTTCATTCAGACCCGGCACTGATAGAATGAACTTCGGAATGGTGCAACCAAGTTTTCTGGCACCGGCTGTTAGAATACGAACAGTTGTGCCTGTCTGCTCAGCTCCACCACCAAAACAAATTCCCGGTTCCGCCCAGGCAAGAATGTCACCCAATAGGGAAAAGAAAGATAATGCACAAGAAGATGTTTCAACAGCAACTTCAGAGCTTGATAAGCTTCATATATGAGCAGAGTATAAATCCTACAGAATTCATATTAGTTTTATTTTTACTTTCCCTTGTTTCATGGCGATCTTTGAGGAGCCATCGGTTAGAATAACAAACGGTCCTTTAAATATCTATGTATAGAAACTAGAATCCATTATGATCTTGCTTAGTAAAGATTGATTCTCTATAATCAGTTAATATATATATATATATATGATACCTTTGCTCCAAAAAGTTTGATGTAGTTTCTACAGATTATTGTGTTGTATTTTCAAACTGGCTTTTCAAGATATGCTTTTGTTTCTTTATCACTCTAGAAGGAAAAAATCTCTATTACTTCTCATTAAAACCCTTATTATCCTCTCGTAAATTCAATCTGACTTGAATATCGGAAGGTCTATATTGACACAACCGGAGGGTCTATTTAGAAGGTAGTAGATCAAGCAGCATTGGAGCAGACTGCACCAGCGAATGAGGTTGCAAATTCTACTAGTTTTAGTGAGCTGAAATCCAAATCATCTATTCTAATGCCTCATAAATCTAAGGTCTCTCTGGTTTTTCTGTTGTTTTAGTTCCAATTTTAGGTACAATATAAGAACAATGACTTGCAAGCTAATGAAGATTGTCCAACTGGAACAATGAAATCCAATTTTAGATTTTAAATATGTAAATTTTAGTAGTCAGTTTGTAGGTTTTTTTTTTTTTTTTTTTTTTTTTTTTTTTTTTTTTTTTTTTTTTTTTTTTTTAATTTTTTTTTTATTGTAACTTATTTTTACTATTTTCTTCTCTTTTATTTACTTATGGAACCAAAAGGTCAAATATTTATCTATATATATTGGGAAATTCACTTGTGTTTCTTTACAAGTCAATGTGGTTATTTGGTAGTCAACTTCATTGATGCAAATTAAAATGTGGAAATCCATATAAAAATTAAACATAGAATAATTAAATTCTTTTATTAATGCCATGTGAGATGTAGTTTACCTAGAAATGGATTTAAATTACATAAAATTTGTTACCAATAATTGAAGACCTTCTATTTAAAAATAAATAAATAAATAAATAAAATTGAGCAAATATGGGGATATAATACTTATATCAATCTTAACTAATAATCTTCATTCTTAACTTGATCAAATAAGCCTTAAAAAAAAACCTAGATCAAATAAGAAGTCACTATCTGTCTATCTCCCTTAACTTTTAAGTATAGGATAGGGTGGTAGGTTTAAGTATATTTTATATATTATTTTACTTATAATACTAAAAATCGAGTTTCATATAGCTAATAAGGTTACAGGCCATAATTTCAGTTGAGTATTTAGGAAACCCTCACACTTGCACCACGAGATTGCAGGTTGGAGTCTTCCTCATTTCTTAAAAAAAAAGGTCTGAATTTATGTAATAGTGTAATATTTAATAAAAATTTATTATCGAATACGGTGGACAGAAGATTTCATAAATTAAATTTGGATATTTCAGAAAATCAAAAAAAAAAAAAAAAAAGAAGGATATTTCAGTCTATTTTATTATTTTTCACTTTGGTATTCTTTTCATATTCTTAATTAAATCAAAATAAAAAGAGTTAAAAAGGTACCCATTAAGGCATTAATTTAGGAAATAAAATCCATTTGCCTGTGAACATTGAAGAAGGTGAGCAGAGAAAGAGAGAGAGAGAGAGAGAGAGTGAGCTGTGTTGTTGTGGGTTTGACCAGTGAAAGTTGGACAAACAAAGCTTTGTTGTAGTCATAATTAAATTAAAAATAAAGAGAGAGAAAGAGAAAGTGAAAGAGAGACAGAGCAACCGATCTGCTCCATCCAGCTCTCTTCATTTTTTTTCTTTGTCTGAGAGAGACAACAAAATCACAACACAACCCAGAAACACAACACCCTCCAACAACACTTCAAAACAAATAAAACATATTAAACTACTTGCAACGTCTTCTTTTTTTTTTCACTGATTTATACTCTCAGATTCATCAAAGTATCAATCTTTACCTTCTCTCTCTTTGAAAGTCTCTATCTTTCTAGTTCTATTTATATATGTTGGTATATTCTCATAGATTCGTGAATGGAATTTTGATACTCACTTTTGTCTTCTTTATGTCCTCTCCTTTTTGTTCTGCTTTTAGATCATTTTGACTTTGGAGACATCATAACTGGGGGAGCTCCTCCAGGTAAGTATTTATTATAAGGGTTTTTTTTTTTTTTTTTTTAATTGATTTGCATGTATATCATTGATTTTCTGGTTTTAGTGTTAGTTTTGATCAGTTTGAGCTTTGAGTGATATGCTTTTGTTTGAAGATCGTATGGTGTTTTTTGGGTGTCACTTATAGTTTGATATTTGATTGATTTGTAGTGGTTAATGGTTTATTGCTGAATGAAGAGGAACCCACATTGAATATGTTGAGAAATGATGCTTCTTGTTAGATTCAGGAAATGGGGTGTGTTTTTGGGAAAGAAGTATCCTCAAACATAGTATCTGAATCTAAGGAGGAAAGGAACTTGAGTTTGGAATCTAATAGTAGAAAAAAACAAGACAATGTTTTGGAGAAAAAGATTGATGATAATGATGTTGTAGAGGTTCAAAAAGATGAGACAGCCCGGAAGGAGGAGGAAGAGGAAAAGAAATCGGTTGATGGAGAGAAAAAACCAAAGGGGGAGAGGAGAAGATCAAGGCCGAACACAAGGTTGAGTAATCCACCTAAGCATTTGCGTGGTGAGCAGGTGGCAGCTGGATGGCCGCCGTGGCTCACTGCAGTTTGTGGGGAGGCTCTTAATGGGTGGATTCCACGGAGGGCAGACACGTTCGAGAAAATTGATAAGGTGGGTCCTTTGGTCTTTATGTGAGTAGGTTGAGTATCAGTTTGTTTCGAATTGAAAGAGAAACGGGCCATGTTATGCGAGAGGGATACACTGCGGAGCTCCCATCTTGACCTATCACAAATGATGTGACAGTCATGTTTTTTGTTTTAAGTTTTTCGTGCTCTTATGGTCAATTTTCTTTTTAATTGGAGAATGTGATTGGTTACATCAATTGAGATAGGAATTTATTATGGTATGGCATGGCCGCATGGCTCTTGATTCTGTCTTTCATTTATTGATTTACTCATGTTTTTGAATCTGATATTATCTTCAAATATTTATGTTCCCTTACCGATGGCAGATTGGGCAAGGAACATATAGCAATGTGTACAAAGCTAAAGACATGTTAACGGGTAAAATTGTTGCTCTAAAGAAAGTTCGGTTTGACAATTTGGAACCAGAGAGTGTGAAATTTATGGCTAGAGAGATTCTCATACTACGGAGATTAGATCATCCGAATGTCGTAAAGTTGGAAGGTTTAGTGACTTCAAGGATGTCATGTAGTTTGTATCTGGTATTTCAGTATATGGATCATGACTTGGCTGGACTTGCTGCAAGCCCTGAAGTAAAGTTTACAGAGGCACAGGTTAGTTAAAAGAATTTGTCTCGGTACCATTCCTTGGTGGGTTATCTACTTAATAGAACTGTGTTTCTTTACTTAATATCAAACATTTGCTTACCTGTAGGTTAAATGTTACATGCATCAATTGCTATCTGGTCTTGAACACTGTCACAACCGAGGCGTGCTTCATCGGGACATTAAAGGGTCCAATCTTCTTATTGATGATGGTGGAGTACTTAAAATTGCTGATTTTGGTTTGGCATCTTTCTTTGATCCAAACCATAAGCATCCGATGACTAGTCGAGTGGTTACTCTATGGTATCGACCTCCTGAGCTGCTTCTTGGGGCTACTGATTATAGTGTGGGTGTGGACCTATGGAGTGCTGGTTGCATTTTGGCTGAGTTATTGGCTGGGAAGCCCATTATGCCTGGTCATACAGAGGTAGCCACTTAACTTTCTTAGTTTGCTTTAAAGTTTAATCTTCTCTTAACTTCGTTTCTGTGATATTGGTCAACTTACATACTCTCCTAGAACCCGAAGCTGTGTTATATTGAGGCAATGATGTAAAGAAAGGAACAAGCATTATGGTTATGTCGATATGATTGGTGGATGTTGCATAAGTAAATGTTTATTGTTGGTAAAATCTACTATTCACCGTCATTGACATTTTTCTTTTATGCTACTAGGTAGAGCAACTACATAAGATATACAAGCTATGTGGTTCCCCTTCGGATGAATACTGGAAAAAATCAAAGTTGCCAAATGCAACCTTATTTAAACCTCGGGAACCTTACAAAAGATCCATACGAGAAACATTTAAGGATTTTCCACCATCGTCATTGCCTCTCATTGAAACTCTTCTTGCAATTGATCCAGCAGAACGTCTGACAGCCACATCTGCATTAAGAAGCGACGTGAGTTTATATTTTCTGAGACATATTGTCTCCTACTTTTCTGCTTCTTGGTTTCAACCTTTTGTTTTCCTTGTTGTTGATGTCATGGCTTCTAACTGTTTAGTTTTTTAATTGGAAACAATCAACTTGCTTGTCACTTGAAGGAATTCTTCATTTATGATTTGTTTCATGTGAGTGATCGTAGATTATTAGCATACCAGGAAATGATGTGAAAGTTATAATGAAATAATATATTGATACTGTATTAACGGTTTAATGCACGAATTTGAAACAAACAAAACTTTAAGTTGTGTAAATTTTAATCTGACTTGTTATTTACAATAGAAAAGAACTTTACATATTTGCTTGTGCGCACTGGAACCTTTATTGCTTTGATCTTCTATTGGAAAAGAAAATGGTTGAGAATGTAGGATTATTTGATCCTATTAGAATAAACTTGTGTATCTATATAGATAAACAATTAAACAATAAAAGATGTTTTTAAGCCGGTATCAACATAGTTGTGAAGTGATGATGGAGTAATCTAAATGGCTTCTAATGTCTTTCCAGATGTAACAATGCCGTCTTTGTTACTCATTATTCTAGAGTGTTTGGATATATATTTAATTTGAAAAAGCTCTAGTTTTTTTGGATGGAATTTGAAATGAAAATGCTTTTGCTGCCTTGTTTATTGGAACTTGACAAATGATGATACAACAATGATAATCTATTTAACTTTTGAATGTCTAGTGATGCTAACTTTTCTTTTCAATATTTTTATTCCGTAAAACATCATTTGGAAAAAGTGTGCCTTCTAATGTCCATTTTTTTTTATAATCATAATTGTTATTCTTGTGCAGTTCTTCACCACAGAACCTTTTGCTTGTGAACCTTCTAGTCTCCCTAAATATGCCCCAAGTAAAGAGATGGATGCCAAACGACGTGATGACGAAGCTAGAAGGTAAGTCCTTGTATACTTTACCTTTGATATCCTGTTGTTTCTTAATGTTCTATTTTAAAAAGCTTTGATTAGGGTGTGAGTGGTTTGTTTAATTCTTAGTAATACAAAGAAATAGATTAAGGGGGAAAAATGACAGGAAAAAGGGGCAAAGGCAACCCCGCCGGGGCCCTCCCCTCCTTTGCACCGTAGCTCTTCCTTTATCTCTCTTTCCCATTTTTGTCCATTTTATAACAAATTAATTTCTGGACACACACACACAAATATTAAATAAATAAAAATTGTACCAAGGTATTAGGTATCTCTCACATTAGTGAATTATAATCAGCACATATCTCTTTGGTGTGATCTTTCAGACTGAGAGCTGCAAATAAAGCTCAGGGTGACGGTACAAAGAAGACGCGGACACGGGAACGTGCTAGGGGAATTCCCGCTCCTGAGGCCAATGCTGAGCTTCAATCTAATATTGATGTATGTTCAATTGGTTGCCTCTATCCAAATATTCTCTCATATTTTGCTTGCTGTCATTCATAAAGTTCCCGAAAATAGCATCTTCTTCTTTTTCTTTATTTTTCTCTCTGTCTCTCTTTTCCTAGTTGCATGCTGTCGTTCATAAAGTTCCCAAAAATAGCATCTTCTTCTTTTTCTTTATTTTTCTCTTTCTGTCTCTCTTTTGCTAGTTGTTCCCTGGGTTGTAAATATTACGGATAAATGAGGAATCTTGTGTTGTTCAGGATCATATATGTTGCTATGTGTAATCTTTTAGTAGCTAAAATATTAGGAGGTTCAACATGCTGTTAATGCAGAATGACCAAATAGGGCTCATGACATTTAAAATTCGAACTTGTTTTGATTTCTGATAAGATCAAAGTTGTAAGGTTTAATTCGCTTGAGTTTGTCATTTATTCTCATGATATATTCTGATGATCTTCTTCCTCATAAGCAACATGTTTCTATTTTTAAACTTCAAATTCGTCGTGTCACATATGTTACTTGAATTTTTTTTTTCATGTTGGTTATTGATATTGGGTGCTTCATTTTCCTGAAACAGAGGAGACGTCTAATCACACATGCAAATGCAAAAAGCAAGAGCGAAAAGTTTCCTCCCCCCCATCAGGACGGAGCACTTGGCTTTCCGTTGGGATCATCACATCATATCGATCCTGCTTTCCTTCCTCCCGATGTCCCATTCAGCACCACCTCATTCACTTATTCAAAAGAACCGATCCAGACTTGGTCAGGTCCCTTGGTTGACTCTGCAGGTGCTACTGCTACTAGGCGAAAAAAGCATGCAGCAGGTGATTCACGAGAACTATCGAAACTACCAACAGGAACCGGGAAAGATAGAAGTAGCCATTCTCGGGTTAAAGGAAAGAAAAACGTTATTTAAACTCTCTGTGCATACACTAAGAAACATGTTCTTGAAACTGCCCAACTGCATTTGCCGCGACACAGTTTGATAAGATTATCACTCTCTTATTTGATGCAAGTGTAACAATGGAGCCTGGTTTCTTCTCACATACAAGAATCAGATTCTTTGGTTAAAAAGTGTATTCAGGGGTGAAATCATTTTTTTTCTCTCTATTTTTATTTTACACTTTTTAATTTCTTTCGTCACAAAGGTACACAAAAGCTTCTGTTCTATTTGTTGGGATGGTGAGAATTTGGCAATGATATGTATATTTTGATTAATTTTTGTGTCTTTTTTGTTGACTGATTTAGTAAATTATAAAATTATTGAGAGTTAGAAGGATTAATGAAACTGTAGCCCACCGATAAATGGGATTGTTTTGTATTGTATTGTGCATAGGATTGAATTGGATTGGATTAGATTGAACCGAAAAGGATTATGTTATAGACTTACAGTACTGTAGTAGCACTAGATAAATCATAAATGTATTTGATGTTTAGATCTCTATTAGTCAAATGACAAAACTAGTTCACACTCCTACACAAAAGATCCTTTAATGGTACAAACCTTCTCTGGATTTTGTTGACCAAGTGGTTGACTACTTGAAAGTTAACGGTGAAAAGGGTAAAATGGACTTTCAAGTGTGACATTAAATAAATAAATTATAGGAAAAAAAATTCTGAGCCAATCATATTCATACATAAACACATCAACTCCGTTTAATTTTTTTTTTTAAGTATTATATTAATTCAGGTTTTTTTTTTTTTTTTTTTAGGGAGGTGGAAGACTCCAACCTGCGACCTCGTAGTGTAGGTGTCAAAGTTTTACCACTAGACCAACCTCATCTCTTCTCCTTTTATTTAAACTTAATTTAACATGAATATTGATGTAGCGGAAGGTATACAACAATGAACAATCAAACAACAAATTATTACTCTTGAATCATCAAGCATGAATACCAAGAGAAATACAATTGAACCTAAAGTCAAGGATATTAGTGAAATTTTCTCTATTTTTTTTAATAGAAAATAAAAACATTCTGTTGCTTGTCAGAAGAGTAATAAAAGGAAAACACATTCTGTTGCTTTCCTAATAAAATAAAATAAAAAATACTTTTTTAGAAAATAGGTTTAGAAATTATAATTGTACAGGTAGTGCTAGTCCACTATTTTAAAATTTTATTTTTAAAATTAAAACTTCTCATTTATTTCATTATTTGAATTAAAATCGGATAGGTATCAATTACCATATATAGTTTATATACATAATTACATATACAGTTTTATCATTTCGAATTGACAAAAGATATATCAGTTCCTTGCATGTGGGTCATTGGATTTAAATACTTTGACTTGGTTGCATACACTTATTAAAGTATCTTTTAAATCCAATGACCCACATGCAAAGAACTGATATATTTTATATCAGTTCGAACTGATAATAGAAAAACTGTATACATATATATATACATGTCCCGTTCACATTAATGCGCACTGATATAAATGTATAAGAACATTTAATGTGAGCCACTCATTATGGAGAAGTTTTGACAAGTGTATACACACTAAGTCAAAGCATGGAAAATGAGTAGCTCACATTCAATGTCGTCATATATTTATATCAGTGCGCACTGACTTGAACATTTATATATATATATATATATATATACAGAAATTCTATTATCAGTTCCTTGCATATGGGTCACTGGATTTAAATACTTTGACTTGGCTGGATGCACTTGTCAGTCAAAGTATTTAAATCCTGTGGTCCACATGCAAGGAACTGATATAACTTTTGTCAGTTCGAACTGATAATAGAAAGACTATATATATATATATAATATGAGTGAGTCTCTCATAAGAGATCCTTTATTTTAATTTTAGTAAAGATCACCATGAAATCACATCGATTTGAATGAATTTTGAGCTGAATGTTTTTTGGATAATAAGTTCATCGAAATGTACCTATTAATAAAATTTGAGAGTTTTTCAAGAACTAGAATTATTTTTCTTGAATTTCCTATATTTCGCCCATTTTTCTGATGCCTTCATATTTTTTTTATAAAAAATCGAGATAAATAGTTATAATGTTTGAAATTTTTTTAAATTTTATTTATAGGCAAATTTCAATGAACTTATTATCTACAAAAAAATTCATATCAAAATTCAGATCAAAATTCATTCAAATCGATATGATTTCATAGTGGTTTTTACCAAAATTAAAATAAGGGATCATTTATGAGAGACTCAATGTATATATATTCCATGAGATAAATTTACATATGAGATAAATTTGTATGTAAGTGTGAAGGATTGGACAAATAAGTTAGGTAGAAATGTATTTGACATTTAAATTATTATTATTATAAATAAATTTTGTATAAACCATAATGATTTTGTGTTATAAATATCTATTTTTCTAGCAGTGTGATTTAAAAAGATACCATTAAAATGATGGACAGAAATTACACTACTAAAAAAAAAAAAAAAAAGTTATAAAATATTGGAGGAAACTAAAAGAAAATTTTTGGTAGGACAGCCCCATATTCTTTGAATTTTGCTTGTTTTTAGGTTCATGAACTGTTTCTCTATTTCTTTAGACTGTTTTTATAATTCAATCAAATTCTTGAATTTTTTCTCTAATTTTCAAGTCATCGTTTTGTGTTCTTTTTACATAATGATTTATTACAGTTTTTTCTCTCTAATTAATTGCTTACATTTTTTCTTTCCTCTATCATGTTCTTAATTTAATATAATAATATATTTTCTCTCTCTAATTAAGCTACAATTAATCTATCTCTTCCCATTGAATCATCTTTTGCCATTCAAACCAAATAACATAAAAGATATAGAAAAATCTTTTTTTTTTTTTTTTTTTTTTTTTTTTTTCCATTCAACCTGAATAACAAAAAAGATTAAAAAAGAACTCTCTTTCTGTTTTGTTTAATTAACATTCTCTATATGAATAATGTTCATTTTATTACAAAATCAACACTATTTGATTGATTGGAAAATAAAATAAAACCTGTCATTCTACACAATTTAACTTGATATTTTTTTTATTCATTCTCTTCACCATAAAGAAAATGTTTCTTCACATGAATGGAATTTTTTTTTTTTCTGTTTTTTGCTTTAATATAGTCTGTTCACTTCGTATTACAAAAATAAATGGTGTAAAAACTGTGCATTTATTACACGAATGATTTTTTTTTTTTTTTTTTTTTCTTTTTGGTATTTAGTTTCAATGGCAAAACAACATAGAGAATCTCACGATATAGTTTCACCATTTTTTTTTTTTTTTTTTTTTTTTTGCCTTTGTTATTCAGGTTTAATGGCAAAGATGATATTGGGATGAGATAGATTAATTAGAAGGATAAAATATACTAAATTAAAATATGGGATGATATTGTTATTTAGTTTCAATGGCAAAACATCATAGAGTAGTATACCTAACCCCAAGGGGTCCCCGGTAAGCCCTAACATAGTCAATTTTCTCTTTGTTATGGGAGTAGCTATTCCAACATAGTAATTAACTATCTGGACTGCACTAATAATTCCTCGATCTCGACATGTCGACGGGCTATAACCAAATCTATTTGTATCATGTCATAGGAGTAACTATCCAAATCAAACTACATAGACTACGGCCGACCTCGTCGGATCTCGAAGTCATTTCAATAGGTAAAAGAAAGGAAAAAAAAAAAAAAAAAAAAGTTAGACAACGACCGTGAAGGCCACTTTGTTTTATCATGAGAGTAATTATTCAAACCGTACTAAAACAACTGACATCGACCAAGTCCATTGTAGTCCTAGCATAGTAGCATAGCTTATCTTTTCTATGTCATGAGAGTAGTAACTATATCAACTTACTAATTAATTATGTGAAGTGTGAACTACACTAGTATTATTTGATCTCGATATGTATCTTCGGTATGTTGCATTGTAAGTTTGTAACGTAGTAGGTATTCGGGTCAAGGTAACGATGTTTGACGTCAAATAGATTCCGGTCGCAGGCTCGCCTGTGACCTATCTCGTGTCATTTCAAAAAAGAAATGAAAAAAATATAAAAAATTAAACGGCTATTATTAGATAAAAAAATAAAACCTCCTCGTAGACTTTTAATAAACCCCCTTCTTTACCAAGGTACAAATACAACTTCTCTGGCACTCTCTCTCTCTCTCTCTCTCTCTAAACTGCAAAAAAAGTCCCACAAGTGACTCACAATTTTCTTCTCCATTTCTGTGAAAAAGAAGAAGGAAGAATCAAACCCAGATAGATTATCGAGTTGTTGAGAGATGGAAGATGGTAACAGCCAAACAAGCAATGTGGCTCGGGCCATTTCTGCAGCCCTTGCCTGGAACTCCACCCCTGAAGCCCGCAAAGCCGCTGTCTCCTATCTTGATTCTGTAATCTCTCTCTTTCTGTCTATTGCTCTCTTTATATTCATTTATGTTTATGTATAATGTGCTTCTTTTGGTTGAAATAGTTTTATATGATCAAACTGAAGGTTCAGTGATTTGGGATGATTAAAGTTGTCAACTTTTATGTGTTCAATTTGATTGAGTTTTTTGGGATTCTTTAAAAGGGTGCTTTTTAAATTTTGATATGTTTGTAAAGTATGAAACTTTTTGGCCTAGGATAATTTGAAATGTTTGGAAGTAGTAAAAGTTTTGAAATTTTTGTGATAATGATTATTGGTTTGATTGAATTTTAGGGTTTTAGCGGAAGGGTTTTGTTATTGTGGAGAAGAGAGTTGATATATTGTGCCCTTTTTTTTTTTTGGGATCAAATTGTAGATACTCGATTGAGTTTTAGGCTTTTAAAATAAAGGAAAAGTGGGCGATTTTGATTTTTGGTCTTTTACAAACGGTGAATTGGGAAGTTTTATAAGAATGACGAGTAATTTGATTGAGTTATAGGTTTTAAGCAAAAGGGTGTTATTGGCTGGACTGCTGGAGTTAGTACCATGCATTTGTACTATTGAAATATATCTATGGATTATGATTGGTTCTCTTGGCTCTTGAAGATCACTCACTATTATATGCTAATTTAAAGTTTGCAATTTAAAACAGGCTTGAACATTAAGCATTCATTTAATAAGAAAATGAAACGTCGGCACTTATCTGCTTTTCTATATTTGCAGGTGAAAGAAGGAGATGTACGGTTTTTGGCAAGCACATCATCTGTTCTAGTAAAGAAGGATTGGTCCCCTGAAATCCGGTTACATGCATTTAAAATGCTTCAGGTTAATGCTGATATGACTTTGCTCATTGCCAGTTTGACTAGTAATTAATATATCACTGAGAAAATAACTATTTCTAAACGCTCTTAGATGATATAGTTTGGACGCATGCATCAAACCTGAGCACGTGATAGATCAACATGGTCAATTTCCATAACAGGAGTTGAGATTATTCCCCATTTTGGCATATATCTATTGTTAGGAAATTAGTTTTGGGCCTAGCACAATTGTTATGCTTGGATTTAAAACATTTGTTGTGCAGATGGTTTTATTTTGCAATTCATCTGCTGATTCTAGGAACTTTTTTATAATTATTTTAACTAAGAATATATTTCTGTAACTTATTTTATCCCTAGTGCTACAATTTAAGTGGTAGTGTTCAGTGATTAGTTGGGAATCTACGTCAGTTTGCTTATTATATAAGGTTCTTACCGATCCCCCCATCGGCACCTTTGGTGCATATCTATAAATTTGAGTCTTTTTCTTATGTTGTCTAATTAAGTAGCTGGACTCACCACTTTGTTAAATCTTAATTAAAATTTGTGAACATTTGTGTTTATTCCAATGATTTCAAAATTGATTTATTGATTTGTTTAGTTATTTAAAGTTTGAAGGTACAGTGACTTGATTATAGTATATGACTATATGTATCTATCTGCAGCATTTAGTCCGATTGCGGTGGGAGGAATTGAGCCCTGCAGAACGTAGAGACTTTGCAAATCTGGCGGTTAATTTGATGTCTGAGATTGCAGATCCCTGTGAAGAATGGGCTTTGAAAAGTCAGGCAGCTGCACTTGTTGCTGAGGTTTTCATTACACTGCTTTGTCAGTTTTTTAAGATGGTTCCTTGTGATTACAGTTTGTAGCTGCCATAATCATTTTGTTTTGCTCGTTAACAGATAGTTAGAAGAGAAGGCCTGAATCTGTGGCAAGAGCTGCTTCCATCTTTAGTGTCCTTATCCAACAAGGGTCCTATTCAAGTATTTTCTACTTTCTCCCCCTTCAAACAATTATTTTGTGTTCTTACATTTTATATTAAAATATGCATCAAGTAATTCTACTGATTTTTCCTTTATTATTTCAGGCTGAGTTGGTTTCAATGATGTTAAGGTGGCTTCCTGAAGATATTACAGTCCACAATGAAGATCTAGAAGGTTTGTAGTGAAATACCTTGGTTACACTCTTTAGTTAGCGCGTGTATGTCTTACTGAAATGGAATATTTTGACTTGCAAGGGTTTGTTTGTGTATATCCTACTTGTAGAAACAAGTAAAGGAAATGAAAATGGAAAAATTAATACTAGTATTTATTATTCAGAAAAGGATTAAAAAAGGGAGGGACAAGGGCATATTTGCAAAACAATAAATTATTGTAACCTTCCTATCATGCACTCCCTTTTCCTTCACCATTTGGAGTATTAGAAAACGAGTGTGAGGATGGAAAATGCATCCCTCCCCCATTTTTCTTCATATTTTTTTTCCAACGTACGAAATAAAGCAGATTGTATCGTACATTTTTATTCTCCTCCCATTTCTCTCGTTTACCAACCAGACATCAGTTGATTGAGTTTATTTTTCCCTTCCTTATTGATTGTTTTTTGCCTCACTGTACCTTTTGTTGTAACCATAAAGCAAATGAGAAAAGAATTACAATAATAATAAAATAAAAAAAAGGT
The DNA here is from genome assembly GCA_030490815.1 of Acer saccharum. Lineage (NCBI taxonomy): Eukaryota > Viridiplantae > Streptophyta > Magnoliopsida > Sapindales > Sapindaceae > Acer > Acer saccharum. The sequence continues at coordinate 51,989,324 of CM059867.1, forward strand.
GAACAAAGCTGTGTACGAAAACCAAAAACAGCAAAAAATTAAGATAAAGGGCAGCCTAGAGAAAGAGCTCACCGATACGGAATCTTCAAAAACAGTCCTAAAAAAGCAAACATAAAATAGAGACTTTTGATTATCCCCATAATATACAAAAGTAGCCCTCAAAAGTCAAAACAAATAGCTAAAGACGTCTCTCAAAAGTCTCCAATCACACTTTTATTGTTCCGGTTTGGAAGAAGGTATATGTGAAATTTTTATCTTCTTTATTCTTGTTTTTGGCTCTTACCCTGGTTTTGAATGTTTTATACAGGCGATCGGCGTAGACTACTGTTGCGGGGGCTTACTCAATCTTTGCCTGAAATTTTGCCTTTGTTGTACACTGTATGCATCATTCTTTTCACTCACTGCAAGATATTTGTTTTGGACTTTTGGCATTATTCTTATGCCTAAATTCTTGATACAGTTACTAGAAAGGCACTTTGGGGCAGCATTAAGTGAAGTTGGCAGGCAACAGTTGGACATTGCAAAACAGCATGTAGCCACGGTAACCGCTACTTTGAATGCTATAAATGCTTATGCTGAGTGGGCTCCTTTGCCTGATCTTGCTAAATATGGTATCATTCATGGGTATGGAAACCTTTCTTGGTGTTTATAGAAAGCCTGATTTGAAATTGTTGGCATAGATTGGTTTCTTACTTTCTCTTTCTCTCTTCAGGTGTGGTTTCTTACTTTCTTCTAATGACTTTCGTCTTCATGCTTGCGAGTTTTTCAAACTTATCTCGCCAAGGTATACAGTCTGTCTGATGTCCTGTAGTTTAGATACTCTACTTTTTCCCTGGCAGAAATTTCCCATGACTAAAGAAAATTTCTTATTTGCTTGTTGCAGGAAGAGACCTGTTGATGCCTCTGCTTCAGAATTTGATTCTGCAATGCGTGATGTCTTTCAGATTTTGATGAATGTCTCCAGAGAATGTTTGTTAAAATTTATGGATGAAAGTGATTTTGAGTTTGCTGAATATATATGTGAGAGTATGGTATTTTTGGGTTCTTCAAATTTGCAATCTATTACCGGTGATGACACCATACTCTCTCTTTACCTACAACAGGTAATTAGTCCATCCTAATCTGGATGATTTGCAATATTGAAGTATATATATATATGAACATTATGAAAATTTCCTATACCCTGACCATTGGCAAATAATTTTAAGGCTTTGAACTGAAATTTTATCTTTGGCGGCTCTATCTCAGTATTATCATCCTTAGTTTATGCACCCTTACTCTTAATGCTCACATCATTGTACACATTTTCCTTCTGTTGGTTGTTCCTTGTTCACTAATGCAAAGCCATTAGAAACCTTCACCTGTCCACTGCTATTATTTCTTCGTTCTATCCTAGTTAAGGATGGGATTGAGTTGCACTATCATGAGGAATTTGAATCTAGCACTGTTTTCAGTCCAGTCCATGGATAGATGGTTTAACAACGTCATTGGCTCATCTTCTGTCAACTTTTTGTAACTTATAATTGAATTATGTTATTTAACTTTCTGATACCCTTCCAGATGCTGGGGTATTTTACCCATTTTAAGCTAGCTCTTCATTTTCAATCCTTGTCCTTTTGGCTGGTAAGTGGAAATTTTACAATTTTTTTATTCTGATGATAGAGGCTGGATAGGAAGAAACCTGTGTTTGAACAACTTTCATGTTTGCTTGCTTTGGTAGGCACTAATGAGAGATTTAATGTCAAAGCCGAAGGCTGTTGTGCATTCAGCTGGAGATGGGTCAGCTGTCAATAATACGGATACTGGTTCTGGGCGGGTTGAGAATGAAAAGAGAAAGGTGTTAAATTTTGTGAATGATGATATTTCCAGTGAAATTCTTGACGTATCTTTCCTGCGCATGCTCAGGAGAGAAAAAGTTATTTCTGGAACTGCCTCTATTCTGGGAACATTGGAGTTGTGGAGTGATGATTTTGAAGGCAAGGGCGATTTCGGCCAGTATCGTTCTAGGCTGGTATGTATATCTTATAAGGATCGTCGGTTGCTTTTATTTTCCATGTCTAATAATAAATCCTTCTGATGTTTAAGTTTTAACTCGGCATTCGTAATAAGTGCTACCCATATTATATATTTCATTAAAGTTTCTTTTTACTGATAATGATATCTTAATGCAGTTGGAGCTGGTCAAATTTGTTGCTAGTAGCAAGCCCCTTATTGCTGCTTTTAAAGTTTCTGATAGAATTACGGCAATTATTAAGGGTCTCTTTGTTTCTCAAATGCATGCTCAGGTTTGATTACGAATGTCTGTTACTGAATTAGTCATGGGTACCTAATCATTAGTCGTTATTCAAACGTTTCTTTCCAAAAATGCAGGAATTAGCTGTGATGGAAAGCATGCATTTGGCCCTAGAAAATATTGTGAGTTCAGTTTTTGATGGACAAAATGAAGTTGGTGGGGCCACTTCTGAAGTTCACCTTTCACTCTGCAGAATATTTGAAGGTCTTTTACTAATTTCTTTCCATCTTATATAAGATTTTAGACTTTTATTAAGACCTGTTGAAAACCTCCAGTTACTTTGATTTTTGAAGGTTTACTTCAGCAACTTCTTTCTCTGAATTGGACTGAGCCAGCCTTCGTCGAATCTCTTGCTCACTATTTAATTGCAATGGGTCCCTTTCTGAAGTATTTCCCAGACGCAGTTGGGAGTGTGGTCAACAAACTATTTGAGCTCTTAACTTCACTTCCTTTTGTTGTTAAGGTTCTCTTTTTACTCCATCTGCATTTTCAATTATCGTTATTTGAAAAAATTCTAAATATTCCTTCTCTTACTAACAATATGTTGTGTGGCAGGATCCTGCGACAAGTAGTGCACGGCATGCAAGGTTGCTGATTTGTACATCATTTATTAGAATTGCCAAGACCGCTGACAAAAGCATTTTACCTCACATGAAGGTTAACGTTTTTCTTTTTAATTTGTAGGTTTAAATAATAACATATTATATTTGGTAATGGAAGTTCTTCTGATACCTTGATATTAAGAATAGAAATTAATCTGAGAGGAGATGGTTAACACATAACTATAGGTTGAGTTCAGGTGGGATCAATCAAAACTCAAAAGCCATGGAACTTATTTTCTGTTGCAACTAGGTTTGTGGAATGCTTATATCGATGTTCAAGTTATGAAATTCATAGAGTAGTATTACTGTTAAGGTCTACAATCTTATAAGAAAATGAATAGAAGAGCTTTGCTGGATTGGAGATGATTTCGTTTCACAATAGGGAGTCATTCTAAACACTTGATAATGAAATTCATCGTAGAACTATAATTGGAGTGCCCCAGAAACATAATGTAATTGAATCTTATAGTCATCTTATGTGTGCCTTTGATTGTAGAAGCTAAGATTTTCAGGGTGAAATCATGTTCTTGCTTTCTCATACGGTTTTCTATATAGGGTATAGCTGACACCATGGCATATCTGCAAAGAGAAGGACGTTTGCTTCGTGGTGAACATAATCTTCTAGGTGAAGCATTTCTTGTTATGGCTTCTTCTGCCGGGTAATTACTTGGTTACATTTGACCGCCTTTGTATTTGTCTCTGTCAGTGTTCTTGCTTACATTGCAGAATTTTCAACTCGGTGCAGGATTCAACAGCAGCAAGAAGTTTTGGCCTGGTTACTTGAACCTTTGAGCCAACAGTGGACACAATTAGAGTGGCAAAATAATTATTTGTCTGAACCGCTTGGTCTTGTTCGATTGTGCTCTGAGACACAATTTATGTGGTCACTTTTTCACACTGTGACCTTCTTTGAGAAGGCGCTTAAGAGAAGTGGAACTAGAAAGGGCGGTTTGAGTCTGCAGAACAGCTCGACAGAAAGTTCTACTTATTTGCATCCAATGGCCTCTCATCTATCATGGATGCTGCCTCCTCTTCTAAAAGTATGTATTTTGCACTTTAGTTCTAGCCAATTTGATTTTACAATTTTATATTGCTCCTTTTAATTAGTAATTGCATAGACATCCGGTAGAGACGATACGTTTTCCATGAGTACGTAGTAAGCATGTTTTTGTTGATCTGCAGCTGCTTCGTGCTATACATTCCATTTGGTCTCCATCCATAGCTCAAGCATTGCCCGGAGAGATAAAAGCTGCAATGACCATGAGCGATGTTGAGCAGTTCAGTCTTCTTGGGGAAGGAAACCCTAAATTGTCAAAGGGTGCTCTAACCTTCTCAGATGGGTCCCAGTTCGACACGAATAAGGAAGGATATTCAGAGCCTAATGAATCCGATATACGAAATTGGCTAAAAGGCATTAGAGACAGCGGGTGAGTATGATTTTGGGGTTTTTCTATTACTCTAAACAAAATAGTTCTATATTTATTTATTTTTTTCTTTTTGGTTGTTTGCCAACTGTATTTTTTTCATTAAAAGAAAAACTGATATTTAGATAAAGGGTAACGAAACATGAGGAAAAAAATGTTTGATTGAGAAACATAAAATGTTGAGACTCAGAACACAAACAACGCTAAGAGCCTAAAGTACTTTACTAATTAGTTTGAAGACAAATCCATTCTATGAGGCACTTGTTTCACACGATAATCTTTTGAAAAGTCCCAATAAAACTGAATCCTTACAAAGGAGTTTTCTTTTTCTTTTCTTCTTTCAAATTGATGCTGACTTAACTTCCGTAAGTTCAGGTACAATGTATTGGGTCTGTCTACTACCATTGGAGATCCATTTTTCAAATCTTTGGATACTCATTCTGTTGCTGTAGCACTGATGGAGAATATACAGTCGATGGAGTTCAGGCATATAAAACAGCTTGTCCATTCAGTTTTAATACATTTGGTTAAATCTTGCCCTCCAGATATGTGGGAGACTTGGTTGGACAAGCTCCTCCACCCTTTATTTATCCACTGTCAGCAAGCTCTTAGTTACTCTTGGTCCAGTCTTATGCATGAAGGTAAAGTGAAGGTTCCAGACGTCCATGGCATAGCTGCTGGTTCTGACTTGAAAGTAGAAGTAATGGAGGAAAAGCTACTTCGAGATCTGACTCGTGAGATATGTTCACTTCTCTCTGTTATGGGCTCGTCAGGATTAAATACGGGGCTCCCTGCTCTAGAACCGTCAGGCCATTTCATCCGTGTAGACATGTCATCTCTTAAAGATTTGGACTCATTTGCATCAAGCTCTATGGTTGGGTATGTGCTCCTTGTTTTTGGTTGATTCGAGTAGTTTTATTTCTCGTTGATTGTCATATTTGTTCCATTAGCGTGAATTGTGGCTGATAAAAGTGATTTATTTTACAGTTTCCTTCTGAAGCACAAAAACCTTGCCCTTCCAGTATTGCAAATTTCTTTAGCAGCTTTCACATGGACCGATGGTGAAGCCATGACAAAAGTTTCTTCCTTTTGTGCTGCTGTGGTTCTACTAGCTATATTAACAAATAACGTGGAACTCCGGGTATTTGTTGCTAAAGATCTTTTTTCTGCTATCATCCAAGGCTTGGCTCTCGAGTCAAATGCTATTATCAGTGCTGATCTGGTTGGTCTCTGTCGTGAAATATACATGTATCTGTGTGATAGAGATCCGGCTCCGAGGCAGGTTAGTTGCGATGTCTGATGTTGGTTAATCACTTTGCTTAAAATATAAATTAGGAATTCCGAATTTGGGATACACTTATATGAAAACTTCCTTTGATTGTTTCAGATTCTACTGTCTCTCCCTTGTATTACCCAACAAGATTTGCTTGCTTTCGAAGACGCTTTGACTAAGACATCTAGTCCTAAGGAACAAAAGCAACATATGAAGAGCCTGCTTTTATTGGGTACCGGGAACAAGTTGAAAGCGCTTGCTGCTCAGAAAAGCGTTAATGTTATCACAAATGTTTCAGGCAAGCACTCTTCACACATTTCTTATACATACTCTTCCTATGTATATTTTTTTACTTACTAGCCTGTTATACTCCTATTTTCAGCAAGACCTCGGGGTTCAGTAACTGCTCCAGAAACCAGAACTGAAGAGGGGGAGACTCTGGGATTGGCAGCCATTTTGTGAAGTAGTAATCTTTATGATGATTTGGTAAAGAGTTGTACAGAGAGAGAGAGAGAGAAAGAAGAGAAAGAGTCTAATTTGACGGATATAATACCGAGGTAAAATGGCTGGTTTTTTTGGCCATAGTTCCTCCCTCTGAGGGTATACACCTCAAATAGAATTAAATACATAGAGAATCTCCAATTGCATATCTGTTACCCTCTGCTTTTGTCTTCATGGAAATGGTGATTGTACACAGATATGTTTGTATTCTTTTCATTCTCTTCGGTAGTTTAAAACCACATTGGCCAGATTTTAGCCTATGAAGTTATTTATCTTGTAAGAAAGTAAAAAAAATAGAAGATGCATTTCTTCAAAGGCTTGAGACAAATGTGGGTAATTTCCAATTGAATGTGGTTACAAAAAGGTTTAGATTTTCTTTTGTGATTAAAAACAAATTTCTAATGTCTTATAATGTTCAACCATTTTGAACTCTACATAAACCGTTAAGAATAAAATAAATTCTAACATGAACGAATCAAGAATCTGTTGGGACTTAAGACCTGTTAAGATCAAACAATACATGTACGGTCCGAATATTTAATCTCATAATGGGAGAGGTTTTTCCTTTCTTTAATATGGGAATGGCTTGAAAAAAGATGCAAAATTCACCAAAGGTCCCCTGGTCCTTTATAATTAATGTTGTCACAAGGAAAAAATGCATGAAATATATATATGATAAAGAAATGGCATATTATTTTGTTCAACCATTTGTTGTAGTCTACAGAAATCACACAAATCACAGACATTCATTCAATCTATACTATTTGAACAAAGAAAGAAACCAACAAATCCTGAATGGCAGATTGTGATCAAGACTGGCAGGTGAAAAAAGTGTTAGATACTAAGATTGCATATGAGAGTTAGAAGAAGATCTTAGATGCATTGGATGTATGATGTATCCCCACTGTGATGTTGCCACATAAGCAACTTTGTTTACGTGGAAACATCACATTGTGATAGGGTTAGAACAAACTTTGACCAAGATTACCCACACAAACCTTTTATAAATCCCATTAACACTCTCCGATTAGCATCCACCTTTTTTTTATGCAATATCATAGAGTTTTCAAGAAGAGTCTCTCTTGTTAAAAACTACTTCTTTTGTTGCTGCTGCTGACTCTGTAATGAGACCTGGAGGACCGCCCGGAGGCGGCGGAGCACCGGGGTTCTTCGGTGGTTTTTGTAACATGATTAGTTCATGGTATGTAAAAACTATTTAGAAAAATATATTGAGAGGTCTCTTTTACATTTTTGGTTTTTTTTTTTTTTTTTTTTTTCCTTTTATTTTATTATTTTGATTATCACTTATGACTTATCAGCAACATGATCCAAACCCATAAAAATGACAAGTTATATGTAATATGATCCATTGCTAGGTATAGTGTAAAATAATTTTCTTGAATTTGTATGATATATAGTAGGGTTATTAGCACTAGTACCCCTGAACTTTATGCGAGTTTGCATTTTATCCCTTAAACTTTTTTTTTTACGTATTAAACCCCTTGAACTCTCATTTATTGGCAAATAGTTTGGTTTATTGTCCCCTGAATGTCTGTTTGAGGGGTATTTACAATCAGGTTTTACCAATAAATAAAAGTTCAGGGGGTTTATCACGTAAAGTTACCGGTGCCAATAACCCTATATAGTATTAGATATAGTGCGAAGGTGGCATAGTGGGTATTAATGCAGGTGGATAATTATTATTTTAGTTTTTTTTATATATAGTATTCTCAATTTTATCTTTTTTAAATAAACCCAATTGGTTGATTGATTGATTTTATTTATTTATTATTATTTTTATGTTTTCTTGAAAGCTAATTCAAATTCTGATAATTGGTTTTTGTTATTTTTACTGCAGCTTGAGCATTCTGTGCTGTTGCTGGTTGCTACAAGACTGCTTTGGCGGTCCAATGGGTCCGCCTGGAGGGCCTCCTGGCCCACCTGGACCATTTGGTGGGCCTCCACCTCCATGATCTTCTGGTTTACAATTTACATCACTAATTTCAGTATTAATTTATGTAATAATAATGAGAGGTCCTTAATTCTTGTATTATGATTTATGATTAATCAAAGGCTGATCAGATGATACTCACCGTTTTATATTATTATATACAATCTTGTGGGATGGCAAGAAGTGAATTGAAATACAATTATTATTATTTATTTTTTAAATCCGACACCAAACAAGTCAAAGATTTGTCGGGATTTATTTAGATCAAGCATTATATATACGCGATTCAAATATCTACTCTGTAGCTAAAGCAAATAACCGTAGAAGTGTTTCATGGTTGTTAAAGTAGTTAGCAGCAAAATAATCAATTAACATGTTTCAAAAAGCATCTCTAGTATTTCTCATATTTTAATTTCATTTATTTTAATCAAATGTTAAAAATTAGGAAAAATAAAATAAAATAATAATAATAAAATTTCTATATCATAGTATGTATTCTTTTAATTTTATCTTCGGTAGTTTAAAATCACATTGGCATACAGCATGCAAGCCAAAATTTAGCCAGTGAAGTTATTTATCTTATAAGAAAAAAAAAAAAAAAAAAAAAAAAAAATAGAAGATGCTTGTGATATTTGGTTGTTTGATGCCTTCATTAACATATCTGAAATTCACTCAAATTATGGTTGATTTAGTTTTAGGTGGTATCAGTTACAGAAATTTTATTTGAGATAATTCACAGATTATGTTTAGGGCCAGTTTGGTATTACTTTTGAAAAGTTAAAATTAGCTTACTTTATAATTTTGACAAGAAATGATGATTGGTAAAACTTTCAAAAGTGATTAATTGATAATATGACAAGTGATTATGGAATAATATAATTCAGCATTTAATGAATATTTTAAAATATTATTATTATCCCAATAAAATCAAGTTAAAATCGTATATATATATCTTATTTCATCATAAAATTAAATATTCTCCTTAAATATTGATTTGATTTATAAAATCTTTTAAAAAAAAAATTATTGTTCTTATGGATTTTTTTTTTTAAAATTTAAATATTATACTTAAATATTGATTTAATATATAAAAAATGAAGTAAGGTTCTAAAATCATGTCTATTTTAGTCATTATAATTAATCTCAGCGCTTTTGCAATAAAATTTACCAAACATATGTATACTACTTTTGAGTTATACAGTAGTTTTAAAAGTACAATTAATTAAACATCTGCCAATTAACTTCATAGTTGATTATACCTTCGGCTAATAGTGATTATAATAAAAGTTACAACAATATCAAACTAACTCTTACTATGACTTTATCGAAATCAAATAGTACATATCCGATTTAATATCTAAAAGTCAAATATGATGATAAAATACCATGGGTGTTGGCTTTCAATTAATTAGGACAGCAAAAATCCCCGACCCGCCCCAAATCCATGGGGCGGGTCAGGGATTTTTGCTATAGATTTGTGTTTGAAAAAATCATGTTTGTTTTCAAGAAGACAAAGTACTAGTGAAGATGTTTGATGGATTTTGTTATTGGAATTTTTTATGTTTAAACTATTTTGGTGAAGATGTTGAATGGATTTTATTGATACCGAAAATGTTGTATGTATTTTGTATTTTTGTTTAAGTCATTTTGGGATTTGTATTTTGTACTTTACGGATGAATTTAATGTTTATTAAACTTATTTATCGTGTTATATTAAATTTAAATTTACGTAAATGAATCGGGTCATTCGGGTCAGGTTTGGGGCACCCTTGACCCAAATGGATCGAGTTTGGGGCGGAAATTGAAAACCTGTTCGGGTCACAGGTCAGGTTTGGGACAATCGTTGAAAATCGAGTTTCGGGTTTGGGGCGGCCTTGACCCGCCTCATTGCCATCCCTACTTTCAATCGAATCTAATACAACTATTAAAAAAAAAAAAAAAAAAAAAAAAAAAAAAAAATCCAATCCAATGCAACTATACAAGTATACAACTATTAAAAAGAAAAGAAAAAAAATCATAAATCATGGAATTCAAGATTTTTATTTTTTTTTATTTTTTTTTTATTTTTTTGTATCGAGGATCTCGGACTTCGTCCAGGCACCTATCCACCTGTCCTCCTCCACCTACATGACTTGCCATGGCCTGTATGTTGGCTTCGCGGATAGGGATGCATATTGGGGAAATGGGGATGGAATAGGTCCCCCTATCCTCATCCCCACCCATTTCCTCATTTGGGGAAAATGGGGATGGGGAATTTTAGGGGGAGGTATCTCCATCCCCAATGCTAGTTCCCCATTTTTCCTATTTTTCCTCGTTTTTCCCTGTTTCCCCATTTCCCCATTGCCCCATTTGACTAAAAATTACAAATTAAAAAAAAAAAAAAAATTTTAAAAAATCCATTACTTAGTTAGGGTTTCAAAGAATAAAAAATATATATATATATATGTTTTTGGGAAAATGGGGATATGGGGATGGGGGTAGTCTCCCGATCCCCATCCCCATTTCAATTTGAGGATGAAAATCATCCTCATCCCCACCTATTTCCCCATTTTCCCCCCAAAAAAATTCCCCAGATGGAGATGGGGTCGTGGGGATTTGGGGATCCGAGGAAAAATGTGTAACCCTATTCGCGGAGTATGATAGATAAGAAACCTCGGCCCATACCCCTGGCCCCACAGGATGTAAGCGGGTAAATCAAAACTTGCCCCTGCTGGGTAGGATTCGAACCGCTGACATTAGCCCCATGTTCGTCCTTTCACCAGCAAAGCTAAATGCCCTGAGGGCTGACCACAATGTAATTGTCAGGAGTAGAACCAAGGACTTGGGCTTTTTAATCCCAAGCCTTAGACCACCAAGGCAACCACCTTGTGGTTAAATTTTAATATCATTAGTCATTGGAAGAGTGCATAGCATCTCATAATAACATCAAGAAGTCTTGCTCAGGATCAACCCATCAAAGAGGAAACGCAACAATACAATGACTGGGTCCAGGGCCGGCCCATGAGGGTAGCAAACCCAACATTTTGCTAGGGCTCCCAAAAAGTCTAATCTACTTCTTCATCTTTTATAAAATTAGGGGCCTCAAGTCCAATATATTTAAGTTTAAGAATGACCCAATCTCAAACATTTTTTTACTTTTTTTTAATAAGGCTCAATTATCTATATCTAGTTCAATTTAATAAAGGGGGAATTGCACAAACATCCCCTGAGGTTTGATAAAATTACGAATATGGCAGTTTTGACCATATACGTACAAACTTCCCTCAACATTTGAAAATTGTTGCACAAACATCCCCTACCGTTAGATGAATCTGTTAATCAATGGTCAAATGTGTAAAAAGTCTAAAATACCCTATAGTTTTATTTTAAATAAACTAAAAAATTTAAAAATAAGATAAAAAAATATTTGAAAATCTTTTGGAAAACATGAATGTATATTAAATCTGAAACCTAGAAAAAAAAAATCATCTTAAAAAAAATTAGTTTGTGCAATTCCCCATTGATTATAAATAAATTTAAAATTTAAAATTTATTTATTATTAAATTGTTTTAAAAACTATTTTTTTTATTTGTAAAGATGAATTTTTTTTCCACGTTTTAGATTTAATATACATTAATGTTTCTAAAATATTTTTTAATCTTATTTTTTTTAATTTTTTAAGTTATTTAAAATAAAAATAGAGGGTATTTTAGACTTTTTACTGTTTTGACCATTGACTAACGGATCCATCTAATGGTAAGGGATATTTGTGCAACAATATTCAAATGTTAAGGGAAGTTTGTGTGTATATGGCCAAAACCGCCATATTCATGTGATTTTATCAAACCTCGAGGGATGTTTGTGCAATTCCCCCTTTAATAAAAATAAATATCAAAGCCCAATTGAATTCTAACATATCAGACTTAGTTTGACATCGTCTGAGTCAAAATTGTCTGAGTCCAATTGAATTTTTTTTTTTTTTTTTTTTTTTTGAAAGGGAGTCCAATTAGTAATCTTGATGGTAATAGTATAATTAGTAAATTTGCACTTCATAAAGCAAGAAAAATAGAAATGTAAACAATGTTTTGTTTTTATGTTTTTAGATACAATTAAATCTTTTTTGTTTTAATTTATGTGGATTACATTGTATTTGATAAATGAAGAATTATTTATTTAAATTTTTTTTTATGTTAATGATAATAATTTTATATAGGGCCCCAATTTTTGTTAATATCATAAAATCGTTCGGGTCTCAAAATGTCTGGAGACGTTTTATCAAAAAATATATATATATATGTCTGTGTTTGTGTCCCATTTAGTACACCAATACACCCATTATGATCACGTATATGTGTTTGTGTTTTCTATTTTTTGTATTGTTCATTAATCATTATTATTTCGCTTCTCACAATTAATTTGTAGGGTGATTTTTTCTGATAAAATCAGCTTATAAAGATATGATCTCAAAATTCACCAAAGATCCCCTGGTTCTAGGCAAGTCTTAATAACACTTCCCATTTCTCATTATTCTTCCTAGAAACTTCAATTCGTTGTAATTGGGTTTGAGATTTGAGTTTTGGTGCAGTCATGATTTAAGGGTGTGTTTTTGCTTACATATCCTATCACAAATTTACAAGCCAAATGATACCAAATAAATCAACCATTTTTGGACCACAGAAATCACTAGTCTTGAATGGTAGCTTAGCTAAATAGATTGAGGACTGGCATGTGATAAAAAGTGTTAGATGTTAAGTAAAAAGTTTTAATTAGAACAAATTTGGAGTAAAATTTGGTAGATGAAAATCTTCTAGTGCTGGCAAATTTTAAACAAATTTGGAATAAGATAACTCAACTTTCATCACTTTTTTACTGTTAGTCAAATGTGGGCACCACCACCACACCCTTGTTTTATTCTTCATGCTCCCCACTACTTAATTTCCTTTGCATGTTTTATTCCTTTTGTGTTTTTTTTTTTTACCTTCACCCTTTCGATGCCTATAAATGGAGAGAATAATCACCATTTTTAGGTAGCATCAGAGAAATGTGAGAGTGTGAGAGTGAGTGAGTGAGAGAGAGAGAGAGAGAGAGAGAGAAAAATCCCAATCGGATGTAATTTGGGTTTGGGGTATTTTAAGAGAGAGAATCATGAGTGTGTGTTGTAACAATTTATTAAATAGTACGTGGAACTTTCTCTTGTCATTTTGACTGCCGTGGTTTTTTCCCTGTTCTTGGATTTCCACGTTTATCTTGTTTTTTGTTATTGGTTTATATTTCTCTCATCTTATTTTTCTGCTAGTAGACGTTGTTATTTGTTTTGTATGGGATTACTAGGAATATCGCTTTCGCGTTCATCGATATGATATCCCAACATTTACAACATAAAAAACACTCCTTTTTTATTGGTGCATTTGTAAAGAGCTAGACTATTGTAATTAGATCCTAGACGACCTTGAGGACCACCCGGGTGGCAACCACTGCCGCCCGAAACTCCACCCGGATGACATCCACCACCACTTGGCCGGACCCGGTAAATAGCATGGCTCTTACAATTGTTTTTGTAAACATTGATGATCTGCTAGGGTTTTTCTTCTTTAGTTTTTGTGACATAAGTTCATCGTAGGTAAAAACTAGCTAGTTAGAAAATATGTTGACAAGCCCTTACATTTTGGTTTTTCTCTTATTTATATAATACTAGGTATTGGGGCACATGCAAGGCATGTGCTTAAATTAGTATTTGAGTTTCATATTTGCAAATATACATATTCTTGAAAAATAAGAGATGTTAATATAGCACGATATAGTTTTAATTCATGTAAATGTTATTACATTGATATAACACTCTGAGGAAGTCTTAAATTCATGGGTTTAATAAGAAGCTCCTCTACACTTGTCTCAAAAGAGATTCTTCTCACAATGATCTAACAATAATAATATATATACAATTGTTTACAAATTTTATTGAACATTTCAATAATTTAAATTCAACAACTAAATTATATTTTTTTACATTCAAAAGTACTTTTCGACTAAATTGTATAAATTGTGATGAAATGATTATTTAAATCTTTAATAACCAATATCTATATCTTCCTTATCAGATGAATCCACCACTTGTAGTCAAATCCATTTTTATTTTATTTTTTTTCCCTTTACAAATTTCCCCTGTATATATATTTATATTTAAGGGAAATTATTATTCTTCCCCCTGTAGTTTGCCATATTCTCCAGTCTCCCCCCTATAGTTTCAAAATTCTCCAATTTCCCCCCTCCCATGCCTATTTGTATATGGTGAGATTGGGCATGAGAGGAGGGAAATTGGAGAATTTTGAAACTAGAGGGGGGAGACTGGAGAATACAGCAAACTACAAGGGGGAGAATGATAATTTCCCTATATTTAAGTCATCAAGTTGCATGAAAAAATAATTTTATACCCCTATAATATTTCTTATTCCTTTTCAAGTCATTAAATAGAAAATTATATTTTCATCCTCTATCTCATTTTACAATATAAAATAATCATCGATCCAAATACCTATTAATTTGGGTCTAGTCCATATCTTTATGTGTCACTATTACTAAGACATTTCTATTAAGTAATTCTACAAACTCAAATAAATTCCATCTAAATTCACAATAATTGGGATAAACTATTTAACAATGATTTAACCTATTTAGAATTTTAAATTAAGAAAAATTTTGGAAATTACTATACAATCCCTGTTGTATTACTATTACTAAGAAATGTCTATTAAGTAATTCTACAAACTCGAAGGCTTGTGTTTGTCATTTGACTTTTAAAGAAAATCTAAGAGATGGTATAATCAAAATCTTACTAAACCTATCTATTAAGTAATTATATAAACTTTAAGGATAGTATTTGTAATTTTTTGGACGTAATTATATAAACTTTAAAGGTTGTATCTATAATTTTACTTAATAAAAAAAAAATGCTATAATCACCGACGAACTCACACTTTTTATATATAGTTAGGATATCATTTTCAAAGTTGATAGATTTTCTTGATTGACAACTTATAATATTCTTTAATTCTCTCGAAAAATAAAACTTATATTCTTAAAAGAAAAACAAATAATAAATAGTATTAGATAGAGTGCCGTGCATGCCCAGTGGCATAATGGATATCAAATATCAATCCAAGTGGATAATAATTATTTTACATCATTCTCAAATAATAAGCATTTTGTTCACATGGAAAAAATGCATGAAATATATATATATATGATAAAGAAATGGCATATTATTTTGTTCAACCATTTGTTGTAGTCTACAGAAATCACACAAATTCATTCTATTCTATTTGAACAGAGAAAGAAACCAACTACTCTTGAATGGCAGATTGTGATCAAGACTGGCAGGTGAAAAAAGTCTTAGATGCTAGAAAACTCTTAAGTTTCTCTTACTCTTGATTTCATTTTTTAGGGTTTGTTTTCTGGTACTTGTTTTTTCAATGTCGGAATCTCAAATTCGAGTTTCATACATTGTAAGTGTCTTCGAATAAGATTTTTTTTATTTTTTTTATGTAGAATTATATATATGTTTAGGGATGTAGGTCCTCGTGCCTTTTGGTTTGCCAGCTGTTCTCTGCTCTCAGGCTCTTTAAGCCCTGGTTTCAGCTCTATTTTTCCCTGGCTGCTTGTGCTCAGTTTTTGCTTAGTGTTGTTCCTTGGTCTGTTTGTGTTGTGGTTGTTTCTTCTGGTTTGTGTCGTTTTCTTTTTTCTCCCTGTAGTGGGTTGGTACTTGGCTTGGTATGTCTTGGCTGTTTTTGCCTGGTGCCTTTGTGGCCCTCTAATAATATTTTGCTGCTTCAAAATATATATATATGTTTAGGGATGTTTTTTAACTTTAATTTGTTTTTAAATTTTTTAAGGAACTCATTATTATTATGTCATGATTTATAGTTTTTATTTTTAAATTTTCACAGTATATATGTCATTTTAGTTTATATGCCTACTAACTGTTTGATAAAATGATTCTTATAGGACAACTAATTTTTATATGCATACCAATTGTTTGATAAAAGAGTTCAAACACTCAATAAGATATTTGATATTTGACTAGATAAATAGATTGACATTATGGAGGACTTTATATGAAGATGAATAGATTAACAGTTCCAATAAGTTTTATACTTGGATATCAAATTTATAGAATTTATTTTATACTTATACTAAGTTTTATCAATATTGTTGCATTTTGATGAATTTAATTTGTTCTCACTATTTTTTTTCTTCATGTCTTCATGTATATAAGTTTCTTTTGCAAAACCTAAAGATTCTTAAGCTACTTGACAACTTACGGTGAATCATTAGCTTCTAATATTTCACAATCAAGACCTCGGAAGTTTCAAGTTTTTGGTTATGCAGCTGGAAGTTATTGTGTGTAACCTAACACTTATGTTAACTTAGACTAGTCAGCTTACATGTGTTATTTAGTAGTAGACTTTAAAAGATGTTAGATTACTTTTGTATCAATTCGATGCTATGTTAATTTTTGGATATTTTTAACAGAATGATTATTTATGGAACTCAATGTCATTCAATGAGTGACATGTTTTATTTGGTTATATTTTTATATTTTATATTTTTTTTATACAATTTAAATTTATATTAAATTTTGGCAATTGATTAAATTGTTACTAAGTATCTATATAGTGACTTAATATGCATATTGTTAATTGTCACTAAGTTTGCTTTGTAGTGACAATTATTATATGGTTAACTTAATTGTCACTAAGTTTGTCTGTAGTGACATAATTGTAAGATGATCATTTGTCACTAAATTTGTGAATAATGACACTTTTTAAACAATAAATTATCACTAAAAATATGTACGGTGACAAAATCTTCAAACGGTTAATTGTCACTAAATATTAATTTAGTGACACAATTTTTATTTTGTCACTAATTAAGGTCAAGTGATAATGTGTCATTAAAAGTTATGATTTGTGACAAGTACCAAAAAACTGTCACAAATACTTTCAGTGACGGGGCAAAAGTGATGAATCGTTAGTGACCTTTGTTTTTGTCACAATAATGAATTTGTGACAATTTCTTCACTTATAGTCACTATAGGTCAATTTTCTCGTAGCGACTGGTTTAGGTGGAAAGTGATGTTCGAATAAGCTAAGAGAGTGAGAGGTCACGGGTGCTTCCAAGTTCTAATGACATCCGTGCAAGAGAGAGAGAGGGCAAACAAAACAATCAAGGCCACAACAGCACTTAAAAAACGTTGTTTCTAAAGATTGCTTTTTCGGTTTGCCTTTTTTGCTTGCGTTTGTAATTGTTGTTGTTGTTGATACTTGGTAGTGCCCGTGAGGGGGTCTCTGATCTCTCCTTGTGTTGTGTTACTGTCACCATCCCGGCCAACTCACCATCTTAATATCATATAATTTAATTTTTTTATTTTTTGTTTCTCTATACATGTGTTTCACACTTTGATCTTATCAATATCTCAACCAGTGTTTTACTTTATTTCAAAATTTCAATTCTTTTTCCATTTCTATCACAATCTTGGATGCATCGGATGTATGATGTATCCCCACTGTGATGTTACAACAAAAGCGAATTTGCTTACGTGGAAACATCACATTGCATTGCACTCAAGTTTTTGCTAGTGTTAGAACAAATTTGCACCAAGATTTGGTAGACAAAATCTTCTAGGGCAAAACACAAACTCTATCTCTATCAAAACAGAACCCACGCAAACTCTTTATAAATCCATAGACACTCTCCCATTTTGCATCACTTTTTATTATGCAATATCATAGAGTAGTCTCTCTTGTTAAAAACTACTCCTTTCCTTGGTGCTGCTGCCTGTGTGAATAGTAGAGCTAGCTAGTGTAATGGGACCTGGAGGACCACCCGGGTGGCATCAACCTCCGCATTATCCACCTCCACCCATGTCGTATCAACCACCGCCTACTGCAGCTCCACCCATAATTATTCAATTGCCATCTGATCCGCCGGGGTGTTTTGATAGTTTATGTAATTACATTGAATTATGGTATGCAAAAACCAGTTAGAAATCTTTTTTTTTTTTTTTTTAAGGATTACAATTTACGGCTAATTAAATACATGTGTAGTCCAAAGAGAAAACTCCCCACACATGCTTTTTAAAATATGTATAGTATGACTCGAATCCCAACCACCAACGTGAAAAGGAAATGTTCAATCACATGTGCTAAGAGGTGATATGTATGTTTTTTAGTCTCTTATATTTTGGTTTTTCTTTCATTTATATAATAGGATTTAGCTACTATACATAATACATGACTTGATCAAGCGTAGGTTGAAGAAATAGTGCAGGTGCTGCACTTCTTTATTTATTTATTTTTTAGTCTCTAAATTTGTACTTATTCACAGATTGTGTTGCGTACTTGCATCCCTCCTAAATATGTCAAATCAGCCATGAAAGGTACCGAGAAAAAGCTTGTTTTGACTATTGAAGTTAAAGTTGCATGTACGATGAATTGAAACTGGACTTTGATGTGATCTAATCAAATATACTGCAACACCAACACATCAAATGGAAAACATGATAAACAAATTAAAACTCACTTTAGAAACAAATCGAACACATCAAATAATAAATAAAGTCAACATTTTGAAATCTCGATAGAGACAAAATTTGCTTGATAGAGAAGGATTGAAAAGAAATTGAAGTCAAAACAATTGTCGTAATTTACTGTGAGTTTCTGATGTAGAGAAAAGTTACAACCGAGTTTGAATTGAATGGCCCAAAATTTAGATCATCAACTTGCCGACAAGGATTATCCTTCCAAAAAATACCTCTTGGATAGTACTTTTCGAAAATGGAATTTAGGCTAGTCCCTAAAACTTTTTTAGTTACTTTAATTTAATTTCTTAATTTACTAATTTGTTAATTTCTTAACTTATCGTAATATTATGTTAATTAAGGGATAAAATGTTAATTATTGAGAAATAATATATATAGGGAATATTCTTTTTAGAGTGATATTTGGTGCAATGGGTTGGAGATGGGAAAAAAAAAAATTGGTGTGGAAGTTGCTGCAATTTGCTGTAAAGTTATACCAAATTGGTACAATGGGTTGGAGATGGTTTTAGTGCATTGAAAAAAATTAAATGTGAGCTTTTTTTTTTTTTTTTTTTTGTTAAGATTTTCTATATATCTTCAACAAAATAAAAACAACAATTCATTAAAATAATCGAGTCGATTGATCAAACATTTTTTTAATATATAATTATATACACATATAATAACTTTCTAGTACAGGATCCAACAATTGAATTCATACGGTTTATAACGAGAATTAGTGTAAAAAAATTAACACAACAAAAATTAATGAAACCGCATGAAAAATATGTGTGGGATCCCACACTTAAAAGTTACTATATTTCCACTATATATATATATATATATATATATATATAGTAATTTTCTAATTAGAACTTTTTATGGTGCACACTTTAAGCACCTTTGTTGAAACTGCATGGAATATATTGAATATTGATTTGATTTTTTTGTAAGAATGGTGAAAACATTGAAATACATTTATGGAAAAAAAATTCAGGTACAAGAACTAATTTTTTCTGAATTTTTTGAAGATAAAACATTTAACAATAGGGAAATATAAAAAAAATAGTTCCGAGTGCGGGATTACTACACAACCCGTACTTGAAACATGCTATGGGTGTATAATCAAGGAAGGAGACAGGCAACGGCCAACAAAGGCCATGACCCTCCCAACCAAAATATTTTCAACAGATTTTCCATGTATAAAATTATTATAATGTGTTATATAGGAAAAAATATCTCTGACCCATTACATTATTTTTTAATTATAAACATAATTGTTACCCTTTAAAGTCTGATCCAACCAATATATCTATGAAAGTTTGATGGGAGGCAACATCAACAGCTATAAGCTTGTGAGTTGTGACTATAACTGTTTTAAGAAGAAATTATCCATATGTTCCTATTTAATAATGTATCTAATGAATAGATATCATGAAGATTATTAACCATGGTCATTAAGAAATACCAGATGTGATAGATTATTTACTAAAGTAGTAAGTTCATTTTGTGAGTAGTAATGCTAGGCATCCCAATTTTTTTCCCAAATTATGTCCCAAATGATGTGACACATTAGATGTCAACATCATATCGGTCACCATATTATCTCATAATTTATAAGATGCTGACACCTAACGTGCCACATCATTTGGGATAGAATTTAGGAAAAAAAATTGGGACGTCTAGCATTACTCTATTGTGAGACATGCAACATAGATATTCTAGATATTAATGCTTCTTACATTGCAATACGAGGTCGAACTTAACATCAACAAGATAATTTTGTAATTAAACAATACTATTGCGTATTTATATATTTTATGTTGCAATTGATTCTCAATTACAATAATTAAATATGAGTATATATTCGATTATAAATAATCATTTTTTAGATTTTAAAGAGCGGTATTTTGATTCATAAAACTTATATTTATTTTATTTTTTAATTTATGAGACTACACGATATTACATGTATTTTTTTTTTTTAATAATTTAGTTTTTAAATATTAATAAATTTGTCTCGCATAAATTTAAATTTCTTTTTGTCTTGACCTCCTTAAAGCCAAAATATTCGCCAATAGGTGTATTGTATATATCTTGTACGAGAGGAGCAGTCGAAGCTAACAAACAGTAGTACCTTCTCAAATCAAAGAAAAAATAAAAATTAAATTAAAGTGACCATCTCTTTGTTAACATAATTCTACTTTCACTCATTTTGTCATATGAATTCACGTGAGTTCATAACCTATTTGATCATTGATAATTTTAGTTTTTAATAATATTCTTAGTTAAGGTCAGGGGCAGCTCAACAGTATCGGAAGTCATAGGCGAAAACCTTGAATGAGGCCTTATATATTGAAATCCAGAGCAAATGATCAAATAACTTTCAATGAAGTGAGTGAGTGAATTATTATTTTTAACCATATTGTTGCTTTCAAAGAATTCAGATTATCGATATTAAACTTTCAATATTGAAATGAGTGAGTGCATTTGCCTAACGGTTTAGCCGGCCTTGGTTAAGGTATTATCATAATCACGACTCAAATACGTTAGTCCGAAACATTATTAAGATTGTTGGACTGAATTCTAACAACTAATTATGAAGAAAAATGTAGTAGATTTTACAATACTATCACGTGAATTTATTCACGTGTAAATATGTATTTTTCATTTCTTGACAATTCAATCCAATTGTTATTGTAGGTTGCAATGTCAAACAAATATACCCAACCCAAGAACACAAAAATTAATAAAATTTCTATGCATAGTTAAGGTTCGTTTAATTTTTTTTAGCCCACCCTACTAAAACATCCTAGCTTCGCCCCTGTATACACCCTAAAAAAACAATAAATGTGACATTATAGCATGAAACGAATACACATTTTCAAAATTGAACCGCCATCTCGAACAACTTTGAACATTAGGTGGTTGAAGTAACTTTCACACTAACAAGTCTTCCACATTTTTTTCACCATCCAAACTTCAACAAACAGCCCCCAAATATGAGTTCTTTACTTACTGGTCAAAATCTCTCCCAAAATAATTTAAAGAATCCTTAGCTCCTAAGAGATCTCTCTAGATCTCTCTCTCTCTCTCTCTCACTACCTCTTTCAAAATATTTATATATACAACTATAAACCTACTTCAAATTTCGTTAGCATTTCTACAGTTTTGAGGACTCAAAAGGAGCTCTAGAGAAAGAAAGAAAACACACACAGAGAGAGGAAGATGCCACCGGGTTGGGGACCGCCACCAGGAGGGCCGCCAGGGCCACCAGGGTGTTGTGGTTGTTGTGACTTTCTTTTTGGTGGAATATGTCGTCTTTTATCTTCATGGTAAGCCTACTCACAAATTGTGTTAGCTTGATCAATTATTAAGTTATATAACTTAATATTTCATTTATAACTAAATGATTTATCTTCAAAATAGATAATAAGTTATATTTATTTATATAATTTATGTTTATTTGTGAATTTTAGTAAATCAGTACTTTTTTTTTTATTTATGACTTTCATTTGACTAACAAAAAAATCTGAAGAAATGAAACTACACTGACCTTTTTTCTTTATTTATTTATTTATTTATTTATTTTTTGGGCAGTTTTTATGTGCTGTGCTGCTGCTGCATTTTTGAGAGCTGTTGTGGACAAATGTTTGGTGGGCCTGGTGGGCCTGGTGGGCCACCTGGTGGTCCTTTTGGGCCCCCTCGTTAATGTATATCATGATCTCAGATTATCATGTTTGTGTTTTTTATTAACCTAAATAAACCACTTTTGTAGTAGAGCTCGTTTAACGCACCGTATTGAACTGTATTGGATTGTATTGTATTGTATTGGACTGTATTATTATTAATACAAACCAGTGTTTAGTGATGCAGTGTATTATATCGTATTAAATTATTCCTATATGACTTTATTGTATTTTATTATATTATAAAAATATAATATTTTAAAAAAAATACTTAGTAATTAATTTTAAATATCCTTACTATGAATAAATCAATAAATATTTTTGTATAAAAAATCAAGAAATATTTATTTTAGTTGAAACAAAAAATTTAAATAAAATCTTCCTATGTATTTTGAAATTATAAAAAATATATATATATTAACAACATAACACATATTTTATCAATATTCCATATTCATTGAGGAAAAAAAAAATGAAAAAAAAAAAAGTTTTTTCTAATATAATACAACTTAATACCACCAAATATAATGTATTAGTTAATACAATTTTTACGGTATTAGACAATTAAAATGTACTAAAATAATACAATATAGTATTTACACCAAACACTGTATTGTATTATTTTAATACATTTTAATTGCTTAATACAATACAATACGACCAAACAAACGAGGCCAAATTATACGATTTTGGCTATTCTACATCTTTTTTGTATTAAAACCATATTTGTAGTTCAATTAAATAAATTAAAGTCCAAATTATATGATTCGAGGAATATTTTCATTTGTAAATATCATATAGATGAGACAAGATGAGATCCCAACCCCGAATTTATTATAATAGTTCAAAAAATATATATATATATATCATTTAGACAAGTAAAATAAATATTCAAGCCGGGACATAAATATAATTATGTAACGAAAATTTAAAGAAAACAACGTATTCCAACAAAATGCAAATACACAACCATGAAAAATACTACCAATTTGAGTAACAAAAAACCTGATGAAGAATGACAATCAATCGGAGGGAAACAGGCCGCGGAAGAGCAGTTCATAATACGGCGAGAGAGTTATTCAATCAATCGAAAACAAATCTTATTGGCCTTTTATTGTCATTTATATTAATTATATCACATATTTTCACTTGCTACAACAAATCCTGTCAGGCTTCACTCGTCTTCAATTCATTTTACATGCATTTTTGCATGCTACAAGTGAAAATCCTGATGATATGATACTAAAATCATGGATAGTATATCGTAAAATATTACACGGACAAAAATTTTCTTTCACAGAAAGAGAGACCAACTCAATGTTCACGACAGAGAAATTCCCACGTCGGAACATCTATTTGAGCCAGCTTCAAGCAACACACCGACTGTTTCCTCTTTCTCAGTCTTCTTCTTCAGATGCCTCCCTCAACCACTGCATCACAGACATGAATGTGTAAAAACAGAACCCTTGTATGCATTGTATAAGTGTATTATGAATAGAAAATATTAACATTGTTTCTTACTTGAATGAACTTTTCGGCCTGCTTAACGAAAACTTTATCTGATTCGTCTGCTCCTTCCTTTTCATTGGCCCACGTTAAAATAGCATCTTCTTCTATAAGGTCTTTATCGTATAGAAGATGCAAAATCTGTGATGGAGGATAAATCAACAGGAGAAGGAAACGAATCGATATTATAGGAAATAAAAAAATTAAAATGAATTATCATTCTTAATTTTCGATCATAGTTATCCAAGAAACAGAAGATTAGTGATTAAAAACACATAAATTGTTCAGGAATGTGTCAAAATACTGCATTATTTGATTGATTTTATGAAACTCATCCTGAGCAGAATAGAAATCCAAGTCGGGGATTAGATGGCGTCCAAAATGTGCACAATTTGTTTATATTAGTGACATCTAACAGCGCAAATGTGAGTAATTTGTGCAATAGTAGAACAGTGCAAATTAGACACGACATCATTATATGCAAGCCAGATAACGATAATCTAAGACAATGTACCTGTGCAAATAATGCAGAGAACTCTTTCCCAGATTCCAGACACATTTCTTCGAATTTCAGGATCACTTCAATCTGTAAATTTCAGTAATATGGAACATAGAATTAGTATATACACCTCGAATACGGAGAGAGATTATAAGAATTCATTAGGTTATAATCCAAGTTCTTAATTTAACCAAGGAATCTTCTCCCTAGGAATAAACTTAACTGAAGCTGACTTGCCATATAAGAGAAATTCCAGCATGTGAAGACCCAAAAATTTATAGTAAACAACCAAATTATGCAGTAGATTATATAACAAAATGAAAGCGTGACAAGGGAAGAAATAATAATACATTCAATACAAATCTGCAATGATGAGTAACAAGGCAAAGAATTATCTAAGAGACTAGAAATCCATGTACAATTGAAAACCGGTTCTTTTGAGTGTCAAAGAAATTAACATAATAACTAATCAAGTCCAACACTACAAACCTCCTCATCTGTTTCTGGTAGATAAGACTTCAGAAGCCTCTGCCAAGTCGAAATTACATTAGTAGCATTTTGAAGCAATTCGCCTGAGAGATTGTTGGAGAAGCATTAGTAAGTAAAATGTGGCAACCATCAAAGCTCAAAATAAAGAAAACATTTAAATGATTCTCTAAGTGAAAAAGTATTATGTATAACCGTTCGTTACAAAAGATAGTGCTCTGCATGTAGAATTTTTATATAAGCCAAATAAAGAATGGTCAGCATAGTTAAATACTTACTAGCTGAAGCATGTGGAGTTTCTAATGACAGTTTCATCATCGAGTAAAATATTGCTCCAGCACAGTCTGAAGATGTCATATTGTAGGACAGCCTGAAGTGCAGAATGGGCAATATATTTAGCTTAAATACTACTGAGCAAGGTTGCACTAAATATATATACAAGCAATCCAGAAGCCAAAAATAAATCCAGTGAAATAAGTAGGAAGGAGATGAATGCAGAAGTCCATGGGAACCAAAATGCAACCCATACAACAAAACTGCCCTGTACCTGGCTGTTTGTCCTGTTCTAGATTCGGATGCACAAAGCAAAAGAATAGAAGCAGGGCATTCTGAAGTTCTCAGATGATTTAAATTGCTTTTTTAATATTTCATAATTCAGAAAACAAATGTGCATAATGTGATGGAAAGCAAAGGTACTTGATTCAGTTAAATAGCAAATAAAAAAGAATTCAGAGAGTACCAATCCTTCTTTTGACTATGTAACACTCCTGTTGACTTTGACTAATTATGTTGGCTTAATATGTTAGCAACAAACCCACCCCCCATCCCGGAAAAAAATAAAAAATAACAAATTAAATTCTGTGAAAAAAAGGTTTGGTCCAAATTTAATCAATGTTTTAAAGTCTACATAAACCACTACCGTGAATAGTTGAGGTGGTGACCACCTCACTATCATCATCAACAAGAAATGTGCCTTTTCTCATACCATTTAATAGAATAAGATTAACCCATTATGGAAAAAAATGAACAGAAGAACAGATATAACATACCGAAGTGAATTCACTTCTAGGATCACGTGTTCTACTTTCACATTTTCATGGACAGCCCTTAAAAATGTTGCTTCAACCTGCAAATCATAATGTATAATAAAGTAAAGTTCCTCATATTTCTATGAAAAGCATTTCAGTTAATGTAATATTCACCTCTTTCTCAAAGTAGGCAGAGTCATCTTTAGAGTCTTCCATTTCGTCATCTTCAGAAAGATTACTATAAGAATCAGATTTCAACTCTCCTGAAGGTGGGAGAGCAGTGCCGTCTTGAGTTAAAAATTCATGATCATCATCTATAGTCTGGGTTATCTCAGCAAGTTTATCTGCAGGAATAGGGGCAATTGAATGTCTCCATTCCTCTTCATGCCCTCCTTCACAAATTGACCAAATGTAGCCAACCCCACCACTGCCAAGCTGACAAAAAAAAAAAAAAAAAAAAACTTTTGCATAAGAGGATGCACATGCATTCAGATACACAATGAATAACATTTCTGAACAAAACTAGTACAGCCAAATTCTTTCAAGGTCTTCATTCAACTCCAGAGGGGAAAAGAAACCAGGACAAGAATCTAATTCATGGAATCCTACATAAGACACAGGAGACACAATTTTAATGGACCTTCTAGCATATTTGACTTTGACAATCAAGATAAAGAATTTAAATAAATTAGGATTTCATAATATTTGAAGTCACAACATGAACCATCTATGTTACAACATAATAAACTTTACAAATTGTTCTTAGATGAATCATCAATTTGTCCAAGTAGAACAGCTGTGATGACGACAGCAGTGTTAAATTACAACCACAATAAATACTAAACATTTTATGATGATATCAAATGTTTTGCATAAAATGTTTTGAGAATCACATAATACAAAGGATATATTAACACAATTGGGATTGGTGATAGAGGTCTGAGGAAAAATAAGAAACCCAAATAGAATAGCTACCTCAGATTCATGTGTCTCAGATGATTCAGGTGTCATCTCACCATTCAACTTATCTGCAGTACCTCGAATTGCTGGATATCAAACTAGTCATAGTAAGGAATTATGGTAGAGAGACCATGCCTTTGTCAAAGAAAATTTAATATTTTTTTCTTTGACAAATTTAAAAGGCAAAATAAAGAAGACTGAGGCATAAAACTTACATGAAATTTCTACAGTCCCACTGCTATTGTCAGCATACTCAAGCTCCTCATCACTATCTTCCACAGTTGGTTGTTGAAGTAGAGAAACTTTTGAGTATGCAGGAACAACAAAACCTTGTCCGATTACAACCTGGAAATAAATAAATCTTAAGAGATCTTAAGAAAATAAAGTAGGACAGATAAAATTGATAGAATGCCAACAGCAATAATTTTGAACTTTAAATCACAGAAATCATTAAAGTAGAATTTTGTATTATAAGGAACAATACAAAAAAGACATATAGCCGCATGATTTTATTAAAGATGCATTCCAAATTCCAATGCTCATCTTATGGCATTAATCAGACAAAGGCCCCCTCAAATGTGTAAAAGTATACAAAGAAAAGGAAAAATGAAACAAAAAAACTAATAATATTCCAGGGTGACTCAACGCTGAGACCTGGGAATCTAAATTACTTGTTCAAAGAGCTATAGCTCCTATGAGGAGTTGAGGGCCGCGGTTTTAGCGAACCACAACTAGGTAGCTATCAAGGCAATGGTGAAGCAAGACCTGGTTGCCTGTTGAGGGTAAGTGATGTCCACAAGTCAATTCAAGCATTCTTCAAATTAACAATATTTAACCACAAGTAGCTGCATACACTGTACTGAGACAATGGTTATGCAACATTCATTGAGTGAAGCACAATGCATGGATCACCCAAATGCCATAGCTATAATATGTGTTTCTACTTACATAAATAATAAAAAGACTCCAATGAACAAGAGCACAACCATGGTACACACTACACGGACACACCCTGGAATTTGAAGGACCAACTTCATCGTTGAGATTAGGTAATGACAATGTAAAATTGATTTACTTTGTTTGCTAAAAATATATTTGCACGATTTGGACTTACAGAAATCATGATGCAATATAGCAACAAAGTCAACAAAGGGTTAAGTCCACTTCAGCTCAATCACAGTCCCAAGGCTATTAAAGTGATTAATGCCTACATTTGTTTCTCTTTTCTTGTCTCTTTTTTTTTTTTTTTTTTTTTTTTTTTGATAAGAGACAAATGAATTATATTAAAATTAGAATCACTGAGTACCAAATTGGGTGAACCAGAAGTCCAACAGTCCAAAAACAAAAACACAAAAATGCTGATGATACACAAAAATCAAACTTGTTAGAAGAGACAAACCTCTCCACCTAAAAGAAAAAATATATATGAAAAGGCAGAGGCCTAAACTGCATTTTATTTTATTTTTTTTGTAGTTATAATTGTTCTAATATATTTACTTGTTATCATACATCTTCAAGCATGACACAAGGGAAAAAAAAAGAGCATTTCCAAAAGCAGCAGAACAAAATGAGAGAATCTGGCATTTTGGATAAAGGTCTCATAGAGATAAATGCATACCTTGAAAGATAAAACAACACCAGGTTTTAAAACTGCTCCTGCCTTCAAAATCACCCCATCACATACTATCACATGCCTTAACTCACAGCCATCTTCAATGGTGACATTATCCCAAATGTAGGAACCTTCTATTGAAACATTGGATCCAATAGTACAACCTTCCCCAATAACTGAATTTGATACTTTAGTGTCGTTCCCTATTTTGGTGCCGTATCCAATAACAGTAAAAGGCCCAATTTGTGAAGAACATGATTGTACTATCTCTGAGGAAATGAAGTTAACAGAACTGCAGTTAGCATGAATACTTACAAAGCAGGAAACCAAATATACACCCCAAAAAAATAAATGAAATAAATAAATTGTTAGAACAGTGAGTGTTGCCGCAATCAAATATGTAAGAAGTACTTTAATCATAAGTCTCACCTGACGCTCGATACATGCCCTGTCTCTCAAGTTTAATTGAACGATTTCCACAGAATTTTACATCTGGCACATAAGGATATGTCCACCTCTGAATTATGTCCTTACTTACAATATCATAGCTCCTATAGTTATCAATCCTCGCCGCATAACTTGAGTGAATTTCATGAGTGTATATTTTGTAGCCCATAATCTGAAAGCATGAATAATTAACTAAAAATGAAACATATAAATGAGAAAAGAACAAATAATAACAGAAACATGTTCATTTGGATAAAGATCCTACACCAAAAGGCCAAACATCTAGTCATCTACAATGAATAAGCGTGATAGTATACAATTTTTTCTCCTATCGAAAAGATGATAGTATACAATTTCTCATGTTAAGGTTTAGTCAAATTTAACTTAAAAACATAACAGCCGTGAAAATTAAAGATGTGTTGATATAATTAAATCAGAAACTCTTTTACATCAAGTCGACGTGTTGGTGGGGTGTTAAAATAGAAAAGAAGATTGAATGTCCTTGAACAACTACATGTTGGTATAAAAAATAATATGCAATCATTCTTTCACTATTTCAAGGTTCATAGAATCATAGATATTTAAATATATAATAATATGCAATTAATTTTAACAAGTCAATATACAGCAATGCATATCTATCCTGCTCTTTCCATATCTTAGGCTAAAAAAAACTCTGATAGTAGCTGGAGCTTAAGCAAGTTAGAAAACTTTACGCTTTCAGACTTTTGTAAATTTATCGGCAACTAATTTATGGATTATATAAATGAAGACATGAAATAGGATGCTTTCTACAAATATAATATGAACAAATAGTCATTGATCACTTGGCTAAAGGGAAACTATGCATGTCTGTGTTTTCAAATAAGTCCTACCCTGGTTTCCGTGTTCACGTTCATGCAAAATGACAGGTCATGCTTTTACATGCAACTATTCACTCATAAAAATACTTTGAAATAGCGTAAAGAAAAACAGAAAATAACAATACACACATCATCGAGAAGCAATCCTTTAACAAAATGCCGGCGAAGATGTTGATAGTCAAAATTATCAGTGAAAAGACTGAGGACTTCTGGAGCACATATGTCAATATAGCAATCCTGCAAAATAAAAGTAAAATTAATTTGTCAACAAAAGTTGTCCGGCATAAATAGTTACTAAAAATGTATTACGTAGTCAAGAAATAAAAAACTTGACAAGTTCAGAAGAAGATGCAAAGGATGAACCTGCTTGTCATTGTGCAGCACGATAGAAGGATTATCAGCTAGCAAGGTTTTATCAAGAGATATAGTCCCTTTTGAATGGTCTGCCTTATCCTCAAAATATAGAAGCTGCTTTGTACTAGTATCAATTGCCATAAAGAGCTCATCAGTCCCAAGTCTAGATTGATGCGTGATTGGAGAAGGTTTTGACCGTTTAATGATCATGGTCATTACAGCATTATTATCCTTTTTCTTTCTCTCTTTATGTTCTTGCAGCGCCTGTGTAAGCGACATGTTGCTTACCGTATCTCCACTAATGAGAACAAAATCTCCTTGTATCTTGAAAGAAAAAATAAGAAAAATCAGGTTGTTATATAGTAATATAAGCACTGAACGCAATGTTAAATTTTAAAAAAACAAAGACAAAAACAGGTTGTCATAAGCTTCTGCTGTACCAAAGCCACAAAACATGTTCAAACTAAGTGCAACTTCCTATCAATAAAATTACACTCTACGTGTGGAACATCCCCCAAAGAATATGATAGGCTAATAACTCATTTGTAATGTACAGATATTTACTGACTTAATTCGGAAACAAAGTGCTATTAGATATAAGATCATAACAAAGTTTAGTTTCAATCAAAAAAGGGGTTTCCATTTTAAAAGCTGTGGTGGGTAATCTAGTTCCTATGCACCTCAAGCTGCCAGCTTCCATATGATATGAGTGGTTCGTGCAAGGATGGACAAGACCAAAGTATCCAAAATTCATCAAAATTCAAACTTGGTACAGAACCAAATTTAAAGGAAAAGGATAAATAAATAGCCTTTGATGCTCAATGAAGTATTGCCTTATTCTGACTTCAAAATTCATAACTCATGTAAAACTGTAGCCTAAGGCAAAAATAAACATAGCCACAAGCATGTAGCATTCTTTTTCCACCTACTTCATAACAAAAGAAAGATATTTCTTCAACTTTTTTTTTATCTCGGCATACCTCAAAATTCAAAATTGAGTTATTTTAGCTTTTTAAATAGTGACAAAATCATTCTCCATCCCTATGGAATGAGTTAACCTTTGATCAGACAAAGATTTATATAAATATGCAAAAGGGAGGTATAAACATACCACATTGCGCTCATAAATCACACGCAGAGCATCTCCAGCACTAATAGAATCATGCGACTGTATCGTTCTAACCAAAAAATTTGGTTGGGAATGCCACTCCGAATTCTCCAAATAATCAATAACTTGCCTCGAATGAGCACAGCAGAAGACAAAAACCTCTTCAACCCCCGCAGATTCCAGCCACGCCAATGTGTAATTTATCATGGGAACATTTACAATCGGCAACAACACCTTCAACAGCAAAACAAGATGTCAGTGCACGAATCAGCATCATAAATCCAATCACAAGAACAACAAAAACCAACATAGCTAATCCTGAAAGTTGTAAGCTAAAATTCTATGAGAGCAGCAATAAAAACACAATTGGGTCACCAAAAACACAATTCGAATCACCAACAGCACATAAACATGCCCATTTAAGTACATGAACTAATTTTTGAAAATTTAACATATAATTTATATGCATATGTATATCTATAGAGAAAAAAAAAAAAAAAAAAATCAAAAAACATACTTTGGGGCGTTCGAGGGTGATGGGTCGAAACTTGGTGGCGAAACTGTCAGCTAAAAGGACGGCTTGCAATGGCTGACGAGCCAGAGCATCTGCGTCCTCTGAAACCCTAGTTGCACCTTTTTTTTGTGCACCCATCTCTGTTTTCGCTTCTTTCTTCCTCTTTGTGACAGCAATTCACAGTCTTTGTGTTAAACAATCACTGAATTGAAGCAGTGAAAGACCAAAGGAGATTGTAATGGAATTTGTGGAAAAACCCCCTTATAGAGTTAAAACCCTCTAAAGACAAGATGAGAGGAAAATTGAAAACGGAACAAAATTTAATTTAATTGTTGTAATTATAAATTATTTAATTAAATATTATTTATGGGTTCTAAAATGTTTTTTTTTTTTAAATACATTAGAGAGTTAGGAAATATGTGGATTTTTTAAAATAAATATACAATTGATTTAAAAATTTACATTTACATTACGAATATCTTTTAATTGAAAATTCTATAAATAGATGTGAAAAATGCAAATCACTTTCATAAAATATGATACTACTCATTCATTTTCTTAAAATGTCTATAAATTAATCATCTTGTAAATTTTGAATAAAAATGTGTATTCGTGTAAATTCCCAATTATTTTTGTCTGATAAATAATTTACTAGTTTTTTAAAAAAAAAATAGACCACTAAACACATTTTTATTAAGCTAACATTAAATTATGACTCACACAAGTTTTCGAGACCCGTACAAATTAACATTATAGAGTTAGATATCTATTTAAGGATACTAGCTTTCACAAACAATGAGATAGATAGTTCAAAGAGTGAATGAACCCACACGAATAATTTTTTATAATTATTTATCAAACAAAATAAAATACCATCAATAATTCAATGTGTAATTAAATTTAAAAAAAAATCACTTAACTTCCACGATGAAGAGATATAGTGTCCGTTTGGGGGAGCTTGTCTACTGGCTAAAAGAGCTTATTTAATTAAAAAAGCTCTTTTCAATTTTTTTTGTATCGTTTGGTTGTCACTCAGTAGAGCTTTTAGATAATTAAAAAAGCTGTTTTACGTCTACTTGGAGAAGCCCAAATTTAAAGCTTTTCCAAGTAGATCTTTTGGAGTTTTTTTTAATAACACTAAAATCTCCAATATAACCCTATAATTTAATATTTACTAGAGCATTTTAGTAATTCTATCATTAAAAAAGCTCTTTTTTAATTGACAACCAAACAACCAACGACTTTCATTTAAAAGCTCTACCTCTAAAAGATCTACTTCTAAAAGATCTACTGCAAAAAGATCTACTCGAGAAGCTCCCCTAAACGTACTCATATACTATTACACATACACACACACCAAAAAAAAAAAAAAAAAAAAAAAAAAAAAAAAAAAAAAAAAAAAAAAAACAACTCCACAAATACTTATAAATGTTTAATGTGAAACTCGAACCCTACCACAAACGTGGTTGTGGGTTTGGATCGTATCCCCACTACTAAATCCCAAATTTATTGTAATTTTTCAAAAAAAAAAAAAATTATCACTTTTTATTATATTATTCCAAAACATTCTTAATATACTTCTAGTATCGGTTAGGCTCACGTTAAGCATTTACAAGTGTATAAAGACATCTCAATTATGGTGTGTGTATTCGAGTTATACATATAATATTTGATTTCGATAGTTTTTAACAAAAAAAAAAAAAAAAAAAAAAAAAATCTACCAAGAAGATTGTGTTGTTGGAAACCCAATTGTGTTGTTTGTACATTTAGATATAACTTGGGGTGTAACTAGTAAAACTCCTATCAAATATCCAAATCATCTCCAGCAGTGTTGGGCCATAAACTCAAAAGAATCCAGGCCCAATAAGTTGGGTTTTATTATAATCTTAGCCCTTTTATCAAATTTGAGGCCTTTTTATATGACCCTTTTTTTTTTTTTTCCAATGATAATTTAAATAAGGCACAATTTCATTAAACTCTTTTTACATGTTTTTTTTAACTATTACAATATTTCGGGGAGGGGACATGATTTGAACCTATAACCTTTTGAATGTAGGTGTGAGGGTCTTACCATTAAGCCAACCTCATCTTGTCTAAACTCTTTTTACATTTGTGTTTAATATTTGTGAAAATCAGATTTATGTTATTTTTTATATTCTTTTTAATTTTCATATAATCTTTTTTTAATAAAACATCAAATGAAAGTTTAATTTCAATTATAAATATTTTGTATAAAATTAGATAAATTCTATCAACTCAAATAAATGGACATTCCAAACTCCAAAGTAATATAAATCATAAACTTTCTTAACATTTATATATATATATATATATATATTTATTTTATTTTATTATCTTTGAATATTTTGAATATTTTAATTTCAATCCAATAAATATTGATTTACTTAGTAGCGGTACTATATGTGTATAGTAATGTGCAAAAATATATATATATATTGATACTTTGACCGAAATTTTTTCAGTACCTTTCATATTTTGAGGATCGATGTAAACAATGTAATTGAACATCCCTAATATTTTGAAGATATTAGTGATATTTTCACCAAAATTTCTAAAAATTTAGATTCCAATATTCACCGATAACCGATATTTACTTTCTTGATAATGTAACCATTTTTAAAACTATAATAAATTATAAAGAGCATCACACACCTTCATTCA
This sequence comes from Acer saccharum, assembly GCA_030490815.1. NCBI lineage: Eukaryota > Viridiplantae > Streptophyta > Magnoliopsida > Sapindales > Sapindaceae > Acer > Acer saccharum. The sequence goes on from CM059867.1 coordinate 52,023,672, forward strand.
AAAAAAAAAAAAAAAAAAGATTTAGGGTATAAATTATAGTGGACTTAGAACAATTAAATTAATTTGTTATTTGTATAATATATTTATAAATTGATTTTTTCTAACAAATATATTAATTGATCATGTGAGAAGCATGATGATCTAATCTAATCGATGTTCATATAATGACAGTCCAAATTAAACATATATTTATATTCAAAGATGCTTAATCTATGCTAAGTTGAATAATAATAATAATAATAATTCTTTGTCTTGCACATTCGCATGTTCTTTTTTTTCTAATTAAATACCACAATTTGTTCAATTTTTATTATATTTGAACAATTCTAAATCTCATCAAAAACAATCTAAACCCTTCAATATTTTAATTTAATCTAAAGTTGGTGATTGGTTCTTCAAGCCTTCAATCAAAAATGCAAGATTTCCAAGATGCTGATGTGTCATGTTAAATAAATTTAAAACAAATGAGAAAACTTTGGATGAGACAATCTCACCGTAGCTTTCACTCATAGGATGCTATGTGATATAACATATTAATATACGATCAATTTATTTTTTTAAAATAAACATAAGATTGACTTAAAAACGTAATACATTTACAGTTACGTATATGATATATCTTTTAATTAAAAAAAATTCTATAGATTGTTGTGAAGAATGCAAATCACTTTCATAAAAGACGATACGACTCTTTTTTTTTTTTTTTCTTCTTAAGACGTCTACAAATCAATAATCTTGTAAACTTTGAATGAGAATATGTATTCATGTAAATTCTCAATTATTCTCGTCTAATAAATAATTTATTAGTTTATATATATATATTTTATTTATATATTTGTCAAACAAAATAAAATACCATCTGTAATTAAATTAAAAAAATCAACCATGTGAAAAAATCCAAAAAAGTAAAAGCTAAAAAACAAGAATCAGCAATTTTCTAAAGTGAAAAAAAAAAAAAAAAAAGGGAAGACAACTTTTTATTTAATGGAAGATACTGGAACAGACACGTCATCCGTGACCGTGACAACCCCATCACCATCAAATGTGGTTGGTCGATCCATAGGTGACACGTGGGTATTCCACGTGAATTTTGATTAAATCATGGATAATATCTCCACGTCATTATTTTTTTTTGATTATATTCTCTGCATGCAGAGTTATGCTGCATCAAATATAAGCTAAAATTATACGAATCTTGTCTGTTTCTACTTTCTACTGTCTTCACTATCATCACTCATATGCTCTCCTGTAATATGTTGTCTTTATTAGATTAAGGTGGCTGTGTTTTTTTTCAATCATCTGAAGACTGAACGGATCTGAATTCAATCTTAAATCTGAATTGGTATGAAGATATATACGGTATCTGAAAATGTTTAATAAGACATAAATGCCCTTTTAATCATTCAATAGTTTGAATTATTTATTTGTATATTAAAACTAATGTTTATGATATTATTATTTTTTAGTTTAAATTGATGTTTAGAAAACTAATAAAATTATTGTTGTAAAAATATATATAATATTTCTATTTTAAAATACACAATTAAATGAATATTTTTATTTAATTGTTCTATATGATTATATATTGTTTAGATTTGTGAAATTTTCAAAAGGTAATTTTATGAGTAAAGTGTCAAAAATGAATTTGGCTTTCTCATATTACAATAAAAGTCAAGTGTCTCTTATTCAAATAAAAGTTAAAGTTTTCAAATTGTTAAGGGTGGTGTCATTGGCATACCAACTACCGAACTATTTATATCCATTTTTTAAAATTATTTAGTAATTTTTTTTTCCTTTATCAAATTACTTAAAGAGACATATAATTTTTATTAAAAAAATATTGTACAAAGCAAAACTAATAAAACCCCACTTTCTTTATTTCAAAACTCTATGACAAAAGCTTTAATGACATAGATTGTTTCAAATCACTAACACTATGTTTGGTTTTATGGAATATGACAGAAAGGAAAGGAAATGGTTTGGATAAATTTCTAATATCTTGTTTGGATTGTTAAATGAGAGGGAAAGAGAAGGAAATGGAGGGAAAGGGAAGGAAAGGAAGGAAATAATTTCTTCTTATTTCACCAAATTTGATTTACTATCATATTTGGGAGGAGAAGGAAGGAAAATAATACATAATTAATGATATTTTTAATATCCCAAAACTAACCCTATTAATATTGAATGATAAATTTAATTGACATCTATTTAAAGCTTATATAATAAGACGTCAGGACATATCTCTCGTTCATCTCTCATTCATAATTGTTCATTGTCAATTTTTGCTCAAATTGCTGTCCTCAATCAAGGTAAATTTTATTATTATTATTATTATTATTACTACTTTGAATAATTTGTTTTTATCAAGTTAGTCTACAACATTGTTTTATTTTATTTTTTTGGTGGCTTCGTAATTTTATGTATTGTTTAGCATTGAACAACTTATTATTATTTATATTACTATTATTATTATGGTGTTATGCTTGAATCACTGTTATTAATTTGATTACATCATTGCTATGAATAAGATTTGCCTTTCTATTGCTATGCTAATTTTTTTTTTTGACATATATTGCTCTATTGGGTAATTGGTGTGAGAATGATAGTTTCGTAAATAGAATAAAATTTATTTATTTATTTTCCAAAAAAAAAAAAAATTGTTTCATTTCTTTTCATTCCTATTCATAACCATCCAAACAGCTATCATTAAAAAAACTATATTTTCCTTTCCTTTCCTTTCATTTCCTCATTAACTTATCATTTTCATTCTCTCCAATTCCCTCAAACCAAACATAGTGTAAATGTTTACTATTTTTGTTTATATTTTCTTTTAGATTTCGATCTCATGTTTCCATGTTTAGTATTTATTGATTTTATTGTTTCATATGTTTGTTTTATTTTTCTTCTCAAATTCCAGATCCATGTTTGTTATTTTTTTTTTCTCTCGGTTTATTTTCTTTCAGATCTTCCAGGTATACTATAATTTGTATCAATTCTTTTGAAAATTTTATTTCAGATCTTCCAAAGTTAGTTTAATGTTATTTACAAAAAAAAAAAAAAAAAAAAAACAACAACAACAACAAAATTGCAACAAAGAAAACCTAATATTTGACAAAACGAAACCACACCAAAATTCTAACTCAATTGCTAAAAAAAAAAAATCATTATATCACACTTACAATCTACCACCAACAATCCAATAGACTACAGAAAAAAATCACATCTAATAAAGATGGTTTTACCATGAAATAAGAAGAAAAAACAAGTCTTGCGAATGAATGTGAGAAAACTATATATAAAGATTAGAGATGGAGTGTATTTTTATTTTTATTTTTTGAAAAAGATATAAGGTGTATTAAGCTTTAAAAATAGGTAAAAAGGTAATCCTGGAAATAAATCAAAAAAATCAATTAAACCATTTAATTTTATATAATTAAATCAAAATTTAAAAAAGTGTGACATAAATAGTTCAGCAGTGGGGGTGTCAATAACATCACTCAATTGTTAATCTTAGATGTTTTCTTTTCTAGAATAATGCTTGGTGCTGACTAGTCAGCACTCAAAATACTGACTTACCAATTGAAGTGTAACATGTGGTATAATTTGTGAAGAATGCAAGGAGATAAATGTAAAAAGTAAAAGAAAAAAAAAGCCATGTGATGCACTTCAATTGATGGATCAATATTTTGGATGCAGACCGGTCAGCACCCAAGCATTATATTTTTTTCATTTATTATTATTATTTACATTTTAAAACTTCATATCTTTATGGAACATTTCACTAGTTATTACATATTTTATTACTCTAATTGAATTAGAAGCCACATGCTGCACTTCAATTGATGGATCAATATTTCGGATGCAGACTGGTCAGCACCTTTATTTTTGACATATATTGCTCTATTGGGTAATTGGTGTGAGAATGATAGTTTCGTAAATAGAATAAAATTTATTTATTTATTTATTTTCCAAAAAAAAAAAAAATTGTTTCATTTCTTTTCGTTCCTATTCATAACCATCCAAACAGCTATCATTAAAAATACTATATTTTCCTTTCCTTTCTTTTCCTCATTAACTTATCATTTTCATTCTCTCCAATTCCATCAAACCAAACATATTGTAAATGTTTACTATTTTTGTTTATATTTTCTTTCAGATTTCGATCTCATGTTTCCATGTTTATTATTTATTGATTTTATTGTTTCACATGTTTGTTTTATTTTGCTTCTCAAATTCCAGATCCATGTTTGCTATTTTTTTTCTCTCGGTTTATTTTCTTTCAGATCTTTCAGGTATACTATAATTTGTATCAATTCTTTTGTAAATTTTATTTTGGATCTTCCAAAGTTAGTTTAATGTTATTTACAAAAAAAAAAAAAAAAAAAAAAAAAAAAAAAAAAAAAAACAACAACAAAATCGCAACAAAGAAAACCTAATCTCTGAATGAAACAAAACCACACCAAAACTATAACTCAATCTCTTAAAAAAAAAAAAAATCATCGTATCACACTTACAATTTACCACCAACAATCCAATAGATTATAGAAAAAAAAAAAAAAAATCACATCTAATAAAGATGGTTTTACCATGAAATAAGAAAAAAAAAAAAAACAAGTCTTGCGAATGAATGTGAGAGAACTATATATAAAGATCAGAGATAGAGTGTATTTTTTTTTTATTTTTTTGAAAAAGATATAAGGTGTATTAAGCTTGAAAAATAGGTAAAAGGGTAGTCCTGGAAATAAATAAAAAAAATCAATTAAACCATTTAATTTCATATAATTAAATCAAAAAATTTAAAAAGTGTGGCATAAATAATTCAGTAGTAGGGGTGCCAATAGTATCACTCAATTGTTAATCGTAGATTGTTAATAGTCCTAGAATAATGCTTGGTGCTGACTAGTCAGCACCCAAAATACCGATTCACTAATTGAAGTGTAGCACATGGCCTAATTTGTGAAGAATGCAAAGAGATAAATATAAAAAGTAAAAGAAAAAAAAGCCACGGTACACCTAAACATTATCTTTTATTATTATTATTATTATTATTTACATTTTCAAACTTCCTATCTTTATGGAACATTTCACTAGTTATTACATATTTTACTACTTTAATTGAACTAGACATGTATATCTCAATTTGGAAATATACTTTCTCTAACATTCAATTTGAAAAGCTAAATCCCTTATACAATAATCATCTTTCTAAAATACACTTGATTGATTGCATAATAGTTTCTTAGTGTGGCGGATTGCAATCAGAAAACTTGCTAGTCAAACTGAATCATCGCAGAAAGCGGCCAGTTCGCAAACAAAGTTAGGGATTCACCACCACTGCACCACTATTACACAACATTGTGCAATCGATCCCACACCAAAAAACTTGTTGGATTCCCACATCAGACAGGCTATCATTTAGTATGTAAAAGTTGGGATAATTTTTTGTATAGTATAGTATTACCGACATTTGTACGTGTATATATATATATATATATATATATATATATATATATATATATATAATTTTAAATATTTTAGAAACATCAGTAGAAAATATAGAAGTACTATGATAATCCATGTGTCATCTATGGATTATTATACTTAGGGATCGTTTGTTTTTTTGTCTGAAGACTGAATAGTCCTGAATTTTATTGAAGACTAAATAGTGACTGAAACCTGAATCTGAATGACATGTTTGTTTTTTTTCTTCTCACGTCTGAATGTGCTGTCAACATGTTTGTTTTTTAAAAATAAAATTGTCTGAAAAGAAGTAATTTTACATCTATACCCATACTAATTAAAAGAAGTAATTTAACATTCAACACTCTTTATAAGATTTTACATATTCTTCCGCAAACAAAATTTAATTTAACAAAACAAAAAATTCATTCAGAAATATAATTTTGCATGTTATTCTGCAAACAAAGTTCAAGTTCAATTTATTGTAAAAAAAAAAAAAAAAAAAGTTCAAATTCAATTTTCCATATTGTCCAAATAACCAGTATATAATTCTAGAAACCATTTTTGTTTTGTTTTGTCTGTTTCCTGGATCATATGCAACCAGAAACCAATTTTTTTTTTTTTTGAAATAGGTCCCTAAATTATATACAGCGGTATATATATATATAACTATTATTTTATAACTTCTTCAAGCCACGAAATCTACTCAATATCGAATGCAGCCACAAAAATAATATTTGTTAAATTATATAACTGCAACTATGACAATCATAACAAATTATCATTCTAGATTATGTTTAAAGAGTTCTATAACTGCCACTACACGTAGATAAAAAAATAATAAAAAACTAAAGAGTTCTTACCAGGATTTTGTATGAGAGAAATTCAATTCTTTAATCCCAAAAAGATTTCAATATAATAAGTGATTAGGGTTTTTTTTTTTTCCTTTCTAAAATCTTTTTAAAATAAGAAATACATTAAAAGAAAGAATTCTACACCATATCAAATTATGATAAATTTAGAAATATATCTTTTTTTGGAGGATAGACTTGGAAGAAAATATTTTAATTATAATTCAGTGATTTTGAATTAAGTTAAAAGTTAGGATTTCTTACTCTCTTTTTTAAAGTTGTTTTTTGATATTTTTAAGTTGTTTGACCACTTAAACAAACAAACAAAACAACTTAATGAGTTCAATTCAGACCCATTAAGTCTTAAGTGGAAAAAACAAACGACCCCTTAATGTATGTTTTGATGGCTTTTGTAAAGGCCAAAAACGCTTTTTTTAATGTTGTTTTTAAGTTCTTTTAGGTTTTTTTGGCAAAATTCAAAACAATTTTTTTAATATATGAATTGTCTCAACTACATTTTATAAAAACTATTTTATGTCTATTAGGAGAAACCCAAAATTTGAGCTTTTCCAATTTTTGTTTTTTTTTAAGTTTTTTTAAAACATATGGATTTTTTCAACTATCCTTTATAAATTTTAAATATTCCATCATACAACTCTTTCATTATAAATATATTGTCAATACCTTTTTTGTAATATAAATACATTGTCAACACCTTTTTGTAATTTACACAACCAAAAGTTTTTTTTTTAAATTAAAAACTCTAGTCAATAAAACTCTATTAAAAGCTATAAGGAACAAGCCCATAGTTGTTTAAAAAATAAATATTAGTATTTTAGCTTTTAAATCGGACAAACAAACCACTAACTTGGAGAAAATCTTGGATGCAATACACCCTAACAAATAGGTGCATGCCATGTGGCATAGAGAACTCATTTAATTGGTTTTCCTTGCCACCTGGCATGCACCCATTAGACAGATGGATATGAGACTTTCTCCTTCACATGACACAACAAATGACATTTTATTATATTTACAGACAAGAGAAATCAATATACAGAATACAGACACATGGAAATAATTAAAACGATCAACATAACAGAAAAAGTGTGCGCAGTGAAACAAACAAACCATAACCAAAAGTCCAAAATAGGTCATAATTCAAAATGTGCATCATCTCCCCCGTCTACTCGACCACACCTAATCAAAACCATCGCTCTCTCTCCGTCTCACGTCTCTTGGTCTTCTCTCTCTATAAGTAATTCCAGAGATTTCATTTTTGGTTTTCTAAAAACCAGAAAAAAAATAAATTTAAAAAAAAAAACACAAAAACAAAAAGGAAAAAAGAAAGAAAAAACACCTATCCGAATCCGTACTGTCTTGTTTGTTTTATATTAAATTACAAAGCTGAATATATTATTATTATTTTTGTGTATATATATATATAAATTTATATATTCAAGTTGGTTCTCTTTGGTTCTCTTTGGTTCTCCCTGGTTCTGTTTCAATAGATGCGTTGATGGAGGCACGTTCGTTTCTTGACTGCTCTGCAATGTGAAGAAGAATTATCGTGCGTCGTGGTGAGCAGTTTGTTTCTTCTAAATTGAATTTCAAGGACCATCCAAACATAAGAGGAAAACGATTTTATTTCGATTCAATTGTTCGTATATCTCGTTTTAGTTTCGCTTTTTGAGACATTTTTACGTGTATGAAGCTCGTATTATTGTTTATTTTGTCTGATTTTGTGAAAAAAAACGTGAGATTTTGTTTTTGCTGGTAACTACTACGAAGCTTCGTTTAATAGTAACGAATTCGATGTATCAGAAAAGAAATGAACATATTTATTGCATCTATTGATCTAATTTTAGTAATATTTTTTCATTTAATTGTGGTGATTTTGTTGCAGATTTTTGAAGTTTCGCAGATTGGAGGGAATCCAAATCTCTTGCTGTTTTAAAAAAGAAAATCAATTGAATCAAGTTTTGACACCGTTGTAGCTGTTGTTGTTGTAGATGAGTTGAATTTTTGAATTGATAAGGAGGTGTTAAAAATGGATCAACTGTATAGCTTTGTTTCGATGAAGTTGCAAAATCTAGCCACATCCGATCACACCTCTGTGGTTTCGATGAACCTGTTTGTGGCGCTTCTTTGTGCTTGTATTGTGATAGGTCATCTTCTTGAAGAAAGTCGATGGATGAACGAGTCCATCACTGCCCTCGTGATTGTTAGTTCTTCATACTTGACTCTTTTTTTTCGGTTTATAAAATGAGAATAAGAAAATGAAATATGCAGTTTCTTGTTTCGTTTTGTTTAGTTCGAAGTCTCTTGAAAAGTGCGGAAGAGATCCAGCCAAATTTATATATGAGAATGATAGGTTGTTTAGTATGTTTGATTTAGCACACTAATTAATGTGGGTTGGTGGCTGGGTAAAGTTTGCATTGTAGTGCAATTTTTAAGTTTCTTGAGAGGTGTATAAAGAAAACAGCTGCATTTTAGCTGAGTTCAATGACTGTAGTATTTGTTTTAAACGAGTGTTTTAGATTTAAGTTTTAGTTTTAGTTTTTTTGTTTGTTCTTGTATATGATTTGGTGCAATTGTTAATGTGTGTCCATGACTGATGGCAGGGTGTTACTACTGGTGTTGTTATTTTGCTAATAAGTGGGGGAAAAAGCTCGCATCTGTTAGTCTTCAGCGAAGATCTGTTCTTCATATATCTTTTGCCGCCAATTATATTTAATGCAGGGTGAGTTTATTGTGTCATTAATTTTTGTTGTATTGGACTGGAAAAAGAAATTTTAATTTAACAATGCTTTTTCTTCAGCTCTTTTTAATGGTATTATCTAATATATGATTCTCTTATCTGTCAGGTTTCAGGTGAAAAAAAAGCAATTTTTCCGTAACTTCATTACTATCATATTGTTCGGTGCTGTTGGTACATTAATATCGTGGACAATCATATCATTTGGTATGTTCATCAATATTGTTATTCATGGTTAAGGACTTTGTTCTGTTATGTGTAATGCATCTGTTAGTATGAAAGTAAAAGCTGTCATTAAAATTTTTGTTGAAACTTTCCGTGCCAAGTTTGTGCAATCTCTCCATCTTACGACATTCCCATGAATTTCATTGCACTTCCAAGTAAATTCACTTTTCTTTCCTTTGCTACTTAAGCAGCTGAATAGTAACCACACTAATTATTGTTTTTTTGTTCTTTCTTGGGGTTTATATGCATATGTAATTATAGAAATAGATATTACCAAGGCATTCATAATGTTTGACGCTTTTATCTTACATGCTAAATGAAGAAGATTGGAGGAAATTGACATAATCATGTATGCAATCACATATCTGGTATCGACCAGAAAAGAACAGAAACAAATTATCAATACTAAACGAGGCTTTGAAGTAGATTGTTCAAAGACTTAGGAAGGAAAAAATTTTAAATAGTCTATTTTGCCTATTTAAGTTAATAATCTCTAAATACTGCTCAAAGACAATTCATGTCTGAAGATTGGAATATGGTATAAGAATTAGGAAGTTATATATTACTTATTTATGCCTTTGCTCTCTAGTTGTTTATCTCTTTTATTTTAGTTTGGTTAATATGGTGTCTAGGAGGTGTTTTCTCTGCTCCATAAGAAATAAGCACTATAACTTGACAAATAAAACTACAGTCAGCTAGTTACCATATGGTGTAACCTTATGTCATTTCTAGGATATAATCCATAGATGTTGGCCTTGGATTTTCCACCCGATAGTTTCCGATCTCGATCTCGGTGAACAAAGATAAGTCAGGAGACTTTAGAATGGGTATTGAAAAAAAGAAGGGTTCTGACAAGTGAAATTTTAGGTTGTTGTCTAGGATAACATGTGAAATGACATGTCACTTGCACCTTTTCTCAAGGGCAGAAAGAGATTTTTATGCATTTCAATAGTATCCTTGTTTTATTCAAGCTCATTTGCTCAAGAATAATCTGTCTTAATCTCAAGCATTCACTTCTCCTTGCGGGATGCTTATGCATAAGGGGAAGAATAATAAGAAAAAAAATTGCTTGATAAAACTTATATGATTTTTTTAACTTCCCTTGGCTTCTTAAATTTCCTTGTTGAAGTTTGGGTTATGGCCTATAATTACTTCTCACTGTGGTTGTAACTCTGATACTTGATACAGGTGCTATTCAGTTCTTTAAGAAATGGGATATTGGTTCACTGGATATAGGGGATTATCTAGGTATTATCTTTATCTCTTCCTTTTGGTTTGGTATTACTTTATCTCCTGTGTGGTTTCTTACTGTTATACCTTTTTATGTTCAGCTATTGGTACAATATTTGCTGCAACAGATTCTGTTTGCACATTGCAGGTAAGTCATATCAAAGTTGCAGTAATGATCCCAAATTTAAACAATTAAGATTTCAAACACTTACAAAACTAGACTTGTTCGGTTTGATGGTGCAGGTTCTTAATCAGGATGAGACACCATTACTCTACAGTTTGGTGTTTGGGGAGGGTGTTGTTAATGATGCTACATCCGTGGTGCTTTTCAATGCAATTCAGAGCTTTGATCTCACTCATCTCAATACCAGCACTGCTTTTCACTTCCTTGGCAACTTCTTTTATTTATTTTTGACAAGTACCCTGCTTGGAGCGTTTGTAAGTCCCTCTCTTATTTGTTTGTGTGAATGTGAATGACATTTATTAATCTACTGAGGCATGACCTCTTTGGTTTTTTTTTTTTTTTGCAGACTGGTTTGCTGAGTGCCTACATTATCAAGAAGCTGTATTTTGGCAGGTATATTGTGATTGATGTAAGCTTTCATTTTTTCCTTGTTTGAGTAGTTCACATTATTGTCCTCCAACCATGTTTCTTATATTGGAGACTTAAAAGGACTCGGTTCATTTTGTTGGAAAGGTTCAATTGAGTCTTCTTGATTGAAAGTTGTTGGTAAGTTGCAAGATCTTTGCCAAAATATTGCATAAGCCATGTAACACTTGACAATCCATAGGTTCTTGGTTAAACCAGACCAAAATAATGGCTGATTCTGTTCATAAAATGAAGAGTCCACCTTATACGTATGCTTTCTCCAACATTGACTTATAAAACAAAGTGCCAACCAGAAAGAGTAATAATTTATCGAATATGAACTTCACTCCAGATTTCACTAAACATTATCCTTTTATTATTTAGCTTGTAAATCAGTAAATGCTAAGAGAAGTTATGATATCTTCGAAAGAAGCACAAAATAAAAGAACTTAATGTCTATCATGATTTAGGCACTCAACAGATCGTGAGGTTGCTCTCATGATACTCATGGCATACCTGTCGTATATGCTGGCTGAGGTAAGAATCTTCTCTACTTTTTGACTGAAAGCACTTTTGATTTTTTTCTTTTAAAGCTCTAAAATATATATAGCGTTCACACAAGGGTGATGTTCATATTGTTTCCTGCAGCTATTCTATTTGAGTGGCATTCTCACAGTATTTTTCTGTGGGATTGTGATGTCCCATTACACTTGGCACAACGTGACTGAGAGCTCAAGAGTAACTACCAAGTACGACTTACCCATAAATCTATGTTAGACTGTCAAAAGCTGTTTGTTATTTGATTGTTAAAGCACATTGAATGGATCATATGCCTTATTATTTCATTCCGTGTTCAAATTAACACAGGCATGCTTTCGCAACCCTATCATTTGTTGCTGAGATCTTTATCTTCCTTTATGTCGGTATGGATGCCTTGGACATCGAGAAGTGGCAATTTGTCAGTGACAGGTATGCAGACAGAGCATGTCATCCTCAATATGGAATTAGTCCTTTTAAGAGTTTTCTCACAAATTTCACTATTTGACTGACTGCCATACTGTGAGAAACCTTCTATTATTTTTTTTATGTGGGTTCGATTTACATTTTGCAGCCCCGGAACCTCGGTTGCTGTGAGTTCAGTGCTGATGGCTCTGATTATGGTTGGAAGAGCAGCTTTTGTTTTCCCCCTATCCTTTTTATCCAACCTGGCTAAAAAATCGCAAGCAGAAAAAATTTCCATTAAGCAGCAAGTATGTTCTTTGTTTTTACGATATAAGTTTTTTTTCTTAACCCTAATAATTCTGGTAGATTGCATAATCTTACTCACCCCTCTTCTCAGGTTGTGATATGGTGGTCTGGTCTCATGAGAGGTGCCGTGTCTATGGCGCTTGCTTACAATCAGGTAAACTGTGTGAAATTTTATTTTAATGCATTCGAAGTCCTTGCAAGTGAAAAATTCACCAATTATGCTCGAGAATTATCATGCTCAAAATGATGGATGTATTAACTTAACATAATGCAGTTTACAAGGTCAGGGCATACTCAATTACGAGCCAATGCAATTATGATAACCAGCACCATAACTGTTGTTCTTTTCAGCACAGTGGTAAGTTATTTTTACACGTCCCAAATTGCTTAGAGTTGATCGCGTTCGTTTTTTATGAAGTTAGAAGTTATAACAAACCACTTCAGTGATTCAAATCTCGTGTCTTTGGTTTTGTTCAGGTGTTTGGTTTGATGACTAAACCTCTTATCCGGATCCTGCTGCCTCAACCAAAACACACAACCAGTGCAACTGCATCGGATCCAAGCTCTCCAAAATCCCTTACAGTATCACTTCTTGGATCCACACAGGACTCCTTTAACTTCAGCGCCAGTGATATCCCCCGTCCAAGCAGCATAAGGGCACTCCTTACCACCCCTACGCACACAGTTCACTACTACTGGCGCAAGTTTGACAATGCCTTCATGCGTCCTATGTTTGGTGGCCGAGGTTTTGTACCCTTCGTCCCCGGATCACCCACAGAACGGAGCATCCGTGAATGACAAGACAATATTGAAGGAAAAAACAGGCAAGATGTACAAAATATGTAAGTAATATGCATCCTGAACTCGAGCAAATGCAACACATAAAACCTTTTGAAAAGCATTTAGCTTGAATCGTGAGAGATTAGTGTACAATAAGTTTTGTATTATATCCGATGTGTATTATTTCTATAGCTAAATTTCATTTTCATTTTGCATTATTCTCTCTTCCATTGACATCAAAATTTTGCAATCTGTTGATTTGCTGGTGTAAGTGTTTCTGTTTTATTGTACTACCATGGATTCGAATTTATATATTTTGTAGGTTGACATCCAACCTTACCAAAAAACAATAAACTAGTTTGTTGCTGTCTATCTAAAAACTATTTTTTCGTAAGATATTGTACTGCCGGGAAAAAGGAAACAAAATAAGAAAAATTGGAATTTGGAGACATGGATCCTACAAACTTAACTAAAATAAAATCTGAACAGTCTATTCAGCTGGAAAGATTATAACTATGGCCGATGAGATGATGGTTGGTACCAAGATGACTCACTGTTATTATCACCATCACCATATGTAGTAAAGCTAGCATTTAGAGATGCCCTCAGCAGGTCCCCAAGGTTGAAAGGCACAGATATATTTGTGCTTGGGACAGAAGCAATGCCCATAGGTGTTGTGGTTCCGGCCAATCCAAACTGCACAGAGCTCCTATTGGTAGCGTAGCTTATCCCATATGGGCCAGGCAATGAGCTTGTCGGTTGTGGCCTATCATAATAACCGAAAGTACTAGGGCTTGTGTTTGGAGCAATTCCCATAGTTCTTGTTCTTGAAGAAGTTTGCATACCATGATCTAGAGATGTCCTTCGGTTGTTGCTTTGGTTATAGGGGGCAGGTGTAGTGGTGTTTGCATTCGAAGCCATACCATTAGCTGTTGGGGTTGTGGACAATCCAAACTGCCCGTAGCCTCCATCTTCGTTTAATCCAGACGCCAATCCAAAGGTTCTAGCTGCCGAGCTCAGATGTGTGGTAACAGGAGCGGAGCCTGCAAGTTGGTTGTTTCCCAAAGATGGGGTTACCTGTTGTGAACCTGCTAACAAACGTACTGGTTGACGAGAAGATGGTGGTGTTGACTTGGAAGTGCCACCAACAGCACTGTATGGAGCAGCTTTTGAAGATGCACCTATACTAGCTGACGGGGTTGAGTATTGTCCACCTTGAGCTTCATACACGCTTTCATGTTGATGATGAGAATGTAGTTTCGAGTCAATTATTGGAGCAGTGCCAGCATATTTATTTGGGGCAGCTGTCCGCAATTGTTTATTCTTATTCTGCTGAGTGTTGGGGGAAGGAACAGTGCGTTTATTTCCGTTCTGCTGCCATGACTGAGTATTGGAGCTGGCAGTTTTTGCCGCAGAGTTCCTCTCTCTCGGCATTCTCAGTTGCTTAATGCGGTTTATAATGCTATGAGATGGGAATTGTGAACCAAGATTGTATTTTTCGACAACTTTCATTATTCTATTCAGAGCACTTATTTCTCCCTCAGCAGCATCATTCTGTAATTCGAAAAAAATGGAAAACATTAGATAACAATTTAATTTCAGTCCAGGAGAGAGGTAAATAATGTAAAGAAGGCAAGCATACCTGTGCTTTCAGCGAGTTAGGACTTTCTCTTCGAATCATCTTTGCGATCTTCTTGGCATTCTTTTTCTCATCCATAAGCAGCTGTACCAGTGGGAACTCATTAACCAGTTCAAATGCAAAAATGTATTCAATAGCCTCAAATCGTCTATCCTTTTTAATAAGTTTTTGGATGATCTCTGTGACAAGGAAAACAATTGATGTTTGCATCAGATTACTTCAAAGGATTACAGTACAAATTAAAGGAAAAACATTTGTCCTATCACTTTCAATTTTCAAACTAAAAAGAGTCGCATCAGTAAGTGAATCAAAAGAAGCAATTAATTCCACATGTATACTTTCGTTGATAATTTATACAGCATAACTCCCGGAAACAATTTATAGGATACATTCACAATGGCAAGCATGACAATTGGATCGAAGAAGACAAATCATGACAAGATGAACATAGATTCCATAAAACCGGATCTTGTTAGCAGTGTAGAACCTGATCATGCCTATGTCAAAACAAATGGAAGCAAGTCTTTCTCTAAGAGCAATTGACGTTTCCGACTATTTAAAAAGTACAAAAGAAGAATAACCAAGCACTTCGCACTTCTACACATACAAGTTTTTAGAAATTTCAGGTTTCAGCCATTAAATTATCCACATTATATGGAGCAACTACATCAAGAAAAGCAGTGTAAACATCATGGAGAAATACTCCTAATAAAACAGTGATGTAAAAAGCTCTTGTAAAAGCAGCTCAATTCTCTCTAAAGGTCGAGTGTTTTTATCCTTCTATAAGCCCTGCTTGAAACACTAAAGATTCCTCATTGGCACCTCTTTAGAAAATACGTTAACTTTCCGGTATAACAGCCAGTACAATGGCGGTAAACTAGAAATAAATTAATAAGATACCGAATCTCCCGAGCAAAACCACCAAGTCCCCATTGTTTATACACATTTGGTAACCTAGAAATAAATTAATAAGATACCGAATCTTCCGAGCAAAACAACCAAGTCCCCATTGTTTATACTTTATACACATCCGGTAACCTAGAAATAACTTGATAAGATACCGAATATCCCTAGCTAAACCACCAAGTCCCCATTGTTTATACACAACCGGTAAACTACTAATAACTGAATAAGATACCGAATCTCCCTATCAAAACCACCAAGTACCCATAGTTTATACACATCCGGTAACCTAGAAATAACTTAATAAGATACCGAATCTCCCTAGCAAAACCACCAAGTCCCCATTGTTTAAAGACATCTGGTAATCTGGAGATAGCTTAATAAGATAATGAATCTCCCTAGCAAAACCATCAAGTCCCCATTGTTTATACGCATCTCTACACTAGTTCATAATTGAGCAAAATTTCCACTCAAATAGAAATTCATCACCAATCCAAAAGAACTATACAAGTAATCAGAACAAGAACATGCATTAAAGCCAATCAAATAACAATTCATCACCAATCCAAAAGAAGTATACAAGTAATCAGAACACTAAAGTAAACAACAACAAAAACAACAATGGCGTCGCACAAAATAACACTTACCAGAAGCCCTATTGGCTAAACCAAGAGCTCTTAATAAGTCAGGCCCCTGTTCAGTCTTTTGTCTCCCCATCAAAACACTATAAAAAAGCTTCAAAATTTCATTGGAATCAAACTCACCACCCAATCCAAAAGCAATCAAAAGCTTCAAGAATCCTAAAACCTCCCAATATTTGTCCACTCTCACCTCCCCTTTCCACTCCACAGCCAGTCTCATCGCTTCATCTCTCACTTTTCCCTCAACCGCCCTCTCACTCACTCTGACAAACTCCTCCAACAACATCATACAACTCTTCCTCGTCTTGAAATCCACGTCCCCGCCGCCGCCGCCGCCCTCCAGACGAAACTCCTTTAACGCTTCAAGAACCAACCCTCCCGGATCATCAAACGCTTTAAGCAAACCATACAACTCATCTCTACGACGTTTTCCACCGTTTACACGCTCTTTGACATACAAAACCAATTCTTTCCCATTCTTCACCGGAACTGTTCCTGTTCTTCTTGTTATAGCTTCACTCTCGTCTCTATCTCCAATTTCAACAACTGGGTTGTTGTCGTTTTGAGACAAAACCGGCAACTGGGTTGTGGGGTGTTGGCCATTTTGTGGGTTCTTCTCGTTATTATCGTCGTCGTCTTTGATGGGTTGCGTGGTGGTGGTGGTGGTGTTGTGGTGGTTGTTTTTGAGTGTGGATTCTATTTGGGAATGGATGAAGCGAAAGTGTTGTTCGAGGTCTTGCCAGAGGAGAGTGAAGTTGGCGACTTTGCAGGCGTGAGATTTGAGAAGATTAAACGATTTCTGTAGCTGCGGTTTCTGGGACGAATTCAGAACCTCATCCGACATATTTGTGGGACAAGCGAGTCTGAGAAACATCGGCTCTGGATTTTATACCTAGCTAAAAGACAAAACTGATTATTATTATTATTACTTTTAAATTATTTTTTAATACACGTATGCATTACAAGAGCAACGTAAATTATTTTATTTTAAAGCAAATTGCGCTCGACCTCCTCCTTAAGGTTCGGCCCTCACACCCCCCTTGACTAAGGTCCCGTTTGATTTATTGTATGAAAACTGAACGGTGCTGAATGTTATTGAAGACTGAATAGTGATTGAAAATTGAGAACTGAAAAACATGTTTTTTTTTTTTTTTTTTTTTTTTTTTTTTACTGAAAACTGAATATAAGTGATAAGTTGTTTGTTTTTTTTAAGTTATAAATATCTGAAAACAAATATTTTTACATCTTTACCCTTCTAACTATTATTTGTTATATATTTACATTTTAATATATTAAGGACAACTCTAACATGTTAATTAATTATAAAATAAATTTATTTGTTATTAATAATATTTCAACAGTGATAAGGTTAAGTTTGCAGACAACATCATAACATTTGGGAGGTGAATCATTCGGCTAAATCACTGCCATGGAGGGAGAGAGATAACTAGCACCTTGGTAAGTGCCTCATATATAGTAGGCTTTTCTTATGGTTCTACAGGTGTGTGTATGTGCGAGATGTTCTTGTTGTCAAAATGTACAAGAAAAAGTGTGCAAGTTTGTGAAATTGAAGCAGTCAACTGTGCAGAGTGCTGTGAAAAGTGAGGAAAAGAAAAAAAAAAAGTATAAATACAATTAGGGCTTAATAGAAGACAAAATTGGAAATAGATTAAATTAGTGAAGATAGTTTTGGAAGTAAAACTTTATATTAAATTCTCTTGGATTTGTGTTAAATGAAAAGTGAAAAATTTTCACTTTTCAAAACAAGTGGTTTTAGGTGCTCATTAAGTGATTTTAACACTTAAAAAATCAAATAAAATAACTGAATGGAACACATTAAGGGGTCGTTTGTTTTTTTGTCTGAAAACTGAATAGTCTTGAATTTTTTGAAGACTGAATAGTGACTGAAACCTGAATCTGAATGACATGTTTGTTTTTTAAAAATAAAATTGTCTGAAAAGAAGTAATTTTACATTTATACCCATACTAATTAAAAGTAATTTAACATGCAACACTCTTTATAAAATTTTGCATGTTCTTCCGCAAACAAAGTTTAATTTAACAAAATAAAAAATTCATCCAGGAATATAATTTTGCATGTATTCTACAAACAAAGTTCAAGTTCAATAATGTAAAAAAAAAAAATAGTTCAAGTTCAATTTTACATATTGTCCAAATATCCAGTATATAATTCTAGAAACCCTTTTATTTTATTTTATTTTATTTTTTAATTTTTTTAAAGGTTCCTAGATACCTCTTTTTAATAGGTCCCTAAATTATATACACAGGTACATATATATATATATATATATATATATATATATATATATATATATATATATATATAAACAATTATTTTATAACTTCTTCAAACCACGAAATCTACTCAATATCGAATGCAATTACAAAAAGAATATTTGATAAATTATATAATTGCAACTATGACATTCATAACAAATTATCATTCTAGATTATGTTTAAAGAGTTCTATAATTGCCACTACACGTAGATAAAATAAAATAAAAAAATTAAAGAGTTCTTACTAGGATTTGGTAGGAGAGAAATTCAATTGTTTAATTTCAGGAAGATTTCAATATGAGAAGTGATTAGGTTTTTTTTTTTTTTTTTTTTTCTAAAAGCCTTTTAAAATAAGAAATACATTAAAAGAAAGAATTTTACACCATATCAAATTAGGATAAATTTAGAAATATATCTTTTTTTGGAGGATAGATTTGGAAGAGAATATTTTAATTATAATTCAGTGATTTGGAATTAAGTTAAAAGTCAGGATTTCTTACTTTTTTTTTTTTTTTTTTTTTTTTTTTTTTTTTTTTTTTTTAAAGTTGTTTTTTGATACTTTTGTTGGGGAGGATAATCCTCTAGTACCGATGAACGCGGAAACGCCGTGTCTAATATACGCCCATAACTCATAGCAAATAATAACGTCAATAAGCAGAAAAATAGATAAGAGAGAATAAACAATCATAACACAAGATATACGTGGAAAACCCAAATCGGGTAAAAAAACCACGGGCCATCAGGACGACAGAGAAAGTTCCACTATATGATAAACGGTTACAACCATATACTCCAGGATTCTCTCTCACACCTAACCCCAAACCCCACTCACAAGATCCTCACAAAGAACCCCACAATATCCCCTAGGTCTCCCCTAAATATCACCCACGGATCTCTAACTAGATCCACCGATATTCCCTTGGATCCCTCCTTGGATATTCCCATTGGGTCTCCCCAGATCTCACTGTTAGGTTGATAATTAGTGTTGGCATTAATTCCATATCAAAACGTGTTTTTACTTGTAATGTTTAGTGGTTAGTAAATGAAGGATTTCGAAGACGAAGGACGTCTCAACCATTATTCGTTCAAGTTGCCGGCTTTTAAGAGTTTCGGACATTATCGGTCTACAAAGGTATACATGACCTCTTATCTCTTACAAGGCTAGGCACACACTCACACATATCATTCTTGTGTGTCCCTTCATGATTTTATTTCATTTACATTTCACTTTCACACACTTGGCAAAATATGCTCATGCATTCACATTTAGTTAATAAACTTTGTGTTTTGCATTTTCTAGGACTATGTCCGGAAACTAGCATATGTGTGTGTATTTGTGTTTGTATGTTTCCGTATTTTGTGTTTAGGACTTGAACATGTTCTTATTCAATGCCTTATTGAGTTCCGGTCGTTTCGGTTACTCATTCATAAGGTTTCGAGTCCAAACGTGTTGACTATGCCACTTTACGTTCTCTTACGTTGTGTTGACTTCATCGATGATTTCCGAGATGATTTCTCAACCGTTTTTCAAATTTGTATAGTCGTTTTCGTGCGTGAGAGAGTCACGGTTCGTAATCCAAAAACGGATTCGAATTCGGAGTTCGGAAGCTCGAGATACGGGCCGACGAACCGAGGGTGCGCGGGAGAGGACAGCCCAGGCCGTGGGCCACATGGGCTGGCCGTGGTTGAGGCCGTGGGCCCCATGGCCTGGAGCACCTTCTGCTCCCGTGTGGGCCACGCGCCCCCCACGGCCTGGGGGTGACGTGGCACCACGTGATTGGTCGAAAACTCTCTTCTCTCTCCTCCTATTTCTTCCCTCTCTCTCTCATTTTGAATTTCCAAGAAGAAAAATCAGATTTCCCGTCAGCCCTCTCCTCTGAAATTTCAGATTTTCGAAACACCATATCTTCCTCATCCGGAGTCGGATTTGAGTGATTCAAGTTGGAGAGTGTTCGTATTTGAGTCCTCTAACATCTCCAAGTGGTTTGGTAGCTGTTTGATCGTGATTTCCAGTGGTTGACCACTGAATTCCGAACCAGCATCATAATCCGAGGTAATGGTCTCATCTTAGGGATTTCTTGTTATTTGACCTTCCAAATGCTTGGGGTTTCTTCTTCTATATCTTTGTTATTGTTTTATGAAAGCTATTTGAAAAGGTAGCTTGATTATCATTCCAATTGAAATTCAATTTATGGACTTATGTTGACTAGATTTATGATTCTAGGTTTTACATTTGTTTGTGAGTTGTATTGTGATTAGAATGGCATCTTAGGTTGTTTGATACTTAATTGAATTAATTTTGTGTTAAAATGACTTTGAGATTTGATTTGGTCCTTTGATTGAAGAAATCAAGGATTTGTGTATTTGTTTGTGATTTAGAGAATATAGGTTTTGATTGATGTAAATCTCAAAACCTTGCTCTATATTTTTGTCTAGTATATTGATTGATTTTAATCTCATATATCTAGACTTTGATTGTATATTGATAGCATCTTGAATTAGGACTTAATGAACATTTTGTGATTCAAGTGTTATGTGTGTGAATGAGACTTTGAGTATATGTGTTAGGTGTTTCACATGCTTAGGTTTCTATTCATGGATTTTTGCATCTAGACTTGATTAATTGTGTTTTCACATGTTTAGGTCTATTTGTGCCATAGAATGTATTGATCACATGTTCTATGTTGAAATGAATGTTTGCATCATTTGCATTCACAAGATCACACTAGGAAGTCCTTGTAAAAGGCATGAAGTCCTGGTTAGAGTCGGGATGACTCGGATAGCCAAGCAAGAAGTCTTGCCTAGAGTCGGGATGACTCGGATAGTCATGCATGGGAGGCTCCCTAGAGGCAAGAGTGCCTTGGATAGGGAGTTGGCTAACATATTGGTAGGCCTAGGCGTATGGTTAGACATAGACTCCAATAGAGCGGGGTACACGGGATGTGTATGCACTCTTGAGGAATTTCTAATCTACCATCGATGTTGGTTGAGTGTGTTGTCCAATATATGGTGGTTCCGCATCATTGAGGGATTTCATACTTTCCAATAGGGTTGGGTAGGCTTAGACTTCACTAGGTTGGGTGAGCTAAAGATTGGTCACTTTGTGAATGTTCTATGTTTACTTTCCAATAATATAGTACCCAATGGTTGTAATTCAACCCGTGGATGTTTCCTCCTTGGAGGTTTTACCACGTTAAAAATCCCTTGTGTTAATTCTTTCTATCTCTTCTCTTATATTTTAATTGTATATTTTATTGTCTTGATTCATAATATTCACTTGTGATGTATTGTGAACCAAGTCTTTGTATAGTGTGATTAGTGTATTCATTCTATAGATCAATTTGTATCTTTGATTCTTTTGTATATTGTAATATTTGTTTAGTGACATTTTGCTCACTCTTGTAACACATTGAACATCTTATGAAATACAAGCTTATTTTGTTGTTATGATTATTTGATATTTTACCTCACATGACTTGTTGATATACTTAGACATTTCTCTTATGATTGTGTCATCGTATTGTCTATGTATGTTTATCTTGGATTATTGTGTTGTGTGTAAGGTTACCTTGAAGGACAAACGGATGTTTGTTCAAGGGTTTGAAAAAAGGTGTAAAAACCTATTCACCCCCCCCCCCCCCCCCCCCCCCCCCCCCTCCTAGGTATGCTTTAAGCAATTTAACTTCGTTTGTGTACATTCACTCACTCACACTCTCTCTGATGTTACATGGTGTTCTTTTGCTCCACAGCCTTTCGGTGTTTTAACACACACATCAATCTAATTACAAGGTTCTATTTATACTAGTTACAGGGGGTTTAAGATAAAAGGAAATCCTACTCCTAAACGTACAAGACTTTACTTGTTCCATATAAATACTATTTCCTTTTATGACAAGTCTTCTTGTAGAGAGTAAATCCTTTTCCTTAAAGCACAAGAACTTCCAGAAGAATACATTTTCCTATTATGTGCAACATTCCCGATCTCAGCAATATATCGTCTCCGCCGTATTGGTTACGGTGTGCACCCCGCTTCCAAACACGTTGAAAAACACGTCAGCTCCAAACCGCTCTTGTTGCCGCTGTCCAGCCACGACCGCTGCCAAAGCCACAGCGGCTTGGCAGCGGTATCCACTGATATCGAACCGCTGTCGTTGCGCTGCCAAGAAATTAGCAGCGGTATCCTACCGCTGCCATTACCGCTGCCAAAGCCACAGAGGCTAGGCAGCGGTTTCTTCTTTTCTTTGTTTCTTCTATTCTTCAACCTCCCTCAGACACCATAATTTAACTTCCAAACGTATCCCACGTCTCTAGGAAGCTCCACATCAGTTGAGTCTTGTTTGGTTCACTTCGGGTTCATTTGAGAATACGAGCAAAAACCTAACAATTTTTAAGTTGTTTAACCACTTAAAAAACAAACAAAATAACTTAATGAGTTCAATTCAGACCCATTAAGTCTTAAGTGGAAAAAACAAACGACCTCTAAGTGTCATTTAGTGTTAAGTGGAAAAATCAAACAGGGCCTAACTCTTACTTTAAAAGACTGATTCTTAAATTAAATTAATAAATGGATAATTTTACTAAAGTCCCTCATTTTTGGCGAAATATCACTCATTTAAACATCTTCATCATATTAGCAATTTAAGTCCCTTGTTTTTCCAAAATACATCACTTTAGTACATTTGACCAAAATACTAACGGTCAACTCTAATTATATGTATAAAAGTACAATTTTATCCTTGCCAAATGATTTACTAAGTTTCAAAAATAAATAATATTAAAATGGTTTATAAATATAAATTAAAAAAAAATTCTAAAAGAATTTTAAAAATAGAAAAAAAAAATGGATGGATAATGGAAAATATAAAACAAATTGATTATTATAAACAAATAAATTTTTTTCGCCAAAAAAATTGGATATAAAAAAAATAGTTTTTTTTTTTATAAAAAGTATTTATAATCGTACTTTCAATTTACTATTTGTTTTTACTTTATATTTTCTATTATCCATCCATTGTTTTTTTTTTTTTTTTCCTATTTTAAATTTTAAATTATTTTTTTTAGAAAATAAAATTTTGTTGTTAATTTATATTTATAAACCATTTTAATATTATTTATTTTGAAACTCAATAAATCATTTGACAAGGGTAAAATTGTACTTTTATACATGTAATTAGAGTTTACCGTTAGTATTTTAGTCAAATGGACAAAAGTGATATATTTTGAAAAAACAAGGGACTTAAGTTGCTAATCTGATAAACACGTTTAAATAAGTGATATTTCGCCAAAAAGTAGGGACTTTAGTGAAATTACTCATTTATTAATTCAATGTAAGGATCAGGGATTCATGGGTAGTTTAGTCTTTTAAAGGTAAGAGTTAGTTAACAGGGGGTGTGAATGTCAATTAATGACAAAATTGTTTATGGGTGTAAGAGGTCAAATCTTAAGGAGGTTGAGTGCAATTTAATCTTTATTTTAACAAAAACAAATTTATATAAAAAAGGGAAAATTTCACAGACTTCCCCCAAGTTTAGGTCTAATTGTATGCATATGTAAATTTTACTCAAAATTACACAAACCTCCCCTATCGATTGCCGTTAGTTGACTTCCATCCAAATTATCCTTTTACTAGACTTTTGTGAACAATGGTGTATGTCGAGGGTAACGAAAAACTATTATATTTTGAGGTTTTGGGAAAGAAAACATAACTTAAATCTATAGCCTCATTAAAGTCAAATTTGGGAGTTGAGGAGATTGATTGTCGATAAAGATTTGGTGAGTCGCCGGTCTTCAACAGCAAATAAGCAACCTTTATAGTGGTTTCGCTTTCTTTTTAAATTTATAGTAAATTGAAAAAAATCTAAGGCTAGCTTGGTAAAGGTTGATTGGACAATTTGATTTTTAAAATTCAATTATTATCGGTTGTAGGTGAAAATACTATAACACCCTTTGACTGTTATTTTATATATTTTGAAAAGAAAAACATTTTCAGCTACAATTGGTATGGTAGTTTTTTTTTCTACCGAGTAAAATGGTTTGACTTCTATAAATAGCCCTTCCATCCGAGATCTTCAATAGAATTTGGCGCCTAAAACTTGTTTCTCTTAGATTTTTTTCACTCATTTCTTCATCTTGTTCATGGTTCCCTCTTTGCATGCAAACCCATTTTTTGTAGCGACGAGAAGTTCACAATTAAATCTATCTTTTGTTTTCTTGCTTGTTCTTATGGAAATGACAATTGTTTTTTGTTGGAAATTCTATTCTAGGGCTAGCTTTAGATTACATGACATTTGTAGAACTAGTCTAATTTTAGGCTTTCTCTCTCCTTTCTGAATACTTGAGAGAAAAAAACAAAGAAGTTTATTATCAAATGTTGAACTATTTTTTTAATTATTATTTTAGGTTTCGTTTGTCTTGATTTCTAGTATTAGCCATGGAAGAACATGCAAGTTAAATGAAAAAGCCATCAGATTCTATACTAGCCCTAGCTCTCAAAATGAATGAACTGAACGGTGAACTTTCGAGTGTAATTCAAAAATATAAAGAAAGTTTAGAGAAACATGGAGAGAAGACTGCTGATGACTCGAAACGGAAAATGGTAGAAGAGGATACGAGGGGCTCATCAGATAGAGTAAACGGCATGTTTCTGGTCACATATATACTTGATGAACGATGGTAAACATTTTAATGACGCTGGTGTTCATGCGGTTATTACCTTCGCTATAAAACAAACAAACGATGTCGAAAAATTCGTTCTTGATGCACTTCACCACTGCAATATCATTCATCCTTGGGATATGAAGATTTACATGTCTTTGGTAGAGGAGTTTGACAAGAGCTTCCTTCCTACAATGACGGATGGAACTGTTACTATCGGTACTCTGTCAGGTATGTATTCCTTCATCCGGAATGTGTTGATTATCGAAAATGTAATTTCATAATTTGATTTATTGTTCAAGTACTGATATCAGCCAGTTTAGTTTTCTTTTATTAGCCACCCAAAATTATAAAAGAAACCAAGTATGTACTTTTTATTTATTTATTAATTATTATAGCAAAAGATCTAATGATTGAACTTCATCACAAAGAAATTTACAACAATCATAGAATTTAATAACTTTTAGGTACATTTTTTTACTATTTTCCCCCTTTCTTTTTGGTTGATTTTAGTTATATATATGTAATAATTATGATTTATCCTACGTAAACTTCCAATGGTGGACTTTATTGTTAATATAATGTTTGCTTTATTGTTAATTTTTTAAAAAGTTTTGATAAATTTAGCCTTCAACTCGCATTTTGGTATATTAAGAATATATAAAATGATTAGACTTAGTTTTTTTTTTAATTGATTAGATTAACGTGCCTTTTGTGTCTTTAATATATTTTCTATTAATTGGTTTCAAGTCCAAGAACTTTTTTTTTTGAGAGGTTCTAACGATAAGTTGAAACTATTTTTAGGTATGTCCAATTTTTTTTTTTTTTTTTTTTTTTTTTTTTTTTTTTTTTTTTTTTTTTTTTTCATTTCATAGTCTTGTATTTATCTTTAATTCAAATTTTGGTTAAACATGGTAATGCAGTATTATATAAAATTCATTTGTTTGGTATGTTAATTAAGTTATAATGCAATATGATAGAAAATGCATGTCAACCATATACAAATAATGAATGGATGTATTATCAGTTCGAACTGATAAAAGTTATATCAGTTCCTTGCATGTGGGTCACTGGATTTAAATACTTTGACTTGGCTGTATGCACTTGTCAGTCAAAGTATTTAAATCCAGTGACCCACATACAAGGAACTGATATAACTTTTATCAGTTCGAACTGATAATAAAAAAGACTATATATATATATATATATTATAATGCATGTATTTTAAACCGTTGCTAAGGTGATTGATGAGGAGATGAGAGGTGGGTTCACGGCTTCATGCTGCGTACACTTAAGGCCATCGAAGAATACCAATCTGAAATTTTTTGAAAAAAATCAAATAAAATTAAAAAAAAATTGAAATTTGGAGCATATGGGTTTTTGTATGACTAGCTTGATCAGAGATTCAGAGTTGAAGAAGTAAAATTGCAAGCACAAAATTATTTTATATTTGTGTTGAACAAAAGTTCCTTTAAATAAACACTTGAAAAAGCTCTCTTAAACCAAGATAGAAGATGTAATTAACCAGTAATCCTCATAATTAAATTGAGTGTAGTGTGTACAAGAATGAAGATATATATCATATACAAGCTAGAAATGCAAAATTTGAACACCCAAATGCTTCTCTGTAAACAGTCTCATCAATGTAGCCATTGCCATTATTGTCCACACTTCTTATTTCGTGCTTGGCCTTCAACTTGGCAAACCATCCCCCAGAGACGAGAACAGCCGAAAGCCTCTGCAAGCTCAAAGATATATTGATGAATTTTTTTTTGTGAACCCAAATTGAGTGTACTGGTTCAAGCACGATGACTTCTAGTGGTTGACTCAACCAAGTGTAATTTCTTTTATATATCATCATCGTCGCTATACCCACTTGTCACTTTTTGCTTCGATCCCATTAATTTCTTCTCTAGAAATGCTCTATAATCTGAAACAAATATATACTTCTTTTTTTCATATATTAATGGAGGTTTGATTTTATCAAATAATTAAGTGATTTGTAGAACTGGATCGGATTATCATCATATAGATGCATTCAAGTAATTATTTAACCGTGAATGATGAAAATTTCCTAAGTGAGGATGTTTTTATATATAATTAAAATATCCGATTGATGTACTAGACCAACAATCAACTTTTGATTTGATCAAGTGAGGATCTCTGTTGTCAATTTGTGAATTCTGTAGGGTATTTTGGTTTCTACACAACTCACGCACTCAAGTTGGCTAATGATCCTCGTTTCTGATAATCTGATACAATAGAGGGAGAGGTGTGAGTGTGACATATTCACACTAAGTGGGTATCAAGTAGTAAGGTGACATGTATATTTTCTTCGGTCCCAAAAAAGTCACATCTATGCCCCTATATATAGGCTCCTCAGAATCTCAGAGTCCCATCAAGCTTTTTATCTCACAAGAAAAGGTCAAAAACAAAAAGGCATGTATTTTTTTCTTTAACCTTTTCATTTATTCTCTTTTTTTTCTTGTTGTTTACATTTTTTATGATTCGTTTTTATTCCCTAAATTATAAAAGAAACCAAGTATGTACCCTTTTTTTTTTTTTTTAATTTTATAGGAAAACATCTAATGATTGAACTTCATCACAAATAAAATTACAACAATCATAGAATTTATTAACTTTAGGTACAATTTTTCACTATTTCCCCCCTTTCTTTTCGTTTGATTTTAGTTATATATGTAATAATTTTATGATTTTATCCTACATAAACTTCCAATGTTGGACTTTATTGTTAATATAATGTTTGCTTTATTGTTAATGTTTTAAAACGTTTTGATAAATTTAGCCTTCAACTCGCATTTTGGTATATTAAGGATATATAAAATGATTAGACTTTTTTTTTTTTTTCTTTTTCTTTTAATTGATTAGATTAATGTGCTTTTTGTGCCTTCAATATATTTTCTATTAATTGTCACTATAAGAAAATTAGTCTAAAACAACATTCAATTAGCAACATACATCAGGTAAATGTTACCGAAAGTCACATATCGCAACGCGTGAAAAATGTATGTTGTGGAAGTGATTTATAACAACACACATGTGTAAGTAGTCAATAATGAGAGACATATTGCAACGTATAACTGATGAATGTTGCGAAAGGTTACGTATTACAACACACAATGCGAGTTGTTAAAAAATCACAATATATGACAACACACATTTTACGCAAACTGTTAAACGACTTGTCTTTCGCAACACACAAGTTCACATGTTGTTAAACTATTAGTTTTTCGCAACACGCAAATTTGCATGTTGTTAAATTTCTTGCATTTCGTAACACACAAACCCACATGTTGTTAAATGTCTTGAGTTTCGCAACACGTAGACTTGCATGTTGTTAAATTTCTTACATTTCACAACACGCAATCTGCACGCCGCTAAAAGGGTTTATCTTCCACAACGCGCAACTTTGCTTATTGTTAAAAATGTGTCTTTCGCAACACGCACTTACTTATGTTGTTAAAAGTAACATATTTTGCAACACACCAATCTTATTGTTGTCATAGACTTATCTTTAACAACATATTTTGTTTTAATGTTGTTAAAACTCGGAGTTTTTACAACTAGATTATGTATGTTATTAAAAATAACTAAATATTCATTTTCAAAATATGGTGTTTTTAATGCTCATTATTATTATTATTATTTTATACTAATTAATTTAATCTAAATAGATAAAAATAAAAATTTAATATTTGATCATTTTATTTATATTATTAAAGGATGTTTACTGTAGCATTATAGACAGATATATAGCAATAACATAATTATTAGAGTGGTTACGCTACATTAAAAAAAATTAAAATTTTGACTAAAACTTATTATTTAAATATTTAATTATTTATTTTTATTCAATTCAGCGATAAAAATCTATTATATTATATATATATATATATATATATATATATATATATACTTTTATATTTTATTATTATTATCTATAATATATCATGTTATTATGAATGTTTTATAATTAGGGGTATACATTATATATTTATATTATATAAATATATTATTATATATATTGTATAATATAATATATATATATATGTATTATAAATTATATAATATATAATATATATAAATATAATATTATTATATTAAATAATATATAATTATATATATATATATAATATACTTTTATATTTTATTATTATTATCCATAATATGTCATGTTATTATGAATGTTTTATAATTAGAGGTATTTTAGTCAAAATACAGTTAACCCTATTCCATTCCGTTGTTAACCAAACAAAATATTACTGATTCAAAGACTAATTCTAAAGTTCCAACCAAACAAAAAGCTTAGTTTTCCTTTCATTTTCTTTCTCATTCTCATTCTCATTCTCATTTTCATTACCATTCCGATTACCATTCCACCATGTAACCAAACGTGACCATAGAGTATTGACCAATAACTCGACTATATATATTTTATAAAATATAATTTTATTAAAAGTTTCAATAAATATTTTTTAATATATGTTTATCGTAGAAATTAGAATTTTGATTAGTTGAATAAATTTAAATTTATATAATAAGGTTTTTTTTAATTTTTTATTTCTAACAACTCATATAGGTTATATATAAATATTGTTCAATTGTTAACACATCAAATCTTGTAGTCAAGTGGTAAAGACTTACAATATTTGACTTGAGGTCTCAAGTTCAATTCCTAATAATAACAATAATTAATTGTCATTATTATCATAAGTGGGCGAGGTGGCTAGCCGTTAGACGTCGGTGGTGGCCGGACGGCGATGGCGAGCCGCCGGACATCGACGATGGTCGGACGACTTAACATATCATGACAGTTTACTTATCTACAGCAACACATAACGAGTGTTGTTGTAAACGTTTATGTACATTGCGTGTTGACATAAATATTTTTAAAAATGAACGTGGTGGTGGTGGCGGGGTGCCCGTCCTGACGGCGGCAGTTACGGATGGCGGTGGCGGTGGCGGTGGCGATGGCGGGTGGCCGGACGGCGTCCGGTGGCCAGACAGTGGTGGGCTATCGAACGGGAGGCGACGTTGGGGTGGCCGGCCGCTGGACGCCGACGGTGGTCAGACGGGAGGCGATGTTGGGGTGACTGGACGATGGTGGCGAGCCGCTGAACATCGACGGTGGTTGGACGGCTTAACATATCATGACAGTTTACTTATCTACAGCAACACACAACGCATATTGTTGTAGACGTTTATGTACATTGCGTGTTACCATAAATATTTTTGAAAACAAACGTGGTGCATTGTTATAAATATCTACGACAACATACATAGACGTTGTCATTAGTTATAACAATGTGCGCTTCATGTTGTTATTATATCTACGACAACACACGGTGTAAGTTGTAAAATGCATATCATCTTTTGGCAACATGTGTATCAACAACAGGCAAGACATGTTGCAAAAAGTTTTCGCAACACACATTGCCTGTTGCGGTAGACCTAATTTGTTGTAGTGTGTTTCAAGTCAATTATGAAATGTTTGAATAGGTTTCTTCCTTCTTCTCAGGGAATAAGTGAGGACCGGAAATTGCTATTAATTTTGTCACAGAAGAAAATTGGAACAATTAATATTACTTTTAGTTTTAATTCATTTTTTATTTTGATTATACTATTGTTGTTTAGGGTCCTTTCTTTTTGTGAATGATTTGTTGATTTAACTTAGCAAAAAACAGATTATTAAACCTTGATGTAATGTTTAGGTTTCTTTTGTCTTTTAGCCATGGAAGAACACTCACATGACATGAAAATGACATCCGACTCTATACTCTCCCTAGCCCTGAGAATGAATGAGCTCAACATTGAGCTTCCGAGCGTAATCCAAAAACTTAAAGAGAGTTTAGAGAAACAAGAAAGGAAGACAGATGATGACTCGAAACGTAAGAGGGTAGAACAACAGAATACCACAAGCTCATCGGATAGCATGTTTCTTATTAATTACCTGATGAATGATGGTAAAGAATTTTATGATCACTGTTGTAATGTGGTTGTGAACTTTGCCATACAGCAATCGGATGACGCTGGAAAACTGGTTGTTGATGCACTTGAAATATGCAATATCTTTGATCGTTTGTTTAAGAGGATTTACACGGCTTTAGCGGTGGAGTTTGACAAATGCTTCCTAGATGGATCTGGAACCTTAAACTTATCAAACCTTATGTCAAGTAAATGCTTGTTTGATCCAACTTCAAACTTGACTTCGACCCAGTGAAGTTCCGTTATAGTCGGTAAGGTTGGAGCATGCATAGTTTCAATTTCAATATCCAACTGATGATCTGGCGGCTCAATACAAAGTCTTAGCAAATCAACAAAATGTTTTGCTCTATAAAAACTGATTTCAATCAAACTCTTGTCTATCAAAAGAAGTTCACATATATTACCGCAGAAAACAGAAACAAGTTTGCTAATGGAAAGTCCATCATAGCACACATCATGCTCTCTAGTTTTGGCTAACTCAATCAAGTCTCCAAGAATGAAAAAAAGAATTTGATTTTCTACGCACTAGATGTCATGCCTTATCTCAATTAACAACCATGGTTTTCCAAATATACGATCTCCACTTGTAACAAATTCAAGTGTTCTATGTAGGAAAAAAAAACTAAATGAGAAAAATAGCATCCAATAATATCATTTCCACAAAGTCCTGACTTGCAAGTGGGATAGTTTCTGCATAACAATTACACAACTTTTTTTTCCTGACCTTTGATAAATATCAGAAAATCTTTCAAACTTACTTGTGTTCGTTGAAGAAATTGTTTCAAATATCTTAGTTTATGCTCTTCCATAGTTTTTAGCTTTTCCCTACCATGGTGTAGTGGGTCGACAAAGACTATTTTTGGAGTGTCGAGACTTCCTTTGAAATTGTGTCCATCTGAAGGAACTCGATAAATGCAACAATCTTGAGATGAAGGATAAAAGTTTTTCAACTTACCTGACGAAGCGGAAAGCGATAAATAAAGAAATACACAATTGTTCTAAAGAACTTTTTTATTGATGAAAAACTGAATGAGGAAAACAAAGCATTTGGGACCTATTTATAGGTGACTAAACTTGGGCTCCAAGTAATTACCAAAATAATAAATAATAAATATTATAGATTTTACTTGGGCTCCAAATAATTGTAACAATAAAATTAAAACTAAAATGGACCCACCAAAGATGACCTACATCATCCTCCCCCACTTGGAAGAAAACTCACCCTTGAGTTCTCCGGATAAATAGGACTGTCTTCATGGTACGAAAAAAACTCGCCCCTGAATTTGATTTTCTACGCACCAGATGTCACGCCTTATCTCAATTAACAACCATGGTTTTTCCAAATACACGATCTCCACTTGTAACAAATTCAAGAGTTCTATGTAGGAATAAAAACTTAATGAGAAAAATAGCATCCAATAATATCATTTCCACAAAGTCCTAACTTGCAAATGGGATAGTTTCCGCATAACAATTACACAACTTTTTTTTCATAACTCTTGAAAAATATCAGAAAATCCTCCAAGCTTACTTGTGTTCGTTGAAGAAACTATTTCGAATATTTTAGTTTATGCTCTTCCATAGCTTTTAGCTCTTCCCTATCATGGTGTAGTGGGCCGACAGAGACTATTTTTGGAGTGTCGAGACTTCCTTTGAAATTGCGTCCATCTGAAAGAACTCGATAAATGCAACAATCTTGAGATAAAGGATAAAAAATTTTCAACTTACCTAACGAAGCGGAAAGCGATAAATAAAGAAACACACAATTGTTCTAAAAAACTTTTTTATTGATGAAAAATTGGATGAGAAAAACAAAGCATTTAGGACCTATTTATAGGTGACTAAACTTGGGCTCCAAGTACTTGAGCTCCAAGTAATTACCAAAATAATAAATATTAAATATTATAGATTTTACTTAGGCTCCAAGTAATTGTAACAATAAAATTAAAACTAAAATGGACCCACCAAAGATGTCTTACATCATCCTCCCCCACTTGGAAGAAAACTCGCCTCTAAGTTCTCCGGATAAATAGAATTGTCTTCATGGTACGAAGAAAACTCGACCTTGAATTTGATTTTCTACGCACCAAATGTCACGCCTTATCTCAATTAACAACCATGATTTTCCAAATATACGATCTCCACTT
This sequence comes from Acer saccharum, assembly GCA_030490815.1. NCBI lineage: Eukaryota > Viridiplantae > Streptophyta > Magnoliopsida > Sapindales > Sapindaceae > Acer > Acer saccharum. The sequence continues at coordinate 52,057,101 of CM059867.1, forward strand.
GTAACAAATTAAAGAGTTCTATGTAGGAATAAAAACTCAATGAGAAAAATAGCATCCAATAATAGCATTTCCACAAAATCCTAACTTGCAAGTGGGATAGTTTCCGCATAACAATTACGCAACTTTTTTTCCTGACTCTTGATAAATATTAGAAAATCCTCCAAACTTACTTTGTTCGTTGAAGAAACTGTTTCGAATATCTTAGTTTATGCTCTTCCATAGCTTTTAGCTCTCCCCTACCATGGTGTAGTGGGCTGACAAAGACTATTTTTGGAGTGTCGAGACTTCCTTTGAAATTGCGTCCATCTAAAGGAACTCGATAAATGCAACAATCTTGAGATAAAGGATAAAAGTTTTTCAACTTACTTGACGAAGCGGAAAGCGATAAATAAAGAAACACACAATTGTTCTAAAGAACTTTTTTATTGATGAAAAACTGAATGAGGAAAACAAAGCATTTGAGACCTATTTATAGGTGACTAAACTTGGGCTCCAAGTACTTGAGCTCCAAGTAATTACCAAAATAATAAATATTAAATATTATAGATTTTACTTGGGCTCCAAGTAATTGTAACAATAAAATAAAAACTAAAATGGACCCACCAAAGATGTCCTACATCATCCTCCCCCACTTGGAAGAAAACTCGCCCCTAAGTTCTCCGGATAAATAGGACTGCCTTCATGGTACTTTGACAAGTCTGAAATATTGAAGGTGTTGGAAATGTTCCAGTCAGTTGGTAACTGCAGCACATACGCATTGTCGTTAATTTTCTTGGAAACCCGGAAAGGACCATACTTTCTTTTATGTAGTTTAGTGCGAATTTTAGGAAACCTGTTCTTCCTTAGATAGGCCATCATCAAATCACCTTCTTGGAACTCCTTCTTGCGTTTGTGTTGGTCAGCATCTCTTTTATACTTCTCATTGGCCACCTCTAAGTTGGCTTTTACCTTGGAATGAATTTACTGGATTTGTTTTGCCATGTTTTCTCCAGCTTTGGTGACTCTTGGTAGTGAAGAAAGAGCAACCAAATCCAGCGCATGCTTTGGCTGTTAAGTCTAAATGATCTCGAATGGAGATTTACTTGTGGATCTATTAACCATGCTGTTGTAAGCAAACTCAGTTTGAGGAAGATCCAGATCCCATTTTTTTGGTCTCTCCCCACTAATACAACGCAACATATTTCTATTGACTACCTCTATCTGACTATCTGTCCGAGGATGACAAGTACTACTGACTTGTAATTTCATGCCAAATCGCTTCCACAAAGTCCACCAAAAATGACCGATAAACTTGACATCTTAGTTCGAAGTAATAGTCTTTGGAACCCCATGCAAACGCACCACCTCCTAAAAAAATAGATTGGTCACGTAACTCGCATCTACTGTTTTCCTGCAAGAAACAAAGTAAGCCATCTTGAAAAAACGGTCAACGACTACCATAACTGAGTCTTTTTCTCGTTGTGTTTTGGGAAGCCCCAAAACGAAATCCATGGACAAATCTTCCCAAATTATCGCTGGAATGGGCAAAGGAGTGCATAATCTAGTATTATGAACTTGTCCTTTTGACTCTTAACAAATTCGGCAATGCTGCACAATCTTCCCCACATACCTCTTCAATTGTGGCCAAAATACTGCTCGACTACTAGGTTGTTTGTTTTGTCTCGACCCAAATGTCCTCTTAATCTGCCTCCATGAAGTTCCCTAATAAGTTGCTCACACAGGGAACCCTGCGGAATGCACAACCTGCTTGCTTTAAACAAAAACCCATCATGAATAAGAAAATCTCCAACATCCTGGTGATTACAACACAACTCCCATGCCCTCTGAAAATCTGGATCATCCGCATATCGCTCATTTAAACTTTCAAAACTAGTAACATGGGCTTCCATAGTACCCAGTAAAGTCGCTCGCCTGCTTAACGCACCTGCTACCTTATTCAATTGTCTAGATTTGTGTTTGAGTGAAAAAGTAAACTTCTGCAAGAAAGTAATCCATCTGGCATGCATATTGTTCATGTGGTTCTGGCTGTTAATATATTTCAACGCCTGATGATCTCTGAAAAGTACAAATTCCTTCTGGATCAAATAATGCTGTCAGTGCATCAATGCCTGAAATACTGTAAAGAATTCTTGTTCGTACGTTGTCCACTTTTGTCATGCGTCACTCAACTCCTCACTGAAAAATTCTACCGGACGCCTTTCTTGGGACAAAACCGCGGAGTGAGACCCAACACTGTTACTTACAATGCTTTAATTGACATGTACTGCAAGAAAGGAATGATGGAGGAAGCTCATAAGCTAAGAGGTCATATGGAAGCAAAGGGAGTGAGACCTAACATTGTTACTTATAATGCTTTGGTTGATGGGTACTGTAAGAATGGGAACTTAGAGAAAGCAAAGCAGCTATTGGAAGAGTTCGAGAAAGGCAGAGTGAGACCTGACATCGTTACTTACACCGCTTTGATTGATGGGTATTGCAAGAATGGGAACTTAGAGGAAGCAAAACGGCTATTGGAAGAGCTTGAGAAAGGCAGAGTGAGACCTAGCATTTTTACTTACACTGCTTTGATCGATGGGTATTGCAAGAATGGGAACTTAGAGGAAGCAAAGCGGCTATTGGAAGAGTTGGAGAAAGGCAGAGTGAGACCTAACATTGTTACTTACAATGCTTTGATTGGTGGTTATTGCAAGAAACTAAAGATGGAGGAAGCCTATAAGCTAAGAGATCGTACGGAAGCAATGGGGAATATTCCAGATGCCTACACATATGTACCACTCATACATGGTGAATTATTGTCTGGGAATTCAGCTAAGGCATTGAAATTGTTTAATGAAATGAAACAGAGGGGGATAAAACCGCATGTTGTCACCTACGCAGCAGTAATATCGGGTCTGTCCAAGCAAGGGAGACCTGATGAAGTTTTGAGATTGCATGAGGAGATGATAGAGGCTGGCATTACACCTAAAGACTGACCACATTATTAATACAGCCAGATCTTAGCTCTTATGGGTTTTTAACAGCAAAAGGACTGCAGAAAGATTGTACAATACATGTTGCATACTTATGAGCCAAATTTTCCCAGAAGAAGAAGCAGTGAGAAAAACTTCCACCTTGTTTAAGAACATAAGTTTCCATTTTATGACTGGAAAAAATTCCCTAGCTTCACCTCCACCATTCTGCTATCTTCCTCCGCTTTTTCAGGTAACTAATGTTGCAAGGTTTTAATTATATTTATTAATGTCCCTTAATGCTTTTGTATGTCTCTTTTGCTGCCCCATTTCTTTGATTAGCATTGATGATGTTGATATATGATTTGAGTGACATTAACTTCATTTTTAGCTGCTTCGATATTTTCATTTCCTTCACTTTCATATCCAAGGAATGCTGCTTCTCTAAATTGTCTATATGTAGGTATATTCAACGAAGGAAACAGATGGATAATAAGTTTATATTACAGGGATTTCTTCATGTGATGTTTAATTGTTTCATAGTGAAACTTAGTATTAGTTTTTTCATGTAACACCTACCCCGTTTCGTTCTATTTATCGCGATGAGTTTATGTCGAGCTTGATTGGTCTCATGTTTATGGGGGGTTCACTTGACAAGTGAATTTAGTGTGTGATGTTTTTGTTTGTTGATTAATGCTTTAATTGTTGAATTGTCTCATAGTGAAGCATTGTTGGTTTTAATCTTTCTTGCATTAAATATTTGTTGTAATTGTTTTTGAATCTTGGCTCCACCAGTTCATCAAATGTTCCTACATGAGGAGGTGAAAATAGTCTGGTTGGTCGAATGAGTCGAAGCAGTTGGGGATCAGTTTCCGGGTTTTCTGAACAGAACTTCACTCCGTTGACAGGTGCTGGGGAAAATCCGAACAGTATTAGGGCCGTGGTCTGAGCCTTTAGGACTTAAACCAGAAGAAATGTAGGTTGGGTATATTGTGGCATTTTTTATGTACTAAAGTGCTCTTTTCAAACACAACTTCATGAGCAATCGAAAGCAAATAAAACCAGCAAAGCGCCCCCACGACGGTCGAATCGTTCGGTCATTGCCCGAGTTCAAGCCAGCTCTGGAGCAACACTTGGCTAGGCCTTGTCCCATGCCTCCCGGGCCGAGTGGGTATTAATCCCTCTCATTAACGATTGGTTGCTGATCGGAATGAGGATACCTCGTGGAATTACCAAAAAAAGAAGTAAATAAAACCATAATAATTAAAATCATGCTTCTTTATCACCAAGATTTGTGTCCGATTTGATCGTAAATAATTGAGCAGTTTTCAATGCGCTTGTGAGTTTAAATCATAACTCCTAAATTTGTAATAATTACAAATATGTTATTATTTACAAATCAAAACAAGATCCCACTAGAAACTCATCATCATCCATAAAACAATAACTCCACAATCCACATTTAACTTATAAACAAGCAGAATGAAAGGCATGCATAATTTGATAATAAGAAATTAATTAATCAAATAATTTCTAAGAGCGTTAAACAAGCTTCTTGGAGTACAAAATACCATTAAAAAGGAAATTAATTATTTCTTATCTATTAATCAAAGTAAAAATATTCCTTTTTTTTTTCATCTTTGGGTATATAAAAGTAACAGAGTCCTTTACATGCAATTTTCTCACTAAACATACTGAAATTCCTATACTCCTTTTTTTTTCTTTCGTTGTATTCATAATAACATCAAGGGTTGCTTATACAACTAAATTTCTATGCTATTGACAAACAACCTTTTAAAATGAATCTAGAAAGGATTCTCATCTGAGTCTGAGGGGTTTTACTTTTCAGGGGAGTAAACGGCATCCCAGCACAAAACTAACGAGCGCCACCATACAGACGAACAGAAAAGGATATCCGACTTGAACGTTTTTCACTACCGCATTGCTCTTCAACATCTCCTGAAGAAAAAAAAAAATAAACATGTATCAAAATAATAGATGGGGGAATTCTCACAATAACAAGTTAACAACAATATACAATGTATCTTGGCCATCATATCACAAAACAGAAGTAAATTACTGTCGATGCTAATGTAAGATGAGGTGTTATGTCAATATAAAATGACCGGTTATTGTGGCATGGCAAAAAGCAGCAGAACCAAAACTTTGATAATACCATTTACATGGTCATCCGAAACCCGAAAATTCTACAAATGATCTCCTGCTAGTGGGCATTTTTCCAATACTGATTCTGTGTAACATTTTAGGGTCTATAGCTGAGTCATGACTTAAGATATAAAAACAGCAATAATAGTAGAGAAAATAAGTAATAATGACTCACTAGCTCTCCCTGTAAATTTTTTCTCTCTTTAATGCTTAATCTCCTCTCCTCTGTGAGCTTTGAAATTGTAACTTCAGCCTGAAAAGGAAGTCCACAAAACTTTTGACTACAATGTCATAGGTAGGAAGTTTAACAAGCAACAAAACAATCAATGAAAAAAAAAAAAAAAATCATCCCTACGATACATCTTTTTAAGAAATGAAACCATCTCGAATCCACAGCCCTCTTCCTCCCTCCATCCCACTCCTGGGAAGACAAAGAAATAGGAAGGGAAAGAGATAGCTTTCATAACCTAACTCTATATTTAGTTAAAAGGATACCGGTTTCATCATGCACCTGAAACAACAAAACTGATGGAGCATATATGCTATTTTTGGGAAGAAAAAAACCAACCTCACTTAGCTTTGTTGTAAGTTCATTTAGTTTCACCTTCATCTCCTCAATATCTTTAACTAATTTGAGCTCCTCCACAGCCTTTACTGTTTCAAACTCAACATCCTTGTTAAGTTTCGACTCTGTATCCTTTATTGGCTGTAACTCCTCACTGTTAATTGCCTCCTTTGATGGATTCCATTCTGTATTTTTTTCTGGCTTTAACTCATCGCTGTGAATTACACCCTTCCTTTGGTTCAACTCAGCATCCGTTGCTGGCTTTAACTCCTTACTGTCAATTAAAACCTTCCTCTGGTTCAACTCAGCATCCATTACCGGCTTTAACTCCTTACTGTCAATTAAAACCTTCCTCTGGTTCAACTCAGCATCCATTGCTGGCTTTAACTCTTCAACGTTAAAGACCGCTTTCCTTAGCTTCAGTTCAGCGTCTTTTGTGGTCTCTAGTTCCTCCCTGCCAATGACATCCTCCTTAGGCTTAAACTCCGCAATCTTTGCAGGCTTCAACCCATGGCTCTTAATGACACCCTCCTTAGGCTTCAACTCTGTGCCCTTTATGGGATTTAACTCTTCAAGATTAGCTGGCTTCAATCCCCCACCATTTAACATCTTGGATCCCTCCAAACTCTTAGCAAGCTAACACAAGAGAACCACAAATTGATGTCATATATATGTATTTGTCATAGATTGTCTGATGGAAAGAAAAACAGCAGTGAACATACTCTAAAGCTTGAACCTCAGACTCAAAATTTTATCGAACAAAATTAAAAAGAAAGGGAAAAAAATTAGATGACATGAAAAATGAGAACCATTAGACTCAAGTGTAGTTTCAGGTTCATGCATACTTTTCCATAATTAATACTTAAGGATACAGGAAAAACAAATCAGAATTTGAGTATACATGCAACTATTTAAAGGTTTCTTTAGTTTGCGAGAGATAAAGATAAAGTAATAAAACCACGATTCTCAAGAAAGAAGAGTTTCTCTAACCATGTGTGGCGGGGTGAGGATTTCAACTTTACTCAATACTGGATCTTTCAGTATAGAAGCTTCAGGAACCAGACCTTGATTCAGTGTTGCATTAATTGGTGATAGCACTGGCGAATTAGGGGGACTAATAAGGACCACTCTCAACTTGTTCTCTTGTATGTACTTGCCATCATCTTTGGAAAACTGTCAAACAAAACAGTGAGAAACCAAAATAAAGAATCAAAGAGGCCAACTACCACTATAAGCACTTACCATGCTAGAGTCGATGTCCTCATCAATTGTACCATCAGGAACAATTGTGCTTTGGATTAAGAACTTGTCTTTGCACACCATATCAGGTGGAGCTACCCCTTGAGATTGCATTGTAACTGCATTACACAGAAAGCAAAAGGATTATACATGACAAGAGAATGACACAAATTATAAAACTATGGTCAAGAACAACCCATAAAGTTAGATGATTTGAACAACAAAGCACAGCAACATGTGAGAGTATTGCCTTCATTTTTAAGTTGCATTACTTCCACTAATTAATTAGCTGGTATGTATCTTAAAGTGAGTTATCCAACATTTCACAGTTAAATTACCTAGTGACCTCATCTAAGTCAACATATGGTCTACACTCTTTGTCTCTGTCAAGCAGGCAACCACTGTCTTCTCACAAACAGTGAATGCTCAAAGGAAAAAAAAAAAAAAAAACGCAAATTACAGACTGAATCACAATGAGAACCTATCCGATTCCAAAAGCATGTTCTATAAATGCTCCCCAAACTTGAACCAACCAGATTTTATTCGCCTCTTCCCATCCCAACTGCCTTTACACTCTTTGAAAATGACTTCACCAAAACAAAAAAGCCAGACATCCATCATATAAATTATAAGATATTTAGATGACTTGCATTTGTGGAAAAAATCATAACTCCTCTCAACAACATGACAAGTGACTAAGTGAGATGAAACTAGATGATAATTGGCTCTCAAAAGCCATTTAAGAATAACGACCTCCGATAGCTATGGTCCATATCACTAAACATTCAAAAAGCCAAAATGACATGATTTTGCTAGCACACCAACAAATGCACATAACCACAATGAGCTTAAGAGAAAATGAAAAGACATACCAGTAAAATCAGAAGCAGACTGGGGACTAATAACGCCGACATTTGGTCGCACACAATATTTCTTGGGGGTAGTAGTTTTAACCTGCCAATATCATGCCTGAATTACGTCACTATCTGGCAAACTGTCTAACTATATAAAATTACAATAGCACTCTTGTGAAAGTGTAAAACAAACCAAATGTGATATCACACCTTGAAAGCAACATAGCGTTTGGTGTTATTGGTAAGTCGCACAGAGCACGAGCTTTGCTTCTTCAATTCAACTATAAAAAAACAAAAACACTCAGAAATGTCTCATCCATCAGCTCCATATATAATCAACAGCCGCATATGAACAACACAAAAAGAAACATGAATTCATCGACAATAATATACAACAGTAACAATAATCACCACATCCATTCCTCAAAAACTACTGCTCTGCTTTCTTGCAGATAGTCTGCGAAAAAGAATCAGCATTTCTTGTCTTTAGTTTGTCGAATTGAGTTTTTTCTTCTATGAATAGCAGATATCAACAGACAACAACGGAAAACTCAATAATTATTTGCATTGCAATCTTTAAACTTCTCAGACATCTAACACATGATGAAAAATTTTCTAATGATATTTATCGAGATCAAGAGATTACAACATCAATGACCCACCAAAGCCATCTAGTAATCATAGACTTACATATAAATTTCAGTTCCCCGGGTTGAATTTCCACAAGTTGCGAATTCATCCTGTTGATTCTGCAAAATTCAAAATCCAATCGTCTCAGCAACCAGCATCCGAAACTAATAGGCACCTATACACCCGAAGCTCCACCCCTGCATAATCACAACTATTTATGCACATACAAATACATACAATATATATACATTATAAATAAGAAGATAAAATGTAAATAGCTGCAATTCATGAAGCAATAAATATATGATCCGAAGCTAGACGCAAACGAAAATCATGGCACGAATTGCAGCTGTTTTAACCAGATTAAAAGCAAAACCGGAAGAGAAATTGAGATTTCTAGACCAGATTTTGAAAATAAATATCAGTAAGTGAATTATACTCTTTGAATAAAGTTCCAAAACTTCACTAAAACTAAACTCGACACTGAGTCAAAAAATTTGACTCGTTAAGATAAATGAAACACAAATGAGTTCACATTAAAACAAACAAAGTCAAATGAGTGAATATTTTTAGAGCATGAAATCGTCGTCTACTAGTGAATCAGATAATTCACTGAACTGGAAAAAACCGAGTTGAATTAGTAGTCGTTTTCAACTCAATAACTCGTTCGAAAACGTTAAAACGAAGCACATAACGACAACGCTTGAATCACAAAAAATAAAATAAAATGGAAAACGGTCAACGGACCGATTCCGACTCACTTTCAGCTCCGATCATTGAAAACGGCGACTTACAAATAAAAAACCGAAACAACAAAACTGAAACGGCAGCGTTTCGAGACTGTGTTTATTTATATTATACTCCTCTTCACAGTCTCTCTCTCTCTCGTCTCCGACTTCAACGAACACGAGAAAATGAAACAGCAATATTTTTTTATCAAAATCTTCCTCTGCGACTCGATTATTTAATAATAATTAAAAAAAAAAATTAAAAAGGAGGAACGACAACGTTTTCGGATCTGGAACACTGTAGAATCGTCGTCTTGGAGTTGTTTGAATTATAGATTCTTCAAGAACAAGTCAAACATGAAAGCCTGTAAAAAAACATGTAATCAAAACGACGGCGTTTTAACAGACTGAGAGATACGCTTACCGGTTCCTGAAGAGATACGCTTGAGTTGTCGTTTTGGTTGAGAGTTACGAGGAGTTTTATAGAGAGAGAGAGAGAGAGAGAGAGAGGTGGTGTTTGGTGTGAGTCTGAAAAGGAGACAGTGACGGTGGTGGTGATGGTGGCAGAGGTGTGAGTCTGTAACTGTACTGTAACGCCAAACGAGTGTTTTTAAAATGATTTTTTGCTTTTTGTTTTTTTTAAATATTATATTTACGATTATTACGATAGAGCTGTTGGGACATATTAAGATCGAACAATATATATACGGTCCGGATAACTACAACCTACCAAGATAACCACCACGTGTGGAAGGGAGGTGCGCTACCGTATTCGTAAATGTGAGAACTGAGAAGTGAAAGGCAAGTCTCTCTTCTGTACAGTATTTGGATGGCGTTAGTTGTACCCGCCGTTTACTCCTAACTTCGTGCTCTCCACTTGCTTCCTTTTCTTTCTTTTTTTTTATTATTATTATTCTATATTAGAATTACCATTTCTTTTCAAAATCATCGATTTGGAAAATAGTTGTCAATTAAATTGATTTTTAATTTGGACGTTTTTTATTTATTTTTTTATTTTTTTAAAAGAATTAATTTGGGTAAGGCCGGCAATGTCCAGCTTCGAAATTTCAGGGATTACCAAGTCAATCAAAGCTGACCATATTATTTTCATTGTCTTAAAGTAAATAAGTAATCCAAATTAATTCTTTAAAAACAAAATTATGTCCAAATTAAAAAAAAAAAATCAATCTAATTTATAACTATTTTCCAAAATAATAATTTTGAAGAAATGGTAATTCCAATATAGAATAATAATAATAATAATGAAGAAGAAAACAAAAGGGTTAACTTTTATCAAAAATTAATGTTTTTTATTTAATTATAATAGATGTGTTTTTTTTTTTATTTTTTATTTTTTTTACATCAATTATAAATATAATTATAGTCTTATATAGTTATATGCCTTTTATGGTAATATGAAAAATGATGTAGATAATGTTTAATATTGTATCTAAAAATTTAATTCTATTAACATTATACTTGAAATGTTTGATTTGTTTATATATATATATATATATATATATATATATATATATATATATATTATCAGGATCAGAAGATTAAGCTATTCGATTTGTTTCTAAAACTATAAACATTACCCTTTAAAAAAAAAAAAAAAAACAATAATGATACTTTATCTAAATTTGGTGTCTAAATCTGATATGACATCAATATAATTCATTCATTGCTATTAAATTTACATTATTTAATAAATGAATAAATCATAGTAATGTCACATCATTTGAGTATCAGATTTGGAAAGTAAATTTGGGTAAAGTAGCATTCTGAAGAAAAAAAAAAAAAACATATATATTTTTTAAGAGTAATGCTACTTTGCCCAAATTTTGATCCCAAATCTGGTGCTCAAATGACGTGGCAACACTCACATCCATTCATTTAAATCAAGCAAATCTAATACAATCTAAATGAATGGATGAGAGTGTCGCCACGTTATTTGGACATTAGATTTTGGCACTAAATTTAGGCAAAGTAGCATTACTCATTTTTTTAAATTAATTGTAATAATAAACCATAACAAATTTGTCATGGACTAGATAACTATTTATTTCCAAACAAAACAAAAATGGAAAACTTATCCAATATTTTGTCTTGAAATGAATTTTATTCCAGCTTCCAATCATCATGCTCAAAAGACTTGCATTTCACTCAATCCTTGTTTTGTAGTTATTCTTCCGGTTTCAAAATTCTATCTATTTAGTTTTCTTCAACCTCTCCAAAAAAAAAAAAAAATTGTTACTGTCATTTCTCCAGCTTTAAAATTGTTTTGTTGGTTATATATTTCTCAAATTCATTTTAATGGAATGTAATAACCCAACCTAATCACTTCATGGGTAATGCATCATGATATTTTCAAAATCATGTAAAAATGATGGCTTAAAACTACTATTTAAAATAATGTTGGATAATAATAACTTTAATCATGCAAACAATTAATGCTTAATCAAATAATAATAACTATTATAATTTAGGATTTTTGAGGACTTCACTGGATAATTTTATGCAAATTTAATTCTTAATTATGTATATATTAAGCAAACAATTTTTTATACAGATTTAATTCTTAATTATGTATATATTAAGCAAACAATTTTGTCGTAGGGTGGTTTTTCCTATTGAACTCGGCATGCATGTAAAGTTGATGGGAGTTGAATCACGGGAAAATAATTTAAAAACCACTTATTATTACAAATTATAGAAACTCTCAAATTTCCTTTCAAAAAAAAAAAAAAAGAAAAAAAGAAAAAAAAAAGAAACCTTGAAGGATAAAAATATACAAGCAATAAAATTTTATACCCATTTTGTTTCTTGTGAAAGTAAGTTTTGTTAATTCAAAAAAAAAAAAAAAAAAATTGTTCAATTTGTTCTAAAAGTATGAAGTGTCTTTTGGAATTTATACAATTTTTTAAGTCATTTAATAGTCATTTAATCCCACTTCCTCTTAATTTAAATAACTATTTAATTTATAGTAAAAGCATAATAACTTTTTAATTTCTAGTAAAAGCATAATAACTTTTTAATTTCTAGTAAAAACATAGTAACTTTTTAATTTATCTAATTCCTGAAATTGGATTGCTCACAAATTTACGATTTGGTTATGAAGAAGGAGATGAGAAAAATTTGTATTCAACCTCCTCAAATTAGAGTCACAACTACATCCAAGAGGTTGTGGGTTTGAATCATGCTCCTCCCCTAATCCCTAAATATTATAATAGTTTAAAAAAAATATTTTTTTATTAAACAATAATAAATTTAATTTGTCTCCTTTTCTTTTACAAAATTAAGTACTTATAAAAATATTACCCGTAAAAGAAACTAAAAATCTTACGCTTGTTTTGATTCATGCTATAATTTAACAAATTCAATTCAAGAATTTAAGAAATAAAATATGTTTTAGTCCAATCCCATGTTTGGTGAGGCTTGGCAATCGGGACTATTTTTATCCTGAGTTCAATTTTATCCCATTAGAGCCGGATAAAATAAACCCATCTGAACCAACGGGATTATTTTATCCCCTGCAAATTTGGTTGTTCTTCTTCTTCAATCAAGTAAAAAAAAAAAAAAAACAGAAAAAAAATAAAACAATTTCAAATGAACACGTCTACCAATCATCACCCAACTCCCACACCAGCTCCCATAGACCACCACCACCAACAAGAAATAGAAACCCAAAAATTAACACCCATTCACCACAATCGCCATTACCCCATAATGCGAGATGGGAAGAAGGAGGGGAAAGAGAAAGAGAGGAACTCGGCGGCCAAATGAGATTAATTAAAAAAAAAAAAACAAGAAGAAACGTGGTAATAGGGAAAAGAAGAGAAAGAGTCAAAGAGATGGAGGAGAGAGAAATGAGAATATAACGTTACAGAGAAAGGAGTGAAAGAGATGGGAGAGAGAGAGAGAAGGGAAAAATCTAGATAAAAGGAAAGAAAGAGATGGGATTCAATTTTTAATCAGATTATTTTTAAATAACTGATTATTTTTATTATTTATTATTACATTATATTTATCCAATCCAATCAAACACCAAACACATGATAGGACTATTTTTAGTCCAATCTTGTGTTGCACCAAATACGGGAAACACTATAATTAATCCAATCCAATCCAATCCCATGTCTTAAAAATTGTTCAATCCTATCCCGTGCAACAAACGCAACCGTAGTGTGTATATCACCTCCTCTTTTATTTTAGTCGTAGAGTGTTCGAATCTCATAATGTACATTATATAAGCATATGTGAGGAATAGTCTTTTCGATGTTGGTAGATTCTTGAGTCTCTAACTCGTTCGGTATCAGATTTCAATATATTTATATGTAATATGTGTGTATGCACACATTCTCTAGTCACTATATAGTCTATGTAAAATATATCATGATCCAAAATTTATTATCTATATTTGCTTTAAAATAAAAAAGTAAAAAAATAAAAACTATAATTGCTTGCTTTTAAGAGTATATATGAGTGAGGTTTCCATGCACCACATGAACAAAATTATTGTTTTCCGATTTATATTCAACTTTTCAACTAGTTTTTGATTTGTTGTGTCCCGCTAAAACCAATATTCTATGATCAATTTTGGATCTAAAGCTTTTTTTTTTTTCACTTTACACCTTTTATGTAAATCAACTTATTCCTTGTTAAAAGTGATTCTATAAAGGCACTTTTAGGGGAAGCATTTTTCTACTTTCTTTCTTTCTTAATTTTTTTTAAGTGATTTGCCATTTCCTTAATCAATTAGTTCATTAACTCCAATCATGATCGTTTGATTTGGTCAGTCAAAATTCACCCATTGTTAGCTTCAATTATATGGGTCCAAAGCATCCCACTATTGATCATCATAGCAACTTTTGATAATATATCAATTAATGTAGTTTTTCTTTTTAATTTAATTTTTTTATTAATTATAATTAAATTTTGTTGATTAAAAAAAAAAAAAAAAAAAAAAAAATAAGACAAATTGGAGAGAGGAAAAAAAAGATTGTAAACTTCCATCATTCCATGATGTGTTTCTCAAGCTAAGATGAATAGATTATAATATTCAAAATAAATAGTTGTAGACTTCCATGGTGTGTTTCTCAAGCTAAGATGAATAGATTATGTTACGATATCCTCCTAGTATTAGTGTATTTCTCCTATATTCTTGCTTGTTAAGTTACCTTTCCTATTTTTATCTCTAGTAGGGTTTTACTAGTCTCTCTTAGCTGCTATATAAACCCTCTCATATTGTAATTCAAATATATAGAAATATAAAACTCACATGGTATCAGAGCAGCCGTGTTTCTAACGAAACCTAATTCTTTTTCTGCTTCTCCTTTCCACAAAATACAATGACCACCGCCTCCTCCTCCTCCACCTCTATCTCCTCCTCGACCTCTATTTCCTCCTCCACCGTCCCTTCCTCACCGAGACTACCTGGTCCTACCATTGCTAACTTTCTCAAACTCACGGAATCAAACTATCTCCTATGGACTGCCCAATTGCGTCCCTTTCTCATTGGTCACGGCCTGTTTCGCTATGTTGATGGCACTGCACCGGCTCCACCTTCTTCTCTTCCCGTGACTGACTCCATTGCCGCTGTCCCCAATCCCGACTACATACACTGGTTTCAGCTGGACCAACTGGTGGTCAGTTACTTGGTGGCCACTATGACCGAATCCATGCTCTCTCTGATTGTTGGTCATACCTCTGCTTTGGAGATGTGGACATGCCTCCAGACCAATTTCTCTCAACAATCGGTTGCGAATGCAGCCAATATACGCTTTCAGTTAATGGATATGAACAAAGGTACCAAAACAATTTCTGAATATCTTCAACATGCTAAGTCTCTCTCTGACTCTCTTGCAGCTATTTGTGAATCGGTTTCGGCTACTGATCTGGTCACCGCTGTTCTCCGTGGTCTCGGCCCGGATTTTGCCATGATCGTTACGGCGATCCTGAATTTTCCCCCGTTGCCAAGGTTTGAGGACCTTCGTGCCCGCCTTCTCTCCTTTGAGTCTCAGTTGCTGCGCACCAATCCTACTGCCTCCCATGGTGACGCCACTGCTCTTGTTGCCGCTCGGTCCTCTGCTCCTACTGCCAACTTCACTTCCGGTTCTTCCACTGGGCGTGGTTCATTCCGTGGTAATGGCCGTTATGGTCGCCGTGGAAATTTTCGTGGTCGCGGTCGTGCCCCCTGGCATTCTTCTCCTGGTTACTCACACTATGATTCCGGTCGTGGCTCTCATTGGTCACAACAGAATACTGGGCGTGGCATACTCGGTTCTCATCCCTCTCCTGCTCCGGCATCCCAGTGGTGCTCCACATGCTCCACTCCTCAGCATTCGTACTCCCACTGCCCTCACAGATATCATGGTCCTGAATCTCTTACTGCTCCGTTTGCTGGAATGCATGTCGCTCAGTATCCGCCTTCTCCTGACTTTACCTGGTATCCTGACACTGGTGCCACTCACCATATGACGAGTACTGCTCCTCCTGATTCTGTTCCATTTAATGGTAATACCTCTGTCCTCTTAGGTAATGGGGACTCTCTTCCCATTATCAGCACTGGTAATATACATATGTCCCTAGGCTCTCAACATTGTTCCCTTAAAAATGTCTATCATGTTCCTTCTCTAACCAAAAATTTACTGTCTGTTGCTCGCTTTACTCAGGATAACAATGTTAGTTTTACGTTCACTCCCTCGGGTTATATCATCTCTGATCTCACCTCGGGTGTTCCTCTGTTTTAGGGCCCTTGTAAGGACGGTCTTTATCCGCTCTCTCGGTCAAAACCTTTTGCCTTGACAGCCACCGCCTCCAATCTTTAGCATCGTCGTCTTGGTCATCCGTCGTCTACTGTCCTTCGTCGCTTAGGTTCTGGTTCTTTAGGTTCTAGTTTTTCGAATAATTTTGATTTTTGTAATGACTGTGCTTCTTGCAAGTCTCACAAACTTCCATTTGTTTGAAATAAAATATTTGCATCTCTTCCATTTTCAATAATTCACTCTGATGTTTGGATGTCTTCTATTACCTCTGTGTCTGGGTTCAAATACTATGTTTTATTTACTGATGAGTTTTCGCGCTATTCTTGGATTTATCCTATGCGTCAAAAGTCTGAAGTATTTACGCATTTTTGCAACTTTGTTGCTATGGTTAAGAATCTTTTTCAATCATCGATTCGAGTTTTTCAATGTGATGGTGGTACTGAATATGTAAACTCTAAATTCACTAATTTTTGTCAAAATTTAGGCATTCACCAGCGTCGTTCGTGCCCTCACACACCTCAACAAAATGGTCTTGCCGAGCGCAAGCACCGCCATATTGCGGACATGACCCGCACACTGTTATCTGTGGCTCATGCCCCGCTTAATTTATGGGTTGAGGCAGCTTTAACCTCTGTCTATCTGATTAATCTCTTACCTACGCCAACCCTCGGGTGGTTATCTCCATACTTCATGCTCTTTCGTCACCATCCTAGCTATAATCATCTTCGTGTTTTTGGGTGTGCTTGTTTTCCCCATCTTGGGTCCTACGTGTCAAATAAGCTTCAACCACGTTCCACTGAATGTGTTTTTCTAGGATACAGTACTCATCATAAAGGCTATCGGTGTCTTGATCGGGTAACTCAACGGGTGTATATTTCGCGTCATGTTATTTTTAACGAATCCGCATTTCCCTTTGTTAGCACACAGGTTTTGGCTGGCTCCTCGCCGTTGGCTACTCTGGAACTCCATCCCGTCACCTCATCCCCTGCTGCAGTTCTGCGTCTTCCTACTGCCCAGCTCGAGCTGACTGACCTGCCCGCCCGACAGCAGCCTGTTCTTCCTCCAGGTGTGACGGAGATGATTGCTGCAGCACCGCCGGACCCTCCTTTGCCTGCTGCTCCTGCTCCTGCTCCGTTGGCACCAGCTGCTGTCCCTGCTTCGCCAGCCTCCGCAACCTCAGTCACGGACCTTGCTGCTGACTCTGCTTCACCTGCCTCTGCATCCTCAGTCCAGCCGGTACAGCCCCTTCCCACTCATCACATGACCACTCGGTTACGAGATGGCATCCGGCAGCCCAAGGTTCGTACTGATGGAACAATCCGTTATCCTATTTCTGAGGCGCATTCATCTATTTTGTCTCAGCCTTGTGAACCTACCTGCTTCACACAAGCTGTAAAGCATTCCGAATGGCGCGATGCTATGGCTGAGGAATTTAACGCTCTTGTCAAAAATGACACCTGGACTCTGGTTCCGCGTTCTCCTTCTCATATTGTAATTCAAATATATAGAAATATAAAACTCACAGATTATAATATTCAATCAATCCAACGTAAAATTTTCAATTTTTGAATTTATTTAATAGATTGAAATGTGTTTTACTTTAACTTGGATTTATCCTATGCGTCAAAAGTCTGAAGTATTTACGCATTTTTGCAACTTTGTTGCTATGGTTAAGAATCTTTTTCAATCATCGATTCGAGTTTTTCAATGTGATGGTGGTACTGAATATGTAAACTCTAAATTCACTAATTTTTGTCAAAATTTAGGCATTCACCAGCGTCGTTCGTGCCCTCACACACCTCAACAAAATGGTCTTGCCGAGCGCAAGCACCGCCATATTGCGGACATGACCCGCACACTGTTATCTGTGGCTCATGCCCCGCTTAATTTATGGGTTGAGGCAGCTTTAACCTCTGTCTATCTGATTAATCTCTTACCTACGCCAACCCTCGGGTGGTTATCTCCATACTTCATGCTCTTTCGTCACCATCCTAGCTATAATCATCTTCGTGTTTTTGGGTGTGCTTGTTTTCCCCATCTTGGGT
The DNA here is from genome assembly GCA_030490815.1 of Acer saccharum. Classification (NCBI taxonomy): domain Eukaryota; kingdom Viridiplantae; phylum Streptophyta; class Magnoliopsida; order Sapindales; family Sapindaceae; genus Acer; species Acer saccharum. The sequence goes on from CM059867.1 coordinate 52,075,043, forward strand.
CCTACGTGTCAAATAAGCTTCAACCACGTTCCACTGAATGTGTTTTTCTAGGATACAGTACTCATCATAAAGGCTATCGGTGTCTTGATCGGGTAACTCAACGGGTGTATATTTCGCGTCATGTTATTTTTAACAAATCCGCATTTCCCTTTGTTAGCACACAGGTTTTGGCTGCTATATAAACCCTCTCATATTGTAATTTAAATATATAGAAATATAAAACTCACAGATTATAATATTCAATCAATCCAACGTAAAATTTTCAATTTTTGAATTTATTTAATAGATTGAAATGTGTTTTACTTTTAACTTGATTTAACTTAATCATCATAAATATATATATATATATACATAAATTCTATTATCAGTTCAAACTGATAAAAGTTATATCAATTCCTTACATGTGGGCCACTGGATTTAAATACTTTGACTTGGCTGTATGCACTTGTCAGTCAAAGTATTTAAATCCAGTGGCCTACATACAAGGAACTGATATAACTTTTGTCAGTTCGAACTGATAATAGAAAGACTATATATATATATATATATATTATAAAAGTAAAGATATCTCGAACATTAAAAACATCGTAATGATAACTTTCTTTAAAAATCTAAATAAAAGGAAAATATTCGAATGTGCTCGAGAAGGGCACTACAATAGTGTAAAGTGCAACAATTATAAGGTGACCAATTTGTTTTTTTATGTAAAAGATTGAGAGAGTAAAAATAAGATACAAATGGAACAAGAATATTCAACATCTCCATTAATAAAATAATTGACTCAATGACTCATGATAGTTACTTTACAAACTCAAGTCCCATTGAATTCAAATTCTACATAAAAATAGTACCCAAAAATATAAAAATATAAAATGTGGTTGAGAAGCCATACACGAGATTGCCATTTGGAAGAATGAAAATGACATAAAACCAACAGTTGGTTGGGAAGTTTTGTTGAAAGCAACTTTTATTAAAGTCTTTTGTTTTCTAGTTTCTACCAAATGCTACCCATCGACAATGGTTGGGCTGACTACCAAGCCTAAAGCTTTCATGTTTTAACTTGTGAGAGATGAAAAGGTTTTATTAAAGTCTTGATGAAAAGCTTTCGTGTCACGTAATCTCTCTCTCTCTCTCTCTCTCTCTCTCTATATATATAGGAAAATGTTAGGAAAATGTTTAGGTACTGACTGGTCAATACCCAAGATACTGACCCACCAATGGGGTGTTGGCATGTGGTATTTTTTATTTCACGTTTTACATTTATCTCCTTGTATTCTTCCAAAATAGGTCACGTGCCAGCACCTCATTGGTGAGATCAGTACCTAAACATCGTCTATATATATATATAAGGCATAAAAAAAAAAAGATGAAATATAGAAAAATTCAAGAAAAATAGTAATAGTATTCGAAAAATTCTCAAATTTCGTTCATCGATAGATTTTAATGAACTAATCATCCATAAAAAAAATTAAGATAAAATTTCATTAAAATCGATGTATTTTCATCAAGTTCCTTCCCGAAATTAAAATAAGAGATTCCTAATGAGAGACTCACTATAATATATATATATATATATAAGAAAAAAATATATTGCATGCAAATATTAAATATCCAAGAGTTTACTAGTGTTGAATACTTGCAAAAATATATTTCAAGCTTGGGCTAATATTCAGCCTGAGCCCAAATTGTTTAAATCAAATGGGCTCAACCCATCGAAACCCAGCCCATCTTAGCAAACTAAGCAACTGACAACTGACACCTATATTGTTCCTAAAGTGTTTTTGGTTTACGTTTGCTTTTCTCAAATTTCCCGCCTAACACCGTCAGAGCATCTCCCACCCACACTCTTAATTTATGACTCCAAGAGAATTTAGAGGATTGTAGAGAAAATGTTGCTCCCACCCATCCTATAAAATGTTGTTTCCAAGACAAAATTTAGAGAAGCCCATCTCCATTCTCTAAATTTAGAGAACTAATTTCCATCACCTAAAACCACTTTTTATCTTTTTTTATTCCAATTATATCCTTTTAACTTTTTCATTAAATTCAATTAATGTATAATAAAATTTAATTACAACATTTTATTAACATAAAAATTATACCACTAGAAATGTCTCATCTAGATCTTTAAAATGAGTCGAATATTGAATATTAATTAATAATTTTTTTATTTACCATACTTTATCATTTGGGCAATCTCTTATTAGAAATTGATAATTATAAGTTAGTGATAAAATAAAAACCCAAACCAAATACCCGAAAATAATAAATATTAATATTAAAAATTACAATAACATAAGAGCATTAAAATAAGGATAGAAAAAAAAAAAAAAAAAAAACTTAAATAATAATAACATAACATAATGTCGAGATACAAAAATTATATTTAAAATGGTTGATTGAAAAAGTTAGAAAAGAAATAAGTAGATTGGGAAAATTAGTTGATAAATGTTATAAAAGAAATAAGTAGATTAGGAAAATTAGTTGAAAAATGTTTTAGAACCTAAATATTAGTTATTATAAATTCATGCATTAATAAAACATTATATTTAAAAAAAAGTATAAAAAAAAAAATTACAAATGTTATTATAAATAATATTTGTTAAAATTTAGTTGAACAATAATTTATTAAAGAAACTAAAAATAATAATGAAAATATAAGTTATTGAAGATTATTGAAGATATAAATGGAAATAGGGATAGAGATGGAGATAAGGTTAGAGCATCTCCAATGCAAAAATGACTTGCATACCAATAATTATTGACATGACAACAATGTCAAGAGACTTGTTCCTATGTGGTATAAAAATAGACTTGATAGACAATCAATTCAAAATTTAGTCTCCAATGCTTCCGTCTAAAACACAATTTTTTTAATGACGTGTCAATCTTTTTTTCCTATTTTATTTTTTATTTTATTTTCTTACCAAAAATATATGAAAAATTAATGTCAGTTTTAAATATTTGCTGAGTCAACCTAAAAAATAGTTGTGCAACAGACCGTCTGAAAGTGGACGGTCATGTTGACAATGTCAAAAATTTTTTTTGCCATGTCAGCTTGAGGTTGGATATGCACGGTTGCATTGGAGACACGATTATTAACATAACGTCTATTTATCCTACGTGGCATCTCTTTTTTTCACAAGCCATACTTGCATTGGAGATGCTCTTAGAGAGTGTGGTGGGAGTGAAAAATTTTTAGAGATGGAATCTTGAAGGAATATTCCTTTTTGGTTCTCTAAACTAGAGATAGAGATAGAGATAGATAATGGGTAGGAGATGCTCTCTGGAGTAAATTATGTTAGGCAATACCAATGTGACACTAAAATTAATTATTAATAATAATAAAAATAAAAAATAATAAATAATAAATCATACAATAGAAGATTTTGCAAACTATCATCTTAAACTGTCGAGAAAAGCTTCTTGGGTGAAAGTAGTCCGATGAATCTTTTGGTGGTAAGTAGGACAATTTATAGCAAACTAATTGCCTTCAATTCTAGCTTAAATATATATATTAAAGGAAATTTGCATTAAACTTGCAAGTTCCTGCTGTGTAAAGTTTTGGAAATTTTATTAATTTCTATACATGGCAAAAAAAAAAAAAAATTAGCAAAACAAGTTTAAGAAAGTCGAAAACAAAAGGAAAAAAGATTCAATAAAGATTAAATATATATTTATTGTTTTTAATATATTTTTTCAAGTGTAGTGAAAAGAAAAAGGAAAATACCAAGTTAGGGTGTAATAAATTCTGAATAATTAGTTTCTTTTTTATTTAATTAGGAAAATTAAATAGTTATATTGTTTTCAAAATAAATAAATAACTATTTTGGTAAGTAGGACAATTTATAGCAAACCTCATTGCCTTCAATTCCAGCTTAAATATATGTTAAAGGAAATTTGCATAAAACTTGCAAGTTCTTGAAGTGTAATTTTTATTAGTTTGGGGTAATCATATCTTTCAATTAACTAATTACTTTTTTTTTTTTTTTGGGGAAAAAACTCCTCTAAAAAGACCATTAAAATCAATTTTATTATTTTCGTTTCACATGCAAATTTGTTGATTGAATTAGATTATACCCTTCACTTTAATATCTAATTAACGGACTAAAAAATATAATGATATGTAAATTATGAAACATATTACTCTGAAATACTTATTAGCAATTAAATATTATTATTAATATTGTTCAAATTGGCATTTTGATGTTATATAACATGTTTATACAAAAATGAATATCATCAATGTCACTTTAACAATCCAATTTTAAAAACATAAATAATAAACACTAAATATATAATAGTAAAAGTATTGAGGATTAAAAATCAAAATAACATGGTATTATTAATTTATTATGTCTAAATTGATAAAAAAAATAAAATAAAAAGGGGAAAAGAAAAACGACTCCTTAAATCGAAAATAACATATGATATGATAGAAGAAAAAAAAAAAAAAATGCAAACCCTAGAATCATGACCCGTACTAATTACTACCAGTATCCAAATAAACTATCAGCAGTACTTTGCGCTAACCTATCATTCTCTGATATCTCCGCCTTGTCAGGATGATAATTCAATTGAGAATAGTAAGAAGGTGGATAATTATAAGGACAATTTGAAGTGGGATATCCCTGTTGTGGATTGTAATTATCAGAATACCAAGGAAAATCATATTGAGAGGGTGGATTAGATGGTGGTGGTGGATTCTCAACATTTGAAGCATGTGGTGGATTAGATGGTGGTGGTGGATTCTCAACATTTGAAGCATGTGGTGGATTAGAGTATCGAGAAGTCCCCGATCTTTCAAAATTTGAATCCGAAAAGTGCTGCTTCTTTCCATCGTCAATCACAATGCCCTTTCCTTTGTCACGCTTCTTTCCATTTTCAGTCACAATGCCCTTTCCTTTGTCCCGCTTCTTTCCTTCTTCAATCACAATGCCCTTTCCTTTGTCACGAGTCGTAGGGATAGGTGGAGGGGGATAGTTAGGCGGACTAGATGACTGTTGAGGAGGTGACTGTTGTGGCCAGTCATTATCTGTTTGAGTATGCACACTACGTGTTTTTGGTTTACGTTTACTTTTCTCAGATATCCCGCCTAACATTGTCACGAGTAAATTATGTTAGGCAATATCAATGTAAACACTAAAATTAGTTAATTAAATAATAATAATAATAACAATAGAAATAGAAAAAAAAAAAAAAAAAAATCATACAATTGAAGATTTTGCAAATTCTCATCTTAAACTGTCGAGAAAAAGCTTCTTGGGTGAAACTGTGAAAGTAGTCAGATGAATCTTGGTGGTAAGTAGGACAATTTATAGCAAACTAATTGCCTTCAATTATAGCTTAAATATATATTAAAGGAAATTTGCATTAAACTTGCAAGTTCCTGTTGTGTAAAGTTTTTGAAATTTTATTAATTTCTATACATGCTTAAAAAAAAAAAAAATTGGCAAAAAAAGTTTAAGAAAGTGGAAAACAAAAGGAAGAAAGATTCTATAAAGATTCAATATATATTTATTGTTTTTAATATATTTTTCAAGTGTAGTGAGAAGAAAAAGGAAAATACCAAGTTGGGTTGTAATAAATTCTGAATAATTAGTTTCTTTTTTTGATTAGGAAAATTAACTAGTTATATTATTTTAAAAATAAATAAACAACTATTTTGGTAATTAGTAGGACAATTTATAGCAAACCTATTGCCTTCAATTATAGCTTAAATATATATTAAAGGAAATTTGCATAAAACTTGTAAGTTCTTGAAGAGTTTTTGGAAATTTAATTAATTTCTATTCAACTTAACAAGGTTAAGAAAAAAAAAAAAACTTTTAACAAAACAACTTAACAAGGTTAAGTTACTTAAAAAAAAAAAAAAGGAATAAAGAAAGTGGATACATACATATATATATATACACACAGAAATTCTATTATCAGTTCGAACTAACAAAAGTTATATCAGTTCCTTGTATGTGGGCCGCTGAATTTAAATACTTTGACTTGGCTGTATGCACTTGTCAATCAAAATATTTAAATCTAGTGGCCCACATACAAGGAACTGATATAACTTTTATCAGTTCGAACTGATAATAGAAAGACTGTATATATATATATATATATATATATATATATATATAACAATCTCATGTAATATAGCATATTATACATATACATATATTATTTTTAATATATTTTTGTTTCGTAATCTTTGAATAATTTGTATAATATTTTGTCCAACTGTACTGAAAAGAAAAGTCAATTACCGAAAAAGGAAAAGTCCAAATTGGGTTGTAATATATTCTGAATAATAAGTTTTTTTTTTTTTAGGAAAATTAACAAGTTTTATTATTTTCAAAACAATTAAATAATAACCAGTTTAAGTTAGGCTATGAACCAAAATCCGAACCCGAAATATTCGGTTAGGGCACATCAAGAAGTTACAAATACAATGCTTTCCAAATGTGCAGAAATGTGGAGAGTTCACATTTGTTGTTTTATTATTATTATTACTAGTTTGCAGCCCATCCAATGTGTGGGCACCGTCAAATATAACAGAATCGTCAATGGATTTATGCTTTAAAAAAATTTCATATTATTTTAATTGCATTCAATGTTCAAAATTTTTCAAGTGCCTCTTATATCAGGCTTGAATTGTATTAATTTTTTTATCATTTCAAATCCAATTTAAGGTGTAAACTATTTGATTTGTGAAAGGAAAAAAAAAAAAAAAAAAAAATCAAACGCAATCGTCATCGGATATACATTTTAAAATTTCGTTGAATTCTTCTATTTTCGCTTTATTGCTCTAATTATAATAAATCATCATGCTATACATTGAATACATATACACACACATACATTTAAAGTGTATTAAGTAGATTAAATAGAATAAATGCTTAATTCATATTTAAAATATATGGAATAGGAGGAATGCCAATAGAATATGGAAAAAAAATTAAGATTATGAAAGAATTAAATATTTATTAATAATATTAAAAATATTTATCAATCATATATTGAATAGATTGAATGAAAGGAATGTCACAAGAATACAAAATAATTAAATATTTAATTATTAATTATATATTAAATAGGAGGAATGCCAAAAGAATATGAAAAAATAATATTAAAAAATAAATATTTAATATATATATTAATCATATATTAAATAGATCGAATATTTATTAATCATATATTAAATTGATTGAATATAAGGAATGCTAAAAGAATATGAAAAAATAATAAAAAATAATATATTTATTAATAATATATTTAATAGATTGAATAGGAGAAGATTATGAAAAAATATTTATTTATTAGTAATAGTGATATATATAATAAACAAATTTGTTAATTATATATTGAATAAATTAGATAGGAGGAATGCCAAAAGAATATGATAAAAATTAATATTAATAACAATTAAATATATGAGAATTAATGGACAAATAATGGAGAATTTCACTTTCGAATTTATTGTTATCAACCAATCACAAACATCAATTATTGACTAATGGTAAAAGTTAACATCGACATATCAGAGTGGGTAAAAAAGCACATATAATTGAGCTTGGTGCTTGGCATTGACACCGTGTCACCTTTAAAAATATATATATTTAAAATCAATAATGCTAAACATCTCACTTTTTTTATCCCATATCCCACTACATGTGGCATGTGAGGTGTCAAATTATGAGTGGATACACATTAATTATGATTTATCTCACCTACCCCATGTATCCACTCACAATTTGACACTTCACATGCCACATGTGGTGGGATGTGTAGCATTATTGCCACATATGTTTGGGCAAATAACGTGCAAAAACATAGAGACCAAAATGATAAAACCCCTAATAATAATAACAAACATATCAAAATAATAGCAGTAACGCACATTTCAGCTAAAATGAAATGTGCACCACCCCCCCCACAAAAAAAAATGGATGACATGTGTCCATGGAAGGGGTAAATTTGTCCAAAAGATAAGTAAATTTGTCCAAACATGGTTATCTTTTGGACAAATTTACCCCCTCCCTAGACACATGTCGTCTTTTGGGAGGGGGGGTAATGCTTACCCCCCTTGTAGGGGGGGTGAGCAAAATGGATTTCCATCTTTTTCATCCCAACACATGTGGCACTAGAAATATCAAATAGTGAGTGGATACATATGGTTGGTAAGATAAAGCATCATTAATGTGCATCCATTCACAATTTGACACCTCACATTCCACATGTGTTGGATTAAAAAGTTGGGATTTTAGGTGAGATGTCTAGTATTATTCAAATAATAACAACAACAATAGTAATAATAATAATAATAATAATAATAATAATAATATCAACATAATAAAAATAATAATAAATATATCAACATAATAAAAATAATAATAAATATATCAAAATAACAACAACAACAACAACAACAATAATAATAATATATTTTTTTGAAAGAATAATAATAATATTAATATTAATAAAATTTAAAAATAATGGTATATATTAATAATGATAATAATAATATATATTATACAATAATAATACATATAATAATAATAATAATAATAATAATAATAATAATAATGATAATAAATTTTAATAATAATAACAATAATTTTTAAAATAATATAATTTTTTTATATTAAATTAAATAAGTATTATATAAATTTAATTAAACAAAAATAAAAATAAAATGTTATTCAAATAATATAAATCTAAAAATAATAAAATGTTATTCAAATAATATAAATCTTCTTTCAAAAAAAATATGTAAACCTAAAAATTCTATACGATAAATATAATATTAAAAACAATTATCAAATATTATTGATATTTGTTACATCATACATGAATGATAAAATATTAATTATTATTTTAAAAAAATCTATTTTATAATATGTTTTATATTCTAAAAATATATCAATCTTATTAGTTAATAAAATATCGAGGATCAAAAATCACATCCAAACATTGTATAACTTAATATAGTTTAATACAAAATATCACCAAACACAGGATTGTATAAGAATAATACAGTCAAATGCAATACAATCCAATACAATCCAGTATAATATAATACAATTTGTCAAACGAGCCTTTGCTACCTTGGAAATGTAAAGTCAACAACATTAAGCATCCACTTCTCATTCTCTGGTATCTCCGGCTTGTCAGGATAATAATTCCATGGAGCATAGATAGATGGATGAGGAGGATCCGTCTTGTGGATTCCAATTAGTAGAATAATAAGGAAATTCGTATCCACATGGTAGAATAGACAATGGTGGTCGATTAGAAGACCCTGATTTAATTTTCAAAATATACAAGATGTATATCAGAAGCGGAATCTGAAGAGTGCTGATTCTTTTCATCTTCAATCATAATGCCCTTTCCTTTACGGGGAGCACGAGACGTAGACGGGCGGCTAGACGATCCTTGACGACGACGCGGCATGTTAGCCGGAGTAGATGATTGTTGGTTGAGCCATTATCACTAGTTTGATTAGCATGTGTTATGTACTTATGTCATCATCTATCCGAGTACGCACACTAGGTGTTTGAGTAGCATGTGATAGGTCATCATCATACTAAGGGTTAGTTTGGTATTGCTGTAAATTATATAATAATCACTGTTAGCTGTGTTGAAGGAATAATCAACTGTGAAGTTAATCGGTACATGTTTGGTTAATTGTACTTTTAAAACTACTGTATAGCTTAAAAACAATATATATATATTTGGTAATTTTATTTCAAAAGTCTGAAATTAGTTACGATGACTAAAATACACATTATTTTGGAACCATATTTCATTTTTTTTTCATTAATTATATATATTAAATCAATATATAAGTAGAATATTTAAATTAGGAAAAAAAATCTATACGAACAATAAAAAGATTTTATAAAATCTGATTTAATTAGAATATTCAATTTTAAGATGAAATAAGGTATATAAATGATTTTGGTTTGATTTCATAAGAATAATAATGATATTTTAAAAGATTCCTTAAATGCTGAAATAGATTATTCCATAATCAATCTCAAAAAATAACCCCCACCTACTTCCAAAAGCACCGTCAAAACTTACCATATTATCAATTAATCACTTTTGGAAATGTTAGTAAACATTATTTTATATCAAAATTATAAAATAAGTTGATTTTAACTTTTCAAAAACAATATCAAACTGACTCTAAGTGTTTTTAGTTTAAGTTTACTTTTCTCAAATTTCCCGCCTAAAATTGTCAAGAGTAAATTATGTTAGGCAATACCAATGTGAGACTAAAATTAATAAATAATAAAAATAGAAAAAAAAAAAATTCATACAATAGAAGATTTTGCAAGCTCTCATCTTAAACTGCCGAGAAAAGCTTCTTGGGTGAAAGTAGTCCGATGAATGTTGGTGGTAAGTGGACAATTAATAGCAAACTAATTGCCTTCAATTATAGCTTAAATATATATTAAAGGAAATTTACATTAAACTTGAAAGTTCCTGCTGTGTAAAGTTTTGGAAATTTTATTGATTTCTATATATGGCCAAAAAAAAAAAAAAAAAAAAAAAAAAAAAAAAAAAAAAAAAACAACTTTTAGCAAAACAAGTTTAAGAAAGTCGAAAACAAAAGGATAAAGATTCAATAAAGACTCAATATATATTTATTGTTTTTAATATATTTTTTCAAGTGTAGTGAATAGAAAAAGGAAAATACCAAGTTATGATGTAATAAATTATGAATAATTAGTTTCTTTTTTATTTAGGAAAATTAACTAGTTATATTGTTTTCAAAATAAATAAACAATTATTTTGGTAAGTAGGACAATTTGTAGCAAACTCATTGCCTTCAATTCCAGCTTAAATATATATTACAGGAAATTTGCATTAAACTTGCAAGTTCTTGAAGTGTAATTTTTATTAGTTTGGTAATCATAATTAACTAATTACTTTTTTTTTTTTTGGGAAAAAACTCCTCTAAAAAGACCATTAAAATCAATTTTATTATTTTCGTTTCACATGCAAATTTGTTGATTGAATTTAATTATAGCCTTCACTTTAGTATCTAATTAACGGACTAAAAAATATAATGATATGTAAATTATGAAACATATTACTCTGAAATACTTATTAGCAATTAAATATTATTATTAATATTGTTCACAGTGGCATTTTGATGTTATATAACATGCTTATCCAAAAATCATGTATACTGTACGTCTCCAAGATATATGATAATTTGTTAGAATAAATGGATAGGAATATGAATATATATATATATATATATATATATATATATTTAACAATCCAATTTTAAAAACAAAAATAATAAACACTAAATATATAATAGTAAAAGTATTGAGGATTAATAAAACTCAAAATAACATGGTATTATTAATTATTATGTCTAAATTGAAAAAAAAAAAAAAAAAAAAAAGACGACTCCCTAATTAAATCGAAAATAACATATGATACGATAGGAAAAAAAAAAAAAAAACCCTACAAACCCTAGAATCATGGCCCATACTAGCTAGTTACTATCAATAACCAAAGATTTTTTAGCAAAATCATGCGCCAGCTGTTCATTCTCTGATATCTCCGCGTTGTCAGGATGATAATTCAATTGAGAATAGTCAGAAGATGGAAGATAATGATAATATGAAGGGGGATATCCCTGTTGTGGATTGTAGTTATCAGAATAGTAAGGAAAATCATATTGAGAGGGTGGATTAGATGGTGGTGGTGGATTCTCAACATTTGAAGCATGTGGTGGATTATAGTATTGAGAAGTCCTCGATCTTTCAGAATGTGTATCAAAATCAGAATCCGAAGAGTGCTGCTTCTTTCCATCGTCAATCACAATGCCCTTTCCTTTGTCACGCTTCTTTCCATTTTCAGTCACAATGCCCTTTCCTTTGTCCCGCTTCTTTCCTTCTTCAATCACAATGCCCTTTCCTCTGTCACGAGACGTAGGGACAGGTGGAGGGGGATAGTTAGGCGGACTAGATGACTGTTGAGGAGGTGACTGTTGTGGCCAATCATTATCTGTTTGAGTATGCACACTACGTGTTTTTGGTTTACGTTTACTTTTCTCAGATGTCCCGCCTAACATTGTCAAGAGTAAATTATGTTAGGCAATATCAATGTAAACACTAAAATTAATTAATTAATAATAATAATAACAATAGAAATAGAAAAAAAAAAAAAAAAAATCATACAATTGAAGATTTTGCAAATTCTCATCTTAAACTGTCGAGAAAAGCTTCTTGGGTGAAACTGTGAAAGTAGTCAGATGAATCTTGGTGGTAAGTAGGACAATTTATAGCAAACTAATTTCCTTCAATTATAGCTTAAATATATATTAAAGGAAATTTTCATTAAACTTGCAAGTTCCTGTTGTGTAAAGTTTTGGAAATTTTATTAATTTCTATACATGCTTTAAAAAAAAAAAAAAATTTGGCAAAAAAAGTTTAAGAAAGTGGAAAACAAAAGGAAGAAAGATTCTATAAAGATTCAATATATATTTATTGTTTTTAATATATTTTTCAAGTGTAGTGAGAAGAAAAAGGAAAATACCAAGTTGGGTTGTAATAAATTCTGAATAATTAGTTTCTTTTTTTGTTTAGGAAAATTAACTAGTTATATTATTTTAAAAATAAATAAACAACTATTTTGGTAATTAGTAGGACAATTTATAGCAAACCTATGGCCTTCAATTCTAGCTTAAATATTTATTAAAGGAAATTTGCATAAAACTTGCAAGTTCTTGAAGAGTTTTTGGAAATTTAATTAATTTCTATGCAACTTAACAAGGTTAAGTTACTTAAAAAAAAAAAAAAAGGAATAAAGATTCTATAAAGATTCAATATCAAAGAAAACGAAAGTGGATACATACATATATTATTTTTAATATATTTTTGTTTCGTAATCTTTGAATAATTTGTATAATATTTTGTCCAACTGTACTGAAAAGAAAAGTCAATTACCGAAAAAGGAAAAGTCCAAATTGGGTTGTAATATATTCTGAATAATAAGTTTTTTTTTTTTTAGGAAAATTAACAAGTTTTATTATTTTCAAAACAATTAAATAATAACCAGTTTAAGTTAGGCTATGAACCAGAATCCGAACCCGAAATATTCGGTTAGGGCACATCAAGAAGCTACAAATACAATGCTTTCCAAATGTGCAGAAATGTGGAGAGTTCACATTTGTTGTTTTATTATTATTATTACTAGTTTGCAGCCCGTCCAATGTGCGGGCACCGTCAAATATAACAAAATCGTCAATGAATTTATGTTTTAAAAAATTTTCATATTCTTTTAATTGCTTTCAATGTTCAAAATTTTTCAAGTGCCTCTTATATCAGGCTTGAATTGTATTAATTTTTTTTTTTATCATTTCAAATCCAATTTAAGGTGTAAACTATTGATTTGTGAAAGGAAAAAAAAAAAAAAAAAAAAAAATCAAACGCAATCGTCATTGGATATACATTTTAAAATTTCGTTGAATTCTTCTATTTTCACTTTATTGCTCTAATTATAATAAATCATCATGCTATACATTGAATACATATACACACACATACATTTAAAGTGTATTAAATAGATTAAATAGAATAAATGCTTAATTCATATTTAAAATATATGGAATAGGAGGAATGCCAATAGAATATGGAAAAAAAAAAATTAAGATTATGAAAGAATTAAATATTTATTAATAATATTAAAAATATCTATCAATCATATATTGAATAGATTGAATGAAAGGAATGTCACAAGAATACAAAAGAATTAAATATTTATTAATTATATATTAAATAGGAGGAATGCCAAAAGAATATGAAAAAATAATATGAAAAAATAAATATTTAATATATTTATTAATAATATATTAAATAGATCGAATATTTATTAATCATATATTAAATTGATTGAATATAAGGAATGTTAAAATAATATGAAAAATAATAAAAATAATATATTTATTAATAATATATTTAATAGATTGAATAGGAGAAGATTATGAAAAAATATTTATTTATTAGTAATATTGATATATATAATAAACAAATTTGTTAATTATATATTGAATAAATTAGATAGGAGGAATGCCAAAAGAATATGATAAAAATTAATATTAATAACAATTAAATATATGAGAATTAATGGACAAATAATGGAGAATTTCACTTTCGAATTTATTGTTATCAACCAATCACAAACATCAATTATTGACTAATGGTAAAAGTTAACATCGACATATCAGAGTGGGTAAAAAAGCACGTATAATTGAGCTTGGTGCTTGGCATTGACACCGTGTCACCTTTAAAAATATATATATTTAAAATCAATAATGCTAAACATCCCACTTTTTTTATCCCACTACATGTGGCATGTGAGGTGTCAAATTATGAGTGGATACACATTAATTATGATTTATCTCACCAACCTCATGTATCCATTCACAATTTGACACTTCACATGCCACATGTGGTGGGATGTGTAGCATTATTGCCACATATGTTTGGGCAAATAACGTGCAAAAAAATAGGGACCAAAATGATAAAACCCCTAATAATAATAACAAACATATCAAACTAATAGCAGTAACGCGCATTCCAGAGCCCCCCCCCCCCCCCCAAATGGATGACATGTGTCCATGGAAGGGGTAAATTTGTCCAAACATGGTTATCTTTTGGACAAATTTACCCCCTCCCAAGACACATGTCGTCTTTTTGGGAGGGGGGGTAATGCTTACCCCCCTTGTAGGGGGGGTGAGCAAAAATGGACTCCCATCTTTTTCATCCCAACACATGTGGCACTAGAAATGTCAAATGGTGAGTGGATACATATGGTTGGTGAGATAAAGCATCATTAATGTGTATCCATTCACAATTTGACACCTCACATGCCACATGTGTTGGATTAAAAAGTTGGGATTTTAGGTGGGATGTTTAGTATTATTCAAATAATAACAACAACAATAGTAATAATAATAATAATAATAATATCAACATAATAAAAATAATAATAAATATATCAACATAATAATAATAATAATAAATATATCAAAATAACAACAACAACAACAACAACAACAACAACAACAACAACAACAATAATAATAATAATAATAATAATATATTTTTCTGAAAGAATAATAATAATATTAATAAAATTTAAAAATAATAGTATATATTAATAATGATAATAATAATATATATTATACAATAATAATAATAATAATAATAATAATAATAATAATAATAATAATAATAATAATGATAATAAATTTTAATAATAATAACAATAATTTTTAAAATAATATAATTTTTTTATATTAAATTAAATAAGTATTATATAAATTTAATTAAACGAAAATAAAAATAAAATGTTATTCAAATAATATAAATCTAAAAATAATAAAATGTTATTCAAATAATATAAATCTTCCTTCAAAAAAAATATGTAAACCTAAAAATTCTATACGATAAATATAATATTAAAAACAATTATCAAATATTATTGATATTTGTTACATCATACATGAATGATAAAATATTAATTATTATTTAAAAAAAAATATATTTTATAATATGTTTTATATTCTAAAAATATATCAATCTTATTAGTTAATAAAATATCGAGGAACAAAAATCACATCCAAACATTGTATAATTTAATATAGTTTAATACAAAATATCACCAAACACATGATTGTATAAGAATAATACAGTCAAATGCAATACAATCCAATACAATCCAGTATAATATAATACAATTTGTCAAACGAGCCTTTGCTACCTTGGAAATGTAAAGTCAACAACATTAAGCATCCACTTCTCATTTTCTGGTATCTCCAGCTTGTCAGGATAATAATTCCATGGAGCATAGATAGATGGATGAGGAGGATCCGTCTTGTGGATTCCAATTAGTAGAATAATAAGGAAATTCGTATCCACATGGTAAAATAGACAGTGGTGGTGGATTAGAAGACCCTGATTTTTCAAAATATACAAGATGTATATCAGAAGCGGAATCTGAAGAGTGCTGATTCTTTTCATCTTCAATCATAATGCCCTTTCCTTTACGGGGAGCACGAGACGTAGACGGGCGGCTAGACGATCCTTGACAACGACGCGGCATGTTAGCTGGAGTAGATGATTGTTGGTTGAGCCATTATCACTAGTTTGATTAGCATGTGTTATGTACTTATGTCATCATCTATCCGAGTACGCACACTAGGTGTTTGAGTACCATGTGATAGGTCATCATCATACTAAGGGTTAGTTTGGTATTGCTGTAAATTATATAATAATCACTGTTAGCTGTGCTGAAGGAATAATCAACTATGAAGTTAATCGGTACATGTTTGGTTAATTGTACTTTTTAAAACTACTGTATAGCTCAAAAACAATATACATATATTTGGTAATTTTATTTCAAAAGTCTGAAATTAGTTACGATGACTAAAATACACATTATTTTGGAACCATATTTCATTTTTTTTTTCATTAATTATATATATTAAATCAATATATAAGTAGAATATTTAAATTAGGAAAAAAAATCTATACGAACAATAAAAAGATTTTATAAAATCTGATTTAATTAGAATATTTAATTTTAAGATGAAATAAGGTATATAAATGATTTTGGTTTGATTTCATAAGAATAATAATGATATTTTAAAAGATTCCTTAAATGCTGAAATAGATTATTCCATAATCAATCTCAAAAAATAACCCCCACCTACTTCCAAAAGCACCGTCAAAACTTACTATATTATCAATTAATCACTTTTGGAAATGTTATTAAACATTATTTTATGTCAAAATTATAAAATAAGTTGATTTTAACTTTTCAAAAACAATATCAAACTGACTCTAAGTGTTTTTAGTTTAAGTTTACTTTTCTCAAATTTCCCGCCTAAAATTGTCAAGAGTAATTATGTTAGGCAATACCAATGTGAGACTAAAATTAATAAATAATAAAAATAGAAAAAAAAAAAAAAAAAAACATACAGTTGAAGATTTTGCAAATTCTCATCTTAAACTGTCGAGAAAAGCTTCTTGGGTGAAAGTAGTCCGATGAATGTTGGTGGTAAGTGGACAATTAATAGCAAACTAATTGCCTTCAATTATAGCTTAAATATATATTAAAGGAAATTTACATTAAACTTGAAAGTTCCTGCTGTGTAAAGTTTTGGAAATTTTATTGATTTCTATATATGGCCAAAAAAAAAAAAAAAAAAAAAAAAAAAAACTTGTAGCAAAACAAGTTTAAGAAAGTCGAAAACAAAAGGATAAAAGATTCAATAAAGACTCAATATATATTTATTGTTTTTAATATATTTTTTCAAGTGTAGTGAATAGAAAAAGGAAAATACCAAGTTAGGATGTAATAAATTCTGAATAATTAGTTTCTTTTTTATTTAATTAGGAAAATTAACTAGTTATATTGTTTTCAAAATAAATAAACAATTATTTTGGTAAGTAGGACAATTTGTAGCAAACTCATTGCCTTCAATTCCAGCTTAAATATATATTACAGGAAATTTGCATTAAACTTGCAAGTTCTTGAAGTGTAATTTTTATTAGTTTGGTAATTATAATTAACTAATTACTATTTTTTTTTTTTGGGAAAAAACTCCTCTAAAAAGACCATTAAAATCAATTTTATTATTTTCGTTTCACATGCAAATTTGTTGATTGAATTAGATTATATATAGCCTCCACTTTAATATCTAATTAACGGACTAAAAATATAATGATATGTAAATTATGAAACATATTACTCTGAAATACTTATTAGCAATTATATATTATTATTAATATTGTTCACAGTGGCATTTTGATGTTATATAACATGCTTATCCAAAAATCATGTATACTGTACGTCTCCAAGATATATGATAATTTGTTAGAATAAATGGATAGGAATATGAATATATATATATATATATATATATATATATATATTTTAACAATCCAATTTTAAAAACAAAAATAATAAACACTAAATATATAATAGTAAAAGTATTGAGGATTAAAACTCAAAATAACATGGTATTATTAATTTATTATGTCTAAATTGAAAAAAAAGAAAAAGAAAAAGAAAAACGACTCCCTAATTAAATCGAAAATAACATATGATATGATAGGAAAAAAAAAAAAAAAAAAAAAAACCCTACAAACCCTAGAATCATGGCCCGTACTAGCTAGTTACTATCAGTAACCAAAGATTTTTTTAGCAAAATCATGCGCCAACTGTTCATCCTCTGATATCTCCGCGTTGTCAGGATGATAATTCAATTGAGAATAGTCAGAAGATGGAAGATAATGATAATATGAAGGGGGATATCCCTGTTGTGGATTGTAGTTATCAGAATAGTAAGGAAAATCATATCCAGAGGGTGGATTAGATGGTGGTGGTGGATTCTCAACATTTGAAGCATGTGGTGGATTATAGTATTGAGAAGTCCTCGATCTTTCAGAATGTGTATCAAAATCAGAATCCGAAGAGTGCTGCTTCTTTCCATCGTCAATCACAATGCCCTTTCCTTTGTCACGCTTCTTTCCATTTTCAGTCACAATGCCCTTTCCTTTGTCCCGCTTCTTTCCTTCTTCAATCACAATGCCCTTTCCTCTGTCACGAGACGTAGGGACAGGTGGAGGGGGATAGTTAGGCGGACTAGATGACTGTTGAGGAGGTGACTGTTGTGGCCAGTCATTATCTGTTTGAGTATGCACACTACGTGTTTTTGGTTTACGTTTACTTTTCTCAGATGTCCCGCCTAACATTGTCAAGAGTAAATTATGTTAGGCAATATCAATGTAAACACTAAAATTAATTAATTAATAATAATAATAACAATATAAATAGAAAAAAAAAAAAAAAAAAAATCATACAATTGAAGATTTTGCAAATTCTCATCTTAAACTGTCGAGAAAAGCTTCTTGGGTGAAACTGTGAAAGTAGTCAGATGAATCTTGGTGGTAAGTAGGACAATTTATAGCAAACTAATTTCCTTCAATTATAGCTTAAATATATATTAAAGGAAATTTGCATTAAACTTGCAAGTTCCTGTTGTGTAAAGTTTTGGAAATTTTATTAATTTCTATACATGCTTAAAAAAAAAATTATAAAAAAAAAATTTAGCAAAAAAAGTTTAAGAAAGTGGAAAACAAAAGGAAGAAAGATTCTATAAAGATTCAATATATATTTATTGTTTTTAATATATTTTTCAAGTGTAGTGAGAAGAAAAAGGAAAATACCAAGTTGGGTTGTAATAAATTCTGAATAATTAGTTCCTTTTTTGTTTGGGAAAATTAACTAGTTATATTATTTTAAAAATAAATAAACAACTATTTTGGTAATTAGTAGGACAATTTATAGCAAACCTATTGCCTTCAATTCTAGCTTAAATATATATTAAAGGAAATTTGCATTAAACTTGCAAGTTCTTGAAGAGTTTTTGGAAATTTTATTGATTTCTATGCCGGGTCATTAAAAAAAAAAAAAAAAAAAAAAAAACTTTTAACAAATCAAGGTTAAGAAACTTGAAAAAAAAAAAAAAAAAAGGAATAAAGATTCTATAAAGATTCAATATCAAAGAAAAGCAAAGTGGATATACATATATAAAGATTCTAGTGTGCCAATGCCTAATTTGTTAAAAATATGTTTAAAATTCGTTATGTAATATAATTGATTATTTTTCTTTTAAGGTAAATTCACTCATGTAGTATGATTCATGTATTTCATCAAAGACTAACAAATATAAAATTTTATATGAGTTTTTTAATTTAAATTTGTAAAGGTAAATTGTGTTTAATTAATATTTTCTATGAGTTTTTAATTTAAATTTGTAGAGGTAAATTGTGTTTAATTAAGGTTCATTTATTTTTATTTATTTATTTCCTTTTCTTTTTCATATAGAAAAGTGTTTTGTTTAAACTCACAAAAGCTTTTATATATATATATATATATATATATATACAGTTCTTCTATTGTAAGTTGGAATTGATATAAAATATATCAGTTCCTTGCGTGTGGACCATTGAATTTAAAAGATGCTTTGACAAGTGCATACAGCCAAGTTAAAGCATTTAAATCCAGTGGTCCACATGTAAGGAACTGATATATTTTATATCAGTTCGAACTGATAATAGAAAAACCGTAAACCCCATATATATATATATATATATATATATATATATAAGTACACCCCACATTTTACCAAATATATCCATTCTAATTTTTTCTATAAATACCATAAATTAATATATTATAATATAACTAATAAAAATTAAACAATACAGGAGAAGACTCCTCCTTTACAAGCCACAATATCCTCGTAAAGAAAAGAAAAAAAACGAAGATGTACTTAAAAAGAAAAAAAAAAAAAAAAAATTGATCTTCATTATCAAAAGACTTGGCTTTCAGGTTTCAAGCAATCCTTTAATTTTTATTATCCATTTGGTTTTGAAACCAACCTAAAAATCAGACTTTTGAAAAGGAATTTAGAGAAAGATGATGTTACATAGGGCCATAGAGGTAACTTTCAAAGATTTAAACAAAAATTAAAATCAAATCTGATAATCAATAGCTCTCTCTTTTTATGTTTATTAGACTTTAGTTTTTAAACAAAAAATTTAAGTTTTCTGATTTTATTTATTTTATTTTATTAAAAGTTTTGGGTGCCGATATTAACACCTATAAAATTTATTAGTACGTTCATATTTTATTAAAGAAAAATTAATTACAAAAATATCCAAATAGAAATTTACCAATAAGGACAAGTTACTTTAATTAAAAATAAACCAAATACTATATACACTCATTAGTTACACTCAATCTTCAACTATATTTCTTTATTAAAAAAAATTACCTGTTAAACTCTAATTTTATTCAAGTTTCAATCTTTCTCATTATCATATGATTATCATATTGTTTTTGTCTTTGTTTTATGTTTATTTATGAACTCTATCAATAAACAATTTTTTTTTATTTTTTTTTATTTTATTATTTTTTTTTTAATGTTAGCGATAGATATCAATAAGTTTTTTTTTTTTTTTTTTTTTTTTAAAAATTTATTTATTATTATATATTTTTTTAAGTATATATATATTTTTAAGATAACTGTATAAATAAGAGAATTCTAGATTGAAAATCTTTTAACTCTATATACGGTTCCACATATTCCATTTTATAAGACTCCTACATTCGAGATATTTCTAAAAGTAAATTAGACCATCATTAAAAGAGAATTTAATTACAAAAACAATATGATTTTTTTTAATAATTTGGGTGTGATAATAATTTAGAGTGTTTATAAATAATATGTATTAAAATAAATATATTAATTTCAATGAGGGTACTATTGACATTAGGATGAGTGTTTATAGTAATATTTATTTTTAAAATTTTAAACATGGGTATACTTATGAAAATGGGTGTACTAATAAGTTTTATGAGTGTCAATACCCGTACCTAACTGTTTTTCATAGTAGTGAAATAATCAAATGACATAACCAAAGGTTTTTAAGGGTGTTAATATCGTCACTCAATATATTTTCTTTCAATAATGCTAGTTTAAATGTGGTGTTTAAATGACATGGCAACACTTTTAATCCATTTATTTAAATTGTATTAGATTTGTATGATTTAAATGAATGAATTAGAGTATTGTCACGTTATTTGGACATCAAATTTGAATAATGTAGCGTTACTCATTTTCTTTTCGAATCAATAACATCGAGCTTGCGGTTCAACTTGAACCTTCGATAAGATATGACGTGGCATAGTTGGCCCGACCCAATCGTATCAAAGCACTTGTCAGTATCGAAAAAAACAAAAGAGGGAGCCACCTATTTAAACAACAAGAAGTTTCAGCACTCTTTGCCTCTTTGGTTTCGTCGCCTCTCTATTTCTCTTACAAACTCAAATGGCAGCCACTACAGGTGCATCGGTCTCCATCAACTCTCGCCTGGTATATCAATATACATATATATATATTTTATGTTGATGATTTTATATTCGATTTGATTTTACTGTTGGGTTTTTTCTTATTGTGGGAATTTATTTGTGTGTGTTTTTCTCTTATATCAATTTTTGTTGGGATTCTTCGAAATCAGCTGTTATACGTAAAAGGACTAACTGGGTATTTTTTTTTTGGGTATGATTTGTTCACTTGAAATCTGCATAATCTCTAATTAAGTGGAATATGCATGTTGAATGATTGTTTTCTTGGAAAATTTAGATCTTTGAAACTGAAGAAATGAAAGTTGAGTCTGTGTATATTTTAACCTACCAAAAAGGTTAATTTTTTTTGGATGATTACTATTTATATTGATAGCACTGTTGTATTATAACTATTAGTGATGATAAGCTTGAAATGGGCTTCGTTTTTCTATATTGTTGTTTTAATTTTCTTGTGGTTGAACATGTGGACAGACGGCAAGGGCCTCTAGTCTGAAGTTTGCTGCACTTCCTAATCAGGGAAGAAGCACCCTTTCGTTTAGGTTGCGTCCCCAGACTGCTCGCTTGCGGGTTTCCTGTGCTGTAAGTTTCTCCAATTATACTGCGTTTGCCTTTTTGATTCTTTGTCTTTGATGTTGTGATGAGTTGTTGCAAAGTATACTAGAAATGATGAGGTGTAGAAGTTTTTTTTACTTGTTTTGATTTTGAATTTCGGTTCATTTTCCCATTTTCCGCTTGGTTCAATCCCATTTCTGCATTTGGTGGATGTAAAGAAATGCATTACATATATGTTTTCTATCATGCTGCTCATTCTCGAAATTCTGAAGCGTGCCATGGTATGCTATGCATGTGTCCTTTAATTGCTTCTGGTTTCTGTTGTCTGGTTGGTACACCAATCATAGAGCATTACCAGGCACTTTTGTACTTCATGTGTGTAGATGAAATCATTTGATGTTTTGAAATCCTTATATGTCTTATTTCGTTATCTATGGCCCAATCAGTATGTGCATATGAATATATGATTTATGATTTTTATGATGCTTGAGGAAGAACAAACATATTGACGTGTATGTTTAATGTCAATATGTCATTGAGCAGGCCAAACCAAAAACGGTGGAAAAGGTGTGCCAAATTGTAAAGAAACAGCTAGCACTACCAGAAGACACTGCAGTCACTGGTGAATCAAAATTTACTGCTCTTGGAGCTGATTCTCTTGATACGGTACCAAACAGCTATAACTGAAGTTTCTAAATCTTAAATTGTTCTCTAAACTTGTCCTTCAATGGTGTTTTACCCAAACAGTTTTGCTTTTGAACCTCCGTTAATGATATTGCCTTTGTGTAATCAATGTTTCTGGGTACCTTGTGTTGTAACATGATTGTAATGTCATCATGTCTTTTTAGGTTGAGATTGTGATGGGACTTGAGGAGGAATTCGGTATCAGTGTAGAAGAGGATAGTGCACAAAGCATCCTAACCGTACAGGACGCTGCAGATCTTATTGAGAAGCTCATGGAGAAAGACGATGCTTAGAAGAAGTAATCACTGGAGTCCAAGGCTTATTTTACTGTACTAGTTTTATCTATGAGGATTTTATGAATCGGGTAGTTTGCATCGTTGTTGTGAACTGTGTTTCATTTATTTATTAGAGCCCAGGAATTTTGTTAAGACAATAATTACATTATAAAGCTGTGTTTTTGCATGCATAGGTGGTTTTTTTTTCTTTCTTGCTTATATTTACAAGCTATCCTCATACAGGTATTCTTTGGAATGTTATTCTCAAAATGATTGCAGAAAAGCCAGCATTTGCAATGCTATCAAATTTGAGAAAATTATGTAACTAATGTTGAATGTGAAAAGAATATACAAGCACATAGAACTAGAAAAATCGTTTTTCTTTTAAAATACCACGCGATACATGATTCAAACTTCGGACATTATCAGACTAAATCTAATTATTTGAACTAGAGAAGTTTATTGTAGGACAAGTAGAATTGCATGTGCTAACATAATTTGCTTTCATCAAAATGCCATTACGCCATAATGTTATTACTACATCAACGATTTCCTATCTAAAAAAAATTTCATGCTTCTTTTATTGGTACATCGATGAAGATTACAGTGAACTGATCCGAATACAGTAATACACGATAAGGCATTTTCCCATTTACGAGCAAATTACTCCTATTTACAAAGTCTTAAAGACTGGATTTGTTCAACCTATAAGTTGCTTGTGTCATTCCCAGTCAGCATCGAAAAATCCGGCATCTTTCATTTCCGAGTAGTATACATTGTCCAAATGCATATCTTCCTCCTACATCAAAAGTAAAATACCAATCATAACACCATTAGATAACCGTAAACCAAAACAAATCAACGTAAAGAATATAATATTTTGCAATCTATGAATATGCTTGTTACCAGGAAAAAGTCTGCCAGGAATGTTATGTATATAAGAGGAAGATACAAAGCATGGTAACAAACAATTGTGGCACCGTACAACCTGTAAAGAAATTTATCTGTAAGACACTGAGAGAGATGATATATTAATATAGGCTGTATACAAAATTCTTTATATTAATCAAATCTTGATCCAGCCTTACCAGAATCCGAAACTAGCTCCATTCCCAGTAAGCACACAAGCAAACAAGGCTAGTGAATTTAGGATTAACATGATAACAATATACTTGTAGAATGCAGGTCTTGCTGTAGAAAGTAAAGGAGGCAACAAGTTATGATATATGACTGTTGGATTGGCATAAGACTGATTGTCACCACAAGAATTTATATGACATACTTACCAGGTAATCTTTCTCTCCACTTGGAGTGGTACATGAATAATATTAAGCCATAAACCGCCGTAAGCACTAGCCTATGGACGACCCACAAGCCCCATTTCACATGATGGGGATGTTCAGTGCTGTCAATGAACAGAGGGATCCCGAATCCAAAAAGATAGATTGCCTGAAAGAGAAATTATGTGAATAACATGTCCCTTCACCATATCATGTTTTGTTGATATGCAAATTACATCAAGAATCACAGAAATGAAGAACAAAAGACAAGGATGAGGAGGATTCACATGATAAAATTACGCAAAGTATTAGCACAAACACATGCCCTTCTATATTTGCAATAACTTCAACAACATGCATGTAATAATTATGTTACCAATTTTGCTTAAAGGTTCACATAAGGTATACTATTATAAAGCCGAGCCTTCAGATAATGCTGGTATGCCATAAATGCAACATAATAGGAAAGAAGACTTCATAATTCTTCTGCTGTCTACAACAATGTCCCCACGGCCAACAATAGATAAATGTTACTACGAAAAGTGAAATGTGATCAGAATTGAATGTACCTTGAGAAGTATATCCACTCCAACAATCAATCCGGAGACAACAAAAGTCCGCGTTAAAGCTTCCAACCCACTTGCATAATTCCCTTGGTATAAAAACGCCACCAAACTTACTTCCAAAAACAGCATTCCAGATGTGGTAAAAAGAGATAAGATATTCCACGCAACTTCCTTTCCAGAAGCGCATTCCCAAGACTGCGTCAGTAAGAAATTTAACTTGATATTAGCCGGAAAGTCCGCGACAACCCGATAAAAAATTCAAACAATAAGCTAAAGTTGGTAATAGTATTTAGCATCCTTGCAGCATGCAATATTGTGTAATGTTCATATAAGCTGAAGACACTTTGTATCAATAACATATTAACATCTTAAATTCAGAGTTTTAATGTAACCTGAAACTATCATGTGGAAAGTTGCTTAGTTTCTGGCATAACATCACATAGATACAGGAAAAGGAAATGGGCATTGGATTAACCAATTTCAGATTTCAAAGAAACATAATTAACAAGGATCTGCAGCCAGATAAATTCCACATTACGGACACACAACAATTATTTAATCAACCAACTATTCTCTATTAGCCTATTGGTAGACTGTATACTTCAATTCAGCTAGGCAGATGGTAGCCTATCGAGATGTTGAAACTACTTTGAATGCACAAAGTACATGACGGATCCCGTAACATCAAATTATGATCTATAAGCAAAATTAAGAAAACACCTACCTATAAATAGAACCAAGCAAGCCAAAGCACACCGACAAGCGAAAAAAATTCCCTTTTAACACGTGACAAGTGATTTATAACTACGACAACATCCATGATCTACATGGAAGTAACAAATCACTAGCCACACAATATTTGATAAGTTTTCTGACTCATTTTAATGAATTTAAAGAGTACCCACTATTCATTTCCCAGAATTCTCTTTCATAAGCCAAATACACCTTACAAAAGTCTAATCTATACAGATTGAAAAAAAGAAAGAAAGAATTGAAGTTGTTCCATTTACAAACTATGAAACAAAGGATACATTTCAATAATTTCAATGGCACCCCCCACTATGCATCCTCAAATCTACTCAAATAACAAAAAAAATTCCACAAAGTTGAGCAATTTACATACTAATTCAAGAAACACACAACTCAACTAGAAAATTTTATATTTTATTGAAACCCCACACACCTGAAAAATGCACCAAGCAAGATTGAGCATGCTAACAAGCCAAAGGCACCCATAATAAGCGATCATGATATAAGATCGGCCATTTGAGAGCTTAGAGAAGCTCTTCTTGGCTTGATACGCCAAGTAGAGCACGAAAGCACACGAACACACAATCAAGAACACATTGTGCAGGAACCCATGACACTCGAAAAGCCAATTGTAAAGTCTCGGCCCGAAAGAGTCACCGCTTTTGTGAGTTGTTAAAGAGGGATTGAAACTAGGGTTTTCTGGTAGAGGAATTAGAGAAAGTGGAGACTCTGTGATTCCTTCGAGAGCTCGCATATTTTTTTTGTGGGGTCAGTGCAAGCAGATGATTCAGAGAGATGAAACCCTAGCCCTAGAATTGAATTTTGGGGTTGGTTTATTGAATTGAATTTGAAAATTTTAGGTATGAGACGGAAAAACTGAATTTTTGTTGCGACTTTTTGTTGAAGAAGAAATTTATCCTTTCTTGACGGGTTAGGTATCTCATAATTGTGATTAATCAAGAATTCAAGATTATCCTGATTGAATAAAAAATCTATGTTTTTTAAGGGATATTATCAAAAAATCCCCTGTAGTTTGACCTATTGGTCGAAATTCCTCCTTTAGTTCTATTAATGACAATTATTCCCCTGTATTTCACACTATTCGTCATTATCCCCTTCCCGTTAATAAAGCACCCCAACCATTAATTACGACGAACAAAATAGTAAATGGTTATCAAACTACGGGGAATTATAAAAAAAATATAGTAAATGGTCACAATTTTTGGTTGAAAAGATAACGGAAAGAGGGAAAATGACAAATAGTGTGAACTATAGAAAAATAATGGCCATTAATAAAACTAGAATGAGGATTTTGACCAATAGTTTAAACTATAGGGGAATATTTCGATAATATTCCTTTTTTAATATAGGCTATTTTGGTAATATTCCTTTTTATTTAAAAATATATAATTTTTTCAACATGGTATAAAAATTAATATAGAAATAATTTAAAAAAATTGTATAAAAAATACTATAATTCTTTTTCTTCATTTAAAAGGGAATGGTCACAATTAAAAAAGTGACTTTACTAGAAGGAAAAAAAAAAAAAACAAAAGGTATGAAGACATTTAAAAGTGATTACAATATATATAAACCATCAAAATTACTTCGATTAATTAAAAATGTTTATAAGTATAAGTTTAGGCTATATAAATTTAAAATTTTGATTTAAAATCATGTATTCACAATATCCATTTACTGTACTACTCTCAATTAAATGTTTGTAATCTATTTTTTTTTTTCAATTGTATTTTTCTATTGGATTGAGATTAGAGAGCAAATTGATAAATGGATAATAAAGTCGCAAAATTAAAATTAATATAGCATGATCCCTATTCCGTATATGTGTATATAATTTAACTTAACTTAAATTTGGTAGAGGCCAAGTGGCTAGAATGCCTTTCACTCGAGCATAATTAAATATTTAGAGTTACGCGTTTAAGATTTTGAGTAATGTTTTGTCTTTGAAATCTTTAATTTTATTATATATATATTAAAAAAAAAAGTAATTGATTAATAATTTTAAAGATGAAAGTCAACATAGATTAAAGACATAACAGTAAAGATGGAGTGCAGATTCACTCTGTCAACGTGTGAAATCATTTAAACATTTTTTTACCATAAATAACATTGAATATCTCTAAACAGATAATAATATTTAAAAATACATTTTTTTTTAGATAGATATCATATTAAAAAGCATTTTTCTATCTTGATTATTTGGTTACCATATAGATAAATTGCAACGAAGACCTTAATGTTTACTCAAATTGCAGCTAGATCATACTTTGACTAAATTATAAATTAGGACCTCTTTGACGGAATGGTTGATCGTTAGAGTTAACAGTGGGCTGGTCAAATATTATGAAACGACCAAATTACCCCTAATCAACATATTTAACTACTTAAAAAAAGCACTTTTTAAAAAAGTAGAAAGATCCAAATTCCAAACAAAGCCTAATGAGAATCTTCAAAGATACTTTCCCGAAAAAAGTTGACCGTTAAAAACCTCCACATTCGTTTCCCTCGTTTTTGCCTTAACCATCGGATCCATCTCCTCCTCTCGTATATAAACCAAAATCAATTCTTTTCATTTGCTTCACATTTTTTTTAATTTCTTCATTTTTTATCAAATCAAATCTCTCTCTCTTTTTTTTTTTTTTTTCTAAATCTACAAATCTTCAATCACACGATTACTCGATATAATCAAATTTGAAAACAAGTCAGATTTTTGAATTTTGATTTTTATATATAAATTGATGGACAACAGACCGAGACAGGTGTACTTACGGCAAAGTAGCGGCGGCACGCCGACGTCGCCGATGATTTCTACGCCGAGCCGCCACGTGCGGTCGGGATCGGTCGGCCTGTCGAATGCGAGGAAGGCGCAGACGAAGGCCGCGGCGCAGAGATTGGCTGCCGTGATGTCCAACCAGACGGCGGATGAGGACGACGACGACGACGATCGTATTGCCACCGGAAGCGGAGTTATCGGATTCGGTGGCGCTGGAAGAGCCGCGCGGCCGCGCTCTCCTTTGGTAAATTAATCGCGCGCATTTTTTTTTATTTTGAAGATTTTTGGTATTTGTTATCTACGGAGACTTCAAATGCTCGAAAATTTAATTGAAGAACAAAATCAATTTTCTCCAGACGTAGATATTTTGTCTTTCTTAATCTTCAAAACCTTTTCAGATTCGCAGCTTGAATTTTGTTTTTGAGTGGATGAAGATAGTTGGACTGTGAAAAGGATTCTAGTTAGAGATAGACTGATATTTTTAATTAATTCACATATGGAAATAAAATCTAGATTTATCTATTAGTTTTATTAATAATTTAACCAGGTCCAGGAGTTTGATTGTTATACAGATTTTGGGTCATGCAATTGAAACTCTTGATGCTTTTAATGGTTTGAGTTCCTAAAATTTGATTTCATGAATGTACAAGCCCTTGTATGTAATGACTTGAAAATATGAAATGCAGCCCAAAAGTAGGCGTATGCCAGTGATGACCAACCAATCAACTGAAGAGGAAAACAGTGAGGATGATGATTATGGCTTAGTGAGTGGTAGCGCGATCATTGGACTTGCTGGGGGAAGGGCAATGCAGTCGCGCTCTCCTATGGTAATTGGCACTTACAATTTCTAGTGTGGATTTCAGTCAAGAAATAATTTCGTGAATATGAGTTTCTTGATGCAAATGGATATGGTTGAAGCTGAAATGATTCTGTATATTAAAATTCATTGGAGATATATTGTGTTATATATTAAATGCAGTTAATGGATTGGATTAATTCGGATATCGTTATGGATCTTATGTTATCACTTATCATTCGGTTTTAAGTTTACATTGTGGTGCATTTTAACCCCTCATTTTTGTTTAATGAAAATTAATGTAACATTCTTTGAGGTTCTTATATTGACCAACATAATGAAGTGCAGAAAACAATTATACATCAAAGGCAGAAGCAGGAGATCGTGAACCAACCAGCCAATGAGGACAATGATGAGGACACTGATTTTGGTATGGTGAGCAGCAGGGCCAGAATTGGGCTTGGTGGTGGAAGGGCCATGCGATCACGCTCTCCTTTGGTAACTGCCTATAAATAGTAATTTGTTTTATTGGCTTAAATTATGTTTGTTAACTAATTGTGTAGAATATGAATGATTTTGACTAGATAAGCAATCTTGTGAATATGAGATCTAGTGATTAGTTGAAGCTAAATTGATTTGAAACTTGTAACATTGATATTGAAACTTATTGGTGAGGTATTGTTGTATTATATTGAGTTAATTAATTGACATGGTATTTGAGATTTTGTGTTCATCATTTCATTATAAAGTTTATATTTTAACCTCTTTGTGCTCCTTTGCTTTGCCTGGAAACTAATATTACTTTCATGAAGGTTCTTAATATGACTTACATAATGAAGTGCAGACCAAGCCTACACCTCAAAGACACAGGCAGGATATCACAAACCAACCATCCAATGAGGACGATGATGAAGACAATGACTATGGCTTGGTGAGTGGTGCGGCGAGTATTGGGCTTGCCAAGGGAAGGGCCATGCAATCACGTTCTCCTATGGTAATTGGCATCTATATTATGCATATTGAGTTTTTTCTTTTTTCGCTTGTTTTATATCTTTTTAAGCTAATGGTGTTGAAGAAGCATGAACACGGCTTCATTTAGTTTTGAATTAATTAGCCTGAATTACTTAATTAACACATCGTTATATATTTTGCAACCACCGTTTCAGCTTATCTTGCAGCGCATTTTAATCCCTTTTATGCTGATTTACTTGCACTGGAATTAATATTACTGTCATATAGGTTCTTATATTGATTTACATAATGAAGTGCAGACCAAAATTACACCTCAAAGGAATAGGCAGGAAATTATGAACCAGTCAGCCAATGTGGATAATAATGAGGATGATAATTATGGCCTAGTGAGCGGCAAGGCAAGCATCGGGCTTGCTGGTGGAAGGGGCACACGGTCACCCTCTCTTATGGTAACTGTCTATGAGTATTAATGTGGATTATTAGCTTGAGTCATATTTGTTAAGCTAGTTATCTAGAATATGAATGATTTCAGTTCAATAAGCAATTTTGTGGGTATGAGAGTCTATTGATGACAATAAATATAGTAGTTGAAGCTAAAATTCTAAACAATAGTTTAGATATTATTACTTAGATATCTAAACTTGTTGATGATGTAGAGTAAGGAAATGGTTGTAAGTGAATGTCGAATGACAATGATCACGGATGTCTGTTTCCTTTACATGATTTCCATATAGTTTTTTATACCGTTAATGCACATCACATAATAGCATGAAAGTGTTCTGGTTGATAATGGACCAAGAGTTTGTATTTATTTACTTCTTGAACTAAACTCTTACTTTAATTTTTGGGTTTACCCATGGATTATCCTCACACTCGCACAATTAAAACATTTTGTGATCTCTGTTATATGGTTTGCATGCCTAAATATTATATCTTGGACATAAAAGTTCTTACATTGGATTACATTATAAAGTGCAGGCCAAAGCTACATTTCAAAAGCGTACACAGGTGATGATGAACTCACCAGCAGATGAAGACAATGATGAGGATGACCTTTCATATGCTTCTAGCTTGGCTAGAAGCAGGGCAAGCATTCACAATGCTAGTGGACGGGGAACACGGTCGCCTTCTCCTTTGGTAATTGGCATATAAGCTGTTATCACTTTGGATATCTGTTTGCTTCGTGTTATGTCAAGCCTTATGCTGTTAGTATACATGGAGATTGTTATTACATAGACTTTTAAATCTGCCTTTAGAGTTCTTTAATTGCTTGAGATTCATGTTTTTTTTTTTTTCCCATTTTTTCTTCTATTAGGCAGTTCGTACCAATCAAGAAGAACTTTCTTCTGGACATTCAACATTTGGTCTTCGATCCCAATTTTCAGTGAACTCCGAGGAACAACCATTGTCAGCTCGTTCGATAGTTGAGCGACCATCAGGTCTGCGATCCCAATTTTCTGTGAGCTCTGAGGAACAACCATTGTCAGCTCGTTCGATAGTTGAGCGACCATCTCCCATCAACTCTGTAGAGCAACCTTTCTCTATTCCTTCTGTGTTGGCCCGCCAATCATCTCAATTAAGCGATTCCATAGAACAGCCTCTATCTGCTCGTTCTATGTCAGCTCTTCGGCCAAATATAAGAGTTAAGACACCCACTCATATGTCAATAAGGCCAGCTTCATCTGATAATCTGAGAGATATGAGGTATATTGAAGCTCTAAAGTTTTGTAACTTAATTTACTCTATCAGATTATCAGTAGCATCATTATACCTTCTGACTTTTTTCTTTCTTCTCTCCTTTTCCACTTTGGTTAAGGTTTGAACCTTGAAATTTATTTTTTTTACTATCATTTATGTTTTTTATGTGGATATTACCCTCAACTATTTATTGGAGCATGATAAAGAGAATAAGGTAATTTTTTTTTACTCAATTTCACATCAAGATATTTGATTGTGAATGCCTAAGTAATTGAATTCTAGGCAACATGAAATGTTACAGAATGAATATGGTCTGTGGAGAATTCTTGCATTCATCTGGGTCTAAATGCCTAAGTAATTGAATTCTAGGCAACATGAAATGTTACAGAATGAATATACAGAGAATTCTTGCATTCATCTGGGTCTAATTAGCTATAGATATGATCCATCCACGCATTTCTTTAAGAATTTTCCTTTGCTCTGTCAATAATATGGATGCATAATGCTTTTATGTTGAGTAACTTTAATTTATCCCTTTCCTGCCTATTAGTGCAACTGATGCAATGTTACTGTCCCAAGATCTCAGATGTGTTTTTAAATACACACGCTTTCCAATTTGGGTTCTTAATGTTTTTTATTAGATGCATGTTCTATGTCTAATTTTTGTAGTTTCCACCAATAAGCAGAACGTCAATGGATTTGGGGAGACCGAATAACTTAAGGGGAGCTGGCATGCAACGTTCTGGTTCTACTCTACAAGATGAGGCATGCTCTTTTCAACTGATAATATGTGCTTCTAAGATCCATAATTAACCCCCTTTAATTAGAATACTTGGTAGTTGTCAATGTAGATTAGTTCTGTTTTCTTTCTTTCCTTTTTCCCCCTTTTAATATTGTTTTAAGTAGAAGTTTACCAAAACACAGCTTTAACTTTCAATTATGATAGTATCAGTGACCTGGTTTCTTTTGCAGGTTGCTCTGAAAGCTGCAGGATATTCTTATGGCAGAAAAATTCGAACAGAATCCAAGGTATACATTACTTTTATTTTTTGTGTTTTTCTTTTTATTTAAATGTTTACATTCTTTATCTGTCATACCAATGTGTCATTGTAACTTATACTACCCATCATGAATTCTGTGTCAGACTGCTAGGGATGAGGCAACTGCTCTGGATCTGCTCCAGGAAGCTGAGAATGAAATAAATCACTTCGGACTTGACTCAGAGAATGATACTGACTCAGAGATGGTTCCTATTTTATCCTGTCATTTCATTTTTTGTACATCTTTATGTCATAGTTATCTGATGCAAAGTTTTTGTTTTAGGAAGAGGTTGTTCTGAAGAGGTGTTGGCTTGCTCGGTACTGGAGTTTATGCGTTCAACATGGTAAAGTCAATTTTTTAAGTTTCTAACTTTTCAGGATTATGAATTTTCACACTTTTGTTTGTTTGTTTGTGTATGCATGGAAAAATATTGCATTCATTGCATGTACGGATCATATAGTTAGCTTTGGCCAATGCCAATTGAGCCATGTTCATTACTTGTAAGTTAGATTTCTGTAACCTTACAATTTAGCCATGATAAATGGCTTCCATTTGCTGCTGATGTGCTTTAACTTGCGGGTTTGTAATTTAGAGTTTCTATACATGTTGAGTCATTTATTTTGTTGCTTTTTGTGTGTGATCTCATAAAAATCAAACTCCGTCTAATAAATTAATCACATTGGATGATCAAAACGTTGTGCTTGTTACGTCCATAAATCAAGTAAAATACATGAAAACTTCTACAGCGTTTTAAGGCACTGAATTTTTTTCAGGTATCCATGCAGAGATTGCTAGAGCAAAGCATGAATACTGGTCATCATTTGCTCCTCTTCCTGTTGAAATTGTATTAGCTGCCGGACAGAGAGCTAAAGAGGAGAACTCATCAGGTAAGAATTGTTCCATATCCATGTATTGTTTTACTGCTGCTTCCTTTGTTTTTATGTTTTGTTTTTTCTCACTCATGATTGCATATGAAATGTCTCAGTTCTACTAACTTCCTTTTGTTTTCTTTCTGAGCAGAGAGCAATGTTGCCGAGGAAAGAGAAAAACTTCTAGAAGACTTGAAAAATCTTTCTGGAGATGGAAATATTGAGAGCATGCTTTTAGTTGAGAAAGGTCTGCGGGAATTGGCTTCATTGAAGGTTTCTGTCATATCCTTGTGTGTTGGAATATCTTCTTGTAATTTTTTCTAAGGATGATGAGTGCAATAATACACTGCTTTATGTTGGCTTTTCTGCTTAATGCAAAATCCTATAGTCGATTATCAAGTCTTATGTACTGATTTTTTGTCGAAAGTAATTTTGCCTCTTCACTCACAAGGAAACTTAAATATGCTTTTGTGAAACATGAATCTTGCTTGTCACTATGTTGATGTTTTCCCTCTTTTTCTACAAGAGGCCAATTGATGCTTCATTTGCTTAATATTTGATTTCTGGAGCTCAGTTTCCATGTCTTGTGTTGCTCATGGTTGTAAAAATATCTTCTTATACTAGCTTAGTCTATAGTCTGGACTTTGCCCCAGAAAATTATTATCGGCTTCAAGATATGGTATTACTATTATATGTGGCTTACTTAGTCTTCAAACTAATAAATGGTTCTCCTTAGACAGACAAGTCACATTCTCAAATATCATGGATATTTCTCTTATTGCTCGTCTGTCCTGAACCATAGACCTGTGCACAAATTTAAATACTAGTTTGTAGATTGATTTGGCAGTGATCATAACAACTGAACATGTTGATGCATCAGTAGACATGTGTGTTGTTTCTTATAACTACTAGTTTTTGACGGGGTCTTTTGTGAAGGTAGAGGATGCAGTAGCACTTGCCATGGCTCAGCATCGACGCCCAAATCAGCTGAAAACTGGTATGATTGAGCTATGTATTGCAACTTATTTTTCTTGTGTAAGTCAGTGCATTGCTATGTAATTCATGCTTGAAAGATTCTACACCAATTTATTCGGGGATCTTGGACACCAAAGTACATACCTGCACTTCCAGAGTTTTCGAATCAAATTATTTCTCTTATATCTATGATTCAGTTTTATCATGATAAATGACTCAATTATGGTGGCTTGACAATTTTCTTCTCCTGTGATCGTGTGTGCAGATGAAGTGAAACTACCAACTGAGGGACAGTTTGAAGCATTTGGTAAGGTTATTCCATGCACATAATCATATTAACAATTTTTTCTTCTGCAGTGACTTTTGGTTGTAGATTTGTTTCAGGATTTAGAATACTAAATCCACTGCAATCAGCACTTGTATTATGGTTATATATACTTTTACTAAAGATATACAATTTTTTTATTTTTTTTTTTTCTTTTTCAGAATTAAGCCAAGATGAATCTGATGATACACGTTTTAAGCAGGTATGATGTTTAGTTTTCTTGTTCCAATTTTGCCGAAAACTATTTTTGGGTTACAATTTCTACATTTTCTTTATTGAATTGCTTTGCACTGATGTGTATTAACTGCTGCTATTGTATCGGTAAAGAGCCTTAACTGACTGTGTTTACATCAACAGTCTACTCACTTCTTGGATGATTGTTTTACACTGTCATGCAGGCTTGGCTTACATATTTTTGGAGAAGAGCAAAACACCATGGGATCGAAACAGACATAGCAGACGAGCGATTGCAATTCTGGATCAGCCACAGCAGTCGGTGTTCCACCTCACATGATGCTGTTGATGGTATCCTCTCTCTCCCCCATTGCGCACCACCACCCTGTGGCCAAGTTAATTTCACCTTACTCTTAAGCCTGAAAATATGCTAAACATCTTTTTCGTGCAATCATGACATGTACACAGTTGAACGTGGCCTTATGGAGCTCAGGAAATTAGGCCTTGAGAGCCAGCTATGGCAAGCATCTCGTAGAGGGCTCGCGCTAGATGCAAAAGCACACAACGAGACTGATTTCTGATACTACTACAGTTTCGAACTTGCTCCATTGTGGTAACTCTCTTCTATTCAATGTTCAGCATCCAGAGACCAGAACTTTTGGTTAGGCTGCACTTGTATACTATATTGACTATGGAAGTTGAATCACTTGGACACCATTTGAACATCCGCTTCTGGTCACGTGAGTCGTGACACCAAGATCTCGTAGAGCATCGTTTTTAAGTTCAAATCAGTAAAGAATCTAATAAGTTCGTCTCTAAAACACTTTAGTTATCTTAGAGGTTTTTTTTTTTTTCCCCTAAACTTTGATATCTTAGAGGTTTTTTTTTTTTCCCCTAAACTTTGATACCCAATTAGAATTTGGATATTCAATGTTTCTAGAGATGTAAATCAAGTTGGATTGATATGAAAATGAATACATTGTCTAATGGCTTTTTTTTTTTACCAGATTATTCATTAGAGACGAGAAGTCTAGAACACGATCTTACCGGTAAGTCACATTGGATGGGTAATTCATTAGATTTCGCTGATTGGACGAAAAAATTATGTAACAGTGACACAAAATAATAAAATATTGTATTTAAAATCTTGTGTCAGTGAGTGGTGAGAAATTGAATGGCTTATTAATATTTATCACTTTGCTACCAAAATCGGTGGCCAATGAATTGGTTTATTAATATTTCCCACATTTATGGGTAGGTACGAGGTCGACAGACATGAGAGCCTTCAATTAATTAATTAAACGGTCGTCGTGACTCACGTTAGAGATATTGGTCAATGAACATGAATTTATTATTATTATTATTTTTATTTAATTTAAAATTTAAAAGTATTGAATAAATAATTAAATCAATATTTTCACTTTATCAAAATTTATATTTAAATTAAGAGATATTAAATCAATGTATTTTTTTTTAATATGAACACTGATTATATTTTAATTAAGTGAAATTAAATCAATGTAATTTTTTTGTAATATGAACTCGGATTAAATTTTTCTAATCAATATATAGTAATATATTTTTATTTTGAAAAATAAAATATAAACAATAGAGAATTTTTAACTCTAAGGTCATAAAATTTGTATTTTAGTTAGAGATATTTTAAAATTTTCAAATCAAGATTCAAATGCTCGTTTATTCCAACAATCTTTCATATTCGAGTGATAATATCGATAAGTGATTTATAAAAAAAAAATCTTAAAAACAATAATCTAAAAATCAACCTAAATAATATGGTGATTTTTCATTATTATTTAAATTATGTGATGATACAATAGATAATAAAATAATGACAAAACACTTTTGGATTAATATTAGTATTTATTAAAGTTTTTTTTTTATATATAAAAAAAGAAGAAGAAAGAAATAAAGAATCTTTAAAAATGCAAAAATTACGATTTTTGTTGTTGTTGAAATAGTATAATAATTTAGGTTTTGAGGAGGGAGAGAGACTCGAATCCACAATCTCGTTGTGTGGGTAGGTTAACCTCATCTTGTCAAAGAGTTCATTTTTGCTTACCCACATTAACTAGAGGTAACCATTACCCCCCACCCCAAGTGTTGACACATGTCCAAAACTTTGGTTAACTTTGGGTTCACTTTGAACTTTGGGTTAAGTTTGGGACACGTGTCAACACTTAGGGTGGGGGGTAATGGTTACCTCTAGTTAATGTGGGTGAGCAAAAATGCACTCCTTGTCAAATTACGAATTTTTTTTTTTAAAGTCTTAATCAAGTAAAAAATTCCAACGATTTTAAACTTATCCTCTTTTTTTTTTTGGAATAACTTATCCTAATAAGCAATATAACATTATAAGGTATATTTAATTTAGTAGTTAATGTATTTGACTAAAAAAATTATTACAAATTCACAATCTAATCCTCTTGTGAAATTACAATTTTGGACTAAAACGGGTTAGTTGAAGAAGGCGAAGAAAACTCTAGAACAAATAGAAATGATTCTCTATCGCTGATGTTCACACACATGTATACACCTCCCAATAAAACGGTCCACCTATCAACGCCTCTCTCTCTCTCTCTTAACACTTCTCTCTTCACAGCTTACACACACTCACACACACTCTCTCTTTCTTCTTCTCTCTGTAAGGGGTGTTCTGAGGTATGCCATCTCTGATCTCTCTGATTGCTTTTATTTTTGGTCTGATCGATATAGATATCTGTTTATATAGTTCAAGCATGCATGTATTTTTTCTTTTAATTTTTAATTTTTATATATTTTTATGGATTTTGATGATGGGTGTGTTGAGTTTTTCTTGATCTTATGATTTTTTCTTGTAAAGATCTGAGCTTGACTGTTAGATTTGATTGTTTTGTTGTGTTTGCTTGTGGGTTCAACTGTTTATGCACAGATCTCATCAGGGTTTTTTGATCAAGGTGAGTTAGGTGATACATGATAGTATATTTTTGTAAAATTTTCATTTTTAGTTATTTAGAGAATGAATAGTTTATAAATGATCACATCCCTTGTTGGGTATTCACTGAAGACTGATGAAGTTGAAGAAATGAACAATTTTTTATTTTATTTTAAAGTTTTGTATGTTGATATGGATTCATTTGCATGCAAAGTTTGTTTCTTTTTGAATTATGAAAAATCTTTGGTAGATTTTAGTTCATTAGAGAGAATTGATTATATGTCCTGTTTCTTTTGTAACAACTGGTATGTATTGAAAGTGAAAGCTAAGATTGTTTGTTTAGTGGAATTATATGCTTCTCAAATCTGTGTTTGCTTGCTTAAGACATTGCATTTAGGTTGTGATTTGTTTTCTTTGATCAAAGCTTTAATATTAATCAATTGGATGATGTTTGGCACTGAATTTGATTTGGTCAAAATAGCTGTTTATATTGTTAAAGCTCATCGTGCTTCGATATGCCTATATTCTCTTGTAGGCTGAAATTGTGTTAACACAATGAGTGTTTCTTTTCTTGTAAGTGGTACTGCCATTATTAATGTTGACGATTCCTTGTACTTCGACAATACATTTGTGTGAATTTAATTTTTTTTTTTTTTTTTTTTTGTATGCATTTGTTTTAGATCACATAGAAAAATGGTGAAAGCAGTTGTCGTTCTCAACAGCAGTGAGGGTGTCAAGGGAACCGTCAACTTCACCCAGGAAGGAGATGGTACTTTAATATTCTAATTAGTTTACCCTTATAACTTTTTTTTTTTTTTTCCTGTCCAAATTAATTATTTTGTACTTCGTCTTTTGCAGGTCCAACTACTGTAACTGGAACCCTTTCTGGCCTTAAGCCTGGTCTCCATGGATTCCATGTTCATGCCCTTGGGGACACAACAAATGGTTGCATGTCAACTGGTATTGCCCGTTGACTAGAATGTTCCTTTCCTATATGCGTAATGAGTTCATAATCAGTGATTTTAAAAACCCACTTCTGTTTTAATACAATTCTTTTTATGTTCAATGCTTAATTGAGTTAATTCATCTTTTTGCAGGACCACATTTTAATCCTGCTGGCAAAGAACATGGTGCACCAGAGGATGAAAATCGTCATGCTGGTGATCTAGGAAACGTCAATGTTGGCGATGATGGTATGCATGTATTGCATATATCAATTTAACTGTTTGTCAAAACCTTTAACAATTTAATTCTCATCATAGTTCTTTATTAGTAAATTCATACTCGTTCTGTTTATTCATGTCTTTCGGGTCTCCAACCATTGGATTTCATTCAGCTCATTGTTTCCCTTTCGTTCCAAATGTAGCACCGAGCCATTCTTTTTTCGTTAGTCATACTGTTTCAAAGGCGTGTGCTATGTATGAATTGCCTATTATCACTCTGTTATTTGTTTTGATGCTTGTTCAGTCATTAACTTCTCTGGTTTATATGTGTGATTCAGGCACTGTTAGCTTTACAATTGTTGACAAACAGGTATTATTTTCTTCTCCTTTTCAGTTCGTCTCTGCTTTCGTTCTATTTTGTTCTTTCGCTTCTGAACGACTTTTGTACACTTGCAGATTCCTCTCACTGGACCTCTTTCCATTGTTGGAAGGGCCGTTGTTGTCCATTCAGACCCTGATGATCTTGGCAAGGGTAATATATAAAAGTCCCTAAAACTCTTTTTCAAGTTGAATTATTTCATTGCTGCTTTACATTATTAGGCATATTGAGCACTCAGGAAAAGTGCTGAAATCTTGAATTCATGTTTTCTCAAGTAAAGTGAGTTGAGGAAGCTAGCACAATGATGTCGTAAAAATGTGCCCTGTAAATCATGTTTCTCCCCAATTTGATGGTGGAAACTCATCTGTTCATGGTAAAATTTGTGTGCTAAGAGTTACTAGTTACTACAAGTTTTAGATACTGAATTTGATAAACAGAGAATATCTTAGCTTGAAATTTTAAGTTGAAAAGTGTTGACTTTATTTTGTTTATATGAACTTCTCTGTCGAAAACTGTATATACATGTACTTGCAGATTTATCTTTCTGCATTCCTCGGAATTTATTTTTATATGCTCCTTTTATATTCAGGTGGGCATGAGCTCAGCAAATCCACTGGAAATGCTGGTGGCAGAATCGCATGCGGTTAGTATATACGAGCTTTTATCTCATAACACAAAATCGTTATCGTTCATTTGAATAATATTCTTGATTCTTTGATTCAATATTAGCAATTTCTTATCATAGAAAGATGAACATATTTTCATATCCATGTCTCCATGGTCACCGATCAAATTATTCATGCCTGTGCAGGTGTCATTGGTCTCCAAGCTTAAAAACTGTCTCTCCGCGGACTTGAATTAGTACATGGAGCAGAAATATATTGTAGTCCATATGCTTGAGAGTGACTTGATGAGAACTTTGAAATAAAAAAAGCATGCGAAAAAAACTACGTTGTGTATTTTGGTTGGATGGTTTTAAATTACATTATGCGACCTGTTTGCCGTCCCTTTTCAGTCACTATCGCGTTTGTTGACTCTATGCTCTATGTTAACATGTTTTGTACTGTTCTGTTTTGTGTATTTTCTCTTCTTTTGGCTCAACTTCAGTTATTTTAAGTTCTATTAAAATGCTGTTAAGCTTTGGAGCTTTGTTAGTTTAGAAATTCTCAGGTGAACTTTGGATTCTCAACCATTGATGGATTTAAAGCCTGAGATTATTCCCATCTTTGTGTAGAATAATAGAAGTAGACAAAAAAATGTACGAGTTATTTTGTCTTTCAGTAAACTATTTCCTATATACGAGTGATTAAAGAAATACGATTCTCACAAGATGAAATAGCGAAAAGGGTTATGACCAAGAAAGTTAATATGAGTGAAGCTTTTTTCTCCATCATCGTCATTGATTTCAGAGTTTTTCACTGCAAAGTATTAGTGTATATATATATATATATATATATATATATAATAATGTAAATATTTTTGCTGCAATATGTAGAGTTGTTGGATTGCATTTATAGAAATGGTATCCATGATGGAAAGATCTTAAATGTTTTCATTAAATTTTAGCATCTGAACCTAGCTTGAATAGGATTTA
The DNA here is from genome assembly GCA_030490815.1 of Acer saccharum. NCBI lineage: Eukaryota > Viridiplantae > Streptophyta > Magnoliopsida > Sapindales > Sapindaceae > Acer > Acer saccharum. The sequence continues at coordinate 52,116,828 of CM059867.1, forward strand.
AATATTTATTGTAATAAATGGAAAAAAGCAATACGTATTTCATATCCTGGTTGTTTGAAAAATATTAGATGCCTTGTTTATAATAAAACTAGAAAAATAAGGAATGAAATAAGGGTAAAAGCATAAAATTCTAAGAATTAAGGATGTTACAAAAGTTGGAACATAGGAATAAGTTGTAAATTTTCAAAACTTCAGGGTCCCCCCTCACCCTATACTGCAGCCGTCCCTGTTTGTGTCCCCAACTGATCATGTCATCTGCAAGGCTTCTCCTTCCATTTTCTTCCTGTGCTTGTATTTATGCAGCCATAACACCAGGAATGCCAATAGCACCAACAGTACTAAGCCACACAACACAGGTCCAACAATTATCCATACTTTTGAATTGCTCTTCTTTTTTTCACGTCTTGGACTTGGTGATGGACTGGCGGCAAGAGACTCGACAACTATAGAAAAATGCCCCTGTTCAGTAGTTGAGCATGTATTGCCTGATGTCACATTGCTGAAATTGGTTAAACCATGTAAATCAAACCAAACACACTTGGCAACAGACCCAGTTGGGGCAGACATCATATCTTGGAATGTGATTGATAGAGGATCACCGGATGCCCTAATTTCCAACTCCGGCAAATTGGTAGCTGTTAAGTTTGAAGCATCGTAAGCAAGAAGACCCAGCACTGGAGACAAGTAGGTATAACCAGGCAACGGATAATATGTCTTAGACCAATTGCCCAAGTTTTGGTACACCAAAACGAGCCGTTCCACATAGGGACTCTCGGTGACTCCTATAGGGATTCCAAACTCTTTATAAATCTTCACGCCTCTGGTTCTCAGGCTGCCACTCCTGAGCCTCATAGCAGCGATCTTCATTCCGGTCAAATTAGAAGGAACATAACCGTTGTAGACAATCCCTGTCCTCGGACGAACGAAAGCCCTATAAGCATAGTCTTGAAGAAGGGCATCAAGAGCACGAGCAGAGGTTTTCGTATCCGATTGAGCCACAATATAGGGCAACGAAAAAGAGAACAAACATACTGGAACAACAAGAAGAAGCATCGTGAGATTTCGAAGAAGAAGAAGAAGCCCCATCAATGCTTTCGAACCTCAAACCTAGCCACTCAAATCAAATAGTTGGGGTGGTCACGTCGTGAGTGATAACAATGGATACACTGTATATAAAATAAGAAATAAAAAAATTCTCTCACGGAATTTATAATAAAATTGGCTTTGAAGGTTTCAAGCCGCTTTGTTTCTCTTTAGGAATCCTTGTAAAAGAAAGCAATCTCTCTCTCACTCGGTAACTGAAATCTAAAGAATCTTGACAGCATTCCTTTTTCTCCAAGAAATCAATAACCCACCAGGATTCTCTGACACCCAAAAATAAAAGACAAAACAGTAATAGAATTAAAGACCTAGATAACAAACAAAAGGCTTGATTTTGAATGGCCAATCCAGCATTGTTTCCAGTTTCCAAAATTGGGAATCAGCTAATTAACAAGATTACTTACAAGTAGTAGTAGTAGTAGTAGAGCCCAACTGTGTACCTGATTTTAGTGGAAGAACAGCAATTCTCATAAAAATCCACCACCATAAAACCCTAGAATCTTGAGATGTATCATGATCATCTTCAGCAAGTAACGCGAGTAGAGTCTTATATCAAAAAAATCGAAGCAGCTCCCTTGTAATTAGCTTGTAAAACGGAGTTGCATTATCGATTGAAAATCTCAAACTTGAAAAGATACGTACGTGGCTGACCCCTACTCGATTTTGATTTGATGATGATAATGCTTTATTGGGTTTTAAAAAGGAGTTGAATGAAAAGATACGTACCATTGCTTGCAGTAGAAATTAACTAAAGAAGAAGATGCCAATTTTCTTTGATTCAATAAGCAATCAAACATATATATGTTATTAGCTGCCAATTACATCAACCAAATAGATATCTTGGTTTCTTAGTTCTGTGATGGAAATTTCAGTAAAAGGTTTTGAAATTTGCTTTTTACCGGAAGTAAATTCTTGAGAGACATGTTTCATTGTAGGTCGAGACTTGGGTTCGGAACGCAAACATGCAATTGCAATGGTTGAGGCAAGAACCATATCCTGCATGACCAAATCAATAAAACTTAGTTTTACAAATTAAAATATTAATAATAATAATAAAAACATTCCATTACATATACAAAATAAAATGCATCATAAATATAAAAGAAAATCCATTGCAAAATAAAGTATTTCAATAATCCATTAGTGTAAATGAGGTTTATATAGTTAGGTTTTAAAATAATAAAAAAATTAAAATATATATATAATTATATTTATAATATTTAGGGGGAAATGGGGAAATGGGGATGGGGGGAGGTCCCCCCATCTCTATCCCTATTTCAATATATTAGTGGGGAAAATGGGGAAATGGGGATGGGGGAGGGTCTCCCCATCCCCATCCCCATCCCCATTTCAATTTGGTACACTTTCAATGTACATATATGTACATATATATATATATATATTAATTTTATGATTTATCTTATGTACACTTTCAATGTTTGATTTTATTGTTCATGTAATGTTTGTTTCCATGTTAATGTTTTTTTTAATTAAATTTTTTGATTTTTTTTGATTAATTTTTTTGATAAATTTTACCTTCGATTTGCATCTTTAGATAAAGAGACACAGATTATTCTTCTTTTTGTTGTTTTTCTAGATCTTCTCAACAATTAAGAAGTGTTTAGTTATTAAAAAAATATATTCAAAAGTCTTATGTTATCTTGGTTGAATGAAAAGGTTCTTAATTTCTTCAAAATTTCCTTGAAACTTATTAAAACAACCCACCACAAGATCGAATATAAGTCTTATGTACAGAAAATCTGTTTGATTCAAATTTTGCACTATGAACCCTTTTAGAGTACTATTTAAAAACAATATGTATTGTAGGTTATATTATTTTCTAATTAATTATTTTTAAAATATATGTTTTTTTTTTAATAGTAAACACATTTTGAAGGGTAAGACTCACGTTCCCTATTAAGTGTAACCCTTCTATATTGCTAAAACCATTTTGATTATCGAAATCACTTAAAATTATTTTGATTAAGTCTTTAGCTTAGCCCACCCTAGTTAATATTCCTGGCTATGCCACTGTATATAATCCACCATAAGATAAATCTTAATGAAAGAAAAACATGTAGTTTAAGATGAAAGTTAGGGAAATGAGAACGAATATTGGTTCCTCATCCCCATTCCCTACTAAGAAATGGGGATGCCGATCTATATCTCATATGAATATTGGAATGGAGAATGCTGTATCCGTCCCTAATTCACTCAGTTGCCATCCGGTAGGCATATAATAATAATAATAATAATAATAATAATAATGATAATAAAGTACTTTTATCTTTTTTTTTTTTTTTTTTTTTTTTGATTGGTACTTTATCTTTACAACAACAACACAAACAGATAATATATGGATCCTGTACAAGTCAAAATTTGATTTCATATTTTGAGTTAACTTAAATTTGTTTGCAAAATAAAAGAATTAAAAAATAAAAATTGGATGACCGTCGCAATGATCCATCTCCATTTATATTTAATCCAAATTAAAAAATATAATATTAATTCAATGCTGGTCGTATGTTTCTCCAAATACATGATAATATTAATTTAGTCCAGTGTAATCCAATCTAATCTCATTTAATCCCAATCACATCTCAATTCAATCCCATAAAATAATTCAATCAAATCATGTGCACCAAACGGGTCAAAAGGAATGTAATTTATAGATAAGAGTCAAGATGAGAAATAGTGCTTTATATAAAGTGCTCTCTAAGGTGTTAGCTAACTGTCTAAAACAGGTCATGGATTCTATTATAGGAGAGACTCAGATGGCTTTTGTTAAATCCCGTCAGATTACTGATAGTTTTGTCATAGCGGAGGAGGTGATTCACACTTGGAGGAAGGATTCAGAGGGTGGCCTTATCATAAAGCTTGATTTTGAAAAGCCTATGATAGTGTTGACCATAATTTTGTGGATTTAATGATGAGGAAAATGGGGTTTGGGGATAGGTGGAGGATGTGGATGGAGAGTTGTATTACTACCCCTAAGATTTCCGTCCTTGTGAATGGCAGTCCTTCGTCTCAGTTTGGGGTTGAATGGGGGTTAAGGCAAGGCGATCCACTGTCTTCTTTCCTTTTCAATATTGCTAGTGAGGGCCTTAGTGGTCTTCTTCGAAGGGCTACAAATTTGGGTTTGTTGAGAGGCGTGGTTTTTGGGAATAATGCGGTTCACTTGACTCATTTGCAATTTGCAGATGACACTATTTTATTTCTCAAACCTAGTCTGGAGTATGTTCGTAACACTAGGAGAATTCTCAGATGTTTCGAATTGGCCTCCGGTCTCCAAATTAATTTCCACAAATCTTGCGTGGTGAAAGTGGGGAAGAAAGGATCGAATAGTGAGGAGTGGGCAAATGCTTTTAGATGTAAAAGAGCGGAGCTTCCTATCTCGTATCTTGGGTTTCCTCTTGGTGCTAGACCTCGGGTCAAATCTTTTTGGGATCAACTTGTGGGGCGTATGGAGAGTAGGTTAGTGCCGTGGAAGAAGAGGTTTTTGAATAAAGGGGGTCGTTTGGTTCTCATAAAATCTGTTTTATCTAGCATCCCTAATTATTTCTTATCAGTTTTTAAATTGCCTGTGGGTGTTGCTAATAACACGGAAAAAAATTCAGCGTTCGTTCTTTTGGGGAGATGAGATCCTTAAGAGGAAAATTCACACTGTGGATTGGAAAACGATGTGTCGGAGTAGGAAAAATGGGGGGTTAGATATTGGGAGAATGAAGGATAAAAACAAAAGCCTCCTTGCTAAATGGGTGTGGAGGTTTGGGAAAGAGGAGTCTACATTGTGGAAGAGGGTCATTTGTGCTAAGTATGGTGTCGGTAGAGAGGAGTTGATGTGGGATTGGGCGCCTAGCTCGAGTTCTAATTTTGTTTTGGCTGTGCACAGTCTTTTTGCTACTGGTTCTAAATCTGATTTAATTCTTAAAAGAGGCCTGAAAGTTGTTTTAGGGGAGGGTAATAGAGTTGATTTTTGGAAGGTGTTGGGTGCGGAAAATTTACCTCTTATGAGTGCTTTTCCTAGGATTTTTGCTCTCTCCTCTTTGAAGTCTGGTATGGTTGGATCCTTCGGCTCTTGGCAAGGTCAGTTTTGGGTTTGGAATGTGCCTTTGAGAAGACAGGTGTTTGACTGGGAAAAGGACCAGTGGAATGCTTTTCTTTGCAGGTTGGAGGATTTCAAACCTCGTAAATTTATTGCGGATGCTCTTGCGTGGTCTTTTAGCTCTGATGGGATCTTCTCTGTGGGTTCGTTTCGTCGCTGTCTGGAGGATTCTGATGTGGTGGCTGATACGGTAGAGTCTTCTCTGAATTGGCAAGGTATTTGCCCTCCCAAAGTCGAGATTTTCACTTGGCAGCTGCTAAGAGGCAGAATTATGGTAAGAAAAGTGATGAACTCTTTCGGTTTTTCTCCTGATATGGCCCTCGAGTGCCCGTTGTGTAAGAGTGATGAGGAGTCTATTGATCACTTGTTCCTCCATTGCAAAAGGGCTGCTGAAATCTGGAGTATTTGTATGGCTTGGTGGGGAGTGTCTTGGTGTGTTAGTAATTGTCTTCCGGATTGGGCTGCTGGGTGGTTTTGGTTATGTCCCCATGTTAGACAAGGAAGGGCTTGGAATACCCTTTTCTTTGCCATCATTTGGACCATTTGGGAATCTAGAAACAACATGGTTTTTAGGAATTCTGATTTGGTCGTCTCTCATGCCATCGAAATCATTAAATTTAGAGTCGCTTGGTGGTTCAAGTACCACGCCAATGGCTGTTCGGATTCGGTTACCGTTTTGATTCAGAATGTGGCAGAAAGATGCCTTGTTTCGAAGCCAAGGAAGTTTGTCTCGGCTGTTGAGTGGTCCCCCCCTTGCAAGGGGCCCTCAAATTTAACATGGATGGTTCGGCGAGGGGAAATCCTGGAGCTGTGGGTATTGGAGGAGTTTTGCGGGATTTTACTGGTAAAGTCCTGGGCTCCTTCTCAAAATATGTGGGATTCATGGACGCTAATTCGGCTAAGATTTTGGCGATCCATTAGGCTTGTTTTTTGTGTGTTAACTCGCCCTCTTTAATTGGTAAGAAAATTTCTATCTTTAGCGATTCCAAGGTGGCTGTGTCCTGGGTGATTGGGTCAGATTTCGGAAGCCTGAAACACGTGAATTATATTTACGACATTCGCAATTTTCTGAGTTCCTTGGGTTGCACAGTTGTCACTTTCAACCCAAGGTCTAGTAATTGCTTTGCTGATTCGCTGGCGAAGAAAGGTTCGAATATGGAGGGGGATTTGTTTATGTGGGAAGTGGACTGAGTTTTTGTTGCTTCTTCTCTGTTTTTGCTGGGCGTTTTCTGGGGGCTTTGGTTTCTGTTGCTCTGTGTTTTGCTGGTCATTTGTTGTGTTTTGTGTGTTTCTTTTGTTTGGTCCTCCCCTCTTTTTGGGGTTGGTCGTGTGTTGGCTGCCCTGCTGTGGGTGTCTTTGTTGTTCTGCTGCGTTTTTTGCCCTGCTGGGGGTTGTTTTGGCTAGCCTTTGTGCCTTGTTTCTAATAAAGTTGCTGTTAAAAAAAAAGATGAGAAATAGTGCTTTTTTTTTTTTTTTTTCCCATGTATTATAATAAATAATAAAATCTTATTCTAGAATTAACAATTTTTCTATAGTAGGCACACAATGTATGCATATTTATAGCATACTAATATACATCACTATTCTTTTGCCATATAACACATGTCAAAAGTGTAGTGATGTATATTAGCAGTGTTCTAGTATGCGCTAGACGCTAGTCGTACGGTAGACTGGCACTTAGCGCTTAGACCGCCTAGGCTAAGGCCCTAGGCAGAGATTTTTTTTTCTTCAGTTTGTACTTTGTTATGTTTGTGTTTTTCTCTATTATAATTTTTAATTTTCTTTTGGTTTTGGTGCCGTGGTGCACATCACAAGACACCCACCATCATTTTGTGCCATCACTTGTGGCTCACAGCCTCACACCATCTGACTTTTTCAAAAAAAATTTTCTTTTTACTTTATCATTGGTCTTATAAACTCTTCTTCTGGATCAATCCCCATTTCAATAGACACTTTACTCATCAACTCATTTTCTTTCTCCATTTCAACAAACTCTTTTCTTTCTCCATTTCTCTCTGCAACTCATTACTCATCTTCAACATCTTCTTCTTAATCTTTTGTTACTGTTATTGGGATTGTTCAAGCCGCCGTTGTGGTGGCTCCTGTGGTGGTGGTGACGGTAGCTATTCCCAGGCTGGTAGTGGTGGTTGTTGTAGTTGGGCTTGGTCCGGTCGACAGAGACCGGCGGCTCTCCTTCGTAGTCCTGATTGTACATCGTAATAGTAGTTTCTCTTCCATCTAAATCTATCCTTGTCTAAAAAACCTAACCCTAGAATCATTTTCATTCAATTTCGATTCAAAAAGTGTCTTGTGTTGGTGGGTCTGTCTCCGGTAAGGTCAATTTTCAGGGTTAGTCTGCGAAAATGTTGTAACCGCCACAAGTCCCAGAAAGTGAAGTGCGTTTGTGGTGGTGGGTTGAGTTCAATTTTTTGAATCCTGATCCATTTTTTCTTGCGCTGCGCAGGGGAAGAAGAAGAAGAAAATGGAAAGTGTGTAGGGTTTTGTTGAAAATCCAATTACACTCTTGAAGTCTCAAGTCTCACAACAACTCACACAATTCACAATTTTTTTTTTAAAAAATTGATTATGCTGATTAATTGGCTCTGGAATTCAGCGTAGGCGGCCAATTAATCGGCTCTAGTCGGCGACTAGTCGGCCAACCACCTAGGAAGGGTGCATAAGGCCTAATCGCGGCGGCTGGCACCCGTTAATCCCTAGTCGGCCACCTAGGCCGCATATTAGAACACTGTATATTAGTATGCTATAAATATGCCTATATTGTGTGCCTATGAGAGAAAAACTGTCAGAATTAGATGCATGAAAACATTTAAGGTATTTCCAGCATAGATATTATTAATTAACAACAACCCAAAAACCTCATTTTATATATATCACATCTCTCACTTTGTAGTGAACAACTCTCAATGAAGATGATGGAGAAAAAATCTTCACTCAGATTAACTTTCTTGATAACCCTTTTCGCCATTTTATCTCGTGAGAATATGTTCCTCAATCTGTAACAATGTATTTTGATTTACATATAAAGTTTACTGAACGATAAAATAACTCATAAATATGTCCGCAATAGAGAGCAACTCGTGTGATATTGAAGAGTACTAATATTAATTAATTCAATGCAGATACATGGTAATATTAATTTAGACCAGCTCAGTCCTGTGTAATATAGTCTAATCTCATTTAATCCCAATATCATCTCAATCCAATCCCATAAAATAGTCCAATCAAGTCATGTGCACGACAAGGCCAAAAGGAATGTAATTTATATCAAAGAGTCAATATGAGAAATATTGTTTTTTTTTTTTTCCCATGTATTATGATAAAATTCCAGATTTAATTAGATACCAAATTTGAATGAAAACATTTAAGGTATTTCCAGCATAGATATTATTAATTAACAAAAAAAAAAAAAAAAACCTCATTATATATATAAAAAAAAATATATCACATCACATCTCTCACTTTGTAGTGAAGAGGATGTTCTAGTGTGGGAGTTCAACTAATGCTTCCTTGGTCTGGCTTTCTTCTTCTCGTTGTTGCTGCTGCAGTTTTTTGTTTCGTTGTGCTTTGTTGGCTGCAGTTTTCTGTTGTTGTTGCTGCTGCAGTTTTTTGTGCGTGTTTCTCTGCTGTGTGTGTGGGCTGTGATCTGTTTTTTGCTTTGGTTTTGGGTGGGCTGGGTGTGTCTTTTGTTGGCTGTTGTTTGGTTCTTGTTGTTGGTGCTCTTTTTGTGTGGCTTTTGGCCTTTAATAAAATTCAGCCGTTCAAAAAAAAAAAACTCTCAATGAAGATGATGGAAAAAAAAGCTTCACTCAAATTAACTTTCTTGATAACCCTTTTCGCCATTGTATCTTGTAAGAATCTGTTTCTCGATCGGTAACAATGTATTTTGATTTACATGGAAAGTTAATTTTTTAAAAGACAAAATAACTCGTAAATACATCTGCAATAGAGAGCAACTCGCGTGATATTGTGTGATATTGAAGAGTACTAATATTATATTTTTGACTTATTGGCTGCAGGTTGTGCATGGAACCAGATCAAAGGAGCTCGGAGAGAAAGATCAGATGAAGCAAGATGATCTCAGTTCATCAGGTGGTGAATCTGATCATGATCGTCCAAAATTCTCAATAAATGAGATGTTGTGTAATTTAGATAACGATTGCATTAATCAATGTTCGAAAAATTGTGAAAGAATATACTGTTACAAGCATCGCTGCCTGTGTGAGCTTTCTCTCGATATTGTTATTCCATGCCAAAAACCACCCACCTTCATGAACAACCTCAAAAATCTTCATGTCTGATCTTTATTTATTTATTTTTTTCCATAAATGAAGGGTTGTCTCGGATTTGTTTGTTTATTTATTTATTTTTTAATTTCGAAGAAATGATTACATTAATTGGTTTCTATCAAAGTCAAACGTAATATTTGGCATATATATATATAATCGATGAATCTTAATGAAAGAAAAAACATGGAGTAGTATTTTGATATAATGAGTTGGATATATGATATATCTACATCTCTTTTTGTTGAACAGCAGAGCAGCACTGAGGAAAATTGAAACATCGAGTGAAGGCTGGACAGCCATCGAGATGGGCCGGTCATCCAATTTTTTTTAATTATTTTATTTTGCAAACAAATTTCAATGAACTCAAAATAAGAAATCAAAATGACTTGTATAGGATCCATATATCATCGTAATTAAAAAAAAAAAAAAAAAAAAAAACCGAGACTTATTTGATAACTAGCCTTTATTTATAGAAAATAAAAATCAGACATGAAGATTTTTGATTTTGTTGAGGCCAGCAGGTACATCACATGCAATAACAAAATTAGCAGAAAACTGACGAGGAAGCTCACACTGGCAATAACACTGATAACAGAACTTCCTTACACACTTGTCTGGACAAATATCAACACAATATGCATCTGAATTATTATGACAATTACAATACCCACGAATTATCGAGTATTTTGAAGGATCATCATGATGATCATGACCAGATTCACCATCACCAGTACTGAAATTTGATGATGATTTAAGATCATCTTGCTGCTGCAATTGCTTCATCTGATCATCGTCTTTCTCTACGAGCTCCATTGATGATCTGCTTCCATGCACAAAACCTGCAGCCAATAAATCAAAAATATTAGTACTCGACTGTCAGTGCTTGGAAGAGTGGATTCCGCCTGCTCTAGATGTTCTTAAATTCAATGTTGATGGTGCTGCAAAAGGTTGTCCTGGTTCAGCTGGTATTGGGGGTGTTTCGAGGAATTCGGGTGGAAAAGTTTTGTGTCTATTCTCGTGTCATGTGGGAATTCAGAGGGCTAATTCTGCTGAGATTATGGCAATACTGAAAGCTGTTAGGCTGTGTGAATCAAGAAGGGAACTTTCTGGAAAGGAGATTGTGGTGGTGAGTGATTCTAAGGTTGCTGTCTCTTGGGTGCATGGTGAGGGGGTTGGAAATTTTGATAATTTTGAGACTATTTATGACATTAGAGAGTGCCTGAAAGCTATGCCTACGGTCTCGGTTGTTTTTTCTTCTAGAGCTACTAATTCTTTTGCAGATAGTTTAGCAAAACGGGGTTCTTCGGCTGAAGCTAGCGGATTTGGTTGATTGGAGCATCGATGGTTGACTCTCTCAGTTTTGGTTTCTGTTTTGTTTTTTTCTTTCTTTTCGGTGGTCCTGCGTTTTTCTTTGGTTTCTTGTCGTGTGGTTTTTTGGTTTGTGTTCGCTGCCTGTGATGTTTGTAGCTGGGTGGTTTCTTTCTCTGTGAGACTTATGTTGTTTTGTTTGATTGTGTGTTGCTTCTTCTGGCAGCCTTTTTAATAATATTTGAACTTTTCAAAAAAAAATAATGTACGAGTTATTTTGTCTTTCAGTAAACTATTTCCTATATACGAGTGATTAAAGAAATACGATTCTCACAAGATGAAATAGCGAAAAGGGTTATGATGACCAAGAAAGTTAATATGAGTGAAGCTTTTTTCTCCATCATCGTCATTGATTTCAGAGTTTTTCACTGCAAAGTATTAGTGTATGTATATATATATAATAATGTAAATATTTTTGCTGCAATATGTAGAGTTGTTGGATTGCATTTATAGAAATGGTATCCATGATGGAAAGATCTTAAATGTTTTCATTAAATTTTAGCATCTGAACCTAGCTTGAATAGGATTTAAATATTTATTGTAATAAATGGAAAAAAGCAATACGTATTTCATATCCTGGTTGTTTGAAAAATATTAGATGCCTTGTTTATAATAAAACTAGAAAAATAAGGAATGAAATAGGGGTAAAAGCATAAAATTCTAAGAATTAAGGATGTTACAAAAGTTGAAACATAGGAATAAGTTGTAAATTTTCAAAACTTCAGGGTCCCCCCTCACCCTATACTGCAGCCGTCCCTGTTTGTGTCCCCAACTGATCATGTCATCTGCAAGGCTTCTCCTTCCATTTTCTTCCTGTGCTTGTATTTATGCAGCCATAACACCAGGAATGCCAATAGCACCAACAGTACTAAGCCACACAACACAGGTCCAACAATTATCCATACTTTTGAATTGCTCTTCTTTTTTTCACGTCTTGGACTTGGTGATGGACTGGCGGCAAGAGACTCGACAACTATAGAAAAATGCCCCTGTTCAGTAGTTGAGCATGTATTGCCTGATGTCACATTGCTGAAATTGGTTAAACCATGTAAATCAAACCAAACACACTTGGCAACAGACCCAGGTGGGGCAGACATCATATCTTGGAATGTGATTGATAGAGGATCACCGGATGCCCTAATTTCCAACTCTGGCAAATTGGTAGCTGTTAAGTTTGAAGCATCGTAAGCAAGAAGACCCAGCACTGGAGACAAGTAGGTATAACCAGGCAACGGATAATATGTCTTAGACCAATTGCCCAAGTTTTGGTACACCAAAACGAGCCGTTCCACATAGGGACTCTCGGTGACTCCTATAGGGATTCCAAACTCTTTATAAATCTTCACGCCTCTGGTTCTTAGGCTGCCACTCCTGAGCCTCATAGCAGCGATCTTCATTCCGGTCAAATTAGAAGGAACATAACCGTTGTAGACAATCCCTGTCCTCGGACGAACGAAAGCCCTATAAGCATAGTCTTGAAGAAGGGCATCAAGAGCACGAGTAGAGGTTTTCGTATCCGATTGAGCCACGATATAGGGCAACGAAAAAGAGAACAAACATACTGGAACAACAAGAAGAAGCATCGTGAGACTTCGAAGAAGAAGAAGAAGCCCCATCGATGCTTTCGAATCTCAAACCTAGCCACTCAAATCAAATAGTTGGGGTGATGGTCACGTCGTGAGTGACAACAACAACAGATACACTGTATATAAAAGAAGAAATAAAAATATTCTCTAACGGAATTTATAATAAAATCGGATTTGAAGGTTTCAAGCCACTTTGTTTCTCTTTAGGAATCCTTGTAAAAGAAAGCAATCTCTCTCTCACTCGGTAACTGAAATCTAAAGAATCTTGACAGCATTCCTTTTTCTCCAAGAAATCAATAACCCACCAGGATTCTCTGGCACCCAAAAATAAAAGACAAAATAGTAATAGAATTAAAGACCTAGATAACAAACAAAAGGCTTGATTTTGAACGGCCAATCCAGCATTGTTTCCAGTTTCCAAAATTGGGAATCAGCTAATTAACAAGATTACTTACAAGTAGTAGTAGTAGTAGTAGTAGAGCCCAACTGTGTACCTGATTTTAGTGGAAGAACAGCGATTCTCACAAAAATCCACCACCATAAAACCCTAGAATCTTGAGATATATCATGATCATCTTCAGCAAGTAATGCCAGTAGAGTCGTATATCAAAAAAATCGAAGCAGCTCCCTTGTAATTAGCTTGTAAAACGGAGTTGCATTATCGATTGAAAATCTCAAACTTGAAAAGATACGTGGCTGACCCCTACTCGATTTTGATTTGTTGATGATAATGCTTGCAGTAGAAATTAACTAAAGAAGAAGATGCCAATTTTCTTTGATTCAATAAGCAATCAAACATATATATGTTATTAGCTGCCAATTACATCAACCAAATAGATATCTTGGTTTCTTAGTTCTGTGATGGAAATTTCAGTAAAAGGTTTTGAAATTTGCTTTTTACCGGAAGTAAATTCTTGAGAGACATGTTTCATTGCAGGTCGAGACTTGGGTTCGGAACGCAAACATGCAATTGCAATGGTTGAGGCAAGAACCATATACTGCATGACCAAATCAATAAAACTTGGTTTTACAAATTAAAATAATAATAATAATAATAATAACATTCCATTACAAATACAAAATAAAATGCATTACAAATATAAAAGAAAATCCATTGCAAAATAAAGTATTTCAATAATCCATTAGTGTAAATGAGGTTTATATAGTTAGGATTTAAAATAATAAAAAAATTAAAATATATATATAATTATATTTATAATATTTAGGGGGAAATGGGGAAATGGGGATGGGGGGAGGTCCCCCCATCTCTATCCCTATTTCAATATATTAGTGAGGAAAATGGGGAAATGGGGACGGGGGATAGTCTCCCCATCTCCATCCCCATTTCAATTTGCTACACTTTCAATGTACATATATGTGCATATATATATATATATATATATATATATATATATATATTTTTGAAAAGAAGGCTATATTAACAAGGCCAAGGCCAACACGAAACAACACAGAGCACAAGCCAACGCACATCAAAAACCCAAGACAAGAGTACACACACTCCTGTCTGGAGACTTTGACAAGGGCTGAACCCGAAAGAGAAAAAAACAGGGGAAGCAAAACAGCACCAAAACATCACAGCACCCATGAAAACAACAGACCAAAAACTGCCCACCCACCAGCAGAGAACACGCTAAAACCCACAACAACACAGCAACCACCAAGAAAGCAAACAGAAACACTACGAAGCCACACACAAAACCCCTGCACCAGACAATCAGCTGTTGCACCACTTCAGCAAGAACCCGCCTCCATCAGCTCCTCTCTTAGCCAGAGCATCAGCAAAATGATTAGTTTCTCTTGGCTCATACTCCACCACCACCTGATTTAGCCTGCTCAACAAACTCCTAATTTCCAAAATCAAAAGAAGATACTTCCACTCCCCAACACCATTACAATTAATCCAAGCCACCACCTGCTTACAATCACTCACCACTGAAATTTTAGCTCCCTTCAACTCAGTCCTAGACAGACAAAGGCCACAAGCTTTTGCGATTGCACTCAACTCCGCTGTGACACTATCCTGAATCCCAACAGAGTCAGAGAACACACACAAGACTCTACCCCTACAGTCCCGCAACACCTCTCCAACCCCCGCATGACCAGGCACACCCCTCGCCGATCCGTCGACATTAAACTTCAACAGCTCAGGTTTAGGCGACATCCAGTCCTTGTGCTTAGGAAGTTTAGGAGTTTTAACATCAACACATCTTTCCGCAATGTTTAGTAAAATCAACGTAATGGGCTCCTTAGACCCCTTGCCAATATATTTAAACCACCACCCAACCCGAAACTTTACCATATCAACAGCCTTTTCGAAAGAGATCGAAACATCCTTGAAAACTCTCTCATTTCTAGCTTCCCAAATCGTCCAAGTCATAGCAAAAAACAAGGCGCTCCACGCCCTTGCAGCAGAATTCAGGTTGCAAAGGTTGGGCCAATTCAACCACCAGTCCAGCAGAGAATTCGTAGAACAGCTACTAATGTTCCACCAGTTCATACAGCTGCCCCAAAGATTCCACGCCCATTTACAGTTTAAGAAGAGATGATCAATCGATTCTTCAGCTTCACCGCACATCGGGCAATCAAAAATATTATTCGAAATCAAACCAAAACGCTTCAGCGCATTCCTAACAAGCACCCTACCATGAAGAAGATGCCACACAAAAATTTCCACCTTAGGCGGACAAATACTCTTCCAAATCCTGTTGAAAACAGCCGAGTTCCCCACAAAATTCTCCTCTAAATTTTTCCACACCAACTTGACAGAAAACTGCCCTGTCGAGCACCAAGACCAACCGATTGTATCCGAAATAGAATCACGAATCACAATATTATCCAAGCAGCTATTAAAGGCAATCCATTGATTTTGCTCCCAATCAAAGCAAGGTCTTCTAAGATCAATTTTCCAAAACCACCTACCCCCACTCCATCTACCAAACTCTTTAACACTGCCGGATTTATTGGAAGTGAGAGAGAAAATCCTAGGAAAAGCTTCCTTTAGTCGCACACCTTCGATTCTAATATCTTCCCAAAGTCTAGCTCTATCCCCACTCCCCACAATCACTTGAATCCCCTCTTCCAACACTTTGGCAATCGTAGACCCTTGCTCAAAGAGTCCACCTGTAGCTTTAATAAAAGAGGAACACTGAGCACCCCCATTCCAATTCCAACTAATAGCATTTGCGGCCACCCCATACTTAGCACAAATAACTCTTTTCCGTAGAGAAGACTCTTCCCTCCCAAATCTCCAAACCCATTTAGCCAATAGACCCTTATTTTTGTCTAGAACTGAACCAAAGCCGAGGCCCCCATTCTCCTTACTTTTACGCAACGTATCCCACTTCATGGCATGCACTTTCCTCTTCTCTACCCCATCCCCCCAAAAGAAACTCCTTTGTAACTTTTCTATGTTCTGAGCCACCCCTACCGGAATTTTAAACATAGACATAAAATAAATAGGGATACTTGACATAACATTCTTAATTAACACCGATCTACCACCTTTATTAAGAAAAGATTTCTTCCAAGGGGCCATCCGCCTCTCTAAACGCTGCACTATCTCTTTCCAAAACAACTTGCATCCCGGCTGTCCCACAAGCGGAAGACCCAGTTACTTTAACGGCAGGGAACCTTTGACACCTTTAAACAAAGCGGCCCAGTTGGTATCCCTCTCACCACATTTCCCAATTTGAACCACACACGACTTCTTGAAATTAATGCGTAATCCCGAAGCCACCTCGAAACATCTCAAAATCCTCCTAACATTTATTAAGTCATCCACTCTCGGTTTGAGAAACATAATAGTATCATCGGCAAACTGAAGATGGGACACCATAACCTCGTCACTCCTAAAAGAAACACCTTTCATCATATCCAAACTCTCTACTTTCCGAAAAAGAGCACTCAACCCCTCCACAACCACGTTAAATAAGAAAGGAGAAAGAGGATCGCCCTGCCTAAGCCCTCTTTCCAACCCAAATTCCCTTGTCGGGCTACCATTAACCAAAACCGAAATCCTGGGCGAAACTATACAATGCCTCATCCATTGTCTCCATTTTTGCCCAAAACCCATATCCCCAAGAATATCATCCAAGAAGGAATGATCAACACTATCATACGCCTTCTCAAAATCAAGCTTCACCATTAAGCCACCCTCCTTACCTTTTTTCCAATAATGAATAATCTCTTCCGCTATTACAAACCCATCAAGAATGTGGCGATCTTTAATAAACGCCATTTGCGTATCACCCACAACAGTCCCTATAACCCTCCTCAACCTGTTAGCTAAAATTTTAGCCAGAATTTTGTAAAACGACCCCACCAAGCTAATTGGTCTAAAGTCTTTCATGATTTTAGGTTTGACGCATTTGGGGATAAGGGTAATAAACGACCTATTTATCTCTTTCACAACCCTCCCATCTCTATGGAACTCCTCCAAGAAATTCATAAAATCTCCACTTATAACCGACCAATTCTCCTTAATAAAGTTTAAATTGAACCCATCCGGTCCTGGCGCTTTATTTCCATCACAACTATCCAACGCCACCTTCACCTCTTCCACACTAAAGCTTTCTTCCAGGAAATTCTTATCACCAACGGAAAGCTTCTTCAAAGGGAGACCCCTAACCTTAGGCCGACTCCACTGCACGTTTCTGAACTGCTGCTCAAAAAAATCAGCCACCCCACTCGACACCTCATCGGGCTTAGATCTTATGACCCCTTCGAAAGCAATGTTCTCAATAAGATTCATTCTACGTCTTCCACTCGCCACACTATGAAAGAATCTAGTGTTACGATCATCTTCAAGCAACCATTTAACCCTCGACTTTTGTTTCCACTGCTGCTCCTCACGTCTAAGCCCCTTCCAAAGGTCCGAAACTGCATCCAATCTATCTTTCCTCAAGCCATCCGTCCACCCAGTTCTAGCAGCCTCTACATCAATATTCCCTAACCTATCCTCTAGCTCCTTAGTAGAATTCTTGTCTTTCATATTAGCTGCCACCCATCTCTTAATTTTCCTTTTAGCTCCTCTCAATTTAAAAAGCAATATACTACTGCTGGACCCAATAATCTTATTCTCCACCCACTCCTTATTAATATCCTCCATAAGGGATTTCTCTTCCAACCAACAATTACTAAATCTAAAAGGTCTAGGACCCCAATAGGCTCTCACGGCACCCAAACCAATAGCATGATGATCAGAAATCAATCTAGGCAGTCTAATTTGCTCAAAATTAGAGAACCAAGACAAGATAATTGGGGACACCAAAAATCTATCCAATCTTGTCCAAGAACCCCCAACTCTATTATTAGACCAAGTGAAATCACCTCCTCTTAAAGGAATATCAATAACCTTTGCCTGAAGCATGAAATTATTGAACGCAGCTGCCGACCACTTATTGAACTCCCCTCCTTTCCTCTCGGCTTCATTAAGGACGGTATTGAAATCCCCTCCAATACACCACGGAATCGATAAGGACTGTTGAACCTGCAGAATAAAACCCCATATATCTCTTCTATCCTTTTCCACCACCGGCGCATACACATTACATAACACCACCTTTCTATTGAATTTATTCAAAACACCAACCAAGATTATACACCACTTATTCGAAATGCAGTCCTTAATGGACACAAGATCCTCATTCCATAGGGTAAGGAGCCCCCCTGTAGAGCCATCCGCATCAACACCAACACTTTTACCTAACAAAGAACCACCCAAACCTCTACTAATTCTAATATCCATAGACCCCATTTTTGTCTCTTGAAGAAAGCAAATAGCAGGTTTCAACTTCAACACCACACCTCTCACCTTTCTCCTTTTTACCTCCTTCCCCAAACCCCTAACATTCCAAGAAAGAGCTAACATTGGAAGCACAACAACCCACCCCCACACACACTGCAACCAACCTACTCCTCTTCTCTACCCTCATCCTCCTTCTCCCTCAAAGATAAATATTCCACTATTTCATCCTCATTACCATTATAATCAAAGCCCAAATCAGCTCCTACTTCAATAACTTTGGCTACCTCCTCTTCCATATTCCACGAAGTACCCCTGCCCTCAATATCATTCCCCTTGCCTGCATTCTCCGAACTTACTCCCACAACAGCCGGAACAGTCTCCTCCCTACACCGACCCCTAGCCTCCCTTCTTTCAATTACTTTAGTAATTTCATCCTCTAGATTCCATAACACTCTCCTAGTTTTACCCTTGAAACTCTTCTCAAAACATAAGCCCTTAAGACCTCTTGTCACCATAGGATGAATCTTAACAGAAGAAGGATTTTTCTTACCTCTCGGTTTCTTCATAGGCATCAACTTCGCATCTCCGCTACGACTTCTTCCACTCTTAGGCTGAACTCCTTCCTTTCGCTGGTTGTCTTCCTTACCTTGCCCAGTCATTTCTTCCATCGTTATCTTCTCTCTTCCTGAAAACTGCTCTTCCCCATAGTCTCCTTTCTCACGCAAGTCTACCATCAGCTCAATACCTCTATCAGAGCTAAATTGTGTTTCCGGAACCACCTGGATAGACAAATCATCCTTTCCTCCAAGAGTGCTTTGAGTATATTCTGATTCCATCTCTTCCCCATTATCATCAGACAAAGAGTCATAAAATTGATTTGAAACAGTTAAAGCCTTTCTTGCCTCAACAGACTGCCCCAAACCCATGCTATATTTCTGTACCCCTGCATCCTCACCACTCGCCCCATGTAGCCCATCCCCACACAGCCCCAAACTCGGCCCACTTTCTTTCCACCACCTAGTTGGCCCAATAGAACATTCCCCTGTAGGCTTCTTAAAATAACCCTTGGGCCCAACTACCGGATCAGAGCTAGAGGAGCTTGAGTCCATTCTATCCCACCTAATCCCACCATCCAAACCACTCTGGCTCTTAAATCTAATGCTACCATTTCTACCATGAGCCCGAATCTTCCTACTAGGGATCCAAACACTTTTCCCTTTTCCTTACTATCTCAACTGCCACAAAACGCCTCACCATTTTGTCTGATTTTATTATTAGAGACCTGTTCCCTGACATCCTTTCTAACATTCTTATCAACTCTGATACTGTCAGAGACTACCTTCCCTATACCCTCTTTGCACCTGTCACTTCCACTTCCTACCACTGCTCAAGCCTCCCTACTAGTCTTCTCATTGAACATCCCAAAATCATCCTTGTTCACACAATTATTCAAATTTGAACCATACGGTTTGACCTTGAGATGATTAGACAGCCATCCAATTGAAATATGTGTTGTTTGTTCTACCAACTTCATCGGAAAGGACCTACCTCTGACTATCACTTCCACTTCTCTGGTTAGGGACTCCCCGGATGGAGCCGAGATCAAGATTTTACCCACGTCTAGTCTCTTCCTCTGTTCCGTCTCTTCATCGATCCATAACGTTTCCCCTACTAAATTCCCCAGCCTTTTGAAGAAGGCTTTGCACCAACAGATTAAGGGCACTTCATGCACATCCACCCAACATAATTTACTCGAACTGGGCATTCGATTCTGCCTACCCCAAGCTTTCATAGTAGAGAAACACTCCTTCCAAAAGAAACTATTATTGACAAAGCCATCCCGATCGCAAGTGGTTTCAAAAGTCCATATAATGTCTTTACCACCCAATATAGTAGAAGTGTACCCGAATCCTCTATCTTCCAGCTTTTTATTCACTCCTTCCACTAAAGAGAAACTTCTAAGGACTCCGATTGCACTTCTGGAAAGCCATTCATACTCCTCTCTGTCAGTAGTCCAGGTCAAGTTAATGCGCTCGTCTTCCTTCGAGTTATGATGCGTTGTCTTCCTAGCCACTTCTGCATACGAACGTCCTTCTTGCACAATTCTCATACGCTCCACCCTCTTCGAAACAACCTCCTTCTCCATCCCTACTCCCCCCAACTTCCTACTGCTGATATTGTCGTCCCCCTTCTGAGATCTTCCACTGAAAAGTCTACTTTTCCAATCATACGAGGCTACCTTTGCTGTTATTGGCCATCCGTAAACATGCATTCCATTCACCTTCTTAGCCACTTTACTTGCCTCCTCCAGCGTTTCAAATCGTATGAATGCGAAAATATTGTTTTTCTGACTCTATTTTGCTGAGAGAAACACATCTCGAACCCTTCCGAAAATCTTGAAAATGCTCCATAAGCTAGCCGAGTCAACAATGGGATTAAGGTTACCTATGAAAACTGAAACTAAGCTCTCCCTAAAGTCCTTGCTCCCTCCATCGAAATCAGAAGACCTAAATTTTTGGGAGTTTCTCTCTCTAAAAACCTCTCTCATCATTTTTTGTGGTTGAAGTGGTCACATATATATATATATATATATATATATATATATTAATTTTATGATTTTATCTTATGTACACTTTCAATGTTTGATTTTATTGTTCATGTAATGTTCGTTTCCATGTTAATGTTTTTTTTTAATTAAATTTTTTGATTTTTTTTGATTAAATTTTTTTGATAAATTTTACCTTCGATTAATTTGCATCTTTAGATAAAGAGACACAGATTATTCTTCTTTTTGTTGTTTTTCTTGATCTTCTCAACAATTAAGAAGTGTTTAGTTATTAAAAAAAAATTCAAAAGTCTTATGTTATCTTGGTTGAATGAAAAGGTTCTTAATTTCTTCAAAATTTCCTTGAAACTTATTAAAACAACCCACCACAAGATCGAATATAAGTCTTATGTACAGAAAATCTGTTTGATTCAAATTTTGCACTATGAACCCTTTTAGAGTACTATTTAAAAACAATATGTATTGTAGGTTATATTATTTTCTTATTAATTATTTTTAAAATATATGTTTTTTTTAATAGTAAACGCATTTTAAAAGATAAGACTCACGTTCCCTGTTAGGTGTAACCCTTCTATATTGCTAAAACCATTTTGATTATCGAAATCACTTAAAATTATTTTGATTAAGTCTTTAGCTTAGCCCACCCTAGTTAATATTCCTGGCTATGCCACTGTATATAATCCACCATAAGATAAATCTTAATGAAAGAAAAACATGTAGTTTAAGATGAAAGTTAGGGAAATGACAACGGATATTGGTTCCTCATCCCCATTAATAACTGAATGGAACACATTAAGTGCCATTCAGTGTTAAGTGGAAAAATCAAACAGGGCCTAAGTCTTTAGCTTAGCCCACCCTAGTTAATATTCTTGGCTACGCCACCGTATATAATCCACCATAAGATAAATCTTAATGAAAGAAAAACATGTAGTTTGAGATGAAAGTTAGGGAAATGACAATGAATATTGGTTCCTCATCCCCATTCCCTACTAAGAAATGGGGATGCCGATCTATATCTCATGTGAATATTGGAATGGAGAGCCCTAATTCGCTCAATTGCCATCCGGTAGGCATATTAAAATAATAATAATAATAATAATAATAATGATAATAAAGTACTTTTATCTTTACAACAACAACACAAACAGATAATATATGGATCCTGTACAAGTCAAAATTTGATTTCATATTTTGAGTTAACTTAAAATTTGTTTGCAAAATAAAAGAATTAAAAAATAAAAATTGGATGACCGTCTCAATGATCCATCTCCATTTATATTTAATCCAAATTAAAAAATATAATATTAATTCAATGCTGGTCGTATGTTTCTCCAAATACATGATAATATTAATTTAGTCCAGTGTAATCCAATCTAATCTCATTTAATCCCAATCTCATCTCAATTCGATCCCATAAAATAATTCAATCAAATCGTGTGCACCAAACGGGGCAAAAGGAATGTAATTTATAGATAAGAGTCAAGATGAGAAATATTGCTTTTTTTTTTTTTCCATGTATTATAATAAATAATAAAATCTTATTCTAGAATTAACAATTTTTCTATAGTAGGCGCACAATACATGCATATTTATAGCATACTAATATACATCACTATTCTTTTGCCATATAACACAGGTCAAAAGTGTACTGATGTATATTAGTAGTGTTCTAGTATGTGCTAGGCGCTAGTCGTACGGTGGACTGGCACCTAGTGCTTAGACCACCTAGGCTAAGGCCCTAGGCGGAGATTTTTTTTTCTTTAGTTTGTACTTTGTTATGTTTGTGTTTTTCTCTATTATAATTTTTAATTTTCTTTTGGTTTTGGTGCCGTGGTGCACATCACAAGACACCCACCATCATTTTGTGCCATCACTTGTGGCTCACAGCCTCACACCATCTAACTTTTTCAAAAAAAAAATTTCTTTTTACTTTATCATTGGTCTTATAAACTATTCTTTTGGATCGATCCCCATTTCAATAGACACTTTACTCATCAACTCATTTTCTTTCTCCATTTCTCTATGCAACTCATTACTCATCTTCATCATCTTCTTCTTAATCTTTTGTTACTGTTATTGGGATTGTTCACGCCGCCATTGTGGTGGCTCCCGCGGTGGTGGTGACAGTCGCTATTCCCAGGCTGGTAGTGGTGGTTGTTGTACTTGGGTTTGGTTCGGCCGACGCCTTCGTAGTCCTGATTGTACATCGTAATAGTAGTTTCTCTTCGATCTAAATCTATCCTTGTCTAAAAAACCTAACCCTAGAATCATTTTCATTCAATTTCGATTCAAAAAGTGTCTTGTGTTGGTGGGTCTGTCTCCGGTAAGGTCAATTTTCAGGGTTAGTCTGCGAAAATGTTGTAACCGCCACAAGTCCCAGAAAGTGAAGTGCGTTTGTGGTGGTGGGTCGAGTTAAATTTTTTGAATCCTGATCCATTTTTTCTTGTGCTGCGCAGGGGAAGAAGAAGAAGAAGAAGAAAATGGAAAGTGTGTAGGGTTTTGTTGAAAATCCAATTATACTCTCAAAGTCTCAAGTCTCACAACAACTCACACAATTCACAATTTTTTTTTTTAAAAAAAATTGATTATGCTGATTAATTGGCTCTGGAATTCGGCGTAGGTGGCCAATTAATCGGCTCTAGTCGGCGACTAGTCGGCCAACCACCTAGGAAGGGTGCATAAGGCCTAATCGCGGCGGCCGGCACCCGCTAATTCCTAGTCGGCCGCCTAGGCCGCATATCAGAACACTGTATATTAGTATGCTATAAATATGCCTATATTGTGTGCCTATGAGAGAAAAACTGTCAGAATTAGATGCATGAAAACATTTAAGGTATTTCCAGCATAGATATTATTAATTAACAACAACCCAAAAACCTCATTTTATATATATCACATCTCTCACTTTGTAGTGAACAACTCTCAATGAAGATGATGGAGAAAAAATCTTCACTCAGATTAACTTTCTTGAATACCCTTTTTGCCATTTTATCTCGTGAGAATATGTTCCTCGATCTGTAACAATGTATTTTGATTTACATATAAAGTTTACTGAAAGACAAAATAACTCATAAATACGTCTGCAATAGAGAGCAACTCGTGTGATATTGAAGAGTACTAATATTAATTAATTCAATGCAGATACATGGTAATATTAATTTAGACCAGCTAATATAGTATAATCTCATTTAATCCCAATATCATCTCAATCCAATCCCATAAAATAGTCCAATCAAGTCATGTGCACGACAAGGCCAAAAGGAATGTAATTTATATCAAAGAGTCAATATGAGAAATATTGCTTTTTTTTTTTTTTTTTTTTTTTGCCCATGTATTATGATAAAATTCCAGATTTAATTAGATGCCAAATTTGAATGAAAACATTTAAGGTATTTCCAGCATAGATATTATTAATTAACAAAAAAAAAAAAAAAAAAAACCTCATTATATGTATATATATATATAAAAATATATCACATCACATCTCTCACTTTGTAGTGAACGAGGATGTTCTGGTGTGGGAGTTCAGCTAATTCTTCCTTGGTCTGGCTTTCTTGTTGTTGTTGTTGCTGCTGCAGTTTTTTGTTTCGTTGAGCTTTGTTGGCTGCAGTTTTCTGTTGTTGCTGCTGCAGTTTTTTGTGCGTGTTTCTCTGCTGTGTGTGTGCGCTGTGCTCTGTTTTTTGCTTTGGTTTTGGGTGGGCTGGGTGTGTCTTTTGTTGGCTGTTGTTTGGTTCTTGTTGTTGGTGCTCTTTTTGTGTGGCTTTTGGCCTTTAATAAAATTCAGCCGTTAAAAAAAAAAACTCTCAATGAAGATGATGGAAAAAAAAACTTCACTCAAATTAACTTTCTTGATAACCCTTTTCGCCATTGTATCTTGTAAGAATCTGTTTCTCGATCGGTAACAATGTATTTTGATTTACATGGAAAGTTAATTTATTAAAAGACAAAATAACTCGTAAATACATCTGCAATAGAGAGCGACTCGCGTGATATTGTGTGATATTGAAGAGTACGAATATTATATTTTTGACTTATTGGCTGCAGGTTGTGCATGGAACCAGATCAAAGGAGCTCGGAGAGAAAGATCAGATGAAGCAAGATGATCTCAGTTCATCAGGTGGTGAATCTGATCATGATCGTCCAAAATTCTCAATAAATGAGATGTTATGTAATTTAGATAACGATTGCATTAATCAATGTTCGAAAAATTGTGAAAGAATATACTGTTACGAGCATCGCTGCCTGTGTGAGCTTTCTCTTGATATTGTTATTCCATGCCAAAAACCACCCACCTTCATGAACAACCTCAAAAATCTTCATGTCTGATCTTGGATTTTTTTTTTTTCCATAAATAAAGGGTTGTCTCGGATTTGTTTGTTTGTTTATTTATTTTTAATTTCGAAGAAATGATTACATTAATTGGTTTTTCTCACAGTCAAACGTAATATTTGGCATATATATATAATCCACCATAAGATAAATCTTAATGAAAGAAAAAACATGGAGTAGTATTTTGATCTAATGAGTTGGATATATGATATACCTACTTCGATTTGGGGATTCTCTGGATCCGCCCTGCCTATTAAGAATATGGGAAAGTGGGTTTTGTGGGACAGAAAACATTGATATTAACATTGATATATCTACATTTTTTTTTGTTGAACAGCAGAGCAGCACTGAGGAAAATTGAAACATCGAGTGAAGGATCCAAATTCTATCGAGTGAAGGCTTGACAGCCATCGAGATGGGCCGGATTATTTTAATTTTTTTTTTAATTATTTTATTTTGCAAACAAATTTCAATGAACTCAAAATAAGAAATCAAAATGACTTGTATAGGATCCATATATTATCGTAATTAAAAAAAAAAAAAAAAAAAAAAAACCGAGACTTATTTGATAACTAGCCTTTATTTATAGAAAATAAAAATCAGACATGAAGATTTTTGATTTTGTTGAGGCCAGCAGGTACATCACATGCAATAACAAAATTAGCAGAAAACTGACGAGGAAGCTCACACCCAATAACACTGATAACAGAACTTCCTTACACACTTGTCTGGACAAATATCAACACAACATGCATCTGAATTTTTATGACAATTACAATACCCACGATTTATCGAGTATTTTGAAGGATCATCATGATGATCATGACCAGATTCACCACCACCAGTACTGAAATTTGATGATGATTTAAGATCATCTTGCTGCTGCAATTGCTTCATCTGATCATCGTCTTTCTCTATGAGCTCCATTGATGATCTGCTTCCATGCACAAAACCTGCAGCCAATAAATCAAAAATATTAGTACTCGACTGTCATTGTATTTTCATTTAGATGTATAATGACAGTTGACTGTCATTGCTTGGAAGAGTGGATTCCGCCAGCTCTAGATGTTCTTCAATTCAATGTTGATGGTGTTGCAAAAGGTTGTCCTAGTTCAGCTGGTACTGGGGGTGTTTTGAGGAATTCGGGTGGAAAAGTTTTGTGTCTATTCTCATGTCATGTGGGAATTCAGAGGGCTAATTCTGCTGAGATTATGGCAATACTGAAAGCTGTTAGGCTGTGTGAATCAAGAAGGGAACTTTCTGGAAATGAGATTGTGGTGGTGAGTGATTCTAAGGTTGCTGTCTCTTGGGTGCATGGTGAGGGGTGTTGGTGGAATGGCAATTGTTGAGGTCACTTGTGGTGCACCTCTGTAAGAAATTCGAACACTCAAACGAAGGAGAAGCTCTAACACTTTATTTCACTCTATATATATTTCTTACACCACTCCACTTGCTTACAATCACAATCTGAGTCCCTTTATATAGGGAAATGAGGTGAGAAACAAACAAAGAAAATAAATGCAGAAGCAACAAATTCAAACTAGTTCGCAGTTGGAAGATGGGAGATGGCAGTTGGGGAGTTGGCTAGTTGAGAGGAAATTCTGGACGGTGGGTCAACAATGGCTGCTTCTAGAATTTCGGTGGGAAGCTGCTGGAGGCTGCTGGAGGCTGGCTGACTAGAGGCAAGTTCACATTTCAACATCCCCCCTTAAACTTGACTCTCCGTGTTTCGTCATACCAAGCATTGTCTTTAATCTTGAAAACACATCATGTTTGAGTGGCTTGGTGAAAATATCAGCAGCTTGATCATATGTCCTGCAAGAGACTAATTCCACCTCTTTATTCTTCACATGCTCTCTGATGAAATGATACCGCGTATCAATATGTTTGCTCCTTTCATGGAATACTGGATTCTTTGCTAGTGCAATTGCTGACCGATTGTCGATGTAAATCTCTGTGGGATTAACTTGTGGAAATCCCAAGTACTGCAACACATTCCTGATCCAGATACCATGACAAACAGCTGAGCAGGCAGCAACATACTCAGCTTCACATGATGACAGTGTCACAATGGCTTGCTTCTTGGATGACCATGTGAACGCTGTATCTCCCATAAAAAACGTAAAACCTGTCGTGCTTTTACGTTCATCCAGATCTCTTCCCCAATCACTATCTGAATAACCAATCAACCTGCAATCTTCACATTTGGTATATAAAATACCATCATTAATAGTACCTTTTATGTAACGGAGTATCCTCTTTGCTGCATTCAGGTGAGATTGGTCAGGAGTCTCCATGTATCTGCTGACTAGTCCAACTCCGTAGAGTATATCTGGCCTGGTACACGTCAAGTATCTCAGGCTTCCAACCAAGCTCTTGAAATAGGTTGGATCAACATCTCCCCTTTCATTCTTTCTTAACTCTAATCCTGTTTCCACTGGAGTTGTGACAGGATTGCATTTTTCCATACCAAATCTTTTCAGAATTTCTTTTGCATAGATACTCTGAGATATGAAGATACCTTTTTCGCTTTGCACAACTTCAATACCGAGAAAATGAGCCATCAGACCAATGTCAGTCATCTCAAATTCTTTCACCATTCTCCTCTTGAAATCTTCAAACATGGCTGGATTGTTGCCGGTGAAGATCAAGTCATCAACATACAGGCATGCATATAACAGGCTTCCATCAGTCTCCTTTTTCATATACAGTGCATGCTCATACGGACATTTCTCAAATCCGTTCTCTTGGAAGTAATCATCAATCCTCATGTTCCATGCACGAGGTGCTTGCTTCAAACCATATAAGGCTTTCTTCAGTCTGCATACTTTATCTTCTCTGCCTTTCTTCACATATCTAGGTGGCTGTTCCACATAGATTTCTTCTTCAAGAAAGCCATTCAGAAATGCTGACTTTACATCAAGTTGGTAAATTTTCCAACTTTTCTGGGCTGCCAATGAAATTAGCAATCTGATGGTCTCTAGTCTGGCAACCGGGGCAAAGACTTCTCCGTAGTCAACTCCTTCCTTCTGTTTATAGCCTTTTGCAACAAGTCTTGCCTTGTATCTCTGGACTTCTCCTTTCGCATTTCTTTTGGTCTTGTAGACCCATTTCACTCCGATAGCTTTCCGGCCTTTTGGGAGATTAGTCAACTCCCATGTCTTGTTCTTTTC
Source organism: Acer saccharum (assembly GCA_030490815.1). Lineage (NCBI taxonomy): Eukaryota > Viridiplantae > Streptophyta > Magnoliopsida > Sapindales > Sapindaceae > Acer > Acer saccharum. The sequence continues at coordinate 52,145,130 of CM059867.1, forward strand.
AATGGATCGAATCTCTTCATCCATTGCACTTCTCCATTTTTCTTCTTGGTTAGCCTCTTCAAAGCTAACTGGATCACTTGTCATCAACAGACAATACAGAGTAATATCTTCTTCCACCTGTTCTGTATTTTCATACAGATCTTCTAAGCTACGTGTTCCTCTAGGCATCATATCTGAGAAATCACGTTCAATTGGTAGTGGAGCATCATACCTTTGTGGTGAAGAGGAACCATGTTGAGGAGTCTGCTGATCTCTGGGTATTTGTGGCTCTATAGCCACTTCTCTTGTCTCTTCTTCATGTATCAACTCAGCACTTCTGGAAGCTTTGGTCTGATCCCAATTCCAGGATTCATTTTCTTCAAAAATGACATCTCTGCTGAAGATCACTTTCTTGGTGATAGGGTTGTATAGCCGGTAACCCATAGTTCTGTCACCGTATCCAACCAGGATACACTTTTCTCCTTTATCTTCAAGCTTGGTTCTTCTTGCTTCTGGGACCTTGATGTAGGCAATGGAACCAAAAACTCTAAGGTGGCTCACACTTGGTTTGTGACTGCTCCATGCTTCTTGCGGTGTCTTTGTATCAAGACTCTTCGTAGGACATCTGTTTAGTAGATATACCGCACACAATACTGCTTCAGCCCAGAAACTTTTTGACATGTTTTTATCCTTTAACATGCTTCTGACCATGTTAAGGATTGTCCGATTCTTCCTTTCAGCTACACCGTTTAACTGAGGAGTATAAGCTGGTGTAAACTGATGTCTGATTCCTTGTTGCTTAAGGAATTCCTGGAAAGCACTTGCAGTGTATTCTCTACCTTGATCTGATCTCAATGTTTTGATGTAGTAGCCACTTTGCTTCTCCACAAGCGTTTTGAACTCTTTGAAGTAACCAAATACTTCAGACTTCCTTTTGAGGAAATAGACCCAAGTCTTCCTGCTGTAGTCGTCAATGAAGGTGAGGAAGTATTGATTCTGTCAATTTGATACTGGCGTCAATGGACCACACACATCTGTGTGAACGAGCTCAAGTGGCATGGTTGCTTTCCAATTCGCCTCCTTTCCGAAGCTATTTCTGTGTTGTTTACTGAGAACACAGCTTTCACACATCTCATTTGGGTGATGGATGTTTGGCAATCCTTTCACCATCTTCTTACTTCCCAGTTGCTTTAAACTTTCAAAATTGAGATGCCCATACCTGAGATGCCATAACCAGTCTTTGTCATTGATGATGGCTATCAAACACCTTGGCGTATCATGATGGATTGCGAGAGGAAACATCCTGTTCTTCGTCATCTGGACTCGAGTAATCAGCTTCCCTCGTGCATCTGTAATGGTCAGTTGCATGTTTTGAAGGCTAATTTGATAGCCTTTCTCCAGGAGTTGTTCGAGACTTAGGATGTTTGTTTTCATGTCTGGAACATAACAAACATTGGAGATAAAAGCATGATCTCCATTCTTCTGCTTAATCATGACATCTCCTCTTCCTTGGACAGAGATTTTAGAGAGGTCGCCAAATGAAATTTCTCCTTGAACTTTCTCATCAAGTTCAGTGAACAAGTCTTTCCTGCCGGTCATATGATTGCTGGCTCCAGAATCAAGAAACCAAACATCTTGATTTTGATAAGTTGAGTTGTGTGCCATCAACATCAACGATTCTCCTTCAACTTGCTCTTTCTCTGCAAAATTAGAATTTTCATTTACTTCATTTGGCTTACCTCTGCACTCGTTGCTATAGTGGCCATATTTGTGGCAGTTATAGCATTGAACATTTCTCTTGTCAATGTTCGGACGACTGTTGTACCCGCCTCTTCTTCCTTGTCCTCTTCCTCTTGAGACATAATTCTGCTGTCCACGTCCTCCTCTATTTACATCTCTTCCTCCTCTGCCTCTACCTCTGGTTTCTGCATTTCCAGAACCTCTTCCACGGGATCCTCTACCTCGTTCTCTTCCTTGTTGTGAGGTCCCCCCTTGCTCGTATCTTTTTTCATTGAGTGAGAGCTTTGACTGAAGAGCTTGCTCCAACACTCTGTCATCACTTCTTCTACTGACTTTCTGCTCATGGGCTTGCAATGAACCCACTAGTTCTTCAACAGACATCGTCTCCAGATCTTTTGTTTCTTCCAGTGCCACAACTATGAAGTCAAATTTTGGATCTAATGATCGCAAAATTTTCTCTGAAATTCTCATGTCTACGAGAGTTTCTCCATTTCTTCTTAGCTGATTTGCAACGATCATAACTCGTGTATAGAATTCAGCAATGGATTCATTAGATTTCATTCGTAAAGATTCGAACTCACCTCGTAAAGTTTGAAGACGGATCCTTTTCACTTTGTCAGCACCTTTGTAGGTCTTCTGAAGGGTGTCCCAGACTTCTTTTGATGACTTAGCCGATGCTATGATCTCGAACGTGGCTTCGTCTAGTCCTTGATAGATTATGGACTTTGCTTTACAATCCCTCTTTCGATCTGCTTTGAGAGTTGTTGTCTGAGCTTCTGTCAAGGTTCCTTCAGCTTCTTTGGATGCGGGTTCTGTGTATCCATCTTCCACAATGTCCATCACATCTTGAGAGCCTAGTAGAGCTCTCATTTGTATGCACCAATTGTCATAGTTGTCTTTGGTGAGCTTCGGGATGATAACTTGCGCGTTTCCGTTGGCCATCGAGACTTGAAGTGCTTAGAACACTAATCTAGAGTCTGAATTTGCAAAAACAGAGTGGACGGTTGCGTCCGGAACGGTCCAAAACCTTGGAAACCAGTCTGAGTTTGTCGAAAAACGAGTTCGGAAACGTCCGAAAACGACGGTCAAACTTTTGGCAAAAGTCAACAGAGATAACGGAATATTCTTTTACCTGACGGAATATTCCAACCGTTATAACGGCGTTAGTGACGTCAGCAGCAGTGAACCGGGTTGGCAGTCTATCCGGGTCGGATCTGGGCACGGGGCGGATCTCTGGGTCGGACCGGACGACTGGGTCGGACTTCGGGTCGGACCAGGGGATAACCGGGTCGGACTTTCAGGTCGGATCCTGCAATTCGGGCGAGGAAGATGACTGGCGCGTGGTGGTGACGCGCCGGTGGACAGGCTGCGCGTGGGCGGCGCGTGACGGAACTCTCCAACTTCAGGCGGCGCGTGTGGCCTCTCTGTAGCTCCGATTTGGGTGAAATTTTCACCGGTGCACTCCTTTCGACGAGTAGAACACTCTGGTGTACTCAAAATGATATTTTGAGCACTTTGAATTCTGGGCAAATTTGGTTTTTGCCTCTGTTCTTCGAATTTCTGGCTCTCCTGGGCTCTGATACCACTGTTGGTGGAATGGCAATTGTTGAGGTCACTTGTGGTGCACCTCTGTAAGAAATTCGAACACTCAAACGAAGGAGAAGCTCTAACACTTTATTTCACTCTATATATATTTCTTACACCACTCCACTTGCTTACAATCACAATCTGAGTCCCTTTATATAGGGAAATGAGGTGAGAAACAAACAAAGAAAATAAATGCAGAAGCAACAAATTCAAACTAGTTCGCAGTTGGAAGATGGGAGATGGCAGTTGGGGAGTTGGCTAGTTGAGGAAATTCTGGACGGTGGGTCAACAATGGCTGCTTCTAGAATTTCGGTGGGAAGCTGCTGGAGGCTGGCTGACTGGAGGCAAGTTCACATTTCAACAAGGGGGTTGGAAATTTTGATAATTTTGAGACTATTTATGACATTAGAGAGTGCCTGAAAGCTATGCCTACGGTCTCGGTTGTTTTTTCTTCTAGAGCTACTAATTCTTTTGCGGATAGTTTAGCAAAACGGGGTTCTTCGGCTGAAGCTAGCGGATTTGGTTGATTGGAGCATCGATGGTTGACTCTCTCAGTTTTGGTTTCTGTTTTGTTTTTTTCTTTTCTTTTCGGTGGTCTTGCGTTTTTCTTTGGTTTCTTCTCGTGTGGTTTTTTGGTTTGTGTTCGCTGCCTGTGATGTTTGTAGCTGGGTGGTTTCTTTCTCTGTGAGACTTATGTTGTTTTGTTTTGATTGTGTGTTGCTTCTTCTGGCAGCCTTTTTAATAATATTTGAACTTTTCAAAAAAAAAAATGTACGAGTTATTTTGTCTTTCAGTAAACTATTTCCTATATACGAGTGATTAAAGAAATATGATTCTCACAAGATGAAATAGCGAAAAGGGTTATGACCAAGAAAGTTAATATGAGTGAAGCTTTTTTCTCCATCATCGCCATTGATTTCAGAGTTTTTCACTGCAAAGTATTAGTGTGTATATATATATATATAATAATGTAAATATTTTTGCTGCAATATGTAGAGTTGTTGGATTGCATTTATAGAAATGGTATCCATGATGGAAAGATCTAAAATGTTTTCATTAAATTTTTGCATCTGAACCTAGCTTGAATAGGATTTAAATATTTATTGTAATAAATGGAAAAAAGCAATACGTATTTCATATCCTGGTTGTTTGTTTGAAAAATATTAGATGCCTTGTTTATAATAAAACTAGAAAAATAAGGAATGAAATAGGGGTAAAAGCATAAAATTCTAAGAATTAAAGATGTTGCAAAAGTTGAAACATAGGAATAAGTTGTAAATTTTCAAAACTTCAGGGAGCCGTCCCTGTTTGTGTCCCTAACTGATCATGTCATCTGCAAGGCTTCTCCCACATCTGCCTTTTGCATCTGTTCCATTTTCTTCCTGTGCTTGTATTTATATAACACCAGGAATGCCAATAACACCAACAGCAGTGCTAAGCCACCCAACACAGGTCCAACAATTATCCATACTTTTGAATTGCTCTTCTTTTTTTCACGTCTTGGACTTGGTGATGGACTGGGGGCAACAGACTCGACAACTATAGAAAAATGCCCCTGTTCAGTAGTTGAGCATGTATTGCCTGATGTCACATTGCTGAAATTGGTTAAACCATGTAAATCAAACCAAACACACTTGGCAACAGACCCAGGTGGGGCAGACATCATATCTTGGAATGTGATTGATAGAGGATCACCGGATGCCCTAATTTCCAACTCCGGCAAATTGGTAGCTGTTAAGTTTGAAGCATCGTAAGCAAGAAGACCCAGCACCGGAGACAAGTAGGTATAACCAGGCAACGGATAATATGTCTTAGACCAATTGCCCAAGTTTTGGTACACCAAAACGAGCCGTTCCACATAGGGACTCTCGGTAACTCCTATAGGGATTCCAAACTCTTTATAAATCTTCACGCCTCTGGTTCTTAGGCTGCCACTCCTGAGCCTCATAGCAGCGATCTTCATTCCGGTCAAATTAGAAGAAACATAACCGTTGTAGACAATCCCTGTCCTCGGACGAACGAAAGCCCTATAAGCATAGTCTTGAAGAAGGGCATCAAGAGCACGAGCGGAGGTTTTCGTATCCGATTGAGCCTCAATATAGGGCAACGAAAAAGAGAACAAACATACTGGAACAACAAGAAGAAGCATCGTGAGATTTCGAAGAAGAAGAAGAAGCCCCATCGATGCTTTCGAACCTCAAACCTAGCCACTCAAATCAAATAGTTGGGGTGGTCACGTCGTGAGTGATAACAATGGATACACTGTATATAAAATAAGAAATAAAAAAATTCTCTCACGGAATTTATAATAAAATTGGCTTTGAAGGTTTCAAGCTACTTTGTTTCTCTTTAGGAATCCTTGTAAAAGAAAGCAATCTCTCTCTCACTCGGTAACTGAAATCTAAAGAATCTTGACAGCATTCCTTTTTCTCCAAGAAATCAATAACCCACCAGGATTCTCCAGGCACCCAAAAATAAAAGACAAAACAGTAATAGAATTAAAGACCTAGATAACAAACAAAAGGCTTGATTTTGAACGGCCAATCCAGCATTGTTTCCAGTTTCCAAAATTGGGAATCAGCTAATTAACAAGATTACTTACAAGTAGTAGTAGTAGTAGTAGAGCCCAACTGTGTACCTGATTTTAGTGAAAGAACAGCGATTCTCACAAAAATCCACCACCATAAAACCCTAGAATCTTGAGATATATCATGATCATCTTCAGCAAGTAATGCCAGTAGAGTCGTATATCAAACAAATCGAAGCAGCTCCCTTGTAATTAGCTTGTAAAACGGAGTTGCATTATCGATTGAAAAACTCAAACTTGAAAAGATACGTACGTGGCTAACCCCTACTCGATTTTGATTTGATGATGATAATGCTTTAGTGGGTTTGAAAAAGGAGTTGAATGAAAAGATACGTACCATTGCTTGCAGTAGAAATTAACTGAAGAAGAAGATGCCAATTTTCTTTGATTCAATAAGCAATCAAACATATATATGTTATTAGCTGCCAATTACATCAGTCACACATCTGTTATTAACTATCAATTACATCAACCAAATATATCTTGGTTTCTTAGTTCTGTGATGGAAATTTCAGGAAAAGGTTTTGAAATTTGCTTTTTACCGGAAGTAAATTCTTGAGAGACACGTTTCATTGTAGGCCGAGATTTGGGTTCGGAATGCAAACATGCAAATGCAATGGTTGAGGCAAGAACAATGTCCTGCATGATCATTTGGTCAGCTGGAGGTGACAGTCGTGGGTCTAATATGTCGATTAGCATTACATTTTGATCCAATAATGAGACAAGCTCTCCCGGATGTCTTCCCATCAATGCTTCTAGTACCACCACTCCAAAACTATAAATATCGCATTTCTCTGTTACAACCATGGTGTAGGCAAGTTCTACAAGAAAAATAGAATCTTTTAATTTAGATGACTGTTACACTATATCCTTTGATTCAAAAAGGAAAAATTGCCTGTAATTTATATATTCACAAGCAATTCAATTTGAGCAAGTATAATGATAACGAGCAATTGTTACTGAAATAAACATGAAAATGAAGGAAAGAAATATGAGAAGATTAGTTGAGTATATAGTCACCTGGAGCAATATATCCATAAGTCCCTGCTAGTAGAGTTCTATTGGATGAGTCCAAGTGTAGAAGTCTAGCCAATCCAAAGTCAGCAACAAATGCGCGTGATTCTGAGTTTAGTAAAATGTTATTACTTGATAGGTCGCGATGAACAATTGATGGTGTACAATCATGATGCAAGTAAGATAAAGCATGGGCAACTCCCTGGATTATTTTCAGTCTCTTAATCCAATCTAGTCCGGTAGCTTCATCGTAATTGTGTAGAACACAAAATAAGCTTCCCTTCTCTATAAACTCATAAATCAAAAACATGCATCTTTTATGCATACAAAAACCATAAAGCTTCACGATATTTCGATGTCGTATCTTTGACAGTATGTGAGCTTCATTTTCGAAACTCTTGATAAAAATGGGGTCCTCGATTTCTGACTGGTGAAGCTTCTTCAGAGCAATTAATTTGCCAGTAGGTAGCATAGCTTTGTAAACACTACCATAACCTCCGGTTCCAATGCAATATTTGATGTCAAAGTTCTCGGTTGCTGCAACTATGTCTTCATATGCAATCCTCCCATCAAAATTCCATATTGTGAATATATCTCCAGTTTTTGTTACTTTGGTCTCGAAATTGGCTTTTCTATCTTTACTTTTAACGAGCAAGCGTATACAGAAAACTAAGAAGATGAGTAATGTGGTGACAGGAAGTAGAATTATAATCAAACGAATGGTCATCTTTCGGGGTTTCTCTTCTACGTTTGTAATTGTAGAAGTTGTAGGAGTAGACCTTGTAAAGCAAGTAGGCAAGCCGCTAAGTCGACTACATAAACGCTCGTTGCCTATAAAAACCTGTGGATTCTTTACATACTGCAGACTCATTGGAATTTCACCTTCCAAATCGTTGTATGACAAGTTTAAGTAACGTATTGGCTTGAAAAGTTCAGGGATGATGCCAGAAAGGTTATTGTGAGAGAGGAACAAGAATATGAGTATCGGCAATGATACAAGTTGGGAAGGTATTGTCCCATTGATGAAGTTGCAACTCAAATCAATAAAACTTAGCTTTATAAGTTTTCCGATCTCTATAGGAATGCTTCCGCTTAGACTATTGTTGCTCAATTTCATGTTCTGCAACATTGAGCAATCACTGATCCCAATTGGAATTGGACCACCAAGCTTGTTGTTAGAAAGATCTAATTCTTCCAGATTGATGAGTCCTCCAATTGTTGAAGGAACAGATCCAATTAAATTGTTGTTACTCAGATTTAATGAGACCAAATTATGTAGGCTCCCAATCTCTGGAGGGATAGTACCTGTGTTATAATAAAATTTAAAGGTCAATATATCGAATAGTTTGCTAACGATAGCAAGTAAAACTAGAAGCTCACCTGCCAGATTATTTTGATCCAGATCAAGATATCTGAGCTTGGAAAGAGCACTGATTTCTGATGGAATGTTTGCTGAGAGACTATTGGAACCAAGACTGAGACTTTCCAGATTCGGAAAGCACGAGAATTTCAATTCGCGAAGCTCCCCTTTTATTTTCCGATTGAACAAATTTATCCCAATGATGGTTCCAGCTGAGTTGCAAACTATACCAACCCACTTGCAATGATCTGAAGTATTGTTCGTCACACGGTTGTTCCACCAACTGGTGTTAAGTAGAGCGTCTCTTTCGAATTCTTTGGCTGATAATTCAGATTCTGCCACGAATATATATAGAAAAAGTGCACCCCACATGACTACCAATCTGGAACTGAAGGAGTACTCAGATAACATTCTTAGTATCTCTTGGTTGATTCTGCTGAGAAGTTATCAAAATGTTCAGGCCAAAACTGAATTTTAGTTTTTCTAGCACAAAGCAGAAACATAAAATATTCTCAGAATTTTTCTTTTATTTAATAAATTTTATCATGATCTAATTGACTTTTAGCCTTTGACTTCACGAATTTCTTAGCAAATGTTGACATTTACATTAACTTGACAATCTGAATTAGTAATTTCAACGTTATTTTTCTTTCTTAAACAAAACGAAAGATGAGAACGTTTTGATTTGTACATTATAATAAGTACATTTGCTAGATAACATGTGACCAAATCGTCCAGATAACTCTATGTCTTCAAGTGGATGAATTAATTATAAATCAATTACAGTCTGTTAAAATATAAAATAAACTCTAGTCAATAGTCAATATAAGTTTGTATATAAACAATTCTTCAAACACAAATTGAGAACATGGGCAGAGGCAGGGGATGATGCTTGATAAGTTGAAAACATAAAATATTAATAACTTCTAATTTATTGTTGGAGTTCGAAAAGAATAAAAAATTGCGATGACATTAGACCAAGTACTCATAGACTACACACCTTGACATAAGACCAAGTAAATTCTTGAGAGACATGTTTCTTTGTAGGTCGAGACTTGGGTTCGGAACGCAAACATGCAATTGCAATGGTTGAGGCAAGAACCATATACTGCATGACCAAATCAATAAAACTTAGTTTTACAATTAAAATAATAATAATAATAATAACATTCCATTACAAATACAAAATAAAATGCATTACAAATATAAAAGAAAATCCATTGCAAAATAAAGTATTTCAATAATCCATTAGTGTAAATGAGGTTTATATAGTTAGGTTTTAAAATAATCAAAAAATTAAAATATAAATATAATTATATTTATAATATTTAGGGGGAAATGGGGAAATGAGAATGGGGGGAGGGGGGAGGTCCCCCATCCCTATCCCTATTTCAATATATTAGTGGGGAAAATGGGGAAATGGGGATGGGGAGGGTCTCCCCATCCCCATCCCCATTTCAATTTGGGGATGAAAATCATTCATATCCCCACCCATTTCCCCATTCCCAACCCCCCCCCCCCCCCCCCCCCCCCCCCCCCCCCCCCCCCCCCCCCCCCAAAAAAAAAATAAAATAAAAATAAAAATAAAAAAATCCCCAAATGGGGATGGGGATGGGGACACGGGGAAATGGGGATCTGGGGGAAAATGTGCAACCCTAACTGTTACAAGTATCACTGCCAGTGTGAGCTTTCTCTTAATCTTGTTCTTCCATGCGATATAGCCAGCTTCAAAAACCTCAAAAATAATCTTCATGTCTAATCTTTTTTTTTTTTTTTTGAAAAGCACTATTATAGATAGAGTGGAGGACCACCCAACAAAACAGGGGTTGACCCTGATACAACACCCAGCTCATCTTCATGTCTAATCTTGGATGTGTGTGTGTGTTTTTTTTTTTTCTCAATAAATAAAAAGGTTGTTAACAAATAATCTTCATGTCTAAACCACCGTAAAACTAATAAATGATCAAGGAAAAGCTTATTAAAACTATTATTATTTTTTTTATTTTTATTAACTCTAAATTATAAGATAAACCAAGCATATATATATTCTTTAATTAATAGCAAGATATCTAACCATTGAAAAACTTCAACACCAAGAAACCTTCTTCAAACCTCCAACGACTATAGAACTTGACAACTTTAAGGTATAATTTTTCGGTATTTTCCCCTCTTTGTTTGATTTGAGTTATATATATGTACATATATATATATATATATTAATTTTATGATTTATCTTATGTACACTTTCAATGTTTGATTTTATTGTTCATGTAATGTTTGTTTCCATGTTAATGTTTTTTTTAATTAAATTTTTTGATTTTTTTTGATTAATTTTTTTGATAAATTTTACCTTCGATTTGCATCTTTAGATAAAGAGACACAGATTATTCTTCTTTTTGTTGTTTTTCTAGATCTTCTCAACAATTAAGAAGTGTTTAGTTATTAAAAAAAAATATTCAAAAGTCTTATGTTATCTTGGTTGAATGAAAAGGTTCTTAATTTCTTCAAAATTTCCTTGAAACTTATTAAAACAACCCACCACAAGATCGAATATAAGTCTTATGTACAGAAAATCTGTTTGATTCAAATTTTGCACTATGAACACTTTTAGAGTACTATTTAAAAACAATATGTATTGTAGGTTATATTATTTTCTTATTAATTATTTTTAAAATATATGTTTTTTTTTTAATAGTAAACACATTTTGAAGGGTAAGACTCACGTTCCCTATTAAGTGTAACCCTTCTATATTGCTAAAACCATTTTGATTATCGAAATCACTTAAAATTATTTTGATTAAGTCTTTAGCTTAGCCCACCCTAGTTAATATTCCTGGCTACGCCACTGTATATAATCCACCATAAGATAAATCTTAATGAAAGAAAAACATGTAGTTTAAGATGAAAGTTAGGGAAATGACAACGAATATTGGTTCCTCATCCCCATTCCCTACTAAGAAATGGGGATGCCGATCTATATCTCATATGAATATTGGAATAGAGAATGCTGTATCCGTCCCTAATTCACTCAGTTGCCATCCGGTAGGCATATAATAATAATAATAATAATAATAATAATGATAATAAAGTACTTTTATCTTCTTTTTTTTTTTTTTTTTTGATTGGTACTTTATCTTTACAACAACAACACAAACAGATAATATATGGATCCTGTACAAGTCAAAATTTGATTTCATATTTTGAGTTAACTTAAATTTGTTTGCAAAATAAAAGAATTAAAAAATAAAAATTGGATGACCGTCTCAATTATCCATCTCCATTTATATTTAATCCAAATTAAAAAATATAATATTAATTCAATGCTGGTCGTATGTTCCTCCAAATACATGATAATATTAATTTAGTCCAGTGTAATCCAATCTAATCTCATTTAATCCCAATCACATCTCAATTCAATCCCATAAAATAATTCAATCAAATCGTGTGCACCAAACGGGTCAAAAGGAATGTAATTTATAGATAAGAGTCAAGATGAGAAATAGTGCTTTTTTTTTTTTTTCCCCATGTATTATAATAAATAATAAAATCTTATTCTAGAATTAACATTTTTTTTTATAGTAGGCACACAATGTATGCATATTTATAGCATACTAATATACATCACTATTCTTTTGCCATATAACACAGGTCAAAAGTGTAGTGATGTATATTAGTAGTATTCTAGTATGTGCTAGACGCTAATTGTACGGTGGACTGACACCTAGCGCTTAGACCGCCTAGGCTAAGGCCCTAGGCGGAGATTTTTTTTTTCTTTAGTTTGTACTTTGTTATGTTTGTGTTTTTCTTTATTATAATTTTTAATTTTCTTTGGTTTTGGTGCTGTGGTGCACATCACAAGACAACCACCATCATTTTGTGCCATCACTTGTGGCTCATAGCCTCACACCATCTGACTTTTTCAAAAAAAAAATTTCTTTTTACTTTATCATTGGTCTTATAAACTCTTCTTTTGGATCGATCCCCATTTCAATAGACACTTTACTCATCAACTCATTTTCTTTCTCCATTTTAACAAACTCTTTTCTTTCTCCATTTCTCTCTGCAACTCATTACTCATCTTCATCATCTTCTTCTTAATCTTTTGTTACTGTTATTGGGATTGTTCACGCCGCCATTGTGGTGGCTCCCGCGGTGGTGGTGACAGTCGCTATTCCCAGGCTGGTAGTGGTGGTTGTTGTACTTGGGCTTGGTCCGGCCGACGCCTTCGTAGTCCTGATTGTACATCGTAATAGTAGTTTCTCTTCGATCTAAATCTATCCATGTCTAAAAAACCTAACCCTAGAATCATTTTTATTCAATTTCGATTCAAAAAGTGTCTTGTGTTGGTGGGTCTGTCTCCGGTAAGGTCAATTTTCAAGATTAGTCTGCGAAAATGTTGTAACCGCCACAAGTCCCAGAAAGTGAAGTGCGTTTGTGGTGGTGGGTCGAGTTCAATTTTTTGAATCCTGATCCATTTTTTCTTGTGCTGCGCAGGGGAAGAAGAAGAAGAAGAAGAAGAAGAAGAAGAAAATGGAAAGTGTGTAGGGTTTTGTTGAAAATCCAATTACACTCTCAAAGTCTCAAGTCTCACAACAACTCACACAATTCACAATTTTTTTTTTAAAAAAAATTGATTATGCTGATTAATTGGCCCTGGAATTTGGCGTAGGCGGCCAATTAATCGGCTCTAGTCGGCGACTAGTCGGCCAACCACCTAGGAAGGGTGCATAAGGCCTAATCGCGGCGGCCGGCACCCGCTAATCCCTAGTCGGCCGCCTAGGCCGCATATTAGAACACTGTATATTAGTATGCTATAAATATGCTTATATTGTGTGCCTATGAGAGAAAAACTGTTAGAATTAGATGCATGAAAACATTTAAGGTATTTCCAGCATAGATATTATTAATTAACAACAACCCAAAAACCTCATTTTATATATATCACATCTCTCACTTTGTAGTGAACAACTCTCAATGAAGATGATGGAGAAAAAATCTTCACTCAGATTAACTTTCTTGATAACCCTTTTCGCCATTTTATCTCGTGAGAATATGTTCCTCGATCTGTAACAATGTATTTTGATTTACATATAAAGTTTACTGAAAGACAAAATAACTCATAAATACGTCCGCAATAGAGAGCAACTCGTGTGATATTGAAGAGTACTAATATTAATTAATTCAATGCAGATACATGGTGATATTAATTTAGACCAGCTCAGTCCTGTGTAATATAGTCTAATCTCATTTAATCCCAATATCATCTCAATCCAATCCCATAAAATAGTCCAATCAAGTCATGTGCACGACAAGGCCAAAAGGAATGTAATTTATATCAAAGAGTCAATATGAGAAACATTGCTTTTTTTTTTTTTTTTTTTCCCATGTATTATTATAAAATTCCAGATTTAATTAGATGCCAAATTTGAATGAAAACATTTAAGGTATTTCCAGCATAGATATTATTAATTAACGAAAAAAAAAAAAACCTCATTATATATATATATATATATAAAAATATATCACATCACATCTCTCACTTTGTAGTGAACGAGGATGTTCTGGTGTGGGAGTTCAGCTAATTCTTCCTTGGTCTGGCTTTCTTCTTGTCGTTGTTGCTGCTGCAGTTTTTTGTTTCGTTGTGCTTTGTTGGCTGCAGTTTTCTGTTGTTGTTGCTGCTGCAGTTTTTTGTGCGTGTTTCTCTGCTGTGTGTGTGCGCTGTGCTCTGTTTTTTGCTTTGGTTTTGGGTGGGCTGGGTATGTCTTTTGTTGGCTGTTGTTTGGTTCTTGTTGTTGGTGCTCTTTTTGTGTGGCTTTTGGCCTTTAATAAAATTCAGCCATTCAAAAAAAAACTCTCAATGAAGATGATGGAAAAAAAAGCTTCACTCAAATTAACTTTCTTGACAACCCTTTTCGCCATTGTATCTTGTAAGAATCTGTTTCTCGATCGGTAACAATTTATTTTGATTTATATGGAAAGTTAATTTATTAAAAGACAAAATAACTCGTAAATACATCTGCAATAGAGAGCGGCTCGCGTGATATTGTGTGATATTGAAGAGTACTAATATTATATTTTTGACTTATTGGCTGCAGGTTGTGCATGGAACCAGATCAAAGGAGCTCGGAGAGAAAGATCAGATGAAGCAAGATGATCTCAGTTCATCAGGTGGTGAATCTGATCATGATAGTCCAAAATTCTCAATAAATGAGATGTTGTGTAATTTAGATAACGATTGCATTAATCAATGTTCGAAAAATTGTGAAAGAATATACTGTTACAAGCATCGCTGCCTGTGTGAGCTTTCTCTCGATATTGTTATTCCATGCCAAAACCACCCACCTTCATGAACAACCTCAAAAATCTTCATGTCTGATCTTGATTTTTTTTTTTTTCCATAAATGAAGGGTTGTCTCGGATTTGTTTGTTTGTTTATTTATTTTTTAATTTCGAAGAAATGATTACATTAATTGGTTTCTCTCACAGTCAAACGTAATATTTGGCATATATATATAATCCACCATAAGATAAATCTTAATGAAAGAAACAACATGGAGTAGTATTTTGATATAATGAGTTGGATATATGATATATCTACATCTTTTTTTGTTGAACAGCAGAGCAGCACTGAGGAAAATTGAAACATCGAGTGAAGGATCCAAATTCTATCGAGTGAAGGCTGGACAGCCATCGAGATGGGCCGGTCATCCAATTTTTTTTAATTATTTTATTTTGCAAACAAATTTCAATGAACTCAAAATAAGAAATCAAAATGACTTGTATAGGATCCATATATTATCGTAATTAAAAAAATAAAAATAAAAACCGAGACTTATTTGATAACTAGCCTTTATTTATAGAAAATAAAAATCAGACATGAAGATTTTTGATTTTGTTGAGGCCAGCAGGTACATCACATGCAATAACAAAATTAGGAGAAAACTGACGAGGAAGCTCACACTGGCAATAACACTGATAACAGAACTTCCTTATGTTGTAAGAAAAATATCGCACACACAAATCTAAAACACACAGATAATATGAAAGCAATAAGAAGAAAAAGACGACATCAAAGATTTTACGTGGTTCAGCAATTTGCCTACGTCCACGGAGCGCACCGCACTCAATCCACTATTTTCAGAGTTGATTACAATCTCTCTGTCTCTCTCTCTGTCTCTCTACAATTTGCTCTCTATCTCTCTAGCAATATTTTCTCACTCACGGTGATTTTAACACACACATCAGAGTACACATAATGGTGGTATTTATATGGGAGCACTAGGGTTGGCCAAATCCTAATTGGGATCTATTTCCTTTACCTCTTTCTTTACTGTGCAAAATCTTATTTCACGTGGATTTGTGTCAGACCGCTGCCTGTGCCACAGCGCTCCTCACAGCGTGACACACTGTGACAAAAGCGCTGCCACACCGCTGCCAATAAATTAGCAGCGCAATACGCAGCGCAAAACACTGGTGAAATCGCTGCCTCACCGCTGCCTTGACGCTGCCACAATACGCAGCGCTACTTAACAAAATTTGTCCGCTGCACCACACCGCTGCCATATTACACAGCGTGAAACCAAATTGCACTTGAATTGCCTCTGATTGTCTTTCATGTGCACAATTCACCAACCTTCAAATAAGACAAACTTTGCCTTTATTCATTTATTACACAAAAAACAAAAAAGGCTACCTAACTTGTTTCAATTTAATTTGGCCATTTGAAGTCTTCACCAATAATCCCAACAATCTCCCACTTGAAGACTGAAACCCAATAGACGTTCTCCATCCTTCCTCGATGACTTAGTGGATAAATAACGGTGCGCTCATCCCCCACGTCTTTACTCTTGAAGACCCACTGAAGCTGCGCACAGCTCCAGTTTCTCAGTAGTGACTGGCTTGGTTAACATGTCAGCCGGATTCTTGCTACCTGCAATCTTCACTAACTTCAACACACCTTCTTCGATTAACGACCGAATAAAATGGTAGCGCAGGTCTATATGCTTGGTCCTAGAATGGAACGCCGAATTCTTGGCCAAGTGTATTGCACGCTGACTATCACTGTGCAACACATTCATCACTTGATAGAATCCCAACTCAGCTAACAAACCTTGTAACCATATTAGCTCCTTGCTTGATTCTGTCACAGCCACATACTCTGCTTCAGTTGTAGAAATTGTCACTATCTTCTGCAACTGGGACATCCAACTAATCGCGGTACTAGCCATTGTGAACACATATCCGGTGGTACTTCTCCTATGATCCACCTCCCCAGCAAAATCTGAATCCACATAACCTTCCAGCTTGAGTTCATCTCTTCTGAAGGTTAGACATCTCTCTGTCGTACCCCGCAGGTATCTTAGGATCCACTTCACGGCCTCCCAGTGAAGCTTGCCTGGATTTGACATGTAACGGCTCACAACTCCCACTGCATGGGAAATATCTGGTCTTGTGCAAGTCATGGCATACATTAGGCTTCCAATGGCTGAAGCATAAGGAACTTTAGCCATGAAGTCCTTCTTCTCTTCCGTCTTCGGACTCTGTTCCTTGGACAACCTGAAATGACTAGCCAAAGGTGTTCTTACGGATTTTGCATCACCCATGCTGAATCTCTGCAACACCTTCCGAACGTACTCTGCTTGTGAAAGCTTCAATGTACCTTCCTGTTCGTTTCTGCTAATTCTCATTCCAAGAATCTGCTTTGCTGCACCTAAATCCTTCATCTCGAACTCACTCGAGAGTTGCTTCTTCAAATTGTTAATCTCTTCTAAATCTGCACCAGCTACTAACATGTCATCAACATAAAGTAGCAGAATAATAAAACTTGACTTAACCTTTTTGAAGTAACAGCAGTGGTCAGCATTGCATCTCAGATATCCATTGCCTTGCATAAACCCATCAAACTTCTTGTACCACTGTCGGGGAGCTTGTTTTAAACCATACAAGCTCTTTGTCAATCTACACACCAACTCTTCTTTGCCATCTTCTGCAAACCCCTCTGGTTGCTGCATGTATATCTCTTCCTCCAAATCTCCATGAAGAAAGGCAGTCTTCACATCTAACTGCTCAAGATATAATCCCTTTGCTGCGACAATGCTTAATACTAACCGGATCGTAGTTAGTTTAACAACAGGAGAAAATATTTTAGAGTAGTCAATACCTTCTATTTGTTGGAAACCTTTAACCACTAGTCGTGCCTTGTATCTCTTGGAACCATCATGTTCCTCTTTGATCCGAAACACCCACTTATTCTGTAAGGCTTTCTTTCCTTCAGGCAACTTGGCTAACTCCCAAGTTTGATTAGAAATCAACGACTTCATCTCATCCTTCATTGCAAGCTCCCACTTGCTCGCATCTTTTCCCTGATATGCCTCATCATAACACTCAGGTTCCCCTGCATCTGTCAACAACATGTATTGCAAGTACTTCCTATTTGGTATAGGAGTTCGAGTTGATCTTCTTACTGCACTCTCAGCCTGTGTCGCTTGAACGTCTCTATATGGGATAGGATCTGTAACCTGGAGCGGCACACCTTGTTCTTCATCATTCTGATTAACTGGTTCCAAGACCCTGTTCTCTGACACATCATTCGGCCCAAAGTACTCTGGCTCTTCTAGCTTAGACACATGTGTGTTTCTGTCTTTGTACATAACCTTTTCATTGAAGACAACATCTCTACTTCTGATCATCTTACGGTTTTGGTCATCCCACAGCTTGTAACCAAATTCATCTTCTCCATAGCCCACCAAAGTACACTTCACTGACTTGGCGTCTAGCTTATTCCTCGCATGATCACCTATATGCACATAAGAAACACACCCAAACACTTTAAGATGAGAAAGTTTTACCTCTTTCCCAGTCCAGATCTCTTCTGGTATAGCGAGGTCCAAAGGCTTTGATGGTCCTCTATTGATCAAATATGCTGCTGTATTGACTGCTTCCGCCCAGAACTGTTTTGGCAACCCAGAATGTAACCTCATGCTTCTGGCTCTCTCAGTCAATGTCCTGTTCATACGTTCTGCTATCCCATTCTGCTGTGGGGTTCCAGGAACCGTTCTACTGAGCTTTATCCCACTCAGATAGCAAAACCTCTTGAACTCACTGTCTTCATATTCTCCACCATTGTCTGAATGCAGCTTTTTGATCTTTAACCCTGTCTCGTTCTCAACCCTAGCTTTCCATCTCTTGAAAGCATCAAACACCTCAGACTTGTGTTTTAGAAAATAAACCCATACCTTCCTGGAGTGGTCGTCAATAAAAGTGACAAAATACTGTTTACCTCCGGTTGACGAGACTGAAGCTGGACCCCAAACATCGGTGTGCACTAGTTCCAGCTTCTCCTTTACTGGTACCCTTCCGGTCTTCTTGAAGCTCACTCGCTTCTGTTTTCCCAACACGCAGCTCTCACAGAAATCAACCTCAACACTCTTCAAATCTGGCAACTTACCTTTCGAATGTAGACACTTCAGCCCCTGACTACTCATGTGCCCAAACCTCTGGTGCCACAAGTTCGGATCATCTTTACCTTCCGCCATAGCGATTGAACCACAACCATCCGTAGTTGTGTAAAGCGACCCATTCTTATTTCCTCGGGCGATTGTCATAATACCCTTCGAAATCTTCCACTTGTCATCTGTGAAAGTCGTCATGTAACCCTCTGACGCCAGTTGCCTAATAGAGATCAAGTTCTTCCTCAAATCCGGTATGTGCCTCACGTTGTTAAGCTTCCAAACTGACCCTTTCAGCTGAATCTTCACATCTCCTTTCCCGGTAATGTTGCATGCTTGATCGTCACCAAGATACACCTTACCCAAATTTCCTGAGACGTAATTCTCGAACAACTCTCTGTGAGGTGTGGCATGGAAAGATGCTCCTGAATCTAGAACCCAAGACTCCGTCTTACTTTCCAACGAGCAGATGAGGCAGTCATCTGACTCCTCCGACACACAGTTCGCACTGCCCTTGCCCTTATCTTTCTTCTCAGATCTACACTCATACGAGAAGTGGCCTTTCTTACCACAGTTCCAGCACTCTACATCTTTCTTGTTTCGTTGCTGATTTCCCGAATAATTGACCTGATACCTGGATTTAGACTTACCTCTTGACTTTGATCTTCCCCGTTGATTCGTGTTCCGATTTCTGTTTCTGCTTTCTCTACCTTCCATATTCAATGCTGAAGATGTAGACGCTCCAAATCCCTCTTCACGCATCCTGATTTCTTCAGTCATGATCATGTTCACAACCTGTGAGAAATCCAATTTTTCTTTCCCGAACGAGTTGGCAATTGACTGACATGTCATCTTCCAACTTTCTGGTAATTGGGTGAGCATAAACACCGCCAAGAATTCTTCATCGAAAGCCATAGACACAGAAGTTAACCCATCCTTCACTTCGTTGAATTGGTTTAGATACTCTCTAAAACCCTGACCTTCCGTCATCTTTAGATTTGATAATTTTTTGACAAGATGGACCTTCCTTACCGCAGAAGGCTGTTCATACAGGTTTGATAAAGTCTTCATCAGATCTCTGGCAGTTAGCTGATCCTTTACATTAAAGGTGACCTGCTTCGTCAAACTGAGACGAATTGCTCCCAATGCTTTCCTGTCTAGGAGTTCGAGATCCTTTTCATCCATGTTCTTCGGCTTCCGCTTCTTTGACCATTCTTCATCGGTCATAGTTGCCGGCTTCTCTTTTATCGGCCAATGCAGATCTTTCTGGTATAGATAATCCTCCATCTGCATCTTCCAGAAACTGAAATTCGTTCCATCGAATTTCTCAATCTTGTGAGAATCTTTCTCTGATCCCATCTCCACGATAAAATCGCTGACCTCGAGAAAACCTAGATTTGTGTGAAAAATAACCTGCCCCAACCTAGGGCTCTGATACCAATTGTTGTAAGAAAAATATCGCACACACAAATCTAAAACACACAGATAATATGAAAGCAATAAGAAGAAAAAGACGACACCAAAGATTTTACGTGGTTCAGCAATTTGCCTACGTCCACGGAGCGCACCGCACTCAATCCACTATTTTCAGAGTTGATTACAATCTCTCTGTCTCTCTACAATTTGCTCTCTATCTCTCTAGCAATATTTTCTCACTCACGGTGATTTTAACACACACATCAGAGTACACATAATGGTGGTATTTATATGGGAGCACTAGGGTTGGCCAAATCCTAATTGGGATCTATTTCCTTTACCTCTTTCTTTACTGTGCAAAATCTTATTTCACGTGGATTTGTGTCAGACCGCTGCCTGTGCCACAGCGCTCTCGCAGCGCTCCTCACAGCGTGACACACTGTGACAAAAGCGCTGCCACACCGCTGCCAATAAATTAGCAGCGCAATACGCAGCGCAAAACACTGGTGAAATCGCTGCCTCACCGCTGCCTTGACGCTGCCACAATACGCAGCGCTACTTAACAAAATTTGTCCGCTGCACCACACCGCTGCCATATTACACAGCGTGAAACCAAATTGCACTTGAATTGCCTCTGATTGTCTTTCATGTGCACAATTCACCAACCTTCAAATAAGACAAACTTTGCCTTTATTCATTTATTACACAAAAAACAAAAAAGGCTACCTAACTTGTTTCAATTTAATTTGGCCATTTGAAGTCTTCACCAATAATCCCAACACCTTACACACTTGTCTGGACAAATATCAACACAATATGCATCTGAATTATTATGACAATTACAATACCCACGATTTATCGAGTATTTTGAAGGCTCATCATGATGATCATGACCAGATTCACCACCACCAGTACTGAAATTTGATGATGATTTAAGATCATCTTGCTGCTGCAATTGCTTCATCTGATCATCGTCTTTCTCTACGAGCTCCATTGATGATCTGCTTCCATGCACAAAACCTGCAGCCAATAAATCAAAAATATTAGTACTCGACTGTCAGTGCTTGGAAGAGTGGATTCCGCCTGCTCTAGATGTTCTTAAATTCAATGTTGATGGTGCTGCAAAAGGTTGTCCTGGTTCAGCTGGTATTGGGGGTGTTTTGAGGAATTCGGGTGGAAAAGTTTTGTGTCTATTCTCGTGTCATGTGGGAATTCAGAGGGCTAATTCTGCTGAGATTATGGCAATACTGAAAGCTGTTAGGCTGTGTGAATCAAGAAGGGAACTTTCTGGAAAGGAGATTGTGGTGGTGAGTGATTCTAAGGTTGCTGTCTCTTGGGTGCATGGTGAGGGGGTTGGAAATTTTGATAATTTTGAGACTATTTATGACATTAGAGAGTGCCTGAAAGCTATGCCTACGGTCTCGGTTGTTTTTTCTTCTAGAGCTACTAATTCTTTTGCGGATAGTTTAGCAAAACGGGGTTCTTCGGCTGAAGCTAGCGGATTTGGTTGATTGGAGCATCGATGGTTGACTCTCTCAGTTTTGGTTTCTGTTTTGTTTTTTTCTTTCTTTTCGGTGGTCCTGCGTTTTTCTTTGGTTTCTTGTCGTGTGGTTTTTTGGTTTGTGTTCGCTGCCTGTGATGTTTGTAGCTGGGTGGTTTCTTTCTCTGTGAGACTTATGTTGCTTTGTTTGATTGTGTGTTGCTTCTTCTGGCAGCCTTTTTAATAATATTTGAACTTTTCAAAAAAAAAAAAAAATGTACGAGTTATTTTGTCTTTCAGTAAACTATTTCCTATATATGAGTGATTAAAGAAATACGATTCTCACAAGATGAAATAGCGAAAAGGGTTATGACCAAGAAAGTTAATATGAGTGAAGCTTTTTTCTCCATCATCGTCATTGATTTCAGAGTTTTTCACTGCAAAGTATTAGTGTATGTATATATATATATATAATAATGTAAATATTTTTGCTGCAATATGTAGAGTTGTTGGATTGCATTTATAGAAATGGTATCCATGATGGAAAGATCTTAAATGTTTTCATTGAATTTTAGCATCTGAACCTAGCTTGAATAGGATTTAAATATTTATTGTAATAAATGGAAAAAAGCAATACGTATTTCATATCCTGGTTGTTTGAAAAATATTAGATGCCTTGTTTATAATAAAACTAGAAAAATAAGGAATGAAATAGGGGTAAAAGCATAAAATTCTAAGAATTAAGGATGTTACAAAAGTTGAAACATAGGAATAAGTTGTAAATTTTCAAAACTTCAGGGTCCCCCCTCACCCTATACTGCAGCCGTCCCTGTTGGTGTCCCCAACTGATCATGTCATCTGCAAGGCTTCTCCCACATCTGCAGCCTTTTGCATCTGTTCCATTTTCTTCCTGTGCTTGTATTTATGCAGCCATAACACCAGAAATGCCAATAACACCAACAGTGCTAAGCCACCCAACACAAGTCCAACAATTATCCTTACTTTTGAATTGCTCTTCTTTTTTTCACGTCTTGGACTTGGTGATGGACTGGGGGCAACAGACTCGACAACTATAGAAAAATGCCCCTGTTCAGTAGTTGAGCATGTATTGCCTGATGTCACATTGCTGAAATTGGTTAAACCATGTAAATCAAACCAAACACACTTGGCAACAGACCCAGCTGGGGCAGACATCATATCTCGGAATGTGATTGATAGAGGATCACCGGATGCCCTAATTTCCAACTCCGGCAAATTGGTAGCTGTTAAGTTTGAAGCATCGTAAGCAAGAAGACCCAGCACTGGAGACAAGTAGGTATAACCAGGCAACGGATAATATGTCTTAGACCAATTGCCCAAGTTTTGGTACACCAAAACGAGCCGTTCCACATAGGGACTCTCGGTGACTCCTATAGGGATTCCAAACTCCTTATAAATCTTCACGCCTCTGGTTCTCAGGCTGCCACTCCTGAGCCTCATAGCAGCGATCTTCATTCCGGTCAAATTAGAAGGAACATAACCGTTGTAGACAATCCCTGTCCTCGGACGAACGAAAGCCCTATAAGCATAGTCTTGAAGAAGGGCATCAAGAGCACGAGCAGAGGTTTTCGTATCCGATTGAGCCTCAATATAGGGCAACGAAAAAGAGAACAAACATACTGGAACAACAAGAAGAAGCATCGTGAGATTTCGAAGAAGAAGAAGAAGCCCCATCGATGCTTTCGAACCTCAAACCTAGCCACTCAAATCAAATAGTTGGGGTGGTCACGTCGTGAGTGATAACAATGGATACACTGTATATAAAATAAGAAATAAAAAAATTCTCTCACGGAATTTATAATAAAATTGGCTTTGAAGGTTTCAAGCCGCTTTGTTTCTCTTTAGGAATCCTTGTAAAAGAAAGCAATCTCTCTCTCACTCGGTAATTGAAATCTAAAGAATCTTGACAGCATTCCTTTTTCTCCAAGAAATCAATAACCCACCAGGATTCTCTGGCACCCAAAAATAAAAGACAAAACAGTAATAGAATTAAAGACCTAGATAACAAACAAAAGGCTTGATTTTGAACGGCCAATCCAGCATTGTTTCCAGTTTCCAAAATTGGGAATCAGCTAATTAACAAGATTACTTACAAGTAGTAGTAGTAGTAGTAGAGCCCAACTGTGTACCTGATTTTAGTGGAAGAACAGCAATTCTCATAAAAATCCACCACCATAAAACCCTAGAATCTTGAGATATATCATGATCATCTTCAGCAAGTAATGCCAGTAGAGTCGTATATCAAACAAATCGAAGCAGCTCCCTTGTAATTAGCTTGTAAAACGGAGTTGCATTATCGGTTGAAAATCTCAAACTTGAAAAGATACGTGGCTGACCCCTACTCGATTTTGATTTGATGATGATAATGCTTTAGTGGGTTTTCGGATCCAGAGCCTTTTTTTTTTTTTTTTTTCCTTTCTCTATTGTAACTCCACTCTTTAGTTTTAAAAAATAGTTGAATGAAAAGATACGTACCATTGCTTGCAGTAGAAATTAACTAAAGAAGAAGATGCCAATTTTCTTTGATTCAATAAGCAATCAAACATATATATGTTATTAGCTATCAATTACATCAGTCACACATCTGTTATTAACTATCAATTACATCAACCAAATAGATACCTTGGTTTCTTAGTTCTGTGATGGAAATTTCAGGAAAAGGTTTTGAAATTTGCTTTGTTAATTACACCTGTTATTAACTATGGTATCAATTAATTAAAAATCTGTTATTAACTATGGTATTAAATTTGCTTTGAAATTTCTGGAAGAGGTTTCTAAGTTCTGTGATGGATATCAATTACACATCTGTTATTAACTATGGTATGTTGAGTGATTCTCTTCCTCTAGTTTCACCTGTATGAAACTAGTAGAGTAATTCTCTTCCTTTTGGTTTCATGTGTATGAAACTAGTTGAGTGAATCTCTCTCTTGTTTCATGTGTATAGTTATGATAGAATGTATGGCCTTATCAGATGTGCTGATGATTGAAATTACAACAGTTTTCCGATCTCTATAGGAATGCTTCCGCTTAGACTATTGTTGCTCAATTTCATGTTCCGCAACATTGAGGAGTCACTGATCCCAATTGGAATTGGACCACCAAGCTTGTTGTTAGAAAGATCTAATTCTTCCAGATTGATGAGTCCTCCAATTGTTGAAGGAACAGATCCAATTAAATTGTTGTTACTCAGATCCAATGAGACCAAACAATCTCTGGAGGGATAGTACCTGTGTTATAAAAAAAATAAATTAAAGGTCAATATATCGAATAGTTGGCTAACGATATCAAGTAAAACTAGAAGCTCACCTGTCAGATTATTTTGATCTCGGTCAAGATATCTGAGCTTGGAAAGAGTACTGATTTCTGATGGAATGTTTGCTGAGAGACCATTGGAACCAAGACTGAGACTTTCCAGATTCGGAAAGCACGAGAAGTTCAATTCCCGAAGCTCCCCTTTTATTTTCCGATTGAACAAATTTATCCCAATGATGGTTCCAGCTGAGTTGCAAACTATACCAACCCACTTGCAATGATCTGAAGTATTGTTCGTCACACCGTTGTTCCACCAACCGGTGTTAAGTAGAGCTTCTCTTTCGAATTCTTTGGCTGATAATTCAGATTCTGCCACAAATATATATAGAAAAAGTGCACCCCATATGACCAATCTGGAACTGAAGGAGTACTCAAATAACATTCTTAGTATCTCTTGGTTGATTCTGCCGAGAAGTTATCAAAATGTTCAGGTCAAAACTGAATTTAAGTTTTTCTAGCACAAAGCAGAAACATAAAATATTCTCAGAAATTTTCTTTTATCTAATAAATTTTCTCATGATCTCATTGACTTTACGAATTTCTTAGTTGATATTTATGTTAACCTGACTATCTAGATTAGTAATTTCAACATTATTTTTCTTTCTCAAGCAAAACGAAAGATGAGATCGTTTTTTTTTTTTTTTTTTTTTTTTTTGAACCGCATAATTATATAAAAGGCCAGGAAAAGGCCAAACAAACACAAAGCAAAACCCAAAAACAAAGAAACAGAAAAGAAGAGGCAACAGTCCACACAGCCAAAACAACAGACAGCAAAACAGAGGAAACCACCACCCTAAGACAAAGCCTGCAACAACAACAGCCAGCAAAACCCACGGTCAAATATCCCCCCACAGGATCCTATCAAGAGAATCCCCTGCACCCTTTTTGGCAAGACCATTGGCTAAAGAATTGGTCGATCTCGAGTTATAACTGACCACAAAGGCTGGGTTGAGCTGAAGAATATTTCTGATATTGTAGATCAAATCCATGTCTTCGGCTACCAATACCATCACACTTATTCACCCACGACACCGCAACTCTTGAATCGCTAGAGAACTCAATATTTCTCCCCAAAAGAGAGGCTTTCGAGGCGCATAACTCGCAGGCTCTATGAATCGCCATGATCTCTGCAGTATTAGAGTCTTGGCAGCCCACCGGGGAGGAGAAAAAACAGAGAATCTTCCTCATAGAGTCTCTAAGAACCCCTCCGATACCTGAAGGCCCAGGATTCCCTCTAGAGGAGCCATCGATGTTGAATTTCAGACCTCCTAGGGGCGGGGGAGACCAAACTTCGTTGCTAACGTTCTTGACTTTAGGATGATCAATACATCGATTTTTAATGTCAAGCATTAGTAGGGTGACTGGATCTTTAGAACCAACGCCAAAGTGCTTGAACCACCAAGCGACCCGGAAATTAACCATATCAGCCGCCTTGTCAAACTCAAACTCTTGACCCTTAAAAACCAGATTGTTCCTTGACTCCCAGATGGTCTAGACCACCGCTTGAAAGACAATAGTCCACACCCTTCTGCTAGAGGAAGCTGGACACAGCCCAAGCCACCCATCGAACCACTCCTTGAAGCAACGATTTGCACAACACTGTACCTCCCATTTACTGCAGCAGAACGACCACAATTTCCAGGACCACTTACAATGCAAGAAGAGGTAGTCAATGGTTTCAGAGATCGTTTTTTATTTGTACATTATAATAAGTACATTTGCTAGATAACATATGACCAAATCGTCTGGATAACTCTATATCTTCAAGTGGATGAATTAATTATAAATCAATTACAGTCTGTTAAAATATAAAATAAATCCTAGTCAATATATAAGTTTGTATATAAACAATTCTTCAAACACAAATTGAGAACATGGGCAGAGGCAGGGGATGATGACTTCTAATTTATTGTTGGAGTTCGAAAAGAATAAAAATTGCGATGACATTAGACAAAGTCATAGACTACACACTTCGACATCTAACATTCATGAATTATCAATCATACGTCTCCTACTAACCATCAATCTCATCAACAAAACACATTTCTTGGTTTCTGAGTTCCACAATAGAAATTTCATGAATAGGTTTTGACATTCATGTCTTGCCGATGAGAAATTCTTGAGACACGTTTCATCGTTGGTCGGGACTTTGGTTTTGAACTCAAGCATGCAAATGCTAGCGATGAAGCAACAGTAATATCCCGCACAATTGTTTGATCCTCAGGAGGCGAGAGACGCCTGTCTAATACATCAATGAGCATTATATTTTGATCCAATGAAGAGAGAAGTTGTCATGGATGACTTCCCATTAATATTTCTAGTGCCACTACTCCAAAACTATAAACATCACATTCCGTCACAACCATAGTGTACATAAGTTCTGAAAGAAAAATAGAATCCTTTAGGCGAAGAAATGAAATCCCTTAATTCAAAAAGAAAAATCCTTTATAATTTTCTTTTTGGCTTATGTAATTGAATGTTCTTGAGTATTTTTTTTTCTCAATCTTATTCATAACATTTAATTCTCATGTTTCTAGCAACTGGTTAATTAGAATGTCATTGATGCTAAGTATTCCCAAAAGTAAAGATCACATAAAAGTATAGAAGAATATATAGTTGAGGAGTCACTTGGCGCTATGTACCCATAAGTCCCTACTAGTATAGTACTATTGGATGAGTCCGAATGTAGAAGTCTAGCCAATCCAAAGTCACCAACAAATGCTTGAGATTTTGAGTTTAGTAAAATGTTATTACTAAATATGTCACGATGAACAATTGTCGGTGTGCAACTATGATGCAAATAAGACAAAGCATGTGCAATGCCTTTGATATCCACGAAGGCACCGATTTCACTAGATAATGAGAATGACAAGTACAAGAAATTACTTCTAACCCATAAGCCTTCTCTCTTCTTCTAGGTCTCAATCTTCCAACTTCACAATACTGTTACTAGGGTTGCACATTGGGGAAATGGGGATGGGGATTTTTGGGGGGAGGTACCTCAGCTCCATCCTCAACCCCAGTTCCCCATTTTTCCTGTTTCCCCATTTCCTCGTTTAACTAAAAATTACAAATTAAAATGATAATAATAATAATAAACATTCCATTACAAATACAAAATAAAATGCATTACAAATATAAAAGAAAATCCATTACAAAATAAAGTATTTCAATAATCCATTACTGTAAATGAGGTTTATATAGTTAGGTTTTCAAATAATAAAAAAATTAAAAAATATATAATTATATTTATAATATTTAGGGGGAAATGGGGAAATGGGGATGGGGGAGGGACCTCCCCCATCCCCATCCCTGTTTCAATGTATTAGTGGGGAAAATGGGGATGGGGGAGGGTCTCCCCATCCCCATTTCAATTTGGGGATGAAAATCATCCCCATCCCCACCAATTTCTCCATTTCCACCCCCCCACCCCACACCCCACACAACCCCCTCTCCTCCGCCCCCGCCCCCCCCCCCCCCCCCCCCCCCCCCCCCCCCCCCCCCCCCCCCCCCACCAACAATTTTTTTTTTTTCCTCAAATGGGAATGGGGACGCGGGGAAATGGGTATCCGGGGGAAATGTGCAACCCTAACTGTTACGAGTATCATTGCCAGTGTGAGCTTTCTCTTAATCTTGTTCTTCCATGCGATATAGCCAGCTCCAACAACCTCAAAAATAATCTTCATGTCTAATCTTGGATGTGTGTGTGTGTGTTTTTTTTTTTTCTCAATAAATAAAAGGTTTTTAACAAATAATCTTCATGTCTAAACCACCGTAAAACTAATAAATGATCAAGGAAAAGCTTATTAAAACTATTAGTATCCCAAGTATTTTTTTTTTTTTTTTTTACTATTAACTCTAAATTATAAGATAAACCAAGCATATATATATTCTTTAATTAATAGCAAGATGTCTAACCATTGAAAAACTTCAACACCAAGAAACCTTCTTCAAACCTCCAACGACTATAGAACTTGACAACTTTAAGGTATAATTTGTTGGTATTTCCCCCTCTTTGTTTGATTTGAGTTATATATGTACATATATATATATATATATATATATACAGTGGTTCTCTCATAAGGGATCCCTTATTTTAATTTCGGTAAGGACCACCATGAAATCATATCGATTTGAATGAATGTTAACATGAATTTTTTTGTGGATGATAAGTTCATTGAAATCTACCTATGAATAAAATTTGAGAATTTTTCAAGCACGAAAACTATTTTTACCAATTTTTTTTAAATATGAAGGCATTAGAAAAATAGGCAAAATATAGGAAATTCAAGAAAAATAGTTTTCGTGCTTGAAAAATTCTCAAATTTTATTCATAGGTAGATTTCAATGAACTTATCATCCACAAAAAAATTCAGATTAAAATTCATTCAAATCGATATGATTTCATGGTGGTCCTTACCGAAATTAAAATAAGGGATCCCTTATGAGAGAACCATTGATATACATATATATATATATATATATATATATTCAGTCTTTCTATTATCAGTTCGAACTGACTAAAGTTATATCAGTTCCTTGTATGTGGGCCACTGGATTTAAATAGTTTGACTGACAAGTGTATACAGCCAAGTCAAAGTATTTAAATCCAGTGGCCCATATGCAAGGAACTGATATAACTTTTGTCAGTTCGAACTGATAATAGAATTTCTGTATATATATTTATATTAATTTTATGATTTTATCTTATGTACACTTTCAATGTTTGATTTTATTGTTCATGTAATGTTTGTTTCCATGTTAGTGTTTTTTTTTTAATTAAATTTTTTGATAAATTTTACCTTCGATTTGCATCTTTAGATAAAGAGACACAGATTATTCTTCTTTTTGTTGTTTTTCTAGATCTTCTCAACAATTAGGAAGTGTTTAGTTATTAAGAAAAAATTCAAAAGTCTTATGTTATCTTGGTTGAATGAAAAGGTTCTTATTTTCTGTATATCGAACATAAGTCTTATGTACAGAAAATCTGTTTGATTCAAATTTTGCAGTTCGAACCCTTTTAGAGTACTATTTAAAAACAATATGTATTGTAGGTTATATTATTTTCTTATTAATTATTTTTAAAATATATGTTTTTTTTAATAGTAAACGCATTTTAAAAGATAAGACTCACGTTCCCTGTTAGGTGTAACCCTTCTATATTGCTAAAACCATTTTGATTATCGAAATCACTTAAAATTGTTTTGATTAAGTCTTTAGCTTAGCCCACCCTAGTTAATATTCCTGGCTACGCCACCATATATAATCCACCATAAGATAAATCTTAATGAAAGAAAAACATGTAGTTTGAGATGAAAGTTAGGGAAATGACAATGAATATTGGTTCCTCATCCCCATTCCCTACTAAGAAATGGGGATGCCGATCTATATCTCATGTGAATATTGGAATGGAGAGCCCTAATTCGCTCAATTGCCATCCGGTAGGCATATTATAATAATAATAATAATAATAATAATGATAATAATAAAGTACTTTTATCTTTACAACAACGACACAAACAGATAATATATGGATCCTGTACAAGTCAAAATTTGATTTCATATTTTGAGTTAACTTAAATTTGTTTGCAAAATAAAAGAATTAAAAAATAAAAATTGGATGACCGTCTCAATGATCCATCTCCATTTATATTTAATCCAAATTAAAAAATATAATATTAATTCAATGCCGGTCGTATGTTTCTCCAAATACATGATAATATTAATTTAGTCCAGTGTAATCCAATCTAATCTCATTTAATCCCAATCTCATCTCAATTCAATCCCATAAAATAATTCAATCAAATCCAAACGGGGCAAAAGGAATGTAATTTATAGCTAAGAGTCAAGATGAGAAATAGTGATGTAGGACAATTGACTTTAGAGTTTGAAGAAGAGATGGACATGAAATTGTCCAAAAGAGGTGCTCCAAAGAAACGTGCATAACTTTTGACTCGGTTGTCAGATTTCTTATTATAATATGTTTTCGGAAAGTGTTTTCAGAGCTCTGTAGCCCCGGTTGACATCATTTGCATCATCAACGGAGCTGTTTAAGTTAGGTTTTCGGGCAGCCGAAGTTTTTAGTGTTTTTATTTGTTTTCCGTTTTTGTTTAGTTTGAGGATATTTTAGTCTTTTTGCTTATTTTAGGGTTTCCAGAGGCTATTTAAGGCTCTTTGTTATTAGTTTCGGGATTATTCAATAATATTATCAATTTTCAGTTTACATACATTCGTTCTTTGCTGGTGGATTCCAGTTTTGTTACTTTAGGGATTACGCTGGTAAACCCTAGAACTTCCGTTCTGTATCAAATAGTGCATTTTTTTTTCCATGTATTATAATAAATAATAAAATCTTATTCCAGAATTAACAATTTTTCTATAGTAGGCACACAATATATGCATATTTATAGCATACTAATAAACATCACTATACTTTTGCCATATAACACATGTCAAAAGTGTAGTGATGTATACTAGAAATGTTCTAGTATACGCTAGGCGCTAGTCGTACAGTTAGGGGCGGACCCACCTTTAGACCAGGTGGGGCCCGTGCCCTACCTCAACTGCGTTTAAAAAGCAATTGATTTTATGATGTTTTATAAATATATACATTTGAAATAACATTTGGTACAATGCAAATCATTCAGTGTACACTGCCATTCCACATTGATGGTTTTTGGTTCGATTCCTAGTACTAGCATTTTTCAAGCAAAACAATTTTTTTTTTTTAATGTCTTTATTATTATTATTATTATTTTAAATTTTACACTCTTTTACAATTCCTTTCTCAAATTTTATTCCTCAACAAAAAAACAATTCACTTTCTTTTTTCATGTCATTGTCAAACTTTTTGACTATCCATAATTTGTGGTTACTTGATTCAATTTTATTTTATAGTAAATTATCTATTATTTTTTTTTGAATTTTTCTTATTCTAATAGTTTTAGTTTGATATACCTAATGCATCCAATCAATAAACCCTAAAATCTCAAATTTTAATATATTGTATTAAAATAGTCAATCATTTATTATGATTCATTTTATTTTATCCTTAATATATATTTTTATTTTATAATTTTAATTTATTTAGAATCAATAAATTAATAATTTACTAATAATGAGAATAAAAAATTCAAAAACATGTCTAGTAATATTTATTAATAAATTATTTTTGTATAAATTTAAAGTGAATTCACTATAAATACAAAACAAAATTTCTTATATAAAATTAGATTGTAATTTATATTTTTAAGAATAAATATTATAATTTTCCATTGTTTATGTTGTTTCTCTTATTATTGTTTATTTTTTTTAATATTGTATTTCTTGTTTTTATTTCATTTTGAATGTTAGATTATTTA
This sequence comes from Acer saccharum, assembly GCA_030490815.1. Taxonomy (NCBI): domain Eukaryota; kingdom Viridiplantae; phylum Streptophyta; class Magnoliopsida; order Sapindales; family Sapindaceae; genus Acer; species Acer saccharum. The sequence goes on from CM059867.1 coordinate 52,177,453, forward strand.
GTTCGTTTTGAATAAAAATGTTCTATTTGTTTTATTTTATCTAAACTTCACTTTACCATCAATTTTTTTTATATAAAAAAAACTCATTTAATTATGATCTTAAATTTTCAATATTTTTTTTACATAATTGTTATTTTGTTCAAGTACCCCATCTCGTTAAAATTTCTGGGTCCGCCACTGCGTACAGTGGACCGGCGCCTAACGCTTAGACAACTTAGGCTAAGGCGCCTAAGTGGAGATTTTTTTTTTCTTCAGTTTGTACTTTGTTATGTTTGTGTTTTTCTCTTTTATAATTTTTAATTTTCTTTTGGTTTTGGTGCCGTGGTGCACATCACAAGACACCCACCATCATTTTGTGCCATCACTTGTGGCTCATAGCCTCACACCATCTGACTTTTTCAATTTTTTTTTTTTCTTTTTACTTTATCATTGGTCTTATAAACTCTTCTTCTGGATCGATCCCCATTTCAATAGACACTTTACTCATCAACTCATTTTCTTTCTCCATTTCAACAGACTCTTTTCTTTCTCTATTTCTCTCTGCAACTCATTACTCATCTTCATCATTTTCTTCTTAATCTTTTGTTACTGTTATTGGGATTGTTCAGGCCGCCGTTGTGGTGGCTCCTGCGGTGGTGGTGACGGTAGCTATTCCTAGGCGGGTAGTGGTGGTTGTTGTCCTCAAGAGTTCCGGACAGTTAGGAAGAGAAGGAGCTCAGTAGAAGATCAAAATCCAAATATCTATATCTCAAATGAATATAAGAATGGAGAATGGAGAATGGGGTATCGGTTCCCAATCTCGTCATTTGCTACTTGCTAGCAGACCCCTTATCTAATGGGTGGCATATTTAAAAAAAATAAGAAGAAGAAGAATAAAGTACTTTTAGCTTTACAACAACACAAAAACAGAAGATAATATATGAATCCGGCCTATACAAGTCAATTTTATTTCATACTTTGAGTTAATTGAAATTTGTTTTCCAAAATAAAGAATACCAACTTGAACTCTCTCGAAATTCAGAGGAATGTTTAACCTTGTATACTCCTCTCAAGTCTCAAGTCTGAACCCAATCATAAAAAAAATGAACCAAAAAAAAGTTTAATTTCATCCTTGCCTCCTCTTTTAATATATTACATGATATATTACGTGAGAGTCATTTGCCCAAGTCCCAATTAAACTTGTCCATCTACTAGCTAAGCTACACTCCTGTTGGCAGGCCTTTTAAGTAACTGACTCAACCAAATTTGTTTCATTTTAGACGATGATGTGTACACTCATACATGTCGTATGACAAACTATAGAGAAAGTCTTTAGAGAGACGGATGTTTCTGTATTATTTTTATATCCATCCAATAAATGCTACCACTATGACCATCACCCTAAAATTATGAAAAAAAATATAAAAAATAAAATCTAAATCAAACTTTCAAAATGAAAAATTATTTTCAACATAGATGTTAATGATGCCTTCCTTATAAATGCAACTGTTGTTGGACAACTACATTGCAAAAAAATATTTACATCAACAAATTAAACTCATTTTCTATATTGTCTTTCCTTGGCAGTTTATATACTCTCAAATGATGATGAACAGTACTGCTTCATTGAAATTAGTTTCCTTGATAATCCTTGTAGCTTTAATTTTGTCATGTAATAATCTTTTTCTCTTTAACAATATATAAAATTTTGAGTTAGATATTGTTGACGGTGATTTTTGATGGTCACCGAGTCAATGATTTATTTTCGAATTGCTATAGTTTATAAACGAGAATGATTAAAAATCAAGAAGAAATAACAAGCAATTACGTGGTAAAACTCCAATGATTGGAGAAACATCCACGGGTTGTTGCCTTAGCAACGAAGTCAAATTCACTATGAAGAATTGTTACAAAAATATTGCACTATAATTTCTCTCTCTCTAGCTATTCCTCGCATACCCCCTATTTGTGTATAAAGGGGATACTTATACATGTTGTTATTAGGGTTTGATGCTGCCGCTAGGGTTTGGTATTGTGGTGCCCAAGTTTTGGGCGTGTGTTCTAATCCTAAACGGATTCTGTTTCCTTCTTTGTAGTATATTTCCTGATTTGGCTGAGTCCAAGTTTGATTCTGATTCCTCCTCCTTTATTTGCGGGAAAACTATTTGTTTCCTTATTTGAACTCTGAGCAGCCACACCGTTGCTTATCGTGGAGACGTTGGTCGCTGATTATGTCCTGTGTTTGGAATATGAACGTTGGTGACTATCTGTCTTATTGACTCCCGAGTATGCCCGAGTATGTGCCCGAGTAAGATTTACTGCCCGAGCTGATTGTCTTTGTTTGCAGTCGGGCTACTTACTCTTTTTCCGAGTAAGTTGTCGTGGGGGATTTCTGCTCCATAAGTTGACTTATCTTGACTCCTGCTTGCATGGCCTTTTATGGTGATGACGTGCCCTTCACGACTATTTTTACCTATAACAGATATATATATATATATATATATATATTTAACTCATTTTCTGCATGTATTTTAATGAATGCTTCCTCGAAAGACAAAATAACTCATTTCGATACGAGATTTATTTAACATCTGAATGAAATTAAATTTGAGAAAACGACTATTCTGATCACTAATATAATAAAACCATTTGGCATGCATGCAGGTTTTCTTGATGGAACACAATCAAGGGAGCTTACAGAGAACGATCATGAGGAGGTGATGAAACCAAAGACAATATTATTATTGCAGCAGCAGAAAAATCAGAAAGATCCTGCAGAGGCTAAAAGATTAATGTCAATGAAATTTGCATGTTTTACAAATGATGACTGTGTTTACCAGTGTCCAACCAAGTGTTCTCGTACATATTGTGATCATAAGGGTTGGTGCCAGTGTGGACTCTCTCATCATCTTCTTCTAGTTCTTCCTTGTAAGCCACAATTTTTCCACCGCTTCATCAACCTCAATAATCATCACAATCTCCATGTCTGATGATATGCTCTCTGATGATGATGATGATCTGATCAACCGTGTTGTTATTGTTGTTGTTTCTTCAATAAATCATTCAAGTATTTATTTAATTTTATTATTAATAAACATTTCAACCCAATAAAAGATTATATATATGATAATGTACGTCTTCAATTTGATTTTTAATTTGAATTTTGTGTTCAATTTTATTTTATCATGAAATAAAATTATATATATATATATATATATATATAACAGCCGGAGTTTATTAAAACAAGCCAAAAATCTTATTGAACCTTTGATCAACCGCTCATGATATATGTACATAATTTTTTGAAAAAATTGCACAAACATCTCATGATTTTTGCTGTTCAAAAAAATAAAATAAAATTAGTAAATGCAACGACAACTTTTGCAAAAATTGCACAAACCTCTCCTAGTTTCCAATGACTAACGGTTTGTGTACTAGGGTGTAGAGATGTCAATGGGTTAAAAGGGGATGGTGGACCATCCCCGCACTCGCCCTCCATTTTGATTTGGTGGTGAAATTCACCTGTGGGGATTTTGAGCATCCCCAGGTTTGATATAATAGTTTATGAGGTAAAAATTTATTTTTACACAACAATAATTTGAACAAATCCAAATAAAAGAAGTAAATTAAAGGAAGACAAACAAAAAAAAAAAAAAACGAATATAATATATATCAAACAACCAGGATATGAAATACTTATTGCTTTTTTCCATTTATTACAATAAATATTTAAATCCTATTCAAGCTAGGTTCAGATACAAAACTTTAATGAAAACATTTAAGATCTTTCCATCATAGATACCATTTCTATAAATGCAATCCAACAACTCTACATATTGCAGCAAAAAATATTTACATTATTATATATATATACTAATACTTTGCAGTGAAAAACTCTGAAATCAATGACGATGGAGAAAAAGGCTTCACTCATATTAACTTTCTTGGTCATAACCCTTTTCGCTATTTCATCTTGTGAGAGTCGTGTTTCTTTAATCACTCGTATATAGAAAATAGTTTACTGAAAGACAAAATAACTCGTACATCTAAATGAAAATACAATGACAGTCGAGTACTAATATTTTTGATTTATTGGCTGCAGGTTTTGTGCATGGAAGCAGATCATCAATGGAGCTCGTAGAGAAAGACGATGATCAGATGAAGCAATTGCAGCAGCAAGATGATCTTAAATCATCATCAAATTTCAGTACTGGTGGTGGTGAATCTGGTCATGATCATCATGATGATCCTTCAAAATACTCGATAAATCGTGGGTATTGTAATTGTCATAATAATTCAGATGCATATTGTGTTGATATTTGTCCAGACAAGTGTGTAAGGAAGTTCTGTTATCAGTGTTATTGCCAGTGTGAGCTTCCTCGTCAGTTTTCTCCTAATTTTGTTATTGCATGTGATGTACCTGCTGGCCTCAACAAAATAAAAAATCTTCATGTCTGATTTTTATTTTCTATAAATAAAGGCTAGTTATCAAATAAGTCTCGGTTTTTATTTTTATTTTTTAATTACGATAATATATGGATCCTATACAAGTCATTTTGATTTCTTATTTTGAGTGCATTGAAATTTGTTTGCAAAATAAAATAATTAAAAAAAAATTGGATGACCCGTCTCGATGGCTGTCAAGCCGTCACTTGATAGAATTTGGATCCATCTGATCTTTTATTTGAATTCACCTAATCTCATGACACATAAGCATTGCAATGAATTGGTGGTTAAGATGTGATTAGTTTTCACAACAAATTTATAAACAACACCAATCACATGCTTTAAAAAGGTCAGGAAAAATATCAAAAGAGCAGAGAATCTGAATCCTGCTCGACAACCTAGTTTTGATGGCTGCTGTCAAATAACTGTCTCGATAATCCATCTTGATGACCAGATGTCAATCAAGCCGTTTTGATAAGCAATCCAGGAAAAAAAATCATGTTTGTTTGAATGAGCAATTTGGCCATTGTTGATCAAGTTTAATCATGTATGGCGTGTGAATTTTTGCTTGATGAGTTGGATTGGTGATCATGAGTCAAACTTAAAAAATTTGGTGCCCATTAAAGCATTATCATCATCAAATCAAAATTGAGTAGGGGTCAGCCACGTATCTTTTCAAGTTCGAGATTTTCAATCGATAATGCAACTCCGTTTTACAAGCTAATTACAAGGGCGCTGCTTCGATTTTTTTGATATAAGACTCTACTCGCATTACTTGCTGAAGATGATCATGATATTGTAAGTTAATTTGATTAACACATAATCAACATGCATAGGCACATAATTAATCTGAATCTCAACCTAAACATGTTTCTATATCATGATTAATCAAACCCTAAATACATATTACTATCCCATGTCAATTCAAGAGAAAGGGGAGATAAGAAAGCGGAAGCGTACCTGAATCCATTACCGGTGGATTGGTGGACGAGTTGTGATCTTCCAAATTATCACGATCCTTATGAACCCTAAAGTGTTCTCTCTTGTTCTGTTGATAGGGATGCAGACAAGAAAAAGTTATCGTATAATTTGGGGACCATAACCCTAATATATAATAATGAGATTATTATAAGTTTTGCTATTTCTAATTTGGCCCCTCATCAAATTAGATGTAGCACTCTGATATCTACACATTAATTCCATGACAATTATACCCTTAAGCCTTAAAACTTTAAATCTTAATTAGATCACTTTAATTTAGGCTTAACCAAAGATAGCATAACACATTTAATATTTACATGTGTGGCCCCACATGATGGAATTTTCCAACAATCTCCCACTGGGCCATATATGTAACTTTACAAATGTGTATGACTTTATGAGCTCCAAAATTTTGTTATCACAATTTTAGGGTATATCCAAACAATCTCGTCCATTGATTATGCCGTTATAGGATCAAAGCGGTTTTCGTCACATTTAGCGTGACTAAACCCATCAATGGTCACGTATACCAACATAACCAAATGACATAAGTCAATCATGGATGCGTAGCATGGAAATTACATGTAATGTGATCTATACATGTCTATTTCCAACTGGTCCTACTTTATTCTTTAGTGAGATCAATACTTAACACAATGTAATAGAGTGAAATAAACTGAATACTTTATTTCTGATCAGAAAAAATATCCAAATACATAAATGCATAAGTATGTCCAAAATCAAACATAAAGCAACAAAATGCAAAATGATACAAACTCCCACTATAATGTGATATCCTCACACAAAATAACACCCATATGAGTAGTGTGCTCATGAAAGACCTTGGGTGGTAATCCCTTTGAAGCGGATCCGCTATCATGGAGTTTGTCCCAATGTGCTTTATGTATATCTATCCACTTTGCACTTTCTCCTCCACAACTAGGAACATAATGTCAGTATGCTTTGACCTAGATAAGCTCCAGTTGTTGTTGGAATATAGCACTGTTGATTTACTGTCATAATATAATTTGAGTGGTCTTTCAATACCCTCCAGAATGCACAGCTTAGTGACAAAATTCCGCAACCATATCCCATGGTTGGATGCCTCATAGCATGCTACAAACTTTACTGCCATGGCATCTAGCATAATCGGAGTCAGAATCCCTTATGATCTCTTACTGATCCGATCTCCTATATGTGAGCATGTGATCTTTTGTTCTCTACATATACCTCATAACCCGCTTGGCTGCTTTCCAATGATCCATCTCAGGGTTACTTAAATATCTGCCTAACATACCAACAATGTACACAATATCTGGATGCGTACACACCTGAGCATACATTAGACTCCCTACAGCTGATGCATATGGAATCTTTTGCATTTCCTTAACTTCAAGGATATTTTTAGGGCACTGATTGATACTGAACTTGTCTCCCTTAGCGATAGGGGTGTCACCTAGTTTGCTGTCTTGCATGCCAAACCTTTTGAGCACTTTATCGATATAGCTCCTTTGTGATAATCCAAAAATACCCTGAAAGCGATCTCGTTGTATCTGGATCCCTAATACAAAGGAGGCGTCACCAAGATCTTTCATCTTAAATTTTTTTTGATAGAAATTTTTTGGTTTTGTGCAACATGCCTATATCATTTGTGGCAAGCAGTATGTCATCGACATATAAAACTAGGAATATGTGCTTACTCCCACTGAATTTGTGATACACACAATTATCAACAGCTTTTATCTCAAAACCAAACGAGATAATTACTTGATGAAACTTGTGGTACCACTGACGGGAAGCTTGCTTGAGTCCATAGATGGACTTTGTCAATTTGCATACCATATTCTTTGGGTCTCCTGACTCAAAGTTTTCTGGCTGCACTATATAAATTGTTTCGTCAATGTCACCATTGAGAAACGCTGTCTTGACATCCATCTGATGAAGCTCAAGGTCAAAATGTGCAACAAGTGCCATGATTGTCCTAAAAAAGTCTTTCGTTGAAACCAGAGAGAAAGTCTCTTTAAAGTCAATCCCTTCCTTTTAAGTAAAGCCTTTAGCTACAAGACAAGCCTTATACCTTTCCACATTACCTTTCGAATCCCTTTTGGTTTTAAAAATCCGTTTATAACCAATGGACTTCGCATCTTCTGGTAATGGGACAAGTTCCCAAACCTTATTGTCTTGCATAGACTTATACTCCTCATTCATAGCATCAATCCACTTCTGAGAGTTGGAACCTTGCATGACTGGATGGAGGTTGATTGGATCATCCTCCACCATTCCAATATCTTCCTCATGTTCCTGGAGAAATACGATAAAATCGTTCAGAATAGCATTTCTCCTTTCTCTAGTGGATCGCCTTAATGGCACTGGTTCTTGAGGTTGTTGAATTTGTTCCTCAGGAACAATTACCTTATCTTGAATGGGGGGTTGATCAACATTGTCTGGTTGAGGATCCGGATTTGCTTCTTGATCAATGACAGGTACAGAAAACATGCACATTGTCAAAAGCTATAGTGAGAATCGAAACCGATTCCTCCTCAAAGACAATGTCTCTAACCTTATTTCTCCCCCCAAACTCAACATCCTTAAAAAATGTTGCAGTTCCCATCTCAAAAATTGACCTAAGTGTGGGATCATAAAAACTTATAGCCCTTAGATCGCTCAAAGTAGCCAATGAAGTAGCTGCTCACAGTTTTGGAGTCCAATTTCTTTTCATATGGCCTATAAGGCCTTGCCTCAGCTGGACATCCCTAAATGTGAAAATGCTTTAGACTAGGCTCTCTACCTGTCCAAAGCTTATAATCATAAGGTGTTTTTACAGCTACTTTAGTTGGCACTCGGTTCAGAATATAAACTGCTGTTTTGAGCACTTCATTATTCTTCCTCTTTTTGCCTTTATCCTTAGAGGTGCTAGCCAAATGAGCACTTTCAATTCTGTCTTGCTTCAATCTTTCTTCCTCTTGCACATAGTAAGAAATGAGCTTATTAGGAGTCTATTTCTCCTTTTGACAATTGTAACTGACCTTAAATTGACTGTATTGTGTAGGAAATGATATTAATACCAAATGCACGAGCAAGTCATCAGACAGCTCGAGCTACAGTGCCTTAAGCTTAGAAGCAATATGAGACATTTCCATAACTCCCTTATGTTTCCTTTGCCTTTATACTTTATAGAAATCAAGCTTTGCAAAAGCGTGCTTGTTTCTGCCTTATCGTTTTTTCGTAAAACGCTTCTTAATTTCGGCTAGAAACTCTTTAGCTTTGGTTATGGTTATCTTTTCAGATACCGCACCCCTAAATGCCTCCAGAATGCCGTGCTTGATGGTCATAAGACTCATGTGATTTGAGCGATCCCACTTCTCAAAGTTCTTCCTGTCATCAGGAGAACTTGCATCCGTAAGAGAAACAGGTTGCTCAATCCGAAGTGCAAGGTCCAGATCCATGCAGCCGAGAACAATAAGTACGTTCTCTTTCCAATCCTTAAAGTTGGTCACATTAAGCAGGGGTATAGAGTTGATATTAGCAGATATAGTAAAAACACTAGCCGTAAAGAGAACAAAACAAACAAATAAACATGCTCACATTAATAACCAAATACAATAATCAACAAATTCAAATAATGGTAAGTCCACTCTCAAGATACCTAGCACAACATTAATATCAAGTCTTTGGACAATAATATTAATTGTAAGTGGTACTCTTGTTGCAGTGATCAAACATTGACAATAATTCATGTCAAATAATAAATTTATCTTTGGATCGACTTATTATTCACATGTAAAATCTTATAATTGTCAACTGTTTATCACCACAGGTGTGTGTGCAATTCTGCCAAGTATTAACCTTCCTTTGGGCCGGCTAATACCCGCATGAATTTACACACACACAAACATCCAATATCCCTTATGAACAATCTACACAAGAGAGGTCACTTTGGCGACATCTTGTTTCAATTATCCTATTTAGAATGATGGATTACTTTATTTAACCATAAAAGATATACCACAAAATATTTGAATTTGAGTTGATTTTTTTTTTTTTTAAAAATAAAAAAAAATTACAAATCAGCCCCTAATTTTGTAAAATTATAGAAAAGTCCCTCAAGTTTCAGTAATTACAAATTGGCCCCTGATTTTGCAAAATTACAGAAAGATCCCTTAATTTTATAATTACAAATCGGTGCCTGAGTTTGTAAAATTACAGAAAGTTCCCTCCAGTTTCAACAAATACAAATTGATCCCTACATTTTGTCAAAATCATACAATGACCCAAAATAATTACAAAATAGACCCTCAAGAATTTCAAATTTTCAAGAGAGGGGCCTGCCTGATCAAAAACGATTTTTTTTTTTTTTTTTTTAAACCCTAGGTTTGCGCTGCCACCCAAATCTCATGCCGTCCCCATGAGGAGACAACGACCGGCGGCTAAAAACCCGATCAAACGACCGGTGGCTGCTCGATACAACAAGACCGACCCGATCGCGCCTGGGCGTGGGTCTGGTACGATCGCGTGGGCGTGGGTCTGCGTGAGATGCAACCCATCGACCCAAAACTCAGATCGAATTTCAATCAACCAATACATAGCAGTTAACATCAAAGCAAGAACAACAGAGAGAAAAAAAAAAAAAAAATACATGTATCGAACAGTGATATATTAACTGTTTTAGCTAATGTCAAGCATATATTAAATAATATATTAAACATATATCTGAATCCAAACAGTGAAGCACCAATTTATATTAAACAATATATAAAACATATGTTGATATAAAGCAGTAAACCACCGATTTATGTTAAAATAATATATATCATATGATAGTGTATGAACAACACAATATATCTCCAAAAATTCCTTAAATTCTCAAGAATCGATCATGGGTGGCTCTGATACCACTTGTAAGTTAATTTGATTAACACATAATCAACATGCATAGGCACATAATTAATCTGAATCTCAACCTAAACATGTTTCTATATCATGATTAATCAAACCCTAAATACATATTACTAGCCCATGTCAATTCAAGAGAAAAGGGAGATAAGAAAGCGGAAGCGTACCTGAATCCATTGCCGGAGGATTGGTGGACGAGTTGTGATCTTCCAAATTATCACAATCCTTATGAACCCTAAAGTGTTCTCTCTTGTTCTGTTGATGGGGATGCAGACAAGAAAAAGTTATCATGTAATTTGGGGACTATAACCCTAATATATAATAATGAGATTATTATAGGTTTTGCTATTTCTAATTTGGCCTCTCATTAAATTAGATATAGCACTCTGGTATCTAAACATTAATTCCATGACAATTATACCCTTAAGCCTTAAAACTTTAAATCTTAATTAGATCACTTTAATTTAGGTTTAACCAAAGATAGCATAACACATTTGTGGCCCCACATGATGGAATTTTCCAACAGATATATCTCAAGATTCTAGGGTTTTATGGTGGTGGATTTTTGTGAGAATCATTGTTCTTCCGCTAAAATCAGGTACACAGTTGGGCTCTACTACTACTACTACTTGTAAGTAATCTTGTTAGCTGATTCCCAATTTTGGAAACTAGAAATAATGCTGGATTGGCCATTCAAAATCAAGCCTTTTGTTTGTTATCTAGGTCTTTAATTCTATTACTATTTTGTCTTTTATTTTTGGGTGCTGGAGAATCCTGGTGGATTATTGATTTCTTGGAGAAAAAGGAATGCTGTCAAGATTCTTTAGATTTCAGTTACCGAGTGAGAGAGAGATTGCTTTCTTTTACAAGGATTCCTAAAGAGAAACAAAGTGGCTTGAAACCTTCAAAGCCAATTTTATTATAAATTCCGTGAGAGAATATTTTTATTTCTTCTTTTATATACAGTGTATCCGTTGTTGTTACTCACGATGTGACCACCCCAACTATTTGATTTGAGTGGTTAGGTTTGAGGTTTGAAAGCATCGATAGGGCTTCTTCTTCTTCTTCGAAGTCTCGCGATGCTTCTTCTTCTTGTTCCAGTATGTTTATTCTCTTTTTTGTTACCCTATATCATGGCTCAATCAGATACGAAAACCTCTGCTCGTGCTCTTGATGCCCTTTTTCAAGACTATGCTTATAGGGCTTTTGTTCGTCCGAGGACAGGGATTGTCTACAATGGTTATGTTCCTTATAATTTGACCGGAATGAAGATCGTTGCTATGAGGCTCAGGAGTGGCAGCCTGAGAACCAGAGGCGTGAAGATTTATAAAGAGTTTGGAATCCCTATAGGAGTTACTGAGAGTCCTTATGTGGAACGGCTCGTTTTGGTGTACCAAAACTTGGGCAATTGGTCTAAGACATATTATCCATTGCGCGGTTATACCTACTTGTCTCCGGTGCTGGGTCTTCTTGCTTACGATGCTTCAAACTTAACAGCTACCAATTTGCCGGGGTTGGAAATTAGGGCATCCGGTGATCCTCTATCAATCACATTCCAAGATATGATGTCCGCCCCAGCTGGATCTGTTGCCAAGTGTGTTCGGTTTGATTTACATGGTTTAACCAATTTCAGCAATGCGACATCAGGCAATACATGCTCAACTACTGAACAGGGGCATTTTTCTATAGTTGTCGAGTCTGTTGCCCCCAGTCCATCACCAAGTCCAAGACGTGAAAAAAAGAAGAGCAATTCAAAAGTATGGATAATTGTTGGACCTGTGTTGGGTGGCTTAGCACTGTTGGTGTTATTGGCATTTCTGGTGTTATGGCTGCATAAATACAAGCACAGGAAGAAAATGGAAGGAGAAGCCTTGCAGATGACATGATCAGTTGGGGACACAAATAGGGATGGCTGCAGTATAGGGATGAGAAATATTTCTTTTTTTTTTTTTTCTTTTTTTTTTTTCCATGTATTATGATAAAATTCCAGATTTAATTAGATGCCAAATTTGAAGGAAAACATTTAGGTTGCGTTTGTTGCGTGGGATATGATTGGACTATTTTTAAGACATCGGATTGGATTGGATTGGATTGGATTGGATTGGATTGGACTGGATTAATTATAGTGTTTCCCGTGTTTGGTGTAATATCGGATTGGACAAAATAAAAAATTTATTTTAAAAATAAATCCATCCACCAACCAGTCAACCACCCATATCCATTCATCAGTCATCACTATCAACGATCTCACTCTTCTTCATTCTCTTTCTCTGCCTTTCTCTGTTCTCTCTTGTTCCTTCTCTTTCTCTGCCTTCTCCCCCCCTCTTTTTTTTTTTCACACAACTCAAATCAATAATTTTCATTCACAAAATCCAACAATCAACTCCATCTCCATCTTTATCACAAAAAATTTGAATCTTGCCCTTCTCTCTCCTCCCATCTCTTTTTCTCTATTACAAATTTACAATAATGGTGGAAAAAAAATTATAGATCTGTTATGGTGAGAGGACGGTGGCCAGCGGAAGTTGGAGGCGACGATCGAAGCAACGGCGGTCGACGGAAGTTGGAGGCATGAGATTTTGTGGTGGTCGTTGACAACGCAGGGCCGCAAGCAGTGAGAGCCTGAGAGGAGGGGATTATTTTATCCCATTGATTTGGAGGGGATAATTTTATCCTCCTCTAATGGGATAAAATTTGTAATGGGATAAAAATTGTCCCGTTGCTTGGACTCACCAAACATGGGAAATGGCTTAAAAATAAGCCTATCCTATCCAATCCCGTCAAACAAACACAGCCTTAAGGTATTTCCAGCGTAGATATTATTAATTTTTTAAAAAAAACCTCATTATTTATAAAAAAATATATATATCACATCACATCTCTCACTTTGTAGTGAACAACTCTCAATGAAAAAAAAGCTTCACTTAGATTAACTTTCTTGATAACCCTTTTTGCCATTGTATCTTGTAAGAATCTGTTTCTTGATTAGTAACAATGTATTTTGATTTACATGGAAAGTTAATTTATTGAAAGAGAAAATAACTCGTAAATACGTCTGCAATAGAGAGTGACTCGTGTGATATTATGTGATATTGAAGAGTACTAATATTGTGGTCAGTTATAGCTCGAGATCGACCAATTCTTTAGCCGATGGTCTTGCCAAAAAGGGTGCAGGGGATTCTCTTGATAGGATCCTGTGGGGGGATATTTGACCGTGGGTTTTGCTGGCTGTTGTTGTTGCAGGCTTTGTCTTAGGGTGGTGGTTTCCTTTGTTTTGCTGTTTGTTGTTTTGGCTGTGTGGACTGTTGCCTCTTCTTTTCTGTTTCTTTGTTTTTGGGTTTTGCTTTGTGTTTGTTTGGCCTTTTCCTAGCCTTTTATATAATGAGGAAATAGGGGTATATAGCACTTTTTCAAAATGGATTTGTGTAACTACTACCACTTTAATAACTCATGTTTTATTAGCACCAAAGTATGTGATGAGACCAAAATGCCCCCACTTGCAAATTTTTCTTCTCATTTCCTCTTTTCTTCCAATTTTCACAGACTCTCTCTCTCGAGCTCTCAAGCTCTCGAGCTCTCTCCTCTTTTGTTGTGTAAAGAACAAAATACTTCAACGGGGCTGGGTTGGGTATTCGACGAACACTTGCGATTTTGGTTGACGATTCGACGGACGAACGGACGAACGATTTTGGTTGACGAACCAACGATTCGACGAATGATTTTGGTTGACGATTTTGATGTGAATTGTGAGCTTGTTGAATTTGAATAGGGTTGTTTGAATCTTGAATTTCTGGGTTTGGGTTTGGGTTTGGGTTTGTCAAATCGGGGAAGATAAACAGTAGCCAAAGTTAGGATTTTTTACACTTATTCGAGACTTAATTGTTCCATTTCGAGACTTACTTGTTCCATTTCGAGACTTATTTATGAATATCTGAGACTTACTACACTTATTCGAGACTTAATTTTATGAAGACTTATTTGCTCCATTTTCAAGACTTATTAATGCGTTTTCGAGACTTATTGATGCGTTTCGAGACTTAATTCATGTTTGTTCCAGACTTATTCTGTTCGACCTCCATCAATGGTGAAAGTGATGAGCCGACGACGGCACCGATTGACTCCGGAGATAGTTGGATCTGGAAGATCGATCGACGCTGAGTTCATTGGCACCATCGGTTTCGTCAGATTCGCAATAGATCATCATAGATCGGATGATGAAGATTCGATGACGATTTGGGTTTGGCTTCGTTTCTCTCTCTAGACAGCTCAAAAATGTAAACAAACACTTCGGTTACAACGATTGGCACTCGACGAATGTTTTCCTGGTGGTTTTGTCGGTCAACTCGCCGTTCGGCGGTGGCACTTCCATTGAAGCTCCATCAATGGAGGTTTTTGGAAAAAGAAGAAGAAAGAAAGTGAAGGATTCATAGGAGAAAAAAAAAGAAGCTGGGGGGTATTTTTGTCCAAATTCCATTTTTGGTGCTATTAAAACTAGACTTATTAATGTGGTGCTATTTGCACAAGCCCTCCCTCAAAAATGCTATATAATTTTTGAACCCTAATATAATTATGCAGTTCAAAAAAAAAAAAAAAAAAAAAAAGCGGTCTCATCTTTCGTTTTGCTTAAGAAAAATAATGTTGAAATTATTAATCCAGATTGTCAGGTTAACCTAAATGTTAACTAAGAAATTCATGAAGTCAAAGTCTAAAAGTCAATTAGATCATGAGAAAATTTATTAAATAAAAGAAAATTTCTGAGAATAATTTATGTTTCTGCTTTGTGCTAGAAAAACTTAAATTTAGTTTTGGCCTGAACATTTTGATAACTCCTCGGCAGAATCAACCAAGAGATACTAAGAATGTTATCTGAGTACTCCTTCAGTTCCAGATTGGTGGTCATGAGGGGTGCACTTTTTCTATATATATTTGTGGCAGAATCTGAATTATCAGCCAAAGAATTCGAAAGAGACGCTCTACTTAACATCAGTTGGTGGAAAAACGGCGTGACGAACAATACTTCAGATCATTGCAAGTGGGTTGGTATAGTTTGCAACTCAGCTGGAACCATCATTGGGATAAATTTGTTCAATCGGAAAATAAAAGGGGAGCTTCGCGAATTGAACTTCTCGTGCTTTCTGAATCTGGAAAGTCTCAGTCTAGGTTCCAATAGTCTCTCAACAAACATTCCATCAGAAATCAGTACTCTTTCCAAGCTCAGATATCTTGACCTGGATCAAAATAATCTGACAGGTGAGCTTCTAGTTTTACTTGCTATTGTTAGCCAACTAATCGATATATTGACCTTTAATTTTTTTTTTATTATAACATAGGTACTATCCCTCCAAAGATTGGGAGCCTACAGAATTTGGTCTCATTGGATCTGAGTAACAACAATTTAATTGGATCTGTTCCTTCAACAATTGGAGGACTCATCAATCTGGAAGAATTAAATCTTTCTAACAACAAGCTTGGTGGTCCAATTCCAATTGGGATCAGTGACTCCTCAATGTTGCAGAACATGAAATTGAGCAACAATAGTCTAAGCGGAAGCATTCCTATAGAGATCGGAAAACTTCTAAAACTAAGTTTTATTGATTTGAGTTACAACTTCATCAATGGGACAATACCATCCCAACTTGTATCATTGCCAATACTCATATTCTTGTTCCTTTCTCACAATAACCTTTCTGGCATCATCCCTGAACTTTTCAAGCCAATACGTTACTTAAACTTGTCATACAACAATTTTGAAGGTGAAATTCCAATGAGTTTGCAGTATGTAAAGAATCCACAGGTTTTTATAGGCAACGAGCGTTTATGTATTCGACTTAGCGGTTTGCCTACTTGCTTTACAATGTCTACTCCTACAACTTCTACAATTACAAACGTAGAAGGGAAACCCCGAAAGATGGCCATCCGTTTGATTATAATTCTACTTCCTGTCACCACTTTACTCATCTTCTTAGTTTTCTGTATACGCTTGCTCGTTAAAAGTAAAGATAGAAAAGCTAATTTCGAGACCAATGTAACAAAAACTGGAGATATATTCACAATATGGAATTTTGATGGGAGGATTGCATATGAAGACATAGTTGCAGCAACAGAGAACTCTGACATCAAATATTGCATTGGAACTGGAGGTTATGGTAGTGTTTACAAAGCTATGCTACCTACTGGCAAATTAATTGCTCTGAAGAAGCTTCACCGCTAGAAATTGAGGACCCCATTTTTATCAAGAGTTTCGAAAATGAAGCTCACATACTGTCAAAGATATGACATTGAAATATCGTGAAGCTTTATGGTTTTTGTATGCATAAAAGATGCATGTTTTTGATTTACGAGTTTATAAAGAAGGGAAGCTTATTTTGTGTTCTACACAATTATGATGAAGCTACCGGACTAGATTGGATTAAGAGGCTGAAAATAATCCAAGGAGTTGCCCATGCTTTATCTTACTTGCATCATGATTGTAGACCATCAATTGTTCATCGTGACCTTTCAAGTAATAACATTTTACTAAACTCAGAATCTCGCGCATTTGTTGCTGCTTTGGATTGGCTAGACTTCTACACTAGGACTCATCCAATAGAACTATACTAGTAGGGACTTATGGATATATTGCTCCAGGTGACTATATACTCAACTAATCTTCTCTTATTTCTTTCCTTCATTTTTATGTTTATTTCAGTAACAATTGCTCGTTATCATTATACTTGCTCAAATTGAATTGCTTGTGAATATATTTAAGGGGGTGTATTGGATTGAGATTTTAATAGACAATTTTTGGGTGGCAGGATTTTATGGATTTTTAGGATTTTAAAGACTATTAGGATTATATAGACTAGACTTTCAGGATTTTGAAATTTTTTTAAAAAGAGTCTCTGGACTTTATTTATAGACTATTAGGATTATCTAGACTTTATTTATAGACTATTAGGATTATCTAGACTTTATTTAAAGACTTTTTAGACTTTTTTTTTTTAAATATGGGCTTTATAAATTTGCTAGCTAACACACATACCCAAGTTGAGAAACCCAAACTAGGTAGATGGACTGAGCTGAAAAAACCCAAATAAAATGTACTCTTTTAGAACGGGTATCAACACACAATGAAAATGTACATAAACAAATATCACAATAGTATGAATAATAGCCATCAACACATTCAAAATTCTAAAAAACAAGCACAAATCCATTTTAGAGGTATTATATTGTTTAATATCTCTCAAGCCATCTAATTATTTATAAAAAAAAAAAAAAAAAAAAATTGCTGGAACTAGTAATCCTCCCATGGCCTAATATCTCTCTCTCCACATATACTCAGATATGCTAAGTCCCCATGCATTAGCTTCCTCTCTGTGTTGTTCTTGGGTTTGTAAAACTAGTTCTTCAAGTTCCTCTTCAACAACCGATGATGATGATGATGATGATGTAGATTCTTCTTCAATAGGAAATTCATCAGATCGACATTCTTTACGAAGTAAGTTGTGGAGTGCCACACATGCCAACACTATCTCTACTTGTGTCTTAAATGGAAATGTAAGTCTAAAGTTAAGCAGTAACAGGGGACAAAAACTAACAGAGGATAATGAATCACATAAAATGATAATGTCATTGTTCAAGCACAATGTCACTTGATAAATGATAATGTCGCTGGCTTACTATGGTGTTGCGTTTTGTTAAACCATATATTATTAGGTTTAATATTTTAGTCTTAAATTAGCCAATTTGTTAGCTGTCCTTTTCTTGTAATATAGTGGCACGTGTACAAGCTACAACAACAAATTTCTTCACACTATTCTTTGGTAATTGTATATATAAAAATTTGCTCTGTTCATGCTCATTATGCTGAGCAGTTCTCTCTCTTCTCCTCAGATTTATGCTCTCTTAAAAACCTAGAAAACCTGTAATTGATGTTTTTTATTGTTGGATTTTATGAATTTCAAAAAAGTAATAATAATTAAAAACAATAATTCAATTCGGTGTGAATAAAAAGCAAAAAAGAACACATGAACTAGTTATTATGGCATGTGAACTATTACTTATAAAAAGCAAACCTCATGGAGCTTCAAAGCATGTGAACTGATATGATAAGTTCAATTTGATGTGAGTTTTTTTTTTTTTTTTTTTTTTTTTTTTTTTTTTTTTTTTTTTTTTTTTGAAGCACATAATCTGGAGCATAGTGCAATTAAGTGGAATTTGGTATGTTTTGGTGTGAGTTTATAATAGCAACAGTTTGTTTTTTTTTTTTTTTGTTTTTTTGTTTTTTTTTTAAAAGTACATATTCATATAATAAAAAAGTTATTCTTTTATGATTATATTGTAAAAGTTATCAATTCGGTGTTGTCTATATAAAAGAACAGTGTTGTCTATAAACTGATTTTTATGATTATATTGTATTTTTATGATTATATAAAAGTTACCAACTCGAGACAAAACTATACTGTAACTGATATAATAGGTAGATAACAGCACACGGAGCAAACAAAAGCAAGGCATACGCCCCACAGCAACAAAAAGGAAAACAAAAGCAAAGGCAAAGCAACACACAAGAACACATGAACTAGGCAGTGCAAGATAAATTACGATAACTAGGCAGTGCAAGATACAATATAATCATTACCTGAATCTGGTCTGTTGTTAGGGTTTCTTCACGACCTTGTTGCTATTTTCTGAAAAGTCTTGAGCAAGAGTGAAAAGTATGATGGGAGAGGGCAAGACAATTTTGGGGTCTAACTATTTATATTTATTACTAAAAAGTCTAGAAAGTCTATTTTGTCATGAAATCCTACAAATCTTGATCTCAATCCAATACCACCAGACAATTTGCTGCCTCTTGAAAGTCTGGATCCAATACCACAAGATATTATGGACTTTTAAAAAAAGTTTTGAAAGTCTGGATCCAATACCACAAGATATTACAGACTTTAAAAATAAATCTTAAGAGTCTGGATCCAATACCACAAGATATTATGGACTTTTAAAAAAATTTTAAAAATCCTAATCGAATACCACAAAACTTATTTAACTTATTAAAAAGTTTCAATCCAATATCACAAGACTTTTACTCCCCAAAATTGTCTAATAAAATCCCAATCCAATACAGGGAATTTTTCCTTTTTAAATCAAAGGATATATTGTAATAGTCATCTAAAGATTCTATTTTTCTTGTAGAACTTGCCTACACCATGGTTGTAACAGAGAAATGCGATATTTATAGTTTTGGAGTGGTGGTACTAGAAGCATTGATGGGAAGACATCCGGGAGAACTTGTCTCCTTATTGGATCAAAATGCAATGCTAATTGACATATTAGACCCACGACTGTCACCTCCAGCTGACCAAATGGTCATGCAAGATATTGTTCTGGCCTCAACCATTGCATTTGCATGTTTGCGTTCCGAACCCAAGTCTCGACCTACAAAGAAACATGTCTCTCAAGAATTTACTTCCGGTAAAAAGCAAATTTCCAAACCTTTTCCTGAAATTTCCATCACAGAACTAAGAAACCAAGATATCTATTTGGTTGATGTAATTGATAATTAATAACAGATGTGACTGATGTAATTGATAGCTAATAACATGTTTGATTGCTTATTGAATCAAGGAAAATTGGCATCTTCTTCTTCAGTTAATTTCTACTGCAAGCAATAATATATATCATTTACAAAACTGTTTGATATAATAATATATTACTGTATAAAAAGCTTTGCTTCAATCAAATCTTTTTGTTGCTATAAATCTATACAAATTATGCAATAAAGCCATTAAAAGTATCCTTGGAATGCTTTATGAAGAAATCTCTTTTCTCTAAAGCATTTAATGTTGTGAATCAAATCCTGTTGAATTTCTGATTCTCAAATATCTAGTGTAAATCTGATAATCTCTTTTCTTTTTTCTACTGATCGTAATCAGTGTAATATATATATATATATATGTATACAAAAATTCTATTATCAGTTCGAACTGACAAAAGTTATATCAGTTCCTTGTATGTGGGCCACTGGATTTAAATACTTTGACTGACAAGTGCATACAGCCAAGTCAAAGTATTTAAATCAAGTGGCCCACATCCAAGGAACTGATATAACTTTTGTTAGTTCGAACTGATAATAGAATTTTTGTATATATATATATATATATATATATATGTTATCTGAAAATCTGCACCAAATTAGTACCCAGGGAAATCTATCATACGTGTCCCTGATCTCTATGGGCTCACGTAGAGCTGGGGATAAACATCTGGTCATACACGTGCAGAGCGACTCTGACTCTGACTGAACATTTGTCATACACGTGTAGAGCGACTCTGACTCTAACTGAACATTTGTCATACACGTGCAGAGCGACTCTGACTCTGACATACACATGTGCATAAGCCCCAAAGGCCAACGATCTGAATCTGATACTGCTGGGGACGGGTACACATCTGGTGTTTGAAATCTCTTTCTGAATATACATATATTTCTTTATAAATACTTTTCTTTAAAACATGAATAAATATTCTTTTCTTTTCTTTTCTAAAAATTCTCATAAATAACAAATCTGGAAATCTGGAAATCTTTTTCTAAATAAATATATAATCTGAAAATCTATTTTCTAAATAAATGAATAAATCATTTATTTTTATTAATCTCTAAATAACTGATGCTAACATATAATTCTATAATAAATAAACTTTTAATAAAAGGTATTCACTCACAGTTCTCTGCTCAAATCTGTTTCTGGGATTGGATTCATCTATTTCTGGATCTATACTAAAATCACATAAAACTCAATTTAGGATTATTGAAAATCTAATTAACTATCTGTATAACAAATCATCAAACCACTTATCTGAATATCCTGTGTATACGGTACACATATCTACTGTTATCTATTTCTCTTCAATCTCATATTGTCTTGTTGCTCTCTTTCTTTTCTTCACGGCTGCTGTCCTCTGCTTTGCTATCAACGAACTTCTATTCTCTCTCCTCCACATTTCTATCTCTTTCTAGCTATCTCTCTCTCTCTCACGCGCACTCACACATATCCCTTTCTTTCTTCTTTCTTTTCTTCTTTTCTTTCTCTGATTCTCTGATTTACCTCTTTATATTTTCTGATCTTTCTCTTATTTCTCATTCTCAATCTCTCAATCTCTTGCCTCTCATCTTTCTTTCTTCTTCTTCTTCTTTCTTTCTGTTCTCTGATTCTCTGTTCTTCTTAGCCTTAGCCGAGCCTCTCATTTCTGTCTATATCTCTTCTCAATTTCTCTTATTTTATTCGTCAATTCTTATCCACCTTTCACAGTTTCACCCATCTATTTCTTCTTCTATTCTTTCCTTTCCATTTCTCTTCTTCATTTTCTTTTCTCTGTTATCTCTTTTCTGTTTTTTGGTCTTGACCGAGTATCTCCTCTAGCTCTCTCTCACATATCTCTATCTCTTTATTTCTCTTATTCTTCTCCACCCATTCTCTGATTTCTATTTTTTTGTTTTATTCCCGAAGTCTGCTTCTCTCATTTATCTCCTTTTCTTATTTTATTCATTTCTTTGTTTTGCCAACTATCCACCAACTATCCACCTTACATCATCTTGCACGGCCACTTGTCTCAACTTGCCACCTTTCTTTCTTTCTTTATTTTTAATAAAAAGATCATCTCAAACTTGGATAAGGATTCTCTTCTCACCTCACATTATCCTCACCTTTTTAAAGCATATGATTGGTTGTTCATAAAATGTCAATCACATCCTCACCATTCATTCATTGCAATGCTTATGTGTTATAAGATTAAGTGAGGTGAGGATTAAGATCATCTTTAGCCCTATTTTGTTGACTTTGATGACAATTAATCCTTTTTTTTTTTTTTTTTTTTTTTTTTTTTTTTTTTTTTTTTTTTTTTTTTTTTTTTTTTTTTTTTTTTTTTTTTTTGGTATTGAGGATCCCAGATCAAACACCCATCCGTTTGTCCTCCCTAACTGTTGAACTGGAAGTTACCTGTGCCCTAAGCCCATCTTTCCACCAACTGAGCTAACGCCCTGATAGCTGGCCACAATGTAATTGCCAAGAGTAGAACCAAGGACTTGAGATTTTCATCTCAAGCCTTGGACCACCAAGGCAACCACCTCGTGGTTGGTTATTAATCTTCACCAAACTCCAACAATGCAATTCACATTTTTGCTTCCTTTGTTGACTTGCTTTTTGCAAGATGACTTGAAGTCTTCACTAACTCCAACAAGTTTTGGCCTGAACATTTTGATAACTTCTCGGCAGGATCAACCAAGAGATACTAAGAATGTTATCTGAGTCCTCCAGTTCCAGATTGGTAGTCATGTGGGGTGCACTTTTTCTATATACATTTGTGGCAGAATCTGAATTATCAGCCAAAGAATTCGAAAGAGAAGCTCTACTTAACACCAGTTGGTGGAACAATGGTGTGATCAACAATACTTCAGATCATTGCAAGTGGGTTGGTATAGTTTGCAACTCAGCTGGAACCATCGTTGAGATAAATTTATCCAATCGGAAAATAAAAGGGAGCTTCACAAATTGAACTTCTCGTGCTTTCCGAATCTGGAAAGTCTCAGTCTTGGTTCCAATAGTCTCTCAGCAAACATTCCATCAGAAATCAGTACTCTTTCCAAGCTCAGATATCTTAACCTGGATCAAAATAATCTGACAGGTGAGCTTCTAGTTTTAGTTGCTATCGTTGTAATAATTTTCTTTGATCGAGATGGTCAAATCTCTCTTGGTAAAGGTTTCAGGTTCTTTCGTCTTGTCTTCTTCTTTGGTTATAAGAATGTTAGCTCTTTCTCTCTATTAGGAATTTTATTTCTGTTTTTGAAGTTTTAGCTATTGAAGTGGTTGGTGGTTTTGTATTGCGATCTGGATGATCGTGAAGAGTATCTTCGTCGACAGTAACAGTGTCTCGTTGTTATATCTTGATTTGTTGGAATTAATAGTGTGATCTATTGAAATCTTTCCTACTTTCGTTTGTGACTTTAGATTTTTCACTTGATTGGGAATCTGAAGTGGATTGAATTTTATATGATCATCGAGAGGCGAGTTAGGACTTAGGACAGCCATTGTCGTTCGCTATTAAGATATCCACACCAACGCCGGTGCCTGATTCTTCCGGCGGCGGTGTCTCTTTCACCCATCTCCTTCTAAAACAATGGAATCCTATGGTACTCTTTGATGGTTAATTGTTGTTTTTTCACTCTTTAAACTTGCTCGCTAAGTGTTTGTTTTATTGCCCAAATGAGTTTTTCATGACCTAGTTCTGTTCAAGTCTTTTTGTTGAGTTTTGTTGGACTTTTTTATCTAGTATGTAGTTATGAGAGAGAAAGGTAGAGAGAGAGGCTCTGTCCCTGGAGGAAAAAGAGCTGCAGGAGACTTTAGGGAAAGGCTTTTTTCCATCTTTGTTGATAATTTGAACTCAGAGGTGGATTCTGCAACTTTGTGGAGAGTTTTCAAAGTGTTTGGAAGGGTGAGAGATGTTTTCCTTGCTCTGAAATCTGGCTTACGGAAATCTGGTTATGCTTTCATCAGATTTGATTCTTTAGAGGAGGCCAATTTGGTAGCAAAAAAGACAATGGGATGCATGTGTTTGGGTGGCCTATTGTTACAAAGATAGCGGATTACGGGTGGAATAGAAGAGGAGTGCCCAGCTCTGGGCGGAGCAGTCATATGAGATTTGATAGGGTGGGAAGAGAGGGTTCTGTGGAGGTTCTTCTAAGCATAGTTTGCTCCCCGGTAACATGTCTTTTGCGGAAGTTGTATCTGACATTCAGAAAGGGAGTCAGAGGGAGATGGCGAGGAGAAATGAAGAGCTGTTGACATTCAAATGGAGTGCTCAGTGGATTGATGATTTCTGGCTTAAAAGAAGTGTGGTGGGGATTTTAAAGCAGTTCTCTAACATCTCTACTGTCAACAATTGGCTATTTTGTAGAGGTTGGGTGTTTGTGTGCCTTTATTGGCTTGTGTCTTTGTTGTGTGGTGTGGCCTTTGTGCCTTGGCCTAGTTTGGCCTCTTTAATAAACTCTTGCCGTTCAAAAAAAAAGAGAGGTTGCTCAGCTAATCTAAGTAGAGAGGGGAGAACAATATATGGATCAATCTAAAAAAAGAGAATATGCTTTCAGTATAATTGTTCTTGTTTTGAGATTTTTGGTTTCTTGAAGTTTATGTCAATTTTTTTGTCTGAGCTGAATTGGTTGTCCTCGTATACAGGAAGATAGATTTAATGGATTGTCTGGTATTCGACAACAAAATTACCTGGTATGAATTTGAATTTCAGTGGTTGAGTGTCATATAATTTCAGTGGTACTAGAATTCAATTTTAAGGACAGTAAGTGTAAGGATCTATTCCATATCGATGAATCTACATACCCGCATCTTTGTTGCAGTATGAACATGTTTTCTCGGGATTATATGAACACGGTTCAAGCCGCTTTGCTTATATCTCTATAAACTATAATCAAGGATTATAATGAACTAATCAGCTGATGATAAACGGTTCTTGTTTTTCCTTCTTGATGCATTCACGGTTTTGTAGTTTTCTTCTTGGTAGTATTTCGGCTGAAATAAATTGGGTGTACTCATGTTCAGGATTTTGTGTGGTATATGATTTCAGGAAGTAAGAGAGATTTGATGTGGTCTTTCGGGATTTATCTTCTCTTGGTTTGTTAAGATACACAAGTGCTAGTATTCAACAAAAGTCTGGGCTATGAAATTTTTCTATAATTTTACTCTCTGAATTATGACTTCTAAGTAAAACATATATTTATATACCTTGATTTGTTGGCGCATCTTTGTTGCAGTATGAACACGTTTTCTCGGGACTATATTAAAGATGATAACGTTTCAAGCCGCTTTGCTTATATCTCTATAAACATTTGATATATTGACCTTTAAATTTTATTATAACACAGGTACTGTCCCTCCAGAGATTGGGAGCCTACAGAATTTGGTCTCATTGGATCTGAGTAACAACAATTTAATTGGATCTGTTCCTTCAACAATTGGAGGACTCATCAATCTGGAAGAATTAGATCTTTCTAACAACAAGCTTGGTGGTCCAATTCCAATTGGGATCAGTGATTGCTCAATGTTGCAGAACATGAAATTGAGCAACAATAGTCTAAGCGGAAGCATTCCTATAGAGATCGGAAAACTTCTAAAGCTAAGTTTTATTGATTTGAGTTACAACTTCATCAATGGGACAATACCTTCCCAACTTGTATCATTGCCAATACTCATATTCTTGTTCCTTTCTCACAATAACCTTTCTGGCGTCATCCCTGAACTTTTCAAGCCAATACGTTACTTAAACTTGTCATACAACGATTTGGAAGGTGAAATTCCAATGAGTTTGCAGTATTCGACTTAGCGGCTTGCCTACTTGCTTTACAATGTCTACTCCTACAACTCCTACAACTCCTACAACTTCTACAATTACAGACGTAGAAGGGAAACCCCGAAAGATGGCCATTCGTTTGATTATAATTCTACTTCCTATCACCACATTACTCATCTTCTTAGTTTTCTGTATTCGCTTGCTCCTTAAAAGTAAAGATAGAAAAGCTAATTTGGAGACCAAAGTAACAAAAACTGGAGATATATTCACAATATGGAATTTTGATGGGAGGATTGCATATGAAGACATAGTTGCAGCAACAGAGAACTTTGACATCAAATATTGCATTGGAACTGGAGGTTATGGTAGTGTTTACAAAGCTATACTACCTACTGGCAAATTAATTGCTCTGAAGAAGCTTCACCAGTCAGAAATCGAGGACCCCATTTTTACCAAGAGTTTCGAAAATGAAGCTCACATACTGTCAAACATAAGACATCGAAATATTGTGAAGCTTTATGGTTTTTGTATGCATAAAAGATGCATGTTTTTGATTTATGAGTTTATAGAGAAGGGAAGCTTATTTTGTGCTCTACACAATTATGATGAAGCTACCGGACTAGATTGGATTAAGAGGCTGAAAATAATCCAGGGAGTTGCCCATGCTTTATCTTACTTGCATCATGATTGTACACCATCAATTGTTCATCGTGACCTAACAAGTAATAACATTTTACTAAACTCAGAATCACGCGCATTTGTTGCTGACTTTGGATTGGCTAGACTTCTACACTTGGACTCATCCAATAGAACTCTACTAGCAGGGACTTATGGATATATTGCACCAGGTGACTCTATACTCAACTAATCTTCTCATATTTTTTTCCTTCATTTTCATGTTTATTTCAGTAACAATTGCTTTTATCATTGTACTGGCTCAAATTGAATTGCTTGTGAATATATAAATTACAGGGAACTTTTCCTTTTTGAATCAAAGGATATATTGTATCAGTCATCTAAAAGATTCTATTTTTCTCGTAGAACTTGCCTACACCATGGTTGTAACAGAGAAATGCGATATTTATAGTTTTGGAGTGGTGGTACTAGAAGCATTGATGGGAAGACATCCGGGAGAGCTAGTCTCATTATTGGATCAAAATGTAATGCTAATCGACATATTAGACCCACGACTGTCACCTCCAGTTGACCAAATGGTCATGCAGGATATTGTTCTTGCCTCAATCATTGCATTTGCATGTTTGCGTTCCGAACCCAAGTCTCGACCTACAATGAAACGTGTCTCTCAAGAATTTACTTCCGGTAAAAAGCAAAGTTCAAAACCTTTTCCTGAAATTTCCATCACAGAACTAAGAAACCAAGGTATCTATTTGGCTGATGTAATTGATAGTTAATAACAGATGTGTAACTGATGTAATTGATAGCATATTCCTCTTTGCGATGTGATTTTGTTTAGGTGCGGATGCTCCTATTAATCTTTCTTAGCTTTTGGTTTATGGTGCTATATTGCTGCATATATCACAAAAAGAATGAAATAGGCCAAATTTCAATTGTTTGATTCAGTTGAGATATCATTTTCATGTAATATAAGGATGAAGTGTAGCATAAACATTCAAATTCTTCCACTGTTGGATTGAAAAAAAGGTTGTTTTTAAAATAATCCTCATTGAAGTTGCAATACTACTTTATTTAGTTGGCTATATCATCTTAATTTGAGCTATAATGGTGTTTACTTAGATTGGTCGATCTGTTTTAAAACATGTAAAGCCAAACTACAAATAACTGGTTCAGACAAGGCAGAGGGCAGAGTCGCCGAGGAAAAACCAAATAGAAATTGCTTTATTTACATTCATTAGTCTTGTAGTTTAGTGCAAATGCTTTATTAACATAATGTGTATCAGATTAGATTCCAGTTTTACTGAGCTTTTGTTGTCGGTAGTGCTTGCTTTGCGAATACATTGTGGTCATTGTCATTACTACAATTCTCATGTAATTTGTTTGATCTTTGCTATGTTTGCATGATTATTATTATCTCTTTTTTGATCTTTAAAGTAAGTTAACCTGTGCTTATAGATGTGCATTGTCTATTGAAAAAGATCGATTCAGTACGAGAGAGGGCTCTGCTCATGCCCTTGCTTTAAGGCGATAGTCAGAGTCGATGGGCACGCCTTTGAGATCCCAGATTTCTTCAAAAGTAGAAAGGTAGCAGAGCATGCTGCTGTAAATGTTGCCTTAATGTCATATTCATTTGATGGCTTTCAAGAGGCAAGTCCCCTATTCTGAATCCTGCCATATGCCTGCCTCATCAGTCCAAGGAGGTTCATTGTCTTCTCCTCTAATGACTCATGCTGATTGCTCCACTCCATCGATTTCAGACTCCAATGTGAGAAGGCCTACAAGAAAAAGAATTTATTTACTCTGCAACAGAATCAGGGTTTATCCATGTGTTCCAGACATTTCATTTCCAAAGGGTATTACTATGCTGCAAATTAGCAGATCGAGAACTGTTCAAAGTTGAATGAGTTGTCATTGAGCAACAATATTTTGAGTGGAAACAATCCACAAGGCATTGGCAACCTTCTTAGAATATTTCTTCTTGATTTGTCATTTAATAATTTAGAGGATGAACTCCCGATCAGTTTACAAAACAAAAACCAACCGGAGCAATTTAGAGGCAATAAAGGTCTGTTTGGTCAACTTAGTCAGTTTCCATTGTGCAATTCATCACATTCATCACTTTTTATCATCCCTTTCCTCATTATTTTAGGATTCTTGTTTCTCTCTAAACGTAAGGTTAAAAACCCTAAACTCATTGCAAGTGCAACCAAGAATGGAGATTTGTTCTCGATATGGAATTATGATGGCAAGATTGCATTTGAAGATATAATTGAAGCCATGGAGGATTTTGACATCAAATATTGTATCGGAATAGGAGGTTATGGCAGTGTATATAGAGCATACCTACCAAGTGACCTGCCAAGTGGCAAAATAGATGCTTTGAAGAAATTTCACCATTCAGAATTTGAAGAGCTGGTTTTTTGGGCCGTGCTCCTCTGTTTTGGTTGTGCATTTTTGTCATTTTTGTGGTTTCTACTGGGTCTGGCGGTTGTATGCCTCCTAGCATTCTTGTTCTCTTGGCTTTTTGCCCTTCCAATAAATTTTGTTGTTCAAAAAAAAGAATTCGAAGAGCTGGTTTTTATCAAGAGTTTTGAAAATGAAGCTCATGCACTATCAGAAATAAGACATCAAAACATCGTGAAGCTTCATGGTTACTGTATGCATAGAAAATGTATGTTCTTGATTTATGAGTACTTGGAGAGAGGAAGCTTGTACTGTGTTTTACGCAACAATGATGAAGCTGTTGAGTTTGGTTGGTTTAAAAGGGTGAATGTTATCAAAGGCATTGCACATGCTTTGTCTTATTTGCATCATAGTTGTACACCGACAATTGTTCACCGTGACATATCTAGTAATATCATTTACTAAACTCAGAATCTCAAGCATTTGTTGGTGACTATGGATTGGCTAGACTTCTACATTCAGACTCATCCAATAGAACTATACTAGCAGTGACTTACAGGTACATAGCTCCAGGTGACTCCTCAACTATATATTCTTCTATGCTTTTTTGTAATCTTTACTTTTGGGAATACTTAGCATCAATGGCATTCTAATTAACTAGTTGCTAGAAAAATGAGAATTAAATGTTATGAATAAGATTGAGAAAAAAAAAACTCGAGAACATTCAATTACATAAGCCAAAAAGGAAATTATAAAGGATTTTTCTTTTTTGAATTAAGAGATTTCATTTCTTCGCCTAAAGGATTCTATATTTCTTTCAGAACTTGCGTACACTATGGTTATGATGGAAAAATGTAATGTTTATAGTTTTGGAGTAGTGGCACTAGAAGCATTAATGGGCAGGAAGTCATCCAGGACAACTTCTCTCTTCATTGGATCAAATATAATGCTCATTGATGTATTAGACAGGCATCTCTCGCCTCATCAAGATCAAACAATTCTGCAGGATATTGTTGTTGCTTCATCGCTAGCATTTGCATGCTTGAGTTCAAAACCGAAGTCCCGACCAACGATGAAACGCTTGTCTCAAGAATTTCTCATCAGCAAGACATGATTGTCGAAACCTATTCATGAAATTTCCATTGTGGAACTCTGAAACCAAGAAATGTGTTTTGTTGATGAGATTGATGGTTAGTAGGAGACATATGATTGATAATTCATGAATGTTGAATTTTGTAATGTCAAGGTGTGTATTCTATGAGTACTTGGTCTAATGTCATCGCAATTTTTTATTCTTTTCAAACTCCAACAATAAATTAGAAGTTATTAAGCCCCTGTCCTGCAGGCCGTTTTCAGATGTTTTTGTTTTTATTTTCCAAAAATGATTTCGAATTCGTGTCCTGTAAACTGTTTTTCATTTTATTTTCAGAAATCAAAAACAAAAACAAAAACAAAGCCAAGTGTTAAAAGTGGAAATTTTGAAATACAAAAAAAAAAAAAAACTGTTTTTCATGAATTTGTTTTTGTTTTTCATTTGAAATGGGTCCCACATCATTAATAATTTTTTTTTTTCATTTTTCTCATCCACAGATCCCATCTTCTTCTTCCTCAACTCCACTTCTTTCTTCCTCCTTCATCTCCGACTGCTCGCCGCCGCCGACCGATCTGGTCTTCTCCGTCGCTCACCGCTCGCCGCTCGCTGCTCGCCGCCGTCTTCTTCTTCTTCCTCCTCTTCCTCCTCCTCCTCCTCCTCCTCCTCCGTCGATCGCTCCGTCTCCTTCTTCTTCTTCTTCTTCCTCTTCCTCCTCCGCCGATCACTGCCGTCTTCGTCTTCTTCTTCTTCTTCTTCTTCTTCTTCCTCTTCCTCCTTCGCCTCTCGCCGATCGCCGATTGCCGCTGATCCCTCTTGCCGTCGCCGATCTGGTCTTCCTCCTCCTCCTCCTCCTCCTCCTCTTCTTCTTCTTCCTCTTCCACTGATAAGGGTTTTGTGTTAATTTATTAATTATATTTTAAAAATGGTTAATTATTGTAATTAATTTGTTTATATTAATTTCAATTTTCGAAAGTTTTCGATTTATCCTACTAGACGCGTTTTTTCCGTTTTTATTTTCAAAATACGGATTCCAGTAAATGTTACCAGACGCGTATTCGGAATTCAAAAATGAAACAAAAAACACTGTTTTCATTTTCATTTTTCTTTTCAAAAAACAAAAACAAAAAACGGCTTGCAGGACGGGCCCTTAATATTTTCTGTTTTCAACTTATCAAGCATCATCCCCTGCCTCTGCCCATGTTCTCAATTTGTGTTTGAAGAATTGTTTATATACAAACTTATATTAACTATTGACTAGAGTTTATTTTACATTTTAACAGACTGTAATTGATTTATAATTAATTCATCCACTTGAAGATATAGAGTTATCCAGACGATTTGGTCATATGTTATCTAGCACATGTACAAATAAAAAAGGTTCTCATCTTTCGTTTTGCTTAAGAAAGAAAAATAATGTTGAAATTACTAATCCAGATTGTCAGGTTAACGTAAATGTCAACTAAGAAATTTGTGAAGTCAAAGTCTAAAAGTCAATTAGATCATAAGAAAATTTATTAAATAAAAGAAAATTTCTGAGAATATTAATTTATGTTTCTGCTTTGTGCTAGAAAAACTTAAATTCAGTTTTGGCCTGAACATTTTGATAACTTCTCGGCAGAATCAACCAAGAGTTACTAAGAATGTTATCTGAGTACTCCTACAGTTCCAGATTGGTAGTCATGTGGGGTGCACTTTTTCTATATATATTTGTGGCAGAATCTGAATTATCAGCCAAAGAATTCGAAAGAGACGCTCAGTTGGTGGAACAACGGCGTGACGAACAATACTTCAGATCATTGCAAGTGGGTTGGTATAGTTTGCAACTCAGCTAGAACCATCATTGGGATAAATTTGTTCAATCGGAAAATAAAAGGGGAGCTTCGCGAATTGGACTTCTCGTGCTTTCCAAATCTGGAAAGTCTCAGTCTTGGTTCCAATAGTCTGTCAGCAAACATTCCATCAGAAATCAGTACTCTTTCCAAGCTCAGATATCTTGACCTGGATCAAAATAGTCTGACAGGTGAGCTTCTAGTTTTACCTGCTATCGTTAGCCAACTATTTGATATATTGACCTTTATTTTTTTTTTTTATTATAACACAGGTACTATCCCTCCAGAGATTGTTTGGTCTCATTGGATCTGAGTAACAACAATTTAATTGGATCTGTTCCTTCAACAATTGGAGGACTCATCAATCTGGAAGAATTAGATCTTTCTAACAACAAGCTTGGTGGTCCAATTCCAATTGGGATCAGTGACTCCTCAATGTTGTGGAACATGAAATTGAGCAACAATAGTCTAAGCGGAAGCATTCCTATAGAGATCTGAAAACTGTTGTAATTTCAATCATCAGCCATACAGTCTATCATAACTAGTTTCATACACATGAAACCAAAAGGAAGAGAATTACTCTACTAATTTCATACAAGTGAAACTAGAGGAAGAGAATTACTCAAGCTACCATAGTTAATAACATATGTGTAATTGATATCCATCACAGAACTAAGAAACTTTTCCAGAAATTTCAAAGCAAATTTAATACCATAGTTTTTTTTGGAACATCAGCAGAATTATTAAGGGCCAAAGAGGCCAAAGAAAAACAGGACAAGGACGGCAACCACACAAAGAAAAACAGAGCAACACAAAGAAAACAGGAAAGAAAGAGACAGCAAAGCAACAAACAAGGCGAAGAAAAAAACAGAGAGCCCAAAAGACACAGCAGAGGAGCCGAACCAAGACAGACAGACCATAGTTAATAACAGATGTGTAATTAACAAAGCAAATTTCAAAACCTTTTCCTGAAATTTCCGTCACAGAACTAAGAAACCAAGATATCTATTTGGTTGATGTAATTGATAGTTAATAACAGATGTGTGACAGATGTAATTGGCAGCTAATAACATATATATGTTTGATTGCTTATTGAATCAAGGAAAATTGGCATCTTCTTCTTTAGTTAATTTCTACTGCAAGCAATGGTACGTATCTTTTCATTCAACTCTTTTTTAAAACTAAAGAGTGGAGTTATAATAGGCTCTGGATCCGAAAACCCACTAAAGCATTATCATCATCAAATCAAAATCGAGTAGGGGGTCAGCCACGTATCTTTTCAAGTTTGAGATTTTCAATCGATAATGCAACTCCGTTTTACAAGCTAATTACAAGGGAGCTGCTTCGATTTTTTTGATATACGACTCTACTGGCATTACTTGCTGAAGATGATCATGATATATCTCAAGATTCTAGGGTTTTATGGTAGTGGATTTTTGTGAGAATCGCTGTTCTTCCACTAAAATCAGGTACACAGTTGGGCTCTACTACTACTACTTGTAAGTAATCTTGTAATTAGTTGATTCCCAATTTTGGAAACTGGAAATAATGCTGGATTGGCAGTTCAAAATCAAGCCTTTTGTTTGTTATCTGGGTCTTTAATTCTATTACCGTTTCGTCTTTTATTTTTGGGTGCCGGAGAATCCTGTTGGGTTATTGATTTCTTGGAGAAAAAGGAATGCTGTCAAGATTCTTTAGATTTCAGTTACCGAGTGAGAGAGAGATTGCTTTCTTTTACAAGGATTCCTAAAGAGAAACAAACCTTCAAAGCCAATTTTATTATAAATTTCGTGAGAGAATTTTTTTTATTTCTTATTTATATACAGTGTATCCGTTGTTGTTACTCACGACGTGACCACCCCAACTATTTGATTTGAGTGGCTAGGTTTGAGGTTCGAAAGCATCGATGGGGCATCTTCTTCTTCTTCGAAGTCTCACGATGCTTCTTCTTGTTGTTCCAGTATGTTTGTTCTCTTTTTCGTTTCCCTGTATCGTGGCTCAATCGGATACAAAGACCTCTGCTCGTGCTCTTGATGCCCTTCTTCAAGACTATGCTTATAGTGCTTTTGTTTATCCGAGGACAGGGATTGTCTACAATGGTTCTGTTCCTTATAATTTGACCGGAATGAAGATCGCTGCTATGAGGCTCAGGAGTGGCAGCCTGAGAACCAGAGGCGTGAAGATTTATAAAGAGTTTGGAATCCCTATAGGAGTTACTGAGAGTCCCTATGTGGAACGGCTCGTTTTGGTGTACCAAAACTTGGGCAATTGGTCTAAGACATATTATCCGTTGCCTGGTTATACCTACTTGTCTCCGGTGCTGGGTCTTCTTGCTTACGATGCTTCAAACTTAACAGCTACCAATTTGCCGGAGTTGGAAATTAGGGCATCCGGTGATCCTCTATCAATCACATTCCAAGATATGATGTCTGCCCCAGCTGGGTCTGTTGCCAAGTGTGTTTGGTTTGATTTACATGGTTTAACCCATTTCAGCAATGCGACATCAGGCAATACATGCTCAACTACTGAACAGGGGCATTTTTCTATAGTTGTCGAGTCTGTTGCCTCCAGTCCATCACCAAGTCCAAGACGTGAAAAAAAGAAGAGCAATTCAAAAGTATGGATAATTGTTGGACCTGTGTTGGGTGGCTTAGCACTGTTGGTGTTATTGGCATTTCTGGTGTTATGGCGGCATAAAAACAAGCACAGGAAGAAAATGGAACAGATGCAAAAGGCTGCAAATGTGGGAGAAGCCTTGCAGATGACATGATCAGTTGGGGACACAAACAGGGACATGATCAGTTGGGAGAACAAACAGGGACGGCTGCGTAGTTTTGAAAATTTACAACTTATTCCTATGTTTCAACTTTTGTAACATCCTTAATTCTTAGATTTTTATGCTTTTACCCATATTTCATTCCTTATTTTTCTAGTTTTATTATAAACAAGGCATCTAATATTTTTTCCATCAAATCACATAAAAAATATCTTTGATTTTAAATATAGTATTTATTTTCAATGTATCTTAAATATAAATGAAATTCGATCATAACATATATGTTCTATCTCAATTAATATTATTCTCATTCAAATAATTTTGTTGTCTCTTACAAGATTAATTATCTCACTCGTCACCCTAATACTATATTATACTTTTGATATGTTATTTATTTTAAATAATCAATATAATCTGTGTTAATTTATATAATTAAAACATATCAACCAAACATGTACATATATTAGATAAGATGTGGTTGACCCAGTTGTATGCCCCTCACATCCACACCACGAGGTTGTGGATTCGAGTCTCTACCCCTCACACCCACACCAATTTATGTTTAACTATTAAAGATATTTTATCAAGCAAACTTTTTAAAAATTTTAGACATTGCAACTCTATAAATCAACTTGTATTTCAACTATTAATGTGTCATTTTTTTTTTTTTTGAAGAATTACACTATTACATAAATTCTGGGTTTTTTATGGAGTGGGAAAGGACTTGAACCCGCAACCTTGTGGTGTAGATGTGCGGGGTTATATCATTGGACCAACCTCATATTGTCAACTACTAATGTGTCAATTGACAAATGAATACACATTAACGGTATTTTTTATTAATTTGTTTTCTATAACATACCCTCTAAAATACGTGATATAACTAATTATATTTTACGACGCCCTTGCTGGAAACAATTTATGGCTCCGTCCCTGATCGCATATGAATATTTTTGAAATAAAGCATATTTTCTGGAAATAGATGAAAGAATTGAAATTCCATGAACTTTGAAAGAGCATGTTATTGACGCACATTCCCAAGCTAAACTTTCTAAAGGATCAAATAAGACTTTCCCTTTGGTTGTAACGGGGCAATGGATGAATTGTTAGTTTATGAAGGAATGGATGAGATGACAAAGAGCTAAAGATCATGCTAAGATGGTTACACATTACCAAGCTGCAATACAGTTTGTCTTACTTGCATCATAACTGCCGGCCAATAATGGACATATCAAGCAACAACATATTATTGGACTCAGAATTAGAGGCCTTTGTTGCTGATTTTGGCACAGCTAGGCTTCTACAGCCTGACTCATCCAACATAAGTTTATTAGCGGGAACTTATGCTTTGATTTTTCTAACAAAATAAATAGTTAATTTGATAAATCTATATATTAATGAGTTAATAAGGTTGTAAAGGATAACCCATTAATTTAATGAGCCGTGTTTAAGTTTAAGGCTTTTAGCTCATGACATGATAAATTAACGGGTTGTGTTCGTGTTGAGTTAAAAATAAACGAATTGTGTTTGGATTTATACAAACAAAACACGATAACCCGAATTACCATTCCTAATTATAGTCGAAGGCACAAGCATGGTGATAACTACTCCTTTCAAGAAAGTCGAGGTTATAAGTTCAAATCCCCTCCTCAAAGTAAAAAAATAAAATAAAATTGATAAGATAAGATTGAACCAGTGTTAAGACCCTCACAATTACACCATTGAATTTTTAAAATTCAATTAATTATAATAGCTTGGAAAAAAAAAGAAAGTATAAAATTAAACAATCCTAACATTAGTAAAAGATTAGAGTGTCTTTAGTAAAACCCATAGTTGGATTATAGGCCCATATTCAACAATTGGGCTAATTGTATATTCAGCCTAATAAAACCAGCCTAGCCCAGCCCAGCCCAGTCTTGCAGAGAGAGAGATCAAAAATGTATATATCACAGTCGCAGCAAAAATATCAGAGTTGTAATTTTTTTTTTTTTCTCTGTGCGCGAGAGAGAAGATGGGAAGAGAAGTCTCAGAGAGCTGCGTAGATGGTCTATTAACCGAAATGGTCTCGACTTATTGCAATCGGTTCTACGCTAATAAGCCTGAGCTCGCCGCTCGTCGGATCGAAGCCATTGGTTATCAGGTCGGTCACCAGCTCTCCGAACGGTAATTCTTATCAAACCCCAGTTTCAATTTCACTTCTTTTTTTTTTTTTTTTTTTTTTTTTTCTTGTTCTATTTCAATTTATATGCTTGCTTATTTTGTACCTTGTTGAAAATTTTCGTTCTTTCTAGTATAATTTTTTTGTGATTAAAAACTGTCTTGTTTAGATCTGATGAGTAAGTTTGAATTAAGCTGCTTGATTGTGCTGTTTGGATGCTGAGAAATTGTAACTTTATATTTTGGATTATAACTTTGAAATTTACTAACAATGTTGAAATGATTCAGTGTTGCTATTTGTTGAATACCCAGTGTGACTCAAAACATGAATAACGATTAGATTATTGTATCAGTCAGGGCTCTGTATTGGCTGCATTTTGAACTTTTTTCTGATGTAGAAAATTGGTCAAACAAAAGTAACTAGCTGAGTTTAGCGGGCTTTCATTTGTCGAACCTGCATTCTTCTACTTGTTTAATTTAGTAGGTTTGTATTTGAATGCAAGATCAAAATAGGGGACGGAACTTTGTTTGAAGAAATGACGAGTAATACATGTAAACAGTTCGATAATTGGTTTTGTTTGTAATTTAGTGAAAAATCTAGATGGGTTGGAGCTCAGCCACTCAAGTCCATAGGACGTATACAAACAAAATGAGTGATTGGATCTTTTTTTTATCTGTTTATCTTAATGTGTCATGGATATCAAATTCTGTACCATAACTTTGGAATTGTGTTTTATGACTAGAACAAGTAGTTGATGATATTGTCTGTTTATATGTGTAATGGATATCACCAATTTTGTATAATAGCTTTTGAGTTGTGTTAATGGATGTCACTAATTTTGTATCAAAGCTTTTGAGTTGTGTTTATGACCTTTTCGGTAAGAAAGTTTTGTTTTTATTTGTTAGGTATACAATGGAGAGACCACGATTTAGTGATCATCTTGAGGCAATAAAGTTCATCTGCAAGGACTTTTGGTCCGAGCTCTTCAAGAAGCAGATAGACAACTTGAAAACAAATCATAGAGTATGCATCTTAAAGAATTTAAATCAGTTTGGGACCGCTTGTGATATAGTATGTATTTAAGATAATGGTGTATGTTTGTCTTGTAGGGTACCTTTGTGTTGCAAGATAATCGGTTTCGTTGGCTATCACGTATTTCCATTGATCCATCACTTGAAAATGGAGAAGCTCAAGATCCTTCGGTCGTGGCTGAAAGCAAAGCAGCGCAAGCAACCAGCATGCATCTGTATTTCCCATGTGGAATAATAAGGGGAGCTCTTTCGAACTTGGGAATCCCCTGTGCAGTTTCTGCTGACATATCCAACCTTCCGGCATGTAAGTAATTCGATCTTGATTGAGTTTTTTTCCATCTTCAACTTCTTTGTTAAGATTTCCATTTAAATTACAATATTAGGATGTAAGTATTTTAAGATCAAGTAAAAATTTGAATTCCTCAATCCTGAGTTTCCTTCCATGAAGCCAAAGATGCTTTCTAATTTCATTGTTTACAAAATCAAGTATTGCTGCATTACTATTTATTTGAGTGAATTGTAATTAAACCACATTACAATCCTCAGTTATTATATCCAGTGCTATATGGTTCATGTTATTTTTTTTTCGAATGTATTTTGTTCTTGTTCATGAGGTCAAGTAATCATTCCAAGTTCTCCCCTCCACAAAACATCTTTTCGGATGTTAGTTGGTCGTTACCTCACTTTCTCGTTTTTGTTAAAGTTCCTTCCATTGTTTTTTTCAAAACAACTGGTGCAACGGGTGCTCTGACCCATGTTTACTCTTTTCTTCTACTAAGTAGGACCTTTGAATAACATATCTGAAGTATTTCTTCTGCTTGTGCATGTACGTGAATGAGCAGGTTCATTTGTGGTCCGTATAAAAGCCTGATGAGCCGTTTATCAAAAGTGTGAGATCGGGAATGGGGCTGAAAACATGTAGAGTTATTGTTAACTGAGATGTGTTTGACAAGAATGCATTGATTTGAGAATTTGATATGGATGTCTGATTGAAAATATGTGAAGTGTATGTCGGGGAAATATAAAAGACTTGAAATCTCGATGAAGATATTCTGAAGGCTATGTATACTTCAGTTTTAGGTTTACATCATTATATTTAGCTTAACATTTGTGCAAACATGTTGATATACGAATTTCTTGTTGCATTTGATTTATGGAGAACAACTTGAATCTTTTCAAACAACATAGAGTTATTTCAAACTCATTCCAGCTTAATTGAAATTATAGATATTATAAACAAGAGATTCTGTTTCTTTAACATTCTAATTTCCTTTTTCTTTTTTTTTTTTTAAAAATGTTTTAACGTTCTAATTTCATTGGCACATTGAAAGGTTGAAATTTTCATAGATACTGTTGATCATTAATTTCATTAATTATTTAGCACCCCACTAGTTGAATCATAATGCTTCTTTTTTATACAATTTCTAGAATACTGAAAACCCTTATATCATTTGTAGTACTCTTCACTTGTTAACAGTATCTCGTACTAGTAAAACATGCCCTCATAGTTCCTATGATGACTTCAATGTCTCGAGAAATTTCAAATAACCCAAGACATTGTTAGGATGAATGAGCATTTTTACCACTAAGCGCACTTGAGATTAGACATTCATGTGGAGTGATACTAACTCTATCTAATAGATCAATCGATAAACCTCAATTACTAAATCATCCACATTATATGCACTTTATTCATCATAACACCGTATATTTATTTTCAAAAAAAAAAAAAGCAAAAGAAAACATATATCAATCATGCCAGAAGTTGCACACATAAATGTTAATTAATTCAGGGACAGTAAAAAAAGCATTGAATTTGAAAAATAAATTATTGTACATTAAGCATGTAGTGGATAGGTGGGTTATTAGCATGCCATTAAAATGAATTAAGAATATTTAAACCAACAAAACCATAGGTGTAGTCGGAGAAATGACCATCCTCTTATTACAATTTTTGTTTTAAAATATTGGAGGAAATTAATCACAAATTAGACTTTCATGGATACAAGTTTTCAGGGTTAGTTAGCAATTAATACTTAATTGCATCATTTGTCTCCTGTGTTCTATCAAATCTTTTTGAAACTCTAAACACAATATCCTTGACTAACATCAAGTTAGTTTATAGTGGCTTGACAACAAAAGAAAATTGAATCAACTGCTTCCATCTTTCACAGCAGGCCACCGCTCACCCAGACAAAATAAGCCCCTGTAGAAATAACGGCCCATGTCAGATTCAAGTCCGTAACAAAATCATAATCAAGATATAAAGTTGTTCCATGGATTTCAACCTCGTAGACACGCATTGTAGACAAATAGAATTGAAATGAAATAGATCAATGGAACTTAAATAAAATGGGATCATGGATCATGCCCATATATATAGATGGAGTTTGGATTATGATCCAGAGGTACCGTAACATAATGAGTTAAATTGATATATATCTTCGAAGTTGTGTTAAACAAAATATTAATTAAAAAATATTGTTGCTTATATTTTAAAACATTAAATTTTTTTATTAATTATTTAAAATGGATAATAATTTTTTATTGAGATAAATTATCTTAATTTGTGCATTTATGAAAAACATTTAAAATGATCATTTTTTTTTATATTTTTAAATATTACATAAATTAGGTGTTTTTTGGGAGAGGGGGAGGACTTGAACCTACGACCTCATAGCATATGTGTGAGGGATATACCACTAGACCATCCTCCTCTTGTCCATTTAAAATAATCCTTGAATATGATGAAAACATAATAAAAATAAGAAAAATGCTAGATATTTCAACTTATATCTCAACTTGTAACTTAGACAATTTAATTCATATAAATGTGATGGATGAAATAAATCATAATTAATATGTATATATCCATCTGTCAATCGACACACAACTAGTTGGAGGTATGTTTAGCATTACTCTAAAAATGATATAGACTAAAATTTACAGCTATTAATTCAAGATTCAATAATCTTGTTTAAAAGTTAGAAAACAAATTGAAATTTAAACTGTACCCCTAACATTTTTCTAATATCCAAAAACTATTATAATAGTATATTTAGGACCAAATATATTCTCTACATTATTAAGAGAAAATTATTAACAGTGTAATTTATAAAAGAATTAGAAAATTTAAATAAGAAATAAGGGTAAAGACATAAAAATTCTAAAACTTAGGGGTAAATTTTATAAAATGCAAAATTTCAAGGGGACAGTGGCTCCGTCTCTCTATAGTAGCCTTTCGAGCTTGGTCAATGTGTCGGTGCATTGTGCATAGAGTATTCAACACACTGAGACTCAAGGGTGGAGCTAGTAAAGGCCCAGTGGGCCAAAAATCTTAATATATGTATAAATTTTTATTTTTATTTTTTTTAATGGATTTATAATTGAATTGATCTTACAAGTTACAACGAAAGCACAAAACCTGTAGCATTTTAATAACAATATTATCAATCAAGTTCACCGTCTATTATTATTATTATTATTATTTTTTTTTTTTCTATTTTAGAAATGAGTAGCCTCACAACCTCGCTATATCGAGCATCATTGTCAGTTGTCACAGAAAAATCGAGACTAAAAACCGACTTTGTGAATTGGATTTTTTATACTTGTAGAATTTGTGAATTAAATTTATCTACTTACATATTTCGTTTCATGTCTTTTAAATTTGGTAGTCTTGCCGTTGATTTCACTCTCAAAGACAATTCTCGTTTTATCAAGGTAATTTTATTTTCTTTAGTTCAAATTAACAATTTTAAATATACAAAAATTATTTTCTTGAATTTATTTTGAATTTTATTATAGTATGTAATTAGTGAATTGTGATTCAAAACTAACCAGTTGAAACATTAAACTTTTGTTAATAACCACTTTTGAAAATTTAATTGTTAATAATCACTTTTTTAAAAAACTTTCAGTGTATGTCCATAAATTACCAGAGTACCCTTGAAAATAGTTTTTTTAAAAACCTCGAAGCAAACTTGAAATCACGACTAAGTTAAAATGTTCAAACTTGAAATCATGCCTAAATTAAAATGTCAAAACTTGAAATCATACCTAAATTGAAATGTCCAAACTTGAAATCTGGACTAAACTGAAATTTTCCCCTTCTTCTTCTTCCTCTTCCTCAAATTAGGTTTAGGTTTTTTTGTTTCTCTTTAATTTTTTTGCAGACCACATCATCAATGGAATAGAGGAGAGAGGAGAGAGGCCGATCGTCGGCTTGTCGTCGACGAACCAGCGGCGGCGCACAAAGCACCGCCTGGTCGTCGCACGAACCAGCGTGCCGCTGGTTCGTGCAACGACCAGGCAGTGCTTCATGCGCCGCCTCTGGTTCGTGTGCAGCCGGGCGATGACTCCGACGATGGGCAACCCTCAAGCACGCCGGCGAGAGGCCAATCGGGGAGGGAGAGAGAGAGAGAGAGAGAGAGAGAGAGAGAGAGAGAGAGAGAGAGAGAGAGAGAGAGAGAGAGAGAGAGAGAAGAAAAAAAGAAAAGAGGGAGAGAGTTTGGGGACCCTTTTTATATGATAAAAAAGAAAAAGAAATTTGAAATGTGTCAAAACAAATAATAATCAAAATTTAAATTTCTTTCAAAAAAAAAAATGTTAAATAAACAATATATATATATATATTAAAATTTTAAAAAAATCTAAATAAACATGGGACGTGGTGCGGTCTCCCACAAGCTTCATGTTCATCTCTAATGGAGATATTTTTCCCTGCATTTTTTTTTTTTTTTTTAATCCATGCATTTCAAACTTTTCACTTCTATGGATCCCAAATCTCCAAATCAATATGTTTTGATTTTTTTAATTTTTATTTTTATTTTTTATGTTTATTATTTTATTTTTGCCTTTATTGGGTTGATGTTCTTGATTTTGATGATGAATTTGATCTCTTTTGTAGGTCAGTATATTAGGGTGGCTCTATTGCCACTCAAATAATTTATCCGTACACCAAAATTTCTCTTGAGACCCATTAAATTTTTTTATGAATCAATGATTTACTCTCTACACCCATTAAAATTACAAAATTAACCTTAAATATTATAAATCCTTTATTTTAATTATATTGTTTTTCCCTTTACACCCAATTTATTTATTTGGAGCATTTCATATGGATATTCTTGCACATGGCTTAGTTCCGACTATGCACCTGTCAAACATACTTGTTTATGTGCTTGTAATTGTCAAGAGATGAAGAAAAGAGAATGATAATTCGAAAATTGAGATCATTTGTTTACTTTTGTAACTGCTAAATATATTTTTATCAACTATTTATAAAAATTATATATATAATGCAATCATGATGATGAAACTAGTTTTTATTTGCAAGAAAGAAAATATTAGGGTTTTTGATGGAGTGGATTTTAATTTTTATATGTATGCAAAGAGAATTTATTATTTATTTATATAATTATGTTTTTAAGTAATTTAGTTTATGGGTATTTTAGTAATAATATTTTTGTTTTGTTAAACAATGGGTGTTGGGAGAACATTTTTGGGTTTCAATAGTGTCTTCACACACATACATCAATATAAGGGATAAGGTTATCTCCTCAAAAATCCTAATTATAATAACTCAAAAAAACATTATTATTATTCGAATTAAGCATTTGATTGCATGATTAAAGTTATTATTATTTAATATTTCTAAATAGTTTTTAAGTCATCATTTTACATGCATGATTTTGAAAATTATGATAACTAAGCATGAAATGATTAGGTTGGTTATTACATGTAATTAAAATGAAGTTGAGTAATATATTAAAACCAACAAAACAATGATAAACAATGATGGAGACGGAGAAATGACAATAGTCTATTTTTTATTAACTGTTGACCATGGTCGGACACGCCATTAAGGATACTTTTGGTACAATTATGGATATTTTTGTAATTATTTTGCAATTTTGGGAGATGGAGAAATGACAATATTCTATCTTTTATAGGAGAACCATTTGCAATTTTAACAAAAAATTTGCCCTAAATGAACTAATTACCATTAGTTTGACTTCAAGATGTTCTGTCCCGGAAAAGTGTAGGCTTTTTCGTACTACCCGATCAAACCTAATAGTTTATATCTTCTATAGAATATTGTCTTCTATAGAATAATGTGATTAAACTGTTGGCGTAGATCAATTTTTTTTTTAATTTTTTTACACAAAACAATTGATATCCATCTATGTTTCGTTTTGTTCCAGTGGTGAAAAAAAAGGAGTAAATAAATTAAGAGCAGATAATTCGAAACCATTAGATTAAAATCGTATAAACTAATGAATGTGAAACTGACAAATTTAAAATTAAATTTTAAGTTTATATCTATTATCTAATATTGATAGAGATATAATATGATAACAAAATCTAAGTAACAATTTCATTTACTTATGGACTTAGGAATGTAAGGTGGTTCGAAAAGATACGATCAAGGAAAAACAAGTAACATTATTTAGTAGACTTTAGGGGTATTTTAAAAATTCGTTTTGTTTTAATGGAAACCATGGGATCTTGAAAAGCCTGTTTGAGTTTCTCTATAGATTGCACACCCTCTTTTTCAGTTTGGTATCAGAGCCTAGTTACCTTTAAATTTAATATTTTGCTTGTGTTAGTAGTTACAGAAAGGCAGACTTCTAATTACAACATCTGAGTCTTCACAAATATTTTAAACAACTGCTTATATTACATGCTATATTTGTTAATTGTGTATTTATTGTGTTTTTTCGCTTTGTATTTACTATCATTGTATGATTTTAGTTTCAGTAATATATTGTGGTGTGTAGTAGCAAACGTAATATATTTTGTTTGTTGGTATAAGATTTTAGATAAGCTTGTTGGTATAAGATTTTAGATAAGCTTAGATTGTACTGATTAAATTGTATTATTGTACTTATTGTCAGGT
Source organism: Acer saccharum (assembly GCA_030490815.1). NCBI lineage: Eukaryota > Viridiplantae > Streptophyta > Magnoliopsida > Sapindales > Sapindaceae > Acer > Acer saccharum. Next base: position 52,221,912 of record CM059867.1, read on the forward strand.
TGTCTTATTATTGTACTTGTAGACAATATATATCTATTGTAAATCACTTTTGCATGCTTTACGTAACTTACTTTAACTTACTTTGTTTTATATAAGAATATTATATAGTTGTATTGTTTGACTTTTAACTTTATTGAAAGAATATTTTATGAGCTTAGTTAGTCCCTTTCATAATATAGATCAAGCCTTACTAGAATTAGCAATTAACAATTCAGATATACTATATTCATTAAAAAAGCGATATTTAGAGTTTATAGAAATAGTAGACAGAAAACTTAAAAATCAGTATAGTAATTTTGACCAGATTTATCTTCAAAGTAGAGATAGTTTCCCTGTATTTGAAAAAGATCTCTTAGAATTAGAAAATATTAAGATAAATAGTGAAAATATAATCAAGAAAATAGAAAAGATTTTACAAGAAAATAGTCAAGCCTCAACATCAGCTTCAATTTTAGATATACCAGATTAGATGAATAACGAACTTTCTGAATCTCAGCATATAGCACATATAATTGAACGATTAGGATATTGTAGAGTTAAAATAAGAGATTATAACAATAAGCTTAAGGAAGTTGAAACAGAAGAAGAGAAAAGAAGGTTAAGAGGTAGAATAGCAGGAGTAAAAGCAGCATAAAATCGTTGGAGAGAAATATTAGGAGGTATAAGCCAAGACAAAGAAAGCTTTAGTAACCCAAAAAGAAGAAAACTAGAATAGAAAAGTTTAATGTATTTGCATTACTGTTTTCTTAATATTTACTTTTTTGGACCCTTAGATCATTTCAGTACATATTTAAGAAAATTAAACTTTTATGAAGCAGAACTAATTTTTAATTACTTATTGATAAAAAATAGAGAACCATCTAGAGAAACACTTATTTTCGAAAAGTTAATTTTAGCCAGAAGAAATATCATAAAATTAATAGAATTAAATATTACAAAGCTCAAGGCAGATAATAGAAGAATTTTGCCTTACATATGAACTTTAAGAGATTAGAATATTTAGATCTAGAAATAGCAGGGTTGAGAAAAACAAAAGTAAATCTACAAAGCAATATAAAAATTAATTGTAACATAGAGCACTTAGATAATCAGTACAAGCATATTCCACATACTAGTAATAGCCAACAAAATTTCATCGTAGACTTAATAATCAATTTAGGTCAAAGTTTAGAAGAAAATATAGACAAGACTAATAAAAATATTACTGATCTAGCAAGCTTCTTTGAAAATAGTAAAATAAATACACTAAGAAAGAATTTAGATTACATAAAAGAATTAATAGGAGATTTTAATAATACTATAAAAAGATTTCCTAGTAAAAAAGAAATATTAGAATTAACTAATTTAATAGAACAAAAAACTCCTAAACCTGTAGAATTAGAAATAAAAAGTCTAGTTACAAGCCTTAGCTTAGAAATAGAAAATATAAAGCAGACGCAGCAAGAATTAAGATCACAAATAAAAAGACTTACTGAATGAACCATTTAGAAACAATCCTCAACGAATTAACAATAGAAGCTCCCAATAATTTACCTATAAGCATAAGTGATAAAGTTTTTAACTTAGAAAGTAATACAGTCACCCAAGGACAGTGTAATACCATAATAAAGCTATTAATTAAAGCTTTAGAGCGAATAGAAGAATTAGAAAGTAATATTAATAAAATTATACATAACCAAGTAGATCCAAACCATATAGCCTGGTTAGCCAATAGAATGAATCTAATAGAGAAAAAGCAAGAAGCTCAAGCTTCTCCTAGTCAACCAAAAGTAGAAATTCAAGACATTTTAGGACCAAAAGTTAATCTATTTAACAAAAATGGAATTAACAAGATCATCTAGCTTAAGACTACCAGTAGCTAGTAGAGTTAGAAATATCCTGAATTACAGTAATAGAGGAAAAGAAATAATAGAACGAACAGAAGATTTAATCCAAGAAGAAGATGTAAATAAAATGCTTGAAGTAGGATTTAGGCAAGTTAAGAAAAAGAATTTATATCAAGAAGGAATATTAGATAGCTTTAAAAGCAGTTTGTATGTATACAAGGATGAATTTACAATTGGAGTAGTTAACAATAGAGAAGAAATTACATTAATAAGCCCTCAAAGTGCTAAAGAAATAAAGAAAAATGGTTACTCAGCTATACATTTAGGTGTAGTAATTATAGGAGTACTCAGCCAGACTAGAGCAGGATTAGATACTAAAGCCCATTTGTATCTTTATGATGACAGATTTAATGATCATGAACAAGCTCAGCTAGCAACCGCTGAAGTAGATCTTAGAAATAAAGTAGCTGTAGTAGGATGTCTCCCTGATATAGACATAGACATAAAAGAATTTTGTAGTAAAATAAAATTAAGCATACAAACAAAAGGTTTTAACATGGATGCAGAATATAAAAATTTAAGAATAAAAATATTTGTTTTAGGAAGATGTTATAATAAATATCATAAAAAGTTCAAGTTTATTAACAAAAGCATAGTTGAACATTTTCATAGTGAATATGTACAAATGCAAGTTCCTAAAAGACTTAGTACAAGCGAATTACAAGGGTTAGAATGGAAATTACCAAAATTAAAGACTCAATTAGTAGAATTACCAGAAAGTAGTAAAATTTATACTGATAACAAAGATCAAACTTTTCAAAGATTTAGTAATTATAAAAAACAAGGTAATATGTCTATAACTGAAGAAGATGATTCAGAAGACGAAGTAAATATGTTAAGATTAGAACAAACCATAGATAGAGATAAAACTCTAACTAATAATAGAGAACAAATAATAGATTTGATTTTTAGTAATCCTAATAATTATCTAGACGAAGAAGTATTCGAAGAACTTTGCAATAATATAGAACTAGAAGACAAAGATGTAGATAATATCTTATTAGAAAAGTTAGATTTTGAAAATCTACGAAATGATTTATTAAATATAACATATCTAGAAGAAGAAATATTTGTAGGAGAAGAAGAAAAACCTAGGACTTTAGAAACAGGTAGTGGAAGTGGAACAAATGTCCCAGATACAGAAGGATTCCCTAAACCTAGAATAGATGAATATTTAGAAAATAGAGGAATAATAGACACAAAAGAAAAATATAGAGATATAAAAGACACAGAAAGAGTTTATAGAGCTAAAACTAAATTAGAAAGCTGGAGAAAAGAACCAGAAGCAAAGGATATATTAATCTTAAGCCTACAAGGACATAGACCTAGTGAATGGAAGAAAATATTTAGTAAATGGGAAGGAAATTTAATTAGACATGCTATGGAAGCATTAAATAATATAGTAGATTATAAATATAAATTAGTATATCTAGAAAGCACATTAGGATATAATGAAAAACAAATTTATTTAGGATGGAGAGAATATATGAAAAAGGATGACATAAAGAAAGTAGAATTAGATGAATTTGAAATAAATATAACAGTCTTAAGTTTTATAGACGCAATTAGAAAATGCGTTCTAGGATCTTCAATGGAAGAAGTAGATGATGTCCAAAAGCATATTAGAGCTATAAGAAGTTTAGAACAACTAAAAATATGTGATTTACACTATTTTGATTACTATGTAGATATTTTCTATAAATATTGGAGTCAAATAGGAAGACCCTATGATGAAGAATTATTAATGAAGTTTGTAATAAAGTTACCTGGAAAAATAGGAGAAAAACTTTATAAAGACTTAAAGGAATGGTTTAAAAGTAGAAAAGAAGAAGGATTATTTTGGCAGATTTCTTTAATACCAGCAGTAGAATTTGTAAGACAAAGAATTAGAGATTTATGTGATGAAGAAAAACTTAGAAGACAAGCACAACAACAATTTAGTAGAATGTGTGTAGATTTGTATGAAGTACCTACATTAGGTTGTGGAAAGACTAGAAAATATAAGCATAAATATGATAGATTTAATAAAAATAAAACTAGAAAAATTAAAAAATACAAAAAAGATAAGTATAAAAAACCTTATAAAAGAAAATTTTATAATTATGCTAATAATAAGCAAAAAATCCAAAAAGCTTTTAAACAAGGAAAAAGAATTTTTAGAAAGAAAAATCACAAAGATTGTAAATGTTATTTATGTGGAAAAATGGGACATATCAAACCTAATTGTCCTGAAGCTAAGAATAATAAAGTAAATACTTTAGACTTAGAAGACTATTTAGAAGACCTAGAAGAAATATATAATATAGACCAATTACTTGATGAAGATAATGTAGTCTTATTAAACGAAGAAGATCATGAAGAATATGAAGCATTAATGTTGGATGAAGAAGATGAGTCTAGTTTAGAATCAGGTCCAGATGAACAATTTGAAAATGATACATCAGGAACAGAAGATAGTGTTAATATGTTAGAAGAAGTAGTTTCCTTTTTAGGAAAAAATTGTAAAGAATGCAATAAAGAATTCTATAAAGGTTATAAAAAAGAAGAATTATATTATTGTAACAAATGCATAGAAAGAGAAGAAGTAAATCGAGCAGGAAGTGAACTCATATTAATAGATGTAGAAATTCTTTATAAATCCAAAAGAATCTGTACTAAAGCTATGATAGATACAGGCGCAAATAAGTGTATTATACATGAGAGTTTAGCTCCAAAAGAATTTAGAACTAAGCTAGGAACAGAGGTAGGATTAAGACAGTTTAATGGATCATTATTACCAATAACTGACTGTATAATTAATATACCAATTAGGATTAATGGCGAAGTACATAACCTGCCCCAGACCTTAGTATCAAAACAGGTAAGTAACTATAAGTTCATATTAGGATTAAACTTTATATTAGGAAATAATGGAAGCATGTTAATAACTCCAAATGGTGTGAATTTCTTTAAAAAATCCACCTTTATACAACCAAAGTTAGAAACCAATAACCTTCCTTATATAAAGAAAATAACTGATATAGAAAAACCAGTAAATATAGAATATTATGATTCCTTACTAGAAGATTCAATAATAAATTTAGAATTAGAATCTGATCAAGTTTTAAGTTATGAAGAAATAGATGAATATCTAATGGAAAGTTATACTGAAGATCTTTGTATAATCTCTAGAATAGAGTCTAACCAAGAGAACCCAGAAGAAAAAAGTTGGCCTATAGATGTAAAAAATAAAGTAGAAGCTTTAGAAAGAACAAAAATTATTAGTGATAATCCTCAAAATGAAAACTCTACAGAAACATATAAGCTGGAAATAATAAATCCTGACATTACTATAATAACTCAAGATTTAGCTTATAGTTTAGAAGATAGAAAAGAATGCAATATGCATATTAAAGAACTCTTTGAACTAGGAGTAATAAGAGACAGCACCAGTAGACATAGAAGCCCAGCTTTTATCGTTAGTAACCATAGTGAGCAAAAACGAGGAAAAAGTAGAATGGTCATTAATTATAAAAGATTAAATGATAATACTCTAAGAAATAGCTATAAGCTTCCCAACAAAGATGAATTAGTAAATTGTATACAAAAAGCAACATGGTTCTCCAAATTTGATTGTAAAAGCGATTTTTGGCAAATAAAGCTAGATAAAGAATCTATCCCTTGGACAGCTTTTAGTTGTTCAGAAGGACATTTTGAGTGGCTTGTAATGCCATTTGGATTAAAAAATGCACCTTAAGTATTTCAAGCTAGAATTGATAGAATTTTTAAAAAGTTTTCCAGTTTTTGTATAGTCTATATTGATGATATTCTTGTTTTTAGTAATAATAGATATATCCATACAGCACATGCTCATAAAGTCCTTGATTTATGTAAAGTTAATAATATTATACTTTCTAAAAAGAAAATTGAATTATTTAAAAACAAAATTGATTTCTTAGGATTAAAAATAGATAAAGGAAAAATAGAACTCCAACCGCATATAACCACTAAAATATTGAATTTTCCTGATAAATTAGAAGAGACCAAAGAGCTACAAAAGTTTTTAGGTTTATTAAATTATGGTAGAAAGTTTATACCTAATCTAAGTACCTTAGTCAGACCACTTTATAATAAACTTAGCAAAAATGGTCAAAGATATTTTAATAATGAAGATATAAAATTAATCCGAAAGATAAAAGAAATAGTAAAAAATTTAGGACCAATAGCTCTCCCAATTGATAGCTACTATCAAATAATACAAACAGATGCTAGTAGCATAGGATGGGCTGGAATTCTTATTCAAAAACCTAGTAAAGGAAGCCCAAAGGATACTGAAGAAATAGCAATGTATTCTAGTGGTAAGTTTACAGAACCCGAAAGTAGAAAGTCCAGTACTGAATTAGAACTATTAGGAATAATAAACACTCTAAATAATTTTCATATATATATCCAAAATGAATCTTTTACTATTAGAACAGATTGCAATAATATAGTAGAATTTTATAAAAAAGTACAAAAGAAAAATTTTGAAAAGAAAAATTCATTCATAAGCAAAAGATGGATAAGTTTCTTAGAAACATTAACTGGTAGAGGATATAAAGCAGAATTTGAACATATTAGTGGAAAGGATAATACTATAGCAGATATATTATCTAGACTAATAAATATTTAATTTTTGAATGCAGGAAATATGGCTGGAAGCTCAAAAAATCTTCAAAAAAGCTTTACTTTCCCTACTCAAAGCAATAGTGCAAAAAAGCTCAATATAGGACCTTTTACAATAAGCAATAACCCTGGAGTTCCTTTTCAACCTTTAAATTAACTAAAAGATAAGCTTACTGAACCACAACAAGCTTTGCTTAACAATATTTGGTTTTTTAGAAATGATAATAAAGGATTTTTAAATTCATTAAATGTTTTAAGCCAGTATTTTGTCAAAAATAACAAGTTTTCATGCTATGTAGTTTATAGAGGAAGAAAAGTTGGAATTTATTCAACATGGCAAGAGACTTCTATGTATGTTGAAGGTTTTCCAAATCCTATTTTTAAAGGTTTTTACTCATTGGACGAAGCCACTAGATCCTTAAATATGTTTTTACAAAACCAAGATGGCTTTGAACCAATTTTAGAATTTAATGGAATTATTTATGATCGTAACCAAGTGATTAGCTTCATGAACCATTTCAAAACAATAAATGAAGCAAATCATAGAATATCAGAAGATCTAGAAAGCCGTAAAAAGAGTATGCATGATCTTTTAGAAAAAATCCAAGATGAAAATATAGAATTAAAGAAAAAATTAGAAGAAGCTGAACAGCTAGCAGAACAACTTCGAAGAATTAACTTATCAAGCCAAAAGAATAGTACAGAAGCTGACGAGGAGGCAAATTCTGTAGAAAAGCCCCTTGATATTATAAATATTACCCTAATGAGGGATCAAGCTAAAAATCTTCTTAAAGCAGTAGAAAAGCTTCCTGTAGATATAAAGCAAAATATTTTTGGTATAGCACAAAATATCCATTTAAAGTGTTTTCTTAAAATCCAAAAGTTTTTAGCTATAGGTGTAGGATTACCTGAGGGTATGACTACATGGTTACAAGAGAAAAAAGTTAATAACCAAGTTGTATTTAAATCTGTCTCAGTACAGATAAATTTAAATATTTTTCCATTAGAATTTGAAATCCCTGATTTTGCCGATAAAGTTAGTATTGAAGAGCTATTTAGTTATGGTATTATTGACGGGATTCATGCAACAAATATTTTAAAAATCTCCTTTCTTCCTGAAAAGCTTCAACAATCAATCAGGATGTTTGGAGGAAAGCATGGTTTTTGCCTCGACATTGACTCAGTTCCTTGTGAATGGATTGTCAACCAGCCTTATCGGTTGTCAAACTATTTACCAGCTTATCACTTCATAGTGATAGTGCCATACAATTTCCCTGTCGAATTTATACGAGAAGATTATCCTCATGATTATGGTCAGGACATAAGTCTTGAACATCTTCAACGATACAGAGCCCAGAAGTATTTCAATTGTGTAAATTCATTCAGGCCAAAGCTGATCGGACAAACTCCTCACATGTCAATCTTCGTACGGAGTCACGATGTCATGTCAAAATATCCTATTCCATGGATATTCCTTAGTCCAGAGACAGATGACTACCTAAAGGAAATCCAGGAAAAGGAGGAAGATAGGATAAGAGAATTTCTCACTGAAGAAGAAATAGATGAATAGTTCGATGATGAAGCCTATCATAATTTAGACACTTAAACAAGCATGAAGTTAGTACAACAAATTGTCGGTAGAAAAAGACAAAGATAGTGAAAAGCAGGATAAGAAGATAAGATCAAAGCCAGAGTCAGAAGATAAGAAGATAAGATCCAGAGTCAGAAGATAAGAAGATAAGATCGACAATCTTGAAGATAAAACTGACAAACAGCAAAAGCAAATATCGATAAATTCAATTTGTATCGATAATTTCAATTGTCAGACTTCAGACTTACTTTTTGTAAAATAATAATATAGATGGCCGTATGTTTTGGCCTTTTCTCTGTAAATTTTTGTATAAATCAGGCTTTGCTCTCATTTGTAAAGCACGAGCAAATCTAGAGCTTTCAAACACACTCCCACTCTCTCTTGTAATATTTTCACTCTACTCACTAGCAATCAATAAAGCTGTGAATATTTTCAAGTAAGATTTTTCAATTTTTCTCTCTACTTAACTCTATTCCAGTTTTTATTTAACTGTTTCAACACTAGGAAGTCTTGCCAGGTTAACGAAAGCATAAGAAAAGTATTAAATTTCTAGAGTAACTCGGTCCTAATAAAGATTTGAAAAATTGTTTTGCAACTATAAAGGAGCTCTTTCTATAAATGTACTGAGTAGAGATCCCGTTTTTATGACAACAAAATTTTAATATTTTTTGGAAAAACTCCTTGGTGGTCTACGTGGGTAAGTCCTGTTTGGAAAGGCAAGTAGTAGACTTTAGGGGTATTTTGAAAATTCGTTTTGTTTTAATGGAAACCATGGGATCTTGAAAAGCCTGTTTGAGTTTCTCTATAGATTGCACACCCTCTTTTTCAGTTCATGTCAATGTACTTCAAGTCTCTTTCAAAATGATAAGAAACCACTAATTCCCCCCATGTTATTCGTTCCAATAATCTGTAATAGATTCCAAGCAGACTTGGAGACTGCTGTTCTCACTCGAGTACGGTTCATCAACATTAACGATGTCGAACCAACGCTACAAAAAATATCAAAAGACTATTAGCTCTAAACAAAGAAAAAAAAAAAAAAGGAAAGTAGTCATATAATTCGTACATGTGTGCAAACAGAGGTAGCATACACGCTCGCCAGAGAAACAAATGCGGTGCACTCGGTGCTCCTCCTCCACATCATTCTCATTTAGCACTTGGGCCCCAACCCTAACATCATGAGGGGAGGCATGTTTGCGGATCTTGCGTCTGCAGTCATGTTTCTCCATTCGCTTCTAGGGACGAGAATTGCTACGAGCAGAAAAAGAAGGATCAAATTGGGCCTCAGATTGACGAATCTCGGGCTGAGAAGACTCAGCAGAGTTGGAGGCGGGAGGGACTTCACTAATGAGCCCCGAAACATCAACATTCAAAAAATAAGGTTGATCTGGGGGTTGGTCCCCCAACAATTTATAAATACGCGACGCCAAAAAAGTGTCATCACGCTTGATAGCAACCATCCTAATATCAAAAGGATGGTGTTTAGCTATAGGGTCCATGGAAACTAACCTTGAGATGTCTAAAGTTGGATGAGTCAAACGAACCACAAAAAAACCTAAGACAAGAAGAAGCCTGGGGGTAGAGAATCTCGGGTCTTCGAAAAGAAAATGAAAAGCAAAGAGACAAGGTTTGAGACAGGAACAACCCAAATAACTGAAGGCTCTAGGTCTACCAAAGTACTCTGGAGAAAATTAAGAAAAGCTAAAAGACTTAGGGCTTTTTCTGGGCTAGAATGAAGAAATGATGCTGGCAACTTTGAGAAAAATAAAAAGTAGCAGAAAATGATCCAAGTCATCCCCAATGCGAACTTAAATAGGCAAGGCATCGATTTCGAAATTTGAAACCCTAGGTCAAAGTCATTGAGAGGCGGGAAATGAAAAGGTGAGACAAGTGACGTGGGTGACGTGCATGACATCGAAGAGGTCGTGTCCCATAAATGCCACTTGACGTACCAAACCACAAGGGGACAAGTGGCAGCAAAAGATAGCTTTGAGCCGTCAAAAACTCCAAACATCACCATCGGAAGATTTTCGATTGAAAGATGAATCATAAATGCATGGACACAATTAAGACACGTCATTAATGAGGAAATTTAATTCCTGCATTTATAAGACACTTATGGGGAAAACGACAGAATTCAGGTGGAGTAGACTTGATCGGACAAAGGCTGAATGAGGGTTAAATACTCTCACCGAGTGAAGATGACGAGGTTCACTCGGCTCGAATATTTAAGGGGGTATTGTTGTATTTGAAATTCGCCAAAGAGGGCACATTATCAAAAAGCATAGACCGACATGGCCACGTAAGCAGAAAGTCAAAAGACCGGTCAAAAGGAGACACATTGATACCCCACGTGAACAGGCTACTCGGCACCAGCATAACAATATCAAAACACAACACCAAACTGAGTTGAGCAAGCCAAGCAGAAGAGTGAGACCTATTCAGCTCTACTCGGCATAAACATGAACAACTACATAAAGCTATTATCCGCTACCTACAAGGTAAACAAGCAATGACAGGCAATCACAAGTCGACGACAATATGGTCACCAAGAGTCCAACAAGGAAACGAACAGATCCTCTCTTATACTTTAGGCTACCAGAGTCCAAGACAGATTCAGATTCAATAACATTAAACACGTGATAACATCAAATAGGAAAGGAATCCTAAAACCAACTTTGTAATCCTCTACTTGTATGCCACGATATCAAACCCTAGCGGCACCCATAAAACCCTAGCAGTATCATGTATAAATACCCCTGCAAAACACATTAAACGGGGTAAGAAAAACTTAGCAAGAGAGAGAGATCAGAGTGTGTATTATTCAAGCAATCATAGTGGATTTGACTTAGTTGCTTTGATAACAACCCGTGGACGTTTCTCCGATCACCGGAGTTTTACCACGTATCTCGCTTGTGCTATTATTTATTACTGTCACATTCCTTATTTTACTCACATTTGCAGGTTTTCGCTGACCTAAACTATCGGATAGTTGACTGTCGAGAAATCATAGTCAACAGGTTTCAAACCGAAATGATCAGGATACGGCAAAATTTATGTTCGGTCAGTGACTCAATCAGTATCCGGTATGATAGCAAACTGAGTTATAACTAAGCTAAACACACAAGTTTGATAAAGTTATAAGAAAAAAAATGACAAGATCAATAATTTTTATTAACAAATACCGATTTCAGTGATTTCAGCCATTTTAGTTTCAAACTAAAAGGATTGAATTCGTCAAAATTTAGGTTCGGTTCATCACCATAAAGTTAGGTTGCAAAACTAAGTTTGAACTCCACTAAAAAAAATAGGATATAAAGAAAAGGCTGCCCATCAGACAATTTTGATGGGTGTCTAATTTGTACGTATAAATGCGAACTTAACCATTAAATCTTCTACATAACTGTAAACTATCTCATCGCAAATTAGGTTTAAACCCAAAAACTCTTACATGAGTACAAAAGATCTCACCAATTAAGCTAACTGGGACCTTATTTTTCAAAACTTCCGATGACTGAAATGCTTTGAATTAATATTATTAAAATGATGGCATGTCTGTTTAATTAATATTTAAAAAAATTAACTAAATTTAAAATTTTAGCTTTGGTTCAACTTTAAAAAATTAAAAGTGGAACTAAAGATTGAACGAGATTGGCATAAAAAAAAATTCCAAATTTGCGTTGTCATAATCTTTCTGCATCCAGGTCAACGAGCTTGACTCAGCTTGAAGCTTATTTGGATTTTTGGACCAAGCATGAAATTATGTGACAGAGAGATCATAAGAGAGGAAACAAGTAATCAGCCAACAAACCACTTATCCATAATCACAGAACAGCGAGAGATCAACAGATTGATAGAGGTTACACAAAGCAACCATCCATTTATTACATAATAGCTTAATCAGAAGTAGAACATGTCAAACAGTATTATTCAAACATTAAAGCTGCAAATTTACTTCACTACAACATTTCACATATTAAAATTACTTCTCTATCTAATTGTTGTCCCACCAGAACTTGGCCTGAAGAGATTTCACCACCTTCTGATCCAACTGGAATGCTCTAGCCAGAACATCAGGATTGATGGGAGGATTAGACCCGAAAATGGCATTAGCGATGGTGGTGACACCAGGGTTCTGGCTGCTCAGAGCAGAAAAGGAAACTGCATTGGTTTTTCCAATATTGAATTGGAAGTGAATGAGCCCAAATGGGAACACAAACACATCTCCCTTGTTTAGGACTTTGGTGAAGAGTTTGTTGTCAGGGTTGGATGTCACAAAACCAACGTAGAGAGTGCCTTCCTGGACAAATATGATCTCGCTGGCTCGAGGGTGGTTGTGGGGCGGGTTTTGGCCATATGGCTCGTAGTCAGTGCGGGCTAAGAATAAACCGAGAGTATTGAGTCCTGGAATTTGGTCTACACTTACAGGAGTCACGGTGGAGCCAACCGGATTTGATGTGTTTCTGGGAATGTTGAACCCTGAAAAAAAAAAGTCGTCTGGTGTGGCAAGCTTTGGGTCCTGGCAGAACTTTCCATTCACAAACACTGCATGGAAGAAGTAAATATTAGTCACAGAATGTATTATTTCTTTTTTAGAGTAAATATACCAACTTTATTTTTATTTTAACTAACGGTGTGTTATTTTCTCTTGTAGTGAGCTCTTTACAACAACGAGAGAGCTGACCTCTTATTTAACTTTTATGCATATAAAAAGTTCAGTGAAAAGCAAATTTATGCATTTTTCATGAGATACCAAACATGTGCATTTGATAAAATTTGTACAAGTGAAGTGTCATTAAGAAAACCGTGCAAAACAAGCTACGGTGAAAAGTAAAGCAGAGGCGTAACATAAGCAAGTTAATTAGAGTCAGATTGATCAGGATATATGTAAATATACTGGCCTGGTCAGGTTAATTATACTAAAAAGCAAAGCTTATAGACATGAAGAAGCTTGAAAGGATATATATATATATATATAATTTACTAGTAAGAGCACATACCACCGTTCTTGTAGTCATCAATGGCTACACAGAAGTCCTGAAGAGGACTTGGGTCAGAGGCAGAGGCAAATGAGGAAGCCAAAGCCAAGACAACAAAAGCCACAAGTAACTGAACACCTTTCATTGTGATTAAGTTGTGTATTATCCAAGTATGGTTGCCTTGGTGAGGGGTGAGAAATGTTTCAAGGCAAAACAAGTCTATTTATAGATGGGAATTCATTGAACTAGTCTTTGCTTTTCTTCTACTCGAAGAAGATATTGACATTAGCAAAGTCTTAATTGAATGGTTCTCTGTTAATAATTTGTGCAAAATGAGTCATTCCTTAACAACTATAGACATTTGTCAATTAAATAATAATAAAAACAAAATTCTTCATATGTGCTTTCATCAGCTCATTAATATATTATGAATCATGGAATTGGCCGTCTTACATATATATTCTCATTGGGCTTGCTATAGTATTTAATTATCTTAGATTAGTTATTACTCAAGCCCATGGAATGAAAAATCACACTGGCCGTTTTCCATGCAAATTAAACAAATTAAAGAGCATTACCGGTTCCACTTTCAACAGTATATTTTGGATATACTCGGAACATTTTCAGTTTGAGTCACTAGTGACTAGTGAGTAGTGATGGAAAGAGAATAAATCTCATATCGAATATATATATATATATATATATATATATATATATATAAACACTGTTTGGGTGCTAACCGGTCAGCACCTAGTCATACTGACCAAACCAATAGTTGGTTGTCACGTAACCCAAAACAAGAAGAAAATGGTAAAAAGTGAAAAAGTTTTGGCCAGTATGGCGGGGTGCTAACCAGTCAGCACCCAAGCTTTTTCTTATATGTATATATAAGAAGAAAGTTTTACATGCTAATTCAACCCACAATCCAATATATTAGTATTATATATTTTTTGTTCATAATGATCCAAGATAGAATTACTTTCAATTAATTAATTACATACAATGTTTCTGGCTTTGTCTGGTCTCATTTCATAAAGTGGGATTGAAATCTTAAATTAAAAATACTACTCCTAAGTCCTAACTATTAGATACTAACCACGCTAGAATGTGTTTGGGTGGTAAAAGACATTTATTCATATTGACAATATATTAGGTTTGAATCGTACATCATATATCTTAGGTATATATATAATTAGATAGTGAAAAATGTTGTCTAGCATTAACATTAACATGTATATGATGAGTCATGTATTTTTCAAATTAAGTGAACAAATAAGTGAAATAACAATCCATACTCTAGCTTTATTATTTATATGATTTGGTTCAAATTAAATTTGATTTATAAGTCAATTTGTTTTACTTTTAATTTTATGTTTAGTCAATTTTATTTGTATATATATTAACTAAACATAAAATCGAAATGAAAGACAGTTGTTAAAGATTGATAGAAGATGAAAGCAACATCAAATCTTAAGAAAATCTTAGTTTTTGGTCCCCTTCACTATTTGAAATAATTGTCTTAGAGAACATAAGAAGCTTCGATAATGAAAAATTCTTATGTAACGATCGAATTTCTCTAACTAAGCACTATCCAAGTAAGCAATATCAACATGTGCTTACCGCAATTCTGACCACTAATTAATAATAATTTCTCTTAAGAGTTATGTTAAGGGTACATGTTATTATGTTAATATAACCAGATTATTAATGAAAAAAAAAATCTATATATTTATATATGATATTTCCCAATTTTTATTTATATACCAGATGCGATGTGATGACTCGAAATTGGGATATTATTCGACTGCATGAGCATCCTTTATTATTATACCAACCCACATTGGATGATGGTATATCTTTCTCAAGTTTTTGGGGACCTTATTATGCATAACCATTATAGTTAATTTATTGCTAAGATAAGGATTGAAATCAATATCGAGAATCTCTTTGTCCTTGTTTAATAATAATGACGTGTCATTTTCAAAACTCAGCACAACTCAGATTAGCATAGGACCAGATCAAATTGAGTTTGTATTAGCTTGGTCCAACACTCATTATCACACCTACTCGGGCCACTAGAAGTGAAATAAATAAATTACAACGTAGAAGACTTGGCTCTCCATATGAGTCTGATGCAGTCTTTTGTTTAATTAAATCTGGTGTATATATTACGTTTTGAAAATGTCAAAAATAGAGAATGCTGCTTTTTTAATTATTATTTTTTTTTTCTAGAAAATGTATACTTTCGGTTAATGTATATTGTTCAAATCCAATCCAATGTAATGATCAGTATAAATTTTGCTAATAATTCAAATCGACTGGAGAAATTAACTTTGAATGGTTCACATTAGTATCGAGAAGTTCCAATAGTCAACAACTTTGAAGAGCAGTAATTAATTAATTTATTATTTACTAATGTACACTCTAAATTAAGAACAAATACTAATGCACACAGATGAGAATGCATCTGATATACTTACCCAGCCGGTTACAAAGAAAAGTTTGAACATTGCTTGTGCTTGTTAAACCGGCCTTTGCTCTTGTTGAGTTTAGGTGGACTCCTCACCGCTTGAAGTGTGTGTGGAGATAAGGGAGTTTTTGTTGACTTGGAGGTGTTATAAAAACAGCGTTATCCAATGATTTTCGAGGGTTGATGTTTCTTTTCGACAAGGTAGATATTGTTGATGTATGTTTCAAGAAACATGTACTTTGTATTTGGGGTATATTTATAATTTTGGGTTTTAGTGGGCTTTGTTGTAATTAACAAAAAGCCTTTTATTATATTAGTGAGTTGTTAAGATAGTTGCCAGAAAATAGTTGTGAAAAGTTTAGCAGCATCTTGTCACACTTGTAAGTGTGTAATCACAATTTTTCATGGCATCCTAAAAGATTTAGACCTAGAGGAAGAGAGAAGGCTTATGGGATAGAGGTAATCTCTTGTGTTTGTCATTCTCATTATCTAGTGAGATCGGTGTTGTGGTTTGATTACTCTTGGTTGATTATGTTTCGTTGTTGCTAGTATTACTTTCTTGTTCTTATGAGTCCATTCAAACAAGGTCTTGCAAGGTGTTTGTGGTAGTTAGCGTTTTTGCTTACAAGGAATTCGACGAAATTACCAAATAAACACTAGAAAGGGTGTTATTGTGCCCTAGCAACAACAACCTTACACGATGAACATTAATAAAACAACCTTATTCAACCTTACACGATTAACATTTTAGCAACCTTACACGAAAAAATAATCCAATAACCTTACACGAAAAAAGTAAATCCTTCAACAAGTAAAAAAAAAAAAGCATGATTTGTATTTTCAAAACTTTTAAAAGGAGTAATTTACTGTGGCTTTTTAACTTACCAATCTGACAATTACCGGTGGCAAATGTGTCAAAAATCATTTTTCTTTGATTGTTTTGATCATTTATTAAAAAAGAGTGATGCTATTGACAATCCGCTAAATATCAATTTACAGTTCATTTTAATTTATTTATTTTTATTATATAACAATTTTATCATAATTAAAAGTTCTAAAAAAGGCAAAGAAATTCTAAATACTACAAAACAATTTTGCTAGACTCCAGTATCACTCTTTTTTTAGTTTTCTTTTTTATCTTTTTGGATTTTACAAACCCTACAAGTTTTTTTTTTTTTTTCAGTATCATTAAAGTTTTATTTAATTCTGAAGTGATGGGAATGATTTACAAGAACAAACAAACAATTTTTTTGAAGAGATACAGTTAACAATCCAGTAAATATCTTTTTATACTCAATTTTTTTTTTTTATTAATGACAATTTTTTCCTTAATTAAATTTACTAAAAAGGACAAAAAATTCTAAATACACTACAAACAAATTTTTAGAATCCAACCTTATTTTTCTTCCTTTTTAATGTTTTACAACAAACTGTTTTATATTTTTCTCAAACACCCTTAAACTTTCCATTGGCTTACAACAATCTTATACGAACAAACATCATTACACGACTAAGATTTTAGCAACCTTACATGAAAAAATAATCCAACAACCTTACACGATAAAAGTAAATCCTTCAATGATTAAAAAAAAGCATGATTTGTATTTTAAAATTTTAAAAAAGAGTAATTTACTGTGCTTATTAACTTACTGATCTAACAGTTACCAGTGGCAAATGTGTCAAAAATCATTTCTCTTTGATAGTTTTGATCACTTATTAAATAAGAGTGATGTTATTGACAATCCACTAAATATCATTTTACACTTCATTTTAAATTTTTTTTATTATGTAACAATTTTATCCTAATTAAATTTACTAAAAAAGGCAAAGAAATTCTATATTCTACAAAACAATTTTGCTAGACTCTAACATTACTCTTTTTTAATTTTCTTTTTTATCTCTTTGTATTTTACAAACACTATAACTTTTTTTTTTTTTTTCAGTATGATTAAAGTTTTATTTAATTCTGAAGTGATGAGAATGATTTACAAGAAGAAACAAACAATTTTGTTTTAAGGTTTTTATGATGGAGTATTGTTTTCAAAAAAGGATTGTCTTTTTCTTTCTTTTTTTTTAAATCAAAAAAGGATTGTCAAAAAGCAAAAAGGATATAATTTTGAAATAAAATGGAGTATCACTAAATTTTTTAAAGAGAGATACTGTTAACAATCCAGTAAATATCTTTTTACACTCCAGTTTACTAACGACAATTTTAACCTTAATTAAATTTACTAACAAGGACAAAAAAATTCTAAATACACTACAAACCAATTTTTAGAATCCAACCTTATTTTTCTTCCTTTTTAATGTTTTACACATACAGCTTTTTAGGGGTGTAAATATCGTCACTCTTCTAATAAATTAGTATTGTAGATTGGGTAGCATTTTCGTATTTGGGTTGTATAGAGAACCCAAAATAGGGCTGAAACTTTACGTGCCTCTACAGATAGCAAACTGTGTCAAAATTGCTATTATAATATGTTTTTGGAAAACCCGAGTTGAGCCCTACAATTATTACCATAATGGGCTGCAGCAGGCCCAAATTTTGCCGTTTTGATAATTGTTCAATAACTTTTGTTTTCTTGTGTGAGTTCTAGAGTTTTTTTCCTTTTTCTTTTAGAAGATTTGAGATCTTTTTCATTTGGGATTCTTTCCCGTTTGATTTAGGAGTTTCAGAGATCTATTTTGTTTAGGAAATTAGGAAATACTAAATCTTGGTGGAATCAGATTTCTTTTGCTATTTCTAGCCAATTTGGTATTGCTATAACCTTTATAATAATCATTGTTAACTATGCTGAAGGAATAATCAGATGTGAACAGTATACATATGTTTGGTAATTTTATTACAAAAGTGCTAAGATTAGTTACAATGACTAAAATATATATCATTTTAGAACCCTATTTCATTTTTTCCATTAATTATATATATTAAATCTATATTTGAGTACAATATTTAAATTAGAAAATAAAATCCATAAGAACAATAAACAAATTTGAAAAAAAAATTTATAAATCAATAATAATAAAATTAAATAAAAAGGAAAAAATGTTTAGAGAGAGAAACTTTAGAGAGAGGAAGGAAGCTTTCGATGAAAGGGTAAAGAGGAAAGATTTTAGGGACAATCTTTTTTCCATGTTTGTAGACAACCTACATCCAAAAGTAGATCTGGAATGTATGTGGGGCATTTTTAAACCTTTTGGCAAGGTTAGGGATGTTTTCTTATCAGCTGAGAAGGCTTCAAGGAGGAGTAAGTATGCTTTTGTGAGATTCGAATCCCTGGAGGAAGTATCTAAAGTGGCTAAAACTACTAATGGGATGCATGTGTATAGTTGGCCTATTACAGCAAAGGTGGCGGAACAAGATTGGAAAAACAGAATGGCTAGGAAGGAAAAGTCGAGCTTTTCTATTGAGAAGGAAAATAGGAGGAGTCCAAAGGAAGGGGTAAGATTTAGAGACGACTTCCCTAGGAAAGGACACGGTGTAGGGGAAAAGGATGCCACAAGATCTTTTGCAGAGGCTGTTCGAGGTAAACAGAAGGTGGATTATAGTGTTAACGTAGAAGAAAAGGAGAATAGGAAGGAGAAGATGAAATCGATGTTTTGGGATTCCAGTCAGAATGATCAGGAATGGATCAAGAAATGTGCGGTAGGTATTTTGAAAGGTTTTAAGGACGTCTCCAGAGTAAATGCTAGGCTTGATTCATTTGGGTGGAATTTTTCTTCTGTGTATATTGGAGATAAGAGCATTTTATGGTGCTTCGAATCTGCTGAAGTAAAGGAGAAATTTCTTAGAGAGAAGTTCTTATGGGACTATTGCTTCTCCATGATGGTAAGATGGTCGGACAACCTGGTTCCTCAATCCAGGCTGACTTGGGTCAATGTGTGGGGAACCCCTATTTCATGTTGGTCGATCGATTTCTTCATGAAATTGGGATGGCAAATAGGAGAACCTGTTCTGATTGATGAAGCAACACAGGAGAAGACTAAGATGGATAAAGGCAGAGTGTTAGTGTTGGTGCCACAACAGATGCTTGAAAATTGTAGTGTTAAGATTCTTGGAGGGCAGAATCCATGTGTGGTTAAGGTGGAAATAGATCCGAATCCAATTGATATGGAGTGGCTGGAGAATTTTCTGGTGTTGAGGAAGCTTAAAAGACAGAAGGGCCGGAACAGTAGAAAGGATCCCGGAAATTTTTAAATTTGTGGAACAAAGGGAGTTGGTGAGATGGAATCGAGGTCTCAGACACAAGTGGGCGAGGTAAGTAGAGAATTTCAAAAGATTTGGCAGGATACCAGACCAGAAGTGTCAGGAAAAGGAAAGGTGATAGGACAGAGTAAGCAGGCTAGGAAGACTAGGGGGGTGGCGGTGAAGAGATCAGTTAATAAAGGCAAAAAGATGTGGAGCAAGAGGGTTAAGGTGAAGCCGAAATCTTCAAGGGTGCAGAATGGAAAGTTGGTTCTGGAAAAAAGGAAAGTCTCTGATGTGACTGAGGGAGTCAGAGATACTGACTCGTCTTCGTCTTCAGAAGGAGTTTTGAGAGGAGGTAGATTTCCAGAATCTTGTAGGGAGAAAGGAGAATGTTCCAAGAAAGTGGACCTAAATGGGGCAGCTGAAAGGAATGGCCCTAATGAAGGTCTGAAGCCCAATAATGTATCTTTCAGGGTGGCTTCAATAGGCCCGAATGGTCTAGAGGTTACAGATACTGATCAGAGAATGGAAATATGTGTGGATTTGGGCCAGGTTATAGTTGGAAATTTAGAAGGGAGGAGAGTGGGAAATTGGGTCTCAGAATTAGAATCTTTGGACAAGGAGCATGAGATTGTTTAAGATAGTATGGCTTCAATCGAGGAAATAGTTAGAGATACTTTTGAAATGGAAAATCAGGGGAAGAGAGAAGGTGTGGCAGCGATTGAGCAGAGAGGGGAAGTGGAAGAAGGCATGAGCAGTGATAATCAGATTTTCAAGGATGAATTGGTGAGGACTACTATCGAGATGGAGATGGTGACTGGGTCGATGGTGGCCGGGTCGATGGTGACCGAAAGTGAAGATGAACTGATGTCGCACGGCAGGAGAACAGAAAGGGAGTCAGCTAAGGTGGGGGCGAGGTTCAGGAGGAATAATCAAGACAAGTCGGTTAGAAGGCATGGAATGTTGACTAGAAATTCCATTAACCGACAGAATGGTCAGATGGAGAGGTCTCTGGATCCAGCTGAGGAGGAGGCGATCAGAGTTATGGAGATAGGGGAAGTCATTGGCTTTGACTTCTCATGTGAAGAAGAGGAATTGCTGAACGAGATTGCTAGAAGAGAAAAGGAGGATGACGACAGAGGTGGACCAAAGGCTGGTTAGTCTTTGTTTTGTTTTAGTTACTTGGGTTTCTTTCTCTTTATGATAGCGTTAACTTGGAATGTTAGAGGGTTGGAGAGAAATGCAAGTTTGTTAGAAATCTGGTTTTGAAGCACAAACCGTGTATCCTTTTTCTTCAAGAGACGAAATTAAATGTGTTCAACAGTGGGGTAATTAGATCGCTAGGGGGTAATGTTTTGTCTAGAGGGGTTGGTGTGGAGGCCGTAGGATCAGCGGGGGGATTGATTACTCTTTAGAATGAGGAGTTTTTGGTGGTAAAGTCGTGTATTACTTCGAATCGGTGTATTATAATTGTTGGAGACTTAGTTGGAGTTCATAAGGAGGTGGTGTTTTGTAACATTTATGCGGCTAATGTTGAGGGGGAGAGAAAGGAGTTGTGGAATTATTTGGTGGAGGTGCGATCTTGCTTTTCGGTACCTTGGTGTATTGGGGGTGATTTCAATGCGGTGTTGTGTCCGGCGGAAAGAATTGGGAGAGGATGTGATTTGAGATCAGTGAGGAATTTTAATGAGTTTGTTCTAAGAGCTAGGGTGTTGGATTTACCTATGGTTGGGATGCCTTTTACATGGACGAATAGTAGAGATGCGGCTGCTTGGGCAAGATTAGATCGCTTTGTAATCTCTCCTGAATTTCTATTGTGGTTCCCTAGTTTGGTTCAAAGGGGTTTATCGCGTTCTGTCTCGGATCACAATGCAGTGCTTTTGGGTGAAAAAGTGGTGGATTGGGGCCCTAAACCGTTCCGATTTTTTAATGGTTGGTTGGAGGAGAAAGGTTTGTTAAAAGAAGCTGTCAAGGGTTGGAGAGGGTGTAAATGGAGGGTTCCAAGGGCAGTATTTTAGCAGCTAAGGTTAGGTGTGCGAAGAGTTGTATGAAAAGATGGTATTCGGAGCATAGAAGGAGAGAGTCGGAGAGTAAAATCTTGGAGGATAGATTGGCTGCTGTTGACGCCAAAGCCAAGGTAGAGGGGTGGACAGAGGATAGTAGGAAGGAGCGTTGGGACCTGCTGTCAAAGTTATGGAAGGAACTCAAGAGAGAGGAACAATTATGGAGGCAAAAAGCGAGGATTAGTTGGGTGAAAACAGGGGACAGAAATACGAGTTTCTTTCATGTTGTGGTAAATGGGAGAAGGAGTAGTAATTGTATTAGAGAATTACTCTTAGATGGAGTACTGACTTCGGATCCTATTTTATTGAAGGAAGGGATTTGGAATTTCTTTAAGAAGCATTATTCGAATGTGAGATGGAAGAGGCCTGTTATCAATGGTTTGGGGCTGCAGAAGTTGGCGGTTAGGGATAGTATGAAGTTGGAAGAAGAGTTTCAGGAAGAGGAAGTGTGGGAGGCTGTGTGTAATTGTGACGGAAATAAAGCGCCAGGCCCCGATGGATTAAATTTGAATTTTATAAAAAGTAACTGGGAGGTGATTAGGATGGATTTTATGAAGTTTTTACAAGAGTTCTACTTAGATGGGAAGGTAGTTAAGGATTTGAATAAGACTTTCATAACTTTGATTCCGAAGTGTGGTCATCCGGAGACTCTGAGAAACTTTAGACCGATAAGTCTTGTAGGGTCGATGTACAAGATTTTAGCTAAGGTCTTAGCAAATCGTTTGAAGAAGGTGATGCACAAGGTGATAGGGGAGAATCAATTGGCTTTTGTGTCTAAAAGGCAGATTTTGGACAACTTTGTTGTGGCGGAAGAGATTATCCATAGTTGGAGAACAGACAAAGAGGGGGGGCTGTTAGTGAAACTGGATTTCGAAAAAGCGTACGACTCGGTGGATCATTCTTTTTTGGATTTCACTATGGAAGAGATGGGCTTTGGTGTGAGGTGGAGGAAGTGGATGAAGTGGTGCATTTCGACGCCGTCCATCTCAGTCCTAGTTAATGGTAGTCCGACGGGGGAATTTACATTGGAGAGAGGTTTAAGAAAAGGAGATCCTCTCTCGCCTTTCCTTTTCAACTTGGTAGTGGAAAACCTTAGTAGGTGTTTTAAGAGAGCGGAAGAGTTAGGTTTGATTAGAGGGGTGTTCTTCGGTGATGAGGAGTGGCAGGTGTCCCACTTACAATATGCGGATGATACAATCCTTTTTCTGAAAGCCAAGTCGGAGTTTTTGATCAATGCTAGGAGAATTTTGAGGTGCTTCGAGTTGGCTTCTGGGCTTAGAATAAACTTTTGTAAGTCTTGTGTGGTCCGAGTAGGAAAGTCGAAGGTTGGTGAATGTGATTGGGCGGGAGTTTTCAAGTGTAAAAAGGAGAGTCTTCCTATAACGTATCTTGGAATGCCTTTGGGAGCTAGACCAAGCTCCAAGATGTTTTGGAAGTCGGTTTTTGGATCGTGTTAATAAACGTTTGTCGCCTTGGAAAAAGAAGTTTTTGAGTAAAGGGGGGAGGTTAGTTTTGATAAAATCTGTCCTCTCAAGCATTCCAACGTATTTTATGTCGGTTTTCAAGGTTCCGGTGAGTGTGGCTTTAGCTATTGAGAAGTCCCAGAGAAGTTTCTTTTGGGGGGATGGTGGTGAAAAAAGAAAGATTCATGCGGTTGATTGGGGTAGCATTTGTTTAAGCAAGAGAAGAGGAGGTCTTGGGGTGGGTCGGATAGGTGACAAGAATTTGGGGTTGTTAGCTAAATGGGTGTGGAGGTTTAGCCGGGAGGATGAATCGTTGTGGAAAAAGGTTTTATGTGCAAAGTATGGGGTGAGGGGTAGTGAGATGCAGTGGAAGTGGAATAGAGACACCAAAGCGTCACCTTTTGTTAAAGCAGTTTCTAGGCTTTACAGGGAGGGGTCAGAGACGGATAGTATTCTAAAAGAAGGCTTGAAGGTGGTGGTTGGCTGCGGGGATAAGGCAAGCTTTTGGGATGATGGATGGAACGACAGTGGTCCTCTTAAGAGTAGATTTCCTAGGATTTACGCTCTGTCTCTGCTGAAGGAAGGCTCTATTGATCAATTTGGGCAGTGGAGTGGGGAGGTTTGGAGGTGGAATGTTCGGTTGAGAAGAGGAGTGTTTAATTGGGAAGTGGAGGTGTGGAACGAATTTTGTGCGGAATTGGAGAATAGTAAGTTAAACAAGGCAGTTTCGGATTCGATCGCGTGGAGTTTTTGCCCAAACGGGCTTTTTTCAACCTGTTCGTTTAAGAGATGTTTGGAAGATTTTAGGGAGGGGAATGGTGTGGAGGCTGTTACGGTTTGGAAGGGGTTTTGTCCTCCCAAAGTTGAGCTTTTTTTGTGGCAAGTTCTTAGAGGAAGGGTGTTGGTGCGTGAGGTGTTGGGAAGATTTGGGATGGTTGCAGTAGGTGGGGAGGGTTGTTTGCTGTGTGGTAGTATGGAAGAATCGGTGGACCACCTTTTCTTGAAGTGCAGATGGTCTTGGAGGCTGTGGAAGGCGTGTATGAGGTGGTGGGAGGTGGGTAGCTGTGTTAGTGAGGGAATTAAAGACTGGTTTGAAGCTTGGTCGGGTTTATGCCCCATGTCTAGTTTAAAGAGAGTGTGGGAGACCCTTTTCTATGCGATAGTGTGGTCCATTTGGGAGACTCGTAACCAGGTGATTTTCAAAGGAAGGCCTGCGGACTGGATTGCCTGTCTTGATTTGGTGAGATTTAGAGTTGCATGGTGGTTTAAGTACCATGGCAAGGGTGCGGGAGATCCAATCACGGTTATGGTGGAAAATTTGGAAGTTTGCTGTGTAGAACACAAAGAGAAGAGAAAGAGAAGAGCAGGAAATTGGATTCCCCCTTCTACTGAAGCTCTGAAATTTAATGTTGATGGTTCGTTTTATAGAGATCAGGGGAGGGCGGGGATTGGAGGAGTTTTAAGGAATGCTAGAGGGGAGGTTTGGTGTGAGTTCTCGGCTCCAGTCTATGTTAGTGATGCTGCAGCTGCAGAAATTTTGGCAATTCAAAAGGCGTGTAATCTTTGTGTTTCTAAAAACTTGCTCGAAGATAGAAAGATTAGTATTGAAACCGACTCCAGGGTGGCGGTGTCTTGGATTTTGAACGGGGATTTCGGCAATTTGGCTGTGGTGGATGTGATTTATGAGGTTCGTGCGAAGCTTAGTAATTTTGACAATTTGTCGATTCGTTATGCTCCTAGAGATTTGAATAGTGTGGCGGATGGGTTGGCAAAAAGAGGTTCTTTGAATGAAAATGATGAAGTGGTGTGGAGAGTGTTCTAGTTGTTGTTTTGGTTGCTTGTCTTGGCTTTTTTCTTTAGGGGTGGGACTGTTGGTTCGGTCAGCTGAGTGAAATCTAGGTTGATCTCTTTGTCCTTGTTGGTCTGATATCAGGTTAGATTTTGTTTGCTGTTTGCCTCTGTTTGTGCCGGCTGTTGTGGGTGCTGGTGCTTTGGTTTTGTCTGTTGGGTAGTGGTCTTTGTTGGCTTGGTGAGGGCTGGCTGGTGTGGCCTGTGCTGCCCGTTCCCTCTGTTTGTTTTGTTTGGAGCCTTTTGGCTTCTTTTTGTATTGCAGTTTCAAAAAAAAAAATTATAAATCAAATCAATATTTAAATAAAATATTTAATTTTGAGATGAAATAAGGTATATAAATGATTTTAACTTTATTTAATAAGGATAATAATAATATTTTAAAAGATTCATTAAATGATGAAATAGATTATTCTATAATCACTTTCAAAAAGTAACCCTCCACCTCCTTCTCAAAATCACTATCAAAACTTGTCAAATTATCAATTAATCACTTTTGGAATTTTTACCAAACATCACTTTACGTCAAATTTACAAAATAATCTGATTTTAACTTTTCAAAAGCAATGTCAAACCGACTTTTATGTAGGTTTGATTTTAGTTTTGATTCGGACTTTAATGAATAAATTTTCTTTTGAGTTTTTGCTCAACTATCGCTCTTTGTCCTGGTATTATGTGGAATCAACAGGGATTAAGTGTGCAATAATCAGTTTTCAAAAGCAAGCTCAATCAACTTCTCAAAAGCTGATTAGTGGAGAAGCAAATTATGAAATATACATCTCTAAGTCGAAGGATTATAAAAGGGTATATTTAACAAATTTGCTGCATTTGTTTTCACACAGGTACGAATTATACGACTACTTTTCATTTCTATCTTTTTGTTTAGAGTTAATAGTCTTTTGATATTTTTTATAGCATTGATTGGACATCGTCAATGCTGAACTGTACTTGAGTGAGAATAGCAATCTCTAAGTCTACTTGGAATCTATTTGGAGATTATTGGAACGAACACCATTGGGGAAATTAGTGGGTTCTTATCATTTTAAAAGAGACTTAAAGAGTTAAAGTACATTGACATGTGTTTCCTACCTAATTAAATAATGCTACTTGTATTTCCTTAATCGTATATTTTCGAACCACCTTACATTCCCAAGTCCATAAGTAAATGAATTTGTCACTTAGATTTTGTTATCATATTATATTTCTATCCAGCCACGTGAACAAGCTAGAACCATCCATCCCACAGGTAAGATCTAAATGATCTAAATTTAGAAAAAGAACGAAAAAAAATTCAACCTTTAAAAGAAATCTGGTAAAAATAATAAGCTTGAACATCTGGGAGAAGCAAATTTACCAGAGGAAGAGTTTGAGATCAAAGTAATACAGAAAAGGTATTAAACTCAAACTTTGGAAGATCTGAACAAAATATACATACAACTTTGGAAGATCTGAAAAAATAAATAAATAAACTAAAAACTTTGGAAGCTAGATACAGAAGAAAATATATTAAACTAAAGGGAAATAAATAATACAAATTGATACAAATCATAGTTGTATGTATATTAGGTCATTTATTGTATATGGTTGATTAAAATTTAATTGATTTATTATTTTGTTGATTCTGGAATCAATGCGTGCAACTATGCAAGTAAGGTATTGATTGAATCTTTGAATGAAAAGGATAATGAAAACAACCGGTTTTTTTCGTTTTTTTAGGCTGACACTATTATTTGTAAAAGATATTATCTTGATTTCACATCAACGGTCCAGATTTTATGGCAGTTGGATTTGTAAAGAAACTCGGTCAAAGCCAGGACTGGTTTTGACAAGGTTGTTGATGCAGTAGCTTTTGACCAATATTAGAGTGAGAAAGTGGGATTCAAATTACCTATCAAAATCCAATTCGTGTCTAACCAATAAAATTGGACCATGTGTACACAATCATTTACATTTAATTATTTAAAAAAAAAAAACATATACACAAGGTCCAATTTGGTTGGTTGGATACAAATTGTGACACCATTTTTTAACAAGTTATTTGAATATGAGAAAGTGTTTTTGAAAAGAAAAGGCATAATTCAATACTACTCGGTACATTGCACAATATTATCCAAAATTATGGTGAAAAGACTTAGAGTATCTCTAATGGTATAAGCAAATTTGGATCCTCAAAAGTTGAAATTGATGATTGTGTAGTACGGTACATTAGCCAATCAGGGTTAAAAAATTAAATTAAAAATTAAAAATTAAAAAAATTAAAAAAAAAACTATAAAAGACAAGAAAAGGTACAAGATATGGGTATTGATCTATTTGTAATGAAGAGACGAATTTTACCTTATTGAAATTGTTGGGATCGAAATATTGATGAGATACATAAGTGATCACAGTAAAAAAGAGAGAAAAAAAAAAGCCACAAATGAGAGAGAGAATAAATTACAACAGCAGTTATTTTGGATTAAGTTTGAATTTAACTGATTGAAAGTCAATCTTCAAATTTGATTATTGAAAAAGTCATTTGATTATTGATCAAAGTTATTGCTAAATTTTAGTGACTCTATTGGACAGTATTTAATTTGGGATAAATAATCAAATTTTGATTACTCTTATACTTTTAAGGATACCATTAGAGATGCTCTTAGGCATCTCCAACCACTCTTCAAAATGAAGATTGGTTTTGGTTCTACAAAATTGAAGATCCAATTTTGGATCTTCATTTCACTGTTCCATTAAAATAATATTATTTTTCTTCTCATCTTCTTTTTCACATTTTTAATTAAACTCAATTAATTATATATAATTTTTAATTTATAAATGTAAGCAGTATAAAAAATATACCATTAGAAATATTTGGTTGAGATCTTTCAACTGAGTATAATATTGACTATATTTTAATTACTTTTTTAATTTTAAAATTTTTATTAATGAACTAATAGGTATTTTAATTCAAAACAAATGTTTTTAAATCATCAATTTTTATATTTAATTAACATATATCATAATAATTAACTCAAAATAATTCAGTAAAACCAAATAATAACATTAACATTCTTAAATTAAAATATTACAATGGAAAAAAAAAAAAAAAGTACATTGAAAATGAAAATAAAACCAATAAAAATAACAATGAAACTTAAAAGTTAACACTAGTATTACAATAAGTCATCTCTACTCCAACCATAGTAATTTGGAAACCAATCAAAACTACTAAAATTACCCGATGACCCACCTTGAAATTGCCCGGAACTAATAAAATTGCCATGGATAATGTTAGCGGATGATCTTTGTTTATCAAAATCATTACATGTAAAAATAGTTAGGTGTGACAAATTATTAAAAAGATTAGAAAATTTTAGATGTAATAAAAGTGAGTAAATTATTATCTGATAAGATAATGTAGAGAAAACAATTTTATTAAAGAAAGTTTGAAATATTATTTATAAAGTAAAATAATAATATTTTATTATTTAGAAATTCTAAAATGAAGAATGGTTGGAGTAGTAAAATGATAGAGATAGAATATTCTATTTTCAAACTTCAAATTGAAGACTGGTTGGAGATGGCCTTAAAGATATAATATTCAACTAATGTCCTTAATTGTACAAACTACCCCTACTGTTAGTCAACGTCTGTAAAAAATAACTGTTTACTAGAATTTACAAGGGTAAAATCGTCATTTGATACAAGCTATTTAAAATATTTTATGAGAGTTTCTTCTTACAACCCAACGTTTTTCATTTTTACACTTGACTTCTAAGGACACTTCATTTTTAAAATTTAAATTTAAAAAAATTCTAAAGACACTTTCTTGTTTTCAAATTTATCTCTTTTATTTTTTGGCACTCCTATTCTAAAGACACTCCATCCATTTTAAATTTTATTTTTCTAAAGATACTCCATTTTATTTTAATATTACCCATTTTAAATACTTTTCTTTAGAAAATCTAAAACGGGAAATGAAAAAGAGATGTGAAGAAATAAAATAAAAATAAAACAGTGATGATAATGATGGAGGGTTTGAATAAGATATTTTAAGGTTTGTAAAACAGGAAGGAAAAAAAAACTTGTTTTCTAATAAAAGGGTTTGGAGTGTCTTTAGAACTTTATTGTTTTGTTTAGTAATTTTAATTCAAGTTAAAATTATCATTAACCAAAAAAAATTAAAATGTAATGTAAATAGATAATTAATGAATTGTTAATAACATTTCTCTATTTTATAAAAAATAAAGGGGTATTATCATTTGGGTACATATATTTATTCGAATTATCTGTTTTTTTTTTTTTTTTAACCATTGTCCATTTTTCACTAGCTTGAATGGAAAATGTCATTCCTAATTGGAAATCTCTAACTATTTTTAGTAGAATGATTGACTTTCTCATACCAACGAGGTTGAATCCAAATTCTTCCCAAACCCTCATTCTCAATCCAATTGTAATTCTGTGGTAAGAATTCAATCAATTGTAATCTTCTCACATTCACGTAATTTAAGTCGTGTCCTATCCTTAGGAATCCTAAATCATAATAGTTATTATTATTTGATCATGCATTGTTTGCATGAATAAAGTTATTATAATTCAATATTATTTTAAATAGTTTTAAGCCATCATTTTACATGATTTTAAAAATTATGATACATAGTCATACATTACGCATGAATTGATTAGGTTGAGTTATTAAATTCCATTAAAATGAACTTGAGTTATTTAAAGTTTTAAATCAACAAAACAATGATAAAGTTGGAGAAATGACAATAAAAATTTCTTTTTTTCTTTTTCGAGAATTTGGAGGAAACTAAATAGGTAGAATTTTGAAATATGTTGCTCAAAAAGGTTTCGATGTGAGTTAAAATATGTTTAGAAACCGAAAAAGAAGATTTGGTTGTTGACATCAATATTATGCCTATATGTATAACAATACCAATTGCAGTTTTGAATGATTTATCTTTTTCATGTATTAGGATACTTGAGTCTACAAATATTGTGTTCCATAAACCATGGAAAAAGTAGTGAAAACTTTTTCTATATGTATTAGGTTGTGATGAAACTTCTTTTAGAAGCTTTGGGTTACTCTTTTTTTTTTTTTTACTCATATATTTTTGCTTGTAAATAGGATGATCACAATGTAGCATAAGCTAGTTTTAGTAACATACTTGTCCAATGGAAATTTATCAACGTATTTGACTACTTCGTGGTTATTAAACCACCAATTTATACAAACAGCTCGCAAATAGATTTGATTAAAATCGAGATATCGAAAGTGAGATTCAACCATGATAGACTCGCAACATTCTGCTTCTCATTCTTCATTAGGCCGGCTTTTATAGAATTGTAGTGAATAATATTGTGAGAGCATCTCATGTAGTCATGTTTAGATTAGCAGTAGATACACTAAATCATGTAAAAGAGTAACCTAATTTTATTAGGAAATAACATAATATCTATTTATTTATTTATTTTTAATATTCATTAATTTATTTAGGCATGTAAAGTAACGTAATTTTAGGGTAGATCAAAATTATTCAAATTTTATAATATTTATTTATTTTTAATGTTCATTTGTTCATGTCAACATGAAATTAACACATTTTTGTTGTCATGATTCTTTTGTTTAATTTGTGTATGCTTTGCAAGTCTTCCATGCCTCCTGGAAATTTCTAACTATTTATCGAAAGGTTGGCTCTATTGCCACCCAACAAAGTTCTCTCCACATCCATAATTTAAATTTTTATTATTAAAATCTTCATTTAGTGGTTGTTTGTTTTTCCCACTAAAAACTTAATGGGTCTTAATTGAAATTATTAAGGTTTTTTTTTTTTTTTTTTTTTTTTTTGAAGTTGTCAAACAATTTAAAAATACCAAAAAACAACTTAAAATAAAAAGTAACAAATCTTGACTTTTAACTTAATTTCAAATCACTAGATTGCATTTAATATATTTTATTCCAAGGTTATATATCCATCCAAAGATAACATATTTCCAATTTTATTATAATTTTATATTATACAAATTTATTTCTTTTAGAATAATGGTGCCCAAAATATTTGCCCAAGTGATATGGCGTGTGAATTATCAAGATTTTGTAAATCATGAGATTATGGTGTAAGTGATAGGATCTTCACAACTCACATGCCATTTCATTTGAGTATGATTTTGGGTAGCATGATGTAAATCTTGAGATTATGATGATTTAGTTGTTTGTATTATATAAAATGAAAATACATAACAATTAATAGTAACATGGGTATAAATATCAAATTACTTGTTTTTAAACCATTTTGTCTTTAAAAAACAAAACAAGTTGACATAATAATAATAATAATAATAATAATAATAATAATAATAATAATAATAAACCTTTACTTATGTTCAATACTTATGATTAACCCTTTTTTTTTAAATAAAAATTTATCATATTTATCATTTTTTTAAATAAAAAATAATTATTATTTATCATATCTTATTCATGAATAATATCTAATTATCATTATTATATAAAAATGGTTTAGGATTTATCTGCATTCTTGTGGTCAAGTCGTCAAATTCCGTTTCGGGACTGATTTCAGTTCCAGAGGAAACGACTGAAGAACCAAAACAGTAGTTAAAAATGGCCGAACAAGTGCTCAAAGCAGAATCAGATTGAACAATAATAACCACATACACTTGAGTATGATTCTTCTTCTTCTGCTTGTGTTGTTATGATTGTAAAAAAAAAATTGTGTAGTTTGATCGAATATATTAGATGTGGATCGTATCTTCTTATTTTTATTGAAAATTTACATTATAATAATATAAGTCATCTTTTAACTTTCTCTCCAGCTAGTAATTATCAAATATACTTAAGTCCTCAATTGCTAATAACAACACATAAAAATTTCTGTGCAAAAACCTGAGATGCGAAGGATGAGCTTGGACCTGGCCAATGAAATGATTTCATTTTCTTTCTTCTGTTCTGTATTGTTGAACTTGATCTTCTTGAAGTTCCTCGTCTGTGACTTGTATGTTCTCTGTATTACTGCAGTAACCACAAGACAACTATGTAAGATCCAAACAAACCAAAAAGAAAACAATGTAAAAAGATTCAAGATTAAAGGTTAATCATACCCCTCATATATACCTTACTTTGTGTATAGACGACCACATGAACCGCAATGATCACAAAGAGCTTATCTTTCATCTTCTCAACAAACCTGAAATAGGCATGTCTCCAGGATGTTTTAATCTTCAAAGTCCCGCAGACAGCCCAAAATCCTGCGATGAATCCCAGTGCCATTCTAACGTAGAACCAAAACCTTTCTGACCCATCTTCATTCCTGTCTTCTGGATCGATATCCCTGGGCCTTGATGAGCAGTTTGTAGTCAATGGAGCACCACAATGGATGGATCATTCCATGTATTGAATTGATTGCCTGAAGGAATTTGGCCTGACAGGTTATTATGAGACAAATTCAAGTGGCTTAAAAAGGTCATAGAAGACATGCTTGGAGGAATTGACCCAGAAAGATGATTAGATGAGAGATCAAGAGTTTCTAACTGTCTCAAGCTTCCAATATTCTCCGGAATCTTCCCCGTCAGTTGATTCCATGATAGAAGGTATTTAAGGCTGAGAGATTTGATATTTCTTCTGGCATCT
The DNA here is from genome assembly GCA_030490815.1 of Acer saccharum. Taxonomy (NCBI): domain Eukaryota; kingdom Viridiplantae; phylum Streptophyta; class Magnoliopsida; order Sapindales; family Sapindaceae; genus Acer; species Acer saccharum. The sequence goes on from CM059867.1 coordinate 52,254,673, forward strand.
CACCCATCAAACTATTACCAGAGAGATCTATGACCTTAAGAAGAAAAATTATCGATGTGTATTCATTTCATCTTCCTTTTGATTACAACAATTTCAAAATGCTCCGAGAAATCTATAATCTTGATGGATTGAAATGGTTCAATGTAAAACCCCTCTTTTCTGAAACCTTCCATATTGCCCAAACATTTAGGGATGTGACCGGAAAAATTATATTGCGCAAGGTCTAAGATCTGAAGATAGGGTAATTGACATAGCTGTTCTGGAATATTTCCAGTCAACTTGTTAGCTCGTAGTCCTATACATGACACATACAAGAGGCCATCTGTAATCGGTACAGGAGTACGTACAGGAACCTGAAAGAGCTTGTCTTTCACGTCATCCACGAACCTGAAATAGGCGTGTCTCCAGGATTTTTTAACCAACAAAGTGCTGCAAACACCCCAAAATCCAACAATGAATCCTAGTGCCACGTTAACATAGAACCAAAACTTTTCGGATCCACCTTCATCTTCCCCTTCTTCATTCTTGTCTATGGGATCCCCAAGGCCTGATGAGCAGTTGGTTGTCAATGGAGGACCGCAAAGGCAAGGGTTACCCGCATAAATGGATGGATCATTCCAGGTGTTAAACTGATTGCCTGAAGGAATTTGTCCCGATAGGTTGTTATGAGACAAGTTCAAGTGACTCAAAAAGGTCATCAAAGACATGCTTGGAGGAACGGAACCAGAAAGATGATTACTTGAGAGATCAACAGTTTCTAACTGATTCAAGTTTCCAATGCTCTCTGGTATCTTCCCTGTGAGCTGGTTCTATGATAGACTTAGGACATTCAAGACTGGTAGATTTGTTATTTCTTCTGGTATCTCACCCATTAAAAATGTTGACGTATATTCATTTCGACCGCCTTTCACAACTATCTCAACATGCTTTGAGAATTATATTTTCCAAGTGAGAGGTATGGGTTCGAACTTGGAAGTACAACCCATACCTATATATTTCATACCTTTCAAACCGCCCATACATTTGGGGATAGGACCAGACAAATGATTAAGTGTAAGGTCTAGGATTTGGAGATATGGTAATTGACATAGTTGTCCAGGAATGTTTCTAGTTAAGTTGTTGGCTCTCAGACCTAAATACGACAGAGAACAAAGGCTACGCGTAATGGGTATGTGCCCAAAAAAAATTGTTTTCTCCAAGATCAAGTCCATACAAGCTTGTACTGCAATTCTGCAATGATATGTAGAGCTCCCCAGAAAGATTGTTACTGCTTAGTCTATTTGAACTCAAATCTAACCTCAACAAGGCATTGTTAGTGCACCCAGACAAAGCATCCAGGAACTCTTTTATTTCACCGGTCATATCATTATATGAAAGATCCAAAGAAAGAAAGTTACAAAGGTTCTCCCATCAAACCTTGGGGAAAGAACCTGAAAGTCCGCTACGAGAAAGATCAACAGTCACAAGAGTACTTATATTGAATAACCATTGAGGTATTGGAGAGCCGAAGTTGTTACAGGAGAGATAGAGGGAGCAAAGTGAAGTGAAATTGACATATGGAAGAAACTGAGGGATAATTTGAAGTTCACAGCCAGACATAAACAACTATTCAAGTGAAGGAAGCATATTCACATCTTGCAGCCAAGTGTTTGTTAGCTTACTGAGGTTCATACCACTTAAGTCAAGGTACTGCAAGGAAGAGAGACCAGAGAGCCAGTTTAAGTTTGAGACCCGTAACTGATCTGAATATGTAGAGAGGTCAAGATAGCGCAAGTTTGGTAGATTCCCTACACTAGTGGGAACACTTCCACTGAAGGATGCTAGGGACAGGTCCAGATACTTCAAATTCTTGAGTGAATCAATAAAATATGGGATTGGAGATCCTAAGAAATTGTTATAGCTGAGATCCAAGTAAGTTAAATATGTCAAGTTAAACAAAGAAGGATTTAGCGTACCAAGCAAGCATGATTTATTGTAAGTTGCTGCTTCATTTTCTTGAACAGATTCACAGTAGACCGGAGCTTGGAGGTCAAGCCTTACAACGTTGAATGTCTTGTTGCAGCAGCCGACACCAACCCAAGAAGAAAGTAAACCTGAAGGATCTTTAAGTCCTTGTTTGAATTGAAGCAAAGCTACCCTGTCCTTCTCAATGCAACCGATTCTGAAATTCCCGACACCAGAACAGGAATTCAAGGCTTCAAGGAATGGAGATTCGATTAAGAAAAGAAGGAAAGCAAGAAAAAGAAATCAAAAGGTAGAGTTCCCACTAGCCATTTCTGTTTTCAAGTTATTGTAGGCGTACAGCGTACTTAGCTAGCATAATAATTCGCATATAGTCTGTTTCAAAAAATAATAATAATAATAATAATTCGCTTACAGTCAACTCAATCTGCTAAGGTTCCATTCCATCATATATTTTACTTCAGATTGGTATTTTAATGTGGCCATTTTTTCAAGTGAATGTTACCCACGTCTAAAAACAAAGCAGTGCATAAGTCAATGATAAAAAAGTGAAAAATGAGGAAACACAGAAATTTCATACTTTGTTTCAAGTCCTGCATAATATTTTGAAAACCTGCAAGCCATCTAAGTTCTGGAATATTTAATAATGTTTAACATGTCATCCACATTATGACTTTGAAACAAAATTATAGAACGGTTTCAATAAAAGAAAAAGAAAAAACCATCAAAACAGAGGAGCCTGGCCAACGGAAAATGAATTCATCTTCTGTCCTGTATTCTTCACGTTGATCTTCCAAAAGTTCATTGTTCCTTTGTCATGCACTTGTAATGTTTACAATATTACTGCAGGGAACACACAACTACTGATTCAAGACACAAACAAAGCAGAAAGAAAACAATGTACAAGCTTATAGGTTACTTTTATCTTTTGACATCTACATACCTTCTTGTATAGACGACCCACATGAACCGCAATGATCAAATAGAACTTATCTTTCATCTCATCCACAAACCTGAAATAGGCATGTCTCCAGGATTCTTTAATAATCAAAGTGCCACAGACAGCCCAAAAACTTACAATGAATCCAAGTGCCATGCTAACATAGAACCAAAACTTTTCAGATTTATCTTCATCATCCACTTTTTTGTTATCTTCTGGATCATCGTGACCTGATGAGCAGTCTGTTGTCAATGGAGGACCACAAAGGTATAAGTTACCCTCATAAATGGATGGATCATTCCAGGTATCAAATTGATTGCTTGAAAGAATTTTTCCTGACAGATTATTATAAGACAAGTTCAAGTGACTTAAAAAGGTCATAGAAGACATGCTTGGAGGAATCGGGCCTGAAAGATGGTTACATGAGAGGTCAAAAGTTTCCAACCGTTGCAAGCTTCCAATATTCTCTGGTATCTTTCCTTTTAGTTGGTTCCATGATAGATTCAAGGCATGCAATACTGTGAGGCTTGTTATCTCTTCTGGTATCTCTCCAATTAAGTTATTGCTTGAGAGGTCGATGATATTGAGAAGTGAGTTTATCTTCCTATATTCATTCTGTCTTCCTTTCACAACAAACTCTGCATGCAAGGTGAATTCTATTTGTTCAATTGAGGGCAGTACTGAAGAGTAATATCTTGTATATTTCATAGCTTTCAAATTGCCAATACATGTAGGGATGCCCCCTGACAAGTTATTATGTGCCAAGTCTAAGATGTGCAGAACAGGGAATCCACATAGTTCTTCGGGAATGTTTCCGGTTAACATGTTGGCTCGAAGTCCTAAATATGACACATTGATGAGCTTTTCTGCAATTGGCCTTATGGTCCCAAAGAATCCATTTTCTCCAAGATCAAGTGATATCAAACGTGTACAATCTTGCAAAGATGCAGATAGCTCCCCTGAAAGATTGTTACTTCTCAGTCTCAAGCAAATAAGTGAAGGTAGTGAGCATATAGAGCTTGGAATGCCTCCGGATAGTCTATTTTTTGACAAGTCTATAACCCTCAGTTTGTCTAAACCCTGCCAGATTGATGGGATTTCTCCTGATAGATGATTGTTTGATAAGTCAAGGAAGGACAAATTCCTCATTTTACTGATGGATGGTGGAATGCTGCCATTTAGAAGGTTACTAGAGAGATCTAGGTTTTCAATTATTGACATTCTGTGGCCAATGTCAACAGGAATTGGTCCAGTAAGTCGATTGTTTCTCAATGAGAGATTTGTCACATTTGACCATAGTGGGAGTGAACCCTCCAAACGGTTGAATCCCAAATCAATCCATGCATCAACACGAACATTTATCGACTTGGGAAGCTCTCCTCGTATCTGGTTATCAGAAAGATCCAACCACTGTGCTTGTGGTAATAATCTCCAAAACCAACCAGGTATGGTGTCTAAAAGGCCATCGTTCGAAAGAGTCAATCGAGAAATACCTACTTGACTTTCAAGCCAAGAAGGAAATGATGGACCCAATTGACAATCTCCAATTGCAAGTGTAGATAGACTGAAGGGAGCAACCCAATCATGGCTCACATTGAAAACCAAGGATTTGTTTGTGGATGATAAGTAAAGGAAAGTTAATCCTGAAAGGTTACGGAAATGATTTTCAGTGATAACACCTTTCCAGGAATTCCCATACAGGTTCAAAGTAAATAACTCAGAAAGCTGTCCAATATCTTCAGGAATCATCCCATACATCAAGTTGAAAGATAAATCCAGGTTGCTCAAAAGCGATAAATTTCCTAATCTCGGAAGTGAACCAAAGAAAGAATTGTGGGAGAGATCAAGGTGCTCCAAGTTTGACAGATTCCCAAGACTCGAGGGAACCATTCCAGTGAAGGAGGCTTGGGAGAGATCAAGGTACCTCAAATTCTTAAGTGAACCTATAAACTCCGGAATTGGATTTCTATGGAAATTGTTGCCGCTAAGGTCCAGGTGATTCAAAAACGTCAAATTAAGAAGAGAAGGATTTAACTTACCAAACAAGCATGGTTTACTGTAATGTGCTGCTTTATTTTCTTGATATGAATCACAGACCGAACCTTTGAGTTCAAGCGACACAACCTGGCCAGTCTGGTTGCTGCAGTTGACACCAACCCAGTTGCAGCAGTCATCACCAACCCAAGAAGAGAGCCAACCTGAAGGATCTTCAAGACCACCTTTGAATTGAAGCAGAGCTTCCCTCTCCTTCTCAATACAACTGATATTGAAATCCACAGTAGCTGGAGAATTGGACCTTACAGCTTCAAGGAACTTAGATTTAGTTAACAAAACAAGAATAACAAGTACAAGAAGTTCAAAGCTGGAATTTCTGGTAGCCATTTCTGTTTAGAATAGATTTCAGACAGATCAATACTGGTCATTAACATGAAGGATTGACTTGTTCTTGTTCACTTCATTTATTAAATACAACTTTCATCTATAATTTACAACATTCTCGTAAAATATATATCTGACAATGAACAATTAAACTTTTATAAAGATTGGTTGGATTTCATGAATTTGACTCAGCAGGGTCCTGATTTTTATTATTCTTTTCTTTGACTAACTAAAAAGCTGGCACGTGGCATACATCGATTCTCAATAGAAATTTCATGCTAATTTATAGTCAACTCAATCTGCTAAGTGTTAAGTAACCAGATTATTGCTTTGATAGCATATTTTTATCGAAAGCTATCAACCACCCCTACAAATCGAACAGTTCATAAATGAACACCAATTGGCCAGCCTCAAAAAGGTCCAAATTATTAGAAAATCATTTGTTGTTTGTAACTTGAGTTTATTTATCATTGTCAATTCACAGGTCCCAGTGGAATAACCAAATGCAGAGTAGTGGATATCTTCTTATTGTGTACAATGATTTTATTTTCAAATTTGGTTTGTTTAATTTGCTTTATGTACCAAACCCATATATGGGCCGTAGCGGGTCTGGGTTGGGTTTTTCTAAAATTGAGCCCAAACCCATATATGTGGGAGGAGTATCGATTAGATAATTAGATTGTCTAATCATTAGAGGCATTTTTGTACATTACTTATGTGGTGTTTGTTTTTTTTTATCTAATGCCTTGTTTTTTTATCTAATGTCTTATAAGACTTTAATTTTTTTTAGATATATAGATAATTTTTACAAATTAAAATACTATGATATATATATATATATATATATATATATATATTAGACAACCGTCGCCCCCTTGGAGTTGGTTAGGTTGCGTTAAAGTTAATTCAAAATTGATTTTTAGGGTTTTATTATGTATGGATAAAATTGTAAATCTATGAATGGTAATAGGATATTTATGAAAATTTATTAAAAGACTCTATTGTATTATTTTTTTCAATAAAACCTTTTCTATTAGGCATATATATATTAAAATAAGATATAAATTGTAAAAACAAACAAACTGATTTATTATTTTATTTTAATTTAATATATAAGAGGCAGTAAATCTTATAGTGGAAAAAAACAAATAGCCTCTTACTCTTGAACCTTGCTTGTTGGTTGGTCTATGCTATTCACCCTCCATATATATTACTACAAAGTGCCGCAAACAGCCCAAAATCCTACAATGAATCCCACGGCCATGCCGACATACAACCAGAATTTTTCAGACACATCTTCATCTTCTTCACCTTCTTCCACTTCTTCATTCTTGTCTTTGGTGTCACCAGGGCCTGATGAGCAGTTGGTTGTCAATGGAGGACCACAAAGGTGTTGGTTACCCTCGTAAATGGATGGATCGTTGAAGGTCTGGAACTGATTGGTTGTTGGAATTGGTCCTGATAGGTTGTTATATGAAAAATTCAACCGGTTCAGAAAAGTCATAGAAGACATGGTTGGAGGAATTGAGCCTGAAAGATGGTTGCCTGGGAGATCAAGAATTTCCAGCTGTTGCAAGCTTTGAATATTCTCCGGTATCTTCCCTGTCAGTTTGTTCCAGGATAGATTCAGAGAATTCAAGGCTGAGAGATTTGTTATCACTTTTGGTATCTCTCCTGACAAGTTGTTGCTTGAGAGATCAATGACTTTAAGAAGTGGAATTGTGCTTGTGTATTCATTCTCTCTTCCTTTCCAAATCACCGCCACATGCTCTGGGAATGATCTTTGCTTCATTGAAGGTCGTGATTCATCGATAGTTCCCGTAAATTTCAAAGCTTCCTAGTTACCAAGACATTTAGGAATATACCCAGACAAATTATTATGGGCAAGGTCCAAGATGTGGAGATCAGGAAATTGACATAACTGTTCAGGAATGTTTCCTGTTAAACTGTTGGCTCGAAGTTTTAAACATGACAGATTGAATAGGTTTTCTACAATTGGCTGTATGGTCCCAAAGAAATTATTTTCTCCAAGATCAAGAAAATACAAACCTTTGCAATCCTGCAAGGACACAGAGAGCTCCTCCGAAAGATTGTTACTGCTCAGTTTCAACCTAACAAGCGAAGGTAATGAGCATATAGAGCTTGGAATACCTCCTGAGAAATTGTTGCTCGACAGGTCTACATCCCTTAATTGATCTAAATTGTGCCAATTTAAAGGGATTTCACCAGATATATAATTGTGTTATAAGTCGAGAAACCGCAGATTTCTCATCTCACCCATAGATGCACGAATGCTACCAATTATCAGGTTTCTAGAAAGATCTAGATTTTTCCAACACAGACATTTCATGGCCAATGTTTAAGGGAATCTCTCCACTAAGTGAATTGTTCCTTAATGATAGCATTTTTACATTTTTACAGAGTGGAATTGAACCCTCCAAAAGATTAGAACTCAAAACAATGAATAAAACATCTTGAACATTTATTGACCTGGGAAGTTTTCCTCTGAATTGATTATTAGAAAGATCCAACCAGTCTAAACGCGGTGACAACGTTTGAGAGTATTAATGTATCAACATGTATTAGAGTTCTAACCCATGAAGGAAATGCAAGACCCAATTGGCAATCACTAATTGAAATGTCAATTAGACTTAAAGGAGCAATCTAATCGTGTCTCACATTGAAAACCAAAGATTTGCTTGTGTATAATAACTGAAGAGATCTTAATCTTGAGAGATTCTGTAAATGATTTTCAGTGACCACACCTTCCCATGAGTTCCCAGACAGATCCAATTCCACTAAATCTGTAAGTTAATTTGTCCAACAGTTTCAGGAATTGTCCCATTCATCTTGTTAAATGCTAGGTCGAGTGCAACTAAATGCGAAAAATTTCCTACAGACATTGGAAGTGCTCCTATGAATGAGTTTTCGCTTAGTCCAAGATATTCCAAATATTTGAAATGTCCCAAGGAAACAGGAATATTACCACCGAGTTTATTTGAAGAAAACTCTAAGGTCAGTAAGGTACTGTTATTGCATCCTGACAAAGCCTCTATGAACTCTGTTATTTCACCACTGATACCATTATATGAAAGATCTAAATTACACAAGTTGCACAGGTTTTCCTTATGGAGAGCGAACTACGACGAAGATATTGCAAGTTTGACAAATTTCCAAGACTAGGGGGAACCATTCCAATGAAGGAAGCATCCGAGAGGTCAAGGTGCCTCAGATTCTTGAGTGAACCGATAAAATTTGGAATTGGAATTCCCTGGAAATCGTTCCCGGAGAGAACAAGGACTGAAAGTGATGTAAAATTAACAAATGGAACAAACCGAGGGAAAGTACTCAGTTTACAAGAAGACAAATGCAATTCCCTAAGTGAAGGAAGCATATTTAAAACTTGTAGCCAATTATTTGATACGTACGGAGGTCCAAGCCTGTTAAATCAAGATATTGCAAGGAAGAGAGACTAGACAGACAGTTTAAATCTGAGACCCATAAGCCTGAGTACGAGTATGATAAGCTCGGGTACGAGTACATACCGACACCAAGGTACTGCAAGTTTGACAGATTTCCAAGATCAGAAGGAACCTTTCCAGTGAAGGACACAAAGGAGAGGTTAAGGTACCTCAAATTTCCGAGCGAAACTATAAACTCCGGGAATGGAATTCCTTGGAAATTGTTGTTGCTGAGGTCCAAGTAATTTAAATATGTCAAGTTGAGCAAAGAAGGATTTAACGTACCAGACAAGCAGGACACGTTGTAATATGCTGCTTCACTTTCTTCAATAGAAGAACAATAATGCTCACTCTGACTTCTGAGGTTGAGCCTCGAAACATGGCCTGTCAGGTTGTCGCAGCCAACACCAAGCCAGTTACAGCAATCAACACCAACGCCCCAAGAAGAAAGCCGACCTGAAGGATCTCTAAGACCTTGTTTTAATTGAAGAAGAGCTTCCCTCTCCTTATTAATGCAACCCATGTTGAAATTCTCAGCATTGAAATTGAAAGATTTAGTTAACAAAACAAGGAAGAGAAGAACAAGAAGGTGATGCAGGGAATTCAAGCTAGCCATTTCTTTTTTTAAGGTATAGCTAGAGTGCTAGACACAATACCAATATGAATTTATATATAGATGTTAATTTTTTATTTTTGAAATCTAACATCAATTGAGTTACGGTCTGCTGTGCTGGGACCTGTGATGTGCTGGCCTATTTTGACCTCTACATCAGTCATAAAACATTTGCTAAGCTTGGAGGATAGATTTTTTTGTCAAGAACATCGTTTACTTCACGTAACATGATAAGAGTAACCAATCACGTCCTACTCACACCACATGACATTATTTGGGTAGGACTAGCGTATCTAATATTTTTACTTCGGCTATATGAAACGACTGAAAATACCAAAAAAAGTTTTATACAGTTAAAAATGATCACCGAACAAGTGCTCGAAGCAGGATTAGCTTGAACAACCACAGAAACATGAGTATGATTCTTCTTCTTCTTCTTCTGTTTGCGTGGGTATGATTGTAAGAAATTTGTGTAGTTCGATCGAATATATTAGATGTTGTTGAGAAAATTGAATTTGTTGATTAAACGATTTAAACTGATCGATCTATCTTCTTTTATTGAAATTTTACATTATATATAACTCATGCTAGTATTATCAAATATATAATATATTCAAGTCATCAATCGCTGCAACACATAAAACTTTATTTTCCTTTGATAATCAAACAGAAGACAGTGTCTAATTAATATGTAAATAGATACCACCGATACTTGTGGAAAAATCAAAGCTTCTTTTAGAGAAAAGGCCTAATGCATCACCACTTGAATATTACAAACCAATCTAACGTAACAACTACGGCAGACTCTGGAAGAGCCACCGTTCCTGTCAACATATCTCTTTCTCTCACCATATTTGTAGTCTTGTTTTTGCTTTTTGATTATTCAAAGTCAAGCTGAGTAGGGGTGGGCACCAACCCGCCAACCCAACCCAACCCGACCAACCCGACCCAACCCGACTAGATTGGGTTGGGTTGCTTTTAAGATTGGGTTGGGTTGGGTTAAGAAAATATAACCCAACCCAACCCGACAACCCGACATTAATAAATAAAAAATTAAATAATTTTATTTATTATTAGATTTATTATGAAATCTCATTTTTTTAAATATTTTAAATTTTTACTCATGCACCATTTATAATATTATAAATGAAAAATATAAATACATAATTTTAAATATTTTATACCATAATATACAATACATTTATTAAAAATATGCAATTATATTGTCTTTATCTTTTGTATTAATTGACACATCTTGATTATACTTTAAAATGGTTTTTTTTTTTTCCTTAGGATTTGATTAAGAATTTGGTAGAAAAAAGTCTAATAATTGTATATAAACACAAACTATTATGTTGGTTGAAATAAATAATAGATTATCTAACCATGAGATATTCGACGAAGTGATTATATTTGTAAAATGGATGGGAGGCTTAGATGGAGCCTTTCCAAGTTGGATAAATGGTTATATTTTCATTATGCAATAGATGTTTAAACAATTTATATTATATATTGTGATTTGATTTTGATGCTTTTAAGAAATCTAAACTCTATGTGATATGATATTAGGGTGAAAAATTATTTTAAATTTGAATTCAAATATATATTTTCTATCGGGCTTAGAAAGCCCAACCCGATCAACCCAACCCAACCCAACCCGACAAATATTGGGTTGGGTTGGGTTGGGTTAAAATTTACGTTGGGTTGGATTGGGTTGAAAAATTTTCAACCCAACCCAACCCAACCCGAAAACGCCCACCCCTAAAGCTGAGCATAAAACACAAACTATCAATTTAAAATGATCAAGAAATACATGTTTTTTTCTCCACCGAAATATCAGCTAAGAGATTCTAAGGCTGGGACTTAAAACATGTGATTTTCTTTATTCAAAAGTCATGTGAGTGAGCCAAAACAGTTATGTCTGATAATTGAAGTGTTAATCAAGAAAAAACTATCAATCACATACAGAGTACAAAGAGACAGAAAATTCAAGTGGTGTTGGCCAGGCAACTGCTGATATCTTCTTGGTAAGGTTTCTTAGTTGATAAGGCAACAACTCGTGGAAGTTTCTCCGATCACCGGAGTTTTACCACATATCTCGCTTTCTTTATTACTTACTATTGTTACATTCTTTATTGCATCCATATTTGCAGGTTTTCACCAACCTAAACTGTTGACTAGTTGACTGTTGAGAAATCACCGTCAACATATGCTTTCAGTGATTTCGGTTTCAAACCGAAATGATCGGGATACGACAAAATTTAGGTTCGGTCAGTGACTCAATCAGTATCCAGTATGATAGCAAACTGAGTTATAACCAAGGAACTTAATATCGGTATCGGTATCGGTATCGGTATCAATATCGGGCTTCTAAATTTATGGATATTTCGGGGATATTATCAATATCGGTGGATATTCTGTTAAAAATTTAAAAAATGATGGATATTTACATCTAAAGTTAGATTTTTTTTTTGTGAAATTTTATGACAAACATAAATAAGTAATTATACATCAAATGAATCATATTTCAACGATAAATTAGCATAGTTATGAGTTTATTATAAATTATAACATAGATAGAGTCCGAATATAATTTTTAAAATTGAGTATTTAATAGAATAATATTTTGTTTCACTTTTACAATATTATGTACAATATAAAGAGATTAAATATTTAATAAACAAAATTATCATTAAAATATAATAGTTCCACACTTCCAAGATTCTATCATAAATCATAATTCATACATAATAATACATAATAATACATTGCGTGTCTGAAATTTAAAACCAAAATGAATTCCTTGTTGGCTCAAATACATAAGATATATTTATATCTTGATTCAAATAATAATTTTCCTAAGAAAACGTGCTTGTATAGTTTTCAATGTAATTATTAATATGCCGTACGTATGTTGTTTGATCTCTTCCAACTGTTCCATAAATTGGGTAGTTTGGATTTACCCAACTTGGTGGATATTTTATTGATTTTCATGCATAGGTATTGCATATGGCATTTGTGAAGAAGGATAATCAAATATATTGCAGCCAGAGTATGGTACATGAGAACCTGAAATTGTCTGCGAATCACCCAAATAACTATTTTCTGTGTCTATACTCATTGAGAAGAGAGTTATATTCAAAGAATCTTTATCAATTTGACTTGTTCCTCCATGTTGTCAACCACGATTTTGATCAAAATTACCTACATGAGCATCCCAACCCGCCGCACTAGCATTCCAACCTGTTGCACCAGCATCCCAACCTTGTTGCACCAGCATTCCAACCTCATGCACCATAATCCCAACCTCTTGCCTCATCCCCACCATCCCCATCATCTCCATCATATTTTCCTCCACTATTTACACCAGAGGTTTATTGGTCATCGGAAAAGCTGGTAACAATAACTCCACGATCTACACCAACTTTTTCTCTAATCACTTGTTTAACATTTATTCTCATGTCTCGAGCATGAGAAGCAATATGTGAATAAGTATTTCCCTCGTCATCATCCAAGGAGGCAGGTTTAACCCAGTTAAAAATATGATTCTCATTATCGTCTCCTGCTTCAGCAACTACTTGAAGTAGATCCATAAAATCAAGTTCTCAATAATTTTACTATTGACTATTATGTTGGAAATTTTTATAAATTTGTTAATGCTTCTTCTAAAATAATTTTCAATCTAAATTATTTTAACAATAATTTAATTGTTTAGGAAGAATTTTTTAATTTTTTTTTTTTAATAATATACAAAATATCCATGGACTTTCAGGGTGAAATTCATGATATTTCGGGAATTTCGGGATATTTCGGGAATATCGGGAGATTTTTACGGATATTTCGAAATTGGTTGGATATTCTATAGGATATTATATATTTTTCTGTTTCGATATCGGTCCCTCCAAAATATGGATATATCGGTGGATATTTCGGTGTATCTATCGATTTTAAGTTCCTTAGTTATAACTGAGCTAAACACACAAGTTTGATAAAGTTATAAGAAAAAAATGACAAGATCAATAATTTTTATTAACTTTTTTTTTTTTTTTTTTTTGTATTAACAATAATTTTTATTAACAAATACCGATTTAGGTGATTTCAGCAATTTTAGTTTCAAACTGAAAGGATTGAATTCGTCAAAATTTAGGTTCGGTTCATCATCACCGTAAAGTTAGGTTGCAAAACCAAGTTTGGAACTCCACTAAAAACAAAAGGATATAAAGAAAAGGCTGCCCATCAGACAATTTTGGTGGGTGTCTAATTTGTACGTATAAATGCGAACTTTAACCATTAAATCTTCTACTTAACTGCAAACTATCTCATCGCAAATTAGGTTTAAACCCAAAAACTCTTACATGAGTACAAAAGATCTCACCAATTAAGCTAATTGGGACCTTATTTTTCAAAACTTCCGATGACTGAAATGCTTTGAATTAATATTATTAAAATGATGGCATGTCTGTTTAATTAATATTAAAAAAAAAATTAACTAAATTTAAAATTTTAGCTTTGGTTCAACTTTAAAAAATTAGAAGTGGAACTAAAGATTGAACGAGATTGGCATAAAAAAAATTCCAAATTTGCGTTGTCATAATCTTTCTGCATCCAGGTCAACGAGCTTGACTCATCTTGAAGCTTATTTGGATTTTTGGACCAAGCATGAAATTATGTGACAAAGAGATCATAAGAGAGGAAACAAGTAATCAGCCAACAAACCACTTATATATCCATAATCACATAACAGCGAGAGATCAACAGATTGATAGAGGTTACACAAAGCAACCATCCATTTATTACATAATAACTTAATCAGAAGTAGAACATGTCAAACAGTATTATTCAAACATTAAAGCTGCAAATTTAATTCACTACAACATTTCACATATTAAAATTACTTCTCTATCTAATTGTTGTCCCACCAGAACTTGGCCTGAAGAGATTTCACCACCTTCTGATCCAACTGGAATGCTCTAGCCAGAACATCAGGATTGATGGGAGGATTAGACCCGAAAATGGCATTAGCGATGGTGGTGACACCAGGGTTCTGGCTGCTCAGAGCAGAAAAGGAAACTGCATTGGTTTTTCCAATATTGAATTGGAAGTGAATGAGCCCAAATGGGAACACAAACACATCTCCCTTGTTTAGGACTTTGGTGAAGAGTTTGTTGTCAGGGTTGGATGTCACAAAACCAACGTAGAGAGTGCCTTCCTGGACAAATATGATCTCGCTGGCTCGAGGGTGGTTGTGGGGCGGGTTTTGGCCATATGGCTCGTAGTCAGTGCGGGCTAAGAATAAACCGAGAGTATTGAGTCCTGGAATTTGGTCTACACTTACAGGAGTCACGGTGGAGCCAACCGGATTTGATGTGTTTCTGGGAATGTTGAACCCTGAAAAAAAAAAGTCGTCTGGTGTGGCAAGCTTTGGGTCCTGGCAGAACTTCCCATTCACAAACACTGCATGGAAGAAGTAAATATTAGTCACAGAATGTATTATTTCTTTTTTAGAGTAAATATACCAACTTTATTTTTATTTTAACTAACGGTGTGTTATTTTCTCTTGTAGTGAGCTCTTTACAACAACGAGAGAGCTGACCTCTTATTTAACTTTTATGTATATAAAAAGTTCAGTGAAAAGCAAATTTATGCATTTTTCATGAGATACCAAACATGTGCATTTGATAAAATTTGTACAAGTGAAGTGTCATTAAGAAAACCGTGCAAAACAAGCTACGGTGAAAAGTAAAGCAGAGGCGTAACATAAGCAAGTTAATTAGAGTCAGATTGATCAGGATATATGTAAATATACTGGCCTGGTCAGGTTAATTATACTAAAAAGCAAAGCTTATAGACATGAAGAAGCTTGAAAGGATATATATATATATATATATATATAATTTACTAGTAAGAGCACATACCACCGTTCTTGTAGTCATCAATGGCTACACAGAAGTCCTGAAGAGGACTTGGGTCAGAGGCAGAGGCAAATGAGGAAGCCAAAGCCAAGACAACAAAAGCCACAAGTAACTGAACACCTTTCATTGTGATTAAGTTGTGTATTATCCAAGTATGGTTGCCTTGGTGAGGGGTGAGAAATGTTTCAAGGCAAAACAAGTCTATTTATAGATGGGAATTCATTGAACTAGTCTTTGCTTTTCTTCTACTCGAAGAAGATATTGAATTCTACTCGAAGAAGATATTGACATTAGCAAAGTCTTAATTGAATGGTTCTCTGTTAATAATTTGTGCAAAATGAGTCATTCCTTAACAACTATAGACATTTGTCAATTAAATAATAATAAAAAACAAAATTCTTCATATGTGCTTTCATCAGCTCATTAATATATTATGAATCATGGAATTGGCCGTCTTACATATATATTCTCATTGGGCTTGCTATAGTATTTAATTATCTTAGATTAGTTATTACTCAAGCCCATGGAATGAAAAATCACACTGGCCGTTTTCCATGCAAATTAAACAAATTAAAGAGCATTACCGGTTCCACTTTCAACAGTATATTTTGGATATACTCGGAACATTTTCAGTTTGAGTCACTAGTGACTAGTGAGTAGTGATGGAAAGAGAATAAATCTCATATTGAATATATATATATATATAAACACTGTTTGGGTGCTAACCGGTCAGCACCCAGTCATACTGACCAAACCAATAGTTGGTTGTCACGTAACCCAAAACAAGAAGAAAATGGTAAAAAGTGAAAAAGTTTTGGCCAGTATGGCGGGGGTGCTAACCAGTCAGCACCCAAGCTTTTTCTTATATGTATATATAAGAAGAAAGTTTTACATGCTAATTCAACCCACAATCCAATATATTAGTATTATATATTTTTTGTTCATAATGATCCAAGATAGAATTACTTTCAATTAATTAATTACATACAATGTTTCTGGCTTTGTCTGGTCTCATTTCATAAAGTGGGATTGAAATCTTAAATTAAAAAGACTAATCCTAAGTCCTAACTATTAGATACTAACCACGCTAGAATGTGTTTGGGTGGTAAAAGACATTTATTCATATTGACAATATATTAGGTTTGAATCGTACATCATATATCTTAGGTATATATATAATTAGATACTGAAAAATGTTGTCTAGCATTAACATTAACATGTATATGATGAGTCATGTATTTTTCAAATTAAGTGAACAAATAAGTGAAATAACAATCCATACTCTAGCTTTATTATTTATATGATTTGGTTCAAATTAAATTTGATTTATAAGTCAATTTGTTTTACTTTTAATTTTATGTTTAGTCAATTTTATTTGTATATATATTAACTAAACATAAAATCGAAATGAAAGACAGTTGTTAAAGATTGATAGAAGATGAAAGCAACATCAAATCTTAAGAAAATCTTAAATTTGATGAAAGCAACAACTATTTGAAATAATTGTCTTAGAGAACATAAGAAGCTTCGATAATGAAAAATTCTTATGTAACGATCGAATTTCTCTAACTAAGCACTATCCAAGTAAGCAATATCAACAACATGTGCTTACCGCAGTTCTGACCACTAATTAATAATAATTTCTCTTAAGAGTTATGTTAAGGGTACATGTTATTATGTTAATATAACCAGATTATTAATGGAAAAAAAAAAAAAGAGTAATGCTAGAGGACCCAAAAAATTGACCCAAATTTTGGACCCAAACCTATGTGGCAACATCACATGGGATCTTTGGGAAGAGTGATGTGGGCCCATGTTGTGTGTGATGTTGCCACATAGGTTTGGGTCCAAAATTTGGGTTACTTTTTTGGGTCCTCTAGCATTATTGAAAAAAAAATCTATATATTTATATATGATATTTCCCAATTTTTATTTATATACCAGATGCGATGTGATGACTCGAAATTGGGATATTATTCGACTGCATGAGCATCCTTTATTATTATACCAACCCACATTGGATGATGGTATATCTTTCTCAAGTTTTTGGGGACCTTATTATGCATAACCATTATAGTTAATTTATTGCTAAGATAAGGATTGAAATCAATATCGAGAATCTCTTTGTCCTTGTTTAATAATAATGACGTGTCATTTTCAAAACTCAGCACAACTCAGATTAGCATAGGACCATATCAAATTGAGTTTGTATTAGCTTGGTCCAACACTCATTATCACACCTACTCGGGCCACTAGAAGTGAAATAAATAAATTACAACGTAGAAGACTTGGCTCTCCATATGAGTCTGATGCAGTCTTTTGTTTAATTAAATCTGGTGTATATATTACGTTTTGAAAATGTCAAAAATAGAGAATGCTGCTTTTTTAATTATTATTATTTTTTTCTAGAAAATGTATACTTTCGGTTAATGTATATTGTTCAAATCCAATCCAATGTAATGATCAGTATAAATTTTGCTAATAATTCAAATCGACTGGAGAAATTAACTTTGAATGGTTCACATTAGTATCGAGAAGTTCCAATAGTCAACAACTTTGAAGAGCAGTAATTAATTAATTTATTATTTACTAATCTACACTCTAAATTAAGAACAAATACTAATGCACACGGATGAGAATGCATCTGATATACTTACCCAGCCGGTTACAAAGAAAAGTTTGAACATTGCTTGTGCTTGTTAAACCGGCCTTTGCTCTTGTTGAGTTTAGGTGGACTCCTCACCACTTGAAGTGTGTGTGGAGATAAGGGAGTTTTTGTTGACTTGGAGGTGTTATAAAAACAGCGTTATCCAATGATTTTCGAGGGTTGATGTTTCTTTTCGACAAGGTAGATATTGTTGATGTATGTTTCAAGAAACATGTACTTTGTATTTGGGGTATATTTATAATTTTGGGTTTTAGTGGGCTTTGTTGTAATTAACAAAAAGCCTTTTATTATATTAGTGAGTTGTTAAGATAGTAGCCAGAAAATAGTTGTGAAAAGTTTAGCAGCATCTTGTCACACTTGTAAGTGTGTAATCACAATTTTTCATGGCATCCTAAAAGATTTAGACCTAGAGGAAGAGAGAAGGCTTATGGGATAGAGGTAATCTCTTGTGTTTGTCATTCTCATTATCTAGTGAGATCGGTGTTGTGGTTTGATTACTCTTGGTTGATTATGTTTCGTTGTTGCTAGTATTACTTTCTTGTTCTTATGAGTCCATTCAAACAAGGTCTTGCAAGGTGTTTGTGGTAGTTAGCGTTTTTGCTTACAAGGAATTGGACGAAATTACCAAATAAACACTAGAAAGGGTGTTATTGTGCCCTAGCAACAACAGCCTTACACGATGAACATTAATAAAACAACCTTATTCAACCTTACACGATTAACATTTTAGCAACCTTACACGAAAAAATAATCCAATAACCTTACACGAAAAAAGTAAATCCTTCAACAATTAAAAAAAAAAAAAGCATGATTTGTATTTTCAAAACTTTTAAAAGGAGTAATTTACTGTGGCTTTTTAACTTACCAATCTGACAATTACCGGTGGCAAATGTGTCAAAAATCATTTTTCTTTGATTGTTTTGATCATTTATTAAAAAAGAGTGATGCTATTGACAATCCGCTAAATATCAATTTACAGTTCATTTTAATTTATTTATTTTTATTATATAACAATTTTATCATAATTAAAATTTCTAAAAAAGGCAAAGAAATTCTAAATACTACAAAACAATTTTGCTAGACTCCAGTATCACTCTTTTTTTAGTTTTCTTTTTTATCTTTTTGGATTTTACAAACCCTACAAGTTTTTTTTTTTTTTTTTTTTTTCAGTATCATTAAAGTTTTATTTAATTCTGAAGTGATGGGAATGATTTACAAGAACAAACAAACAATTTTTTTGAAGAGATACAGTTAACAATCCAGTAAATATCTTTTTATACTCAATTTTTTTTTTTATTAATGACAATTTTTTCCTTAATTAAATTTACTAAAAAGGACAAAAAATTCTAAATACACTACAAATAAATTTTTAGAATCCAACCTTATTTTTCTTCCTCTTTAATGTTTTACAACAAACTGTTTTATATTTTTCTCAAACACCCTCAAACTTTCCATTGGCTTACAATAATCTTATATGAACAAACATCATTACACGACTAAGATTTTAGCAACCTTACATGAAAAAATAATCCAACAACCTTACATGATAAAAGTAAATCCTTCAATGATTAAAAAAAAGCATGATTTGTATTTTAAAATTTTAAAAAAGAGTAATTTACTGTGCTTATTAACTTACTGATCTAACAGCTACCGGTGGCAAATGTGTCAAAAATCATTTCTCTTTGATAGTTTTGATCACTTATTAAATAAGAGTGATGTTATTGACAATCCACTAAATATCATTTTACACTTCATTTTAAATTTTTTTTATTATGTAACAATTTTATCCTAATTAAATTTACTAAAAAAGGCAAAGAAATTCTATATTCTACAAAACAATTTTGCTAGACTCTAACATTACTCTTTTTTAATTTTCTTTTTTATCTCTTTGTATTTTACAAACACTATAACTTTTTTTTTTTTTTTTTTTCAGTATGATTAAAGTTTTATTTAATTCTGAAGTGATGAGAATGATTTACAAGAAGAAACAAACAATTTTGTTTTAAGGTTTTTATGATGGAGTATTGTTTTCAAAAAAGGATTGTCTTTTTCTTTTTTTTTTTTTTTTAAATCAAAAAAGGATTGTCAAAAAGCAAAAAGGATATAATTTTGAAATAAAATGGAGTATCACTAAATTTTTTAAAGAGAGATACTGTTAACAATCCAGTAAATATCTTTTTACACTCCAGTTTACTAACGACAATTTTAACCTTAATTAAATTTACTAACAAGGACAAAAAAATTCTAAATACACTACAAACCAATTTTTAGAATCCAACCTTATTTTTCTTCCTTTTTAATGTTTTACACATACAGTTTTTTAGGGGTGCAAATATCGTCACTCTTCTAATAAATTAGTATTGTAGATTGGGTAGCATTTTCGTATTTGGGTTGTATAGAGAAGCCAAAATAGGGCTGAAACTTTACGTGCCTCTACAGATAGCAAACTGTGTCAAAATTGCTATTATAATATGTTTTTGGAAAACCCGAGTTGAGCCCTACAATTATTACCATAATGGGCTGCAGCAGGCCCAAATTTTGCCGTTTTGATAATTGTTCAATAACTTTTGTTTTCTTGTGTGAGTTCTAGAGTTTTTTTCCTTTTTCTTTTAGAAGATTTGAGATCTTTTTCATTTGGGATTCTTTCCCGTTTGATTTAGGAGTTTCAGAGATCTATTTTGTTTAGGAAATTAGGAAATACTAAATCTTGGTGGAATCAGATTTCTTTTGCTATTTCTAGCCAATTTGGTATTGCTATAACCTTTATAATAATCATTGTTAACTATGCTGAAGGAATAATCAGATGTGAACAGTATACATATGTTTGGTAATTTTATTACAAAAGTGCTAAGATTAGTTACAATGACTAAAATATATATCATTTTAGAACCCTATTTCATTTTTTCCATTAATTATATATATTAAATCTATATTTGAGTACAATATTTAAATTAGAAAATAAAATCCATAAGAACAATAAACAAATTTGAAAAAAATTTATAAATCAAATCAATATTTAAATAAAATATTTAATTTTGAGATGAAATAAGGTATATAAATGATTTTAACTTTATTTAATAAGGATAATAATAATATTTTAAAAGATTCATTAAATGATGAAATAGATTATTCTATAATCACTTTCAAAAAGTAACCCTCCACCTCCTTCTCAAAATCACTATCAAAACTTGTCAAATTATCAATTAATCACTTTTGAAATTTTTACCAAACATCACTTTACGTCAAATTTACAAAATAATCTGATTTTAATTTTTCAAAAGCAATGTCAAACCGACCTTTATGTAGGTTTGATTTTAGTTTTGATTCGGACTTTAATGAATAAATTTTCTTTTGAGTTTTTGCTCAACTATCGCTCTTTGTCCTGGTATTATGTGGAATCAACAGGGATTAAGTGTGCAATAATCAGTTTTCAAAAGCAAGCTCAATCAACTTCTCAAAAGATGATTAGTGGAGAAGCAAATTATGAAATATACATCTCTAAGTCGAAGGATTATAAAAGGGTATATTTAACAAATTTGCTGCATTTGTTTTCACACAGGTACGAATTATACGACTACTTTTCATTTCTATCTTTTTGTTTAGAGTTAATAGTCTTTTGATATTTTTTATAGCATTGATTGGACATCGTCAATGCTGAACTGTACTTGAGTGAGAATAGCAATCTCTAAGTCTACTTGGAATCTATTTGGAGATTATTGGAACGAACACCATTGGGGAAATTAGTGGGTTCTTATCATTTTAAAAGAGACTTAAAGAGTTAAAGTACATTGACATGTGTTTCCTACCTAATTAAATAATGCTACTTGTATTTCCTTAATCGTATATTTTCGAACCACCTTACATTCCCAAGTCCATAAGAAAATGAATTTGTCACTTAGATTTTGTTATCATATTATATTTCTATCCAGCCACGTGAACAAGCTAGAACCATCCATCCCACAGGTAAGATCTAAATGATCTAAATTTAGAAAAAGAACGAAAAAAAATTCAACCTTTAAAAGAAATCTGGTAAAAATAATAAGCTTGAACATCTGGGAGAAGCAAATTTACCAGAGGAAGAGTTTGAGATCAAAGTAATACAGAAAAGGTATTAAACTCAAACTTTGGAAGATCTGAACAAAATATACATACAACTTTGGAAGATCTGAAAAAATAAATAAATAAACTAAAAACTTTGGAAGCTAGATACAGAAGAAAATATATTAAACTAAAGGGAAATAAATAATACAAATTGATACAAATCATAGTTGTATGTATATTAGGTCATTTATTGTATATGGTTGATTAAAATTTAATTGATTTATTATTTTGTTGATTCTGGAATCAATGCGTGCAACTATGCAAGTAAGGTATTGATTGAATCTTTGAATGAAAAGGATAATGAAAACAACCGGTTTTTTTCGTTTTTTTAGGCTGACACTATTATTTGTAAAAGATATTATCTTGATTTCACATCAACGGTCCAGATTTTATGGCAGTTGGATTTGTAAAGAAACTCGGTCAAAGCCAGGACTGGTTTTGACAAGGTTGTTGATGCAGTAGCTTTTGACCAATATTAGAGTGAGAAAGTGGGATTCAAATTACCTATCAAAATCCAATTCGTGTCTAACCAATAAAATTGGACCATGTGTACACAATCATTTACATTTAATTATTTAAAAAAAAAACATATACACAAGGTCCAATTTGGTTGGTTGGATACAAATTGTGACACCATTTTTTAACAAGTTATTTGAATATGAGAAAGTGTTTTTGAAAAGAAAAGGCATAATTCAATACTACTCGGTACATTGCACAATATTATCCAAAATTATGGTGAAAAGACTTAGAGTATCTCTAATGGTATAAGCAAATTTGGATCCTCAAAAGTTGAAATTGATGATTGTGTAGTCCACAACGGTACATTAGCCAATCAGGGTTAAAAAATTAAATTAAAAATTAAAAATTAAAAAAATTAAAAAAAAAAACTATAAAAGACAAGAAAAGGTACAAGATATGGGTATTGATCTATTTGTAATGAAGAGACGAATTTTACCTTATTGAAATTGTTGGGATCGAAATATTGATGAGATACATAAGTGATCATAGTAAAAAAGAGAGAAAAAAAAAAAAAAAGCCACAAATGAGAGAGAGAATAAATTACAACAGCGGTTATTTTGGATTAAGTTTGAATTTAATTGATTGAAAGTCAATCTTCAAATTTGATTATTGAAGAAGTCATTTGATTATTGATCAAAGTTATTGCTAAATTTTAGTGACTCTATTGGACAATATTTAATTTGGGATAAATAATCAAATTTTGATTAGTCTTATACTTTTAAGGATACCATTAGAGATGCTCTTAGCATCTCCAACCACTCTTCAAAATGAAGATTGGTTTTGGTTCTACAAAATTGAAGATCCAATTTTGGATCTTCATTTCACTGTTCCATTAAAATAATATTATTTTTCTTCTCATCTTCTTTTTCACATTTTTAATTAAACTCAATTAATTATATATAATTTTTAATTTATAAATGTAAGCAGTATAAAAAATATACCATTAGAAATATTTGGTTGAGATCTTTCAACTGAGTATAATATTGACTATATTTTAATTACTTTTTTAATTTAAAAATTTTTATTAATGAACTAATAGGTATTTTAATTCAAAACAAATGTTTTTAAATCATCAATTTTTATATTTAATTAACATATATCATAATAATTAACTCAAAATAATTCAGTAAAACCAAATAATAACATTAACATTCTTAAATTAAAATATTACAATGGAAAAAAAAAAAAAAAGTACATTGAAAATGAAAATAAAACCAATAAAAATAACAATGAAACTTAAAAGTTAACACTAGTATTACAATAAGTCATCTCTACTCCAACCATAGTAATTTGGAAACCAATCAAAACTACTAAAATTACCCGATGACCCACCTTGAAATTGCCCAGAACTAATAAAATTGCCATGGATAATGTTAGCGGATGATCTTTGTTTATCAAAATCATTACATGTAAAAATAGTTAGGTGTGACAAATTATTAAAAAGATTAGAAAATTTTAGATGTAATAAAAGTGAGTAAATTATTATCTGATAAGATAATGTAGAGAAAACAATTTTATTAAAGAAAGTTTGAAATATTATTTATAAAGTAAAATAATAATATTTTATTATTTAGAAATTCTAAAATGAAGAATGGTTGGAGTAGTAAAATGATAGAGATAGAATATTCTATTTTCAGACTTCAAATTGAAGACTGGTTGGAGATGGCCTTAAAGATATAATATTCAACTAATGTCCTTAATTGTACAAACTACCCCTACTGTTAGTCAACGTCTGTAAAAAATAACTGTTTACTAGAATTTACAAGGGTAAAATCGTCATTTGATACAAGCTATTTAAAATGTTTTATGAGAGTTTCTCCTTACAACCCAACGTTTTTCATTTTTGCACTTGACTTCTAAGGACACTTCATTTTTAAAATTTAAATTTAAAAAAATTCAAAAGACACTTTCTTGTTTTCAAATTTATCTCTTTTATTTTTTGGCACTCCTATTCTAAAGACACTCCATCCATTTTAAATTTTATTTTTCTAAAGATACTCCATTTTATTTTAATATTACCCATTTTAAATACTTTTCTTTAGAAAATCTAAAACGGGAAATGAAAAAGAGATGTGAAGAAATAAAATAAAAATAAAACAGTGATGATAATGATGGAGGGTTTGAATAAGATATTTTAAGGTTTGTAAAACAGGAAGGAAAAAAAAACTTGTTTTATTAGGGTTTGGAGTGTCTTTAGAACTTTATTGTTTTGTTTAGTAATTTTAATTCAAGTTAAAATTATCATTAACCAAAAAAAAATTAAAATGTAATGTAAATAGATAATTAATGAATTGTTAATAACATTTCTCTATTTTATAAAAAATAAAGGGGTATTATCATTTGGGTACATATATTTATTCGAATTATCTGTTTTTTTTTTTTTTTTTAACCATTGTCCATTTTTCACTAGCTTGAATGGAAAATGTCATTCCTAATTGGAAATCTCTAACTATTTTTAGTAGAATGATTGACTTTCTCATACCAACGAGGTTGAATCCAAATTCTTCCCAAACCCTCATTCTCAATCCAATTGTAATTCTGTGGTAAGAATTCAATCAATTGTAATCTTCTCACATTCACGTAATTTAAGTCGTGTCCTATCCTTAGGAATCCTAAATCATAATAGTTATTATTATTTGATCATGCATTGTTTGCATGAATAAAGTTATTATAATTCAATATTATTTTAAATAGTTTTAAGCCATCATTTTACATGATTTTGAAAATTATGATACATAGTCATACATTACGCATGAATTGATTAGGTTGAGTTATTAAATTCCATTAAAATGAACTTGAGTTATTTAAAGTTTTAAATCAACAAAACAATGATAAAGTTGGAGAAATGACAATAAAAATTTCTTTTTTTCTTTTTCGAGAATTTGGAGGAAACTAAATAGGTAGAATTTTGAAATATGTTGCTCAAAAAGGTTTCGATGTGAGTTAAAATATGTTTAGAAACCGAAAAAGAAGATTTGGTTGTTGACATCAATATTATGCCTATATGTATAACAATACCAATTGCAGTTTTGAATGATTTATCTTTTTCATGTATTAGGATACTTGAGTCTACAAATATTGTGTTCCATAAACCATGGAAAAAGTAGTGAAAACTTTTTCTATATGTATTAGGTTGTGATGAAACTTCTTTTAGAAGCTTTGGGTTACTCTTTTTTTTTTTTTTTTTACTCATATATTTTTGCTTGTAAATAGGATGATCACAATGTAGCATAAGCTAGTTTTAGTAACATACTTGTCCAATGGAAATTTATCAACGTATTTGACTACTTCGTGGTTATTAAACCACCAATTTATACAAACAGCTCGCAAATAGATTTGATTAAAATCGAGATATCGAAAGTGAGATTCAACCATGATAGACTTGCAACATTCTGCTTCTCATTCTTCATTAGGCCGGCTTTTATAGAATTGTAGTGAATAATATTGTGAGAGCATCTCATGTAGTCATGTTTAGATTAGCAGTAGATACACTAAATCATGTAAAAGAGTAACCTAATTTTATTAGGAAATAACATAATATCTATTTATTTATTTATTTTTAATATTCATTAATTTATTTAGGCATGTAAAGTAACGTAATTTTAGGGTAGATCAAAATTATTCAAATTTTATAATATTTATTTATTTTTAATGTTCATTTGTTCATGTCAACATGAAATTAACACATTTTTGTTGTCATGATTCTTTTGTTTAATTTGTGTATGCTTTGCAAGTCTTCCATGCCTCCTGGAAATTTCTAACTATTTATCGAAAGGTTGGCTCTATTGCCACCCAACAAAGTTCTCTCCACATCCATAATTTAAATTTTTATTATTAAAATCTTCATTTAGTGGTTGTTTGTTTTTCCCACTAAAAACTTAATGGGTCTTAATTGAAATTATTAAGGTTTTTTTTTTTTTTTTGAAGTGGTCAAACAATTTAAAAATACCAAAAAACAACTTAAAATAAAAAGTAACAAATCTTGACTTTTAACTTAATTTCAAATCACTAGATTGCATTTAATATATTTTATTCCAAGGTTATATATCCATCCAAAGATAACATATTTCCAATTTTATTATAATTTTATATTATACAAATTTATTTCTTTTAGAATAATGGTGCCCAAAATATTTGCCCAAGTGATATGGTGTGTGAATTATCAAGATTTTGTAAATCATGAGATTATGGTGTAAGTGATAGGATCTTCACAACTCACATGCCATTTCATTTGAGTATGATTTTGGGTAGCATGATGTAAATCTTGAGATTATGATGATTTAGTTGTTTGTATTATATAAAATGAAAATACATAACAATTAATAGTAACATGGGTATAAATATCAAATTAGTTTTTGCCGAATATCGTTTTCAACCATTGCTACCAAACGCGTTTTTGAATTCAAAAAATCCAAAAATCAGTTTTTAAAAACTTCAGATTACAAGAAAACAAAAACTGAAAAACAAAAACGTTACCAAACGGCCACTAATAGTAACATGAGTATAAATATCACATTACTTGTTTTTAAACCATTTTGTCTTTAAAAAACAAAACAAGTTGACACTCTATTCATAATAATAATAATAATAATAATAATAATAATAATAAACCTTTACTTATGTTCAATACTTATGATTAACCCTTTTTTTTAAATAAAAATTTATCATATTTATCATTTTTTTAAATAAAAAATAATAATTATTTATCATATCTTATTCATGAATAATATCTAATTATCATTATTACATAAAAATGGTTTAGGATTTATCTGCATTCTTGTGGTCAAGTCGTCAAATTCCATTTCGGGACTGATTTCAGTTCCAGCAGTTCCAGCGGAAACGACTGAAGAACCAAAACAGTAGTTAAAAATGGCCGAACAAGTGCTCAAAGCAGAATCAGATTGAACAATAATAACCACATACACTTGAGTATGATTCTTCTTCTTCTGCTTGTGTTGTTATGATTGTAAAAAAAAAATTGTGTAGTTTGATCGAATATATTAGATGTGGATCGTATCTTCTTATTTTTATTGAAAATTTACATTATAATAATATAAGTCATCTTTTAACTTTCTCTCCAGCTAGTAATTATCAAATATACTCAAGTCATCAATTGCTAATAACAACACATAAAAATTTCTGTGCAAAAACCTGAGATGCGAAGGATGAGCTTGGACCTGGCCAATGAAATGATTTCATTTTCTTTCTTCTGTTCTGTATTGTTGAACTTGATCTTCTTGAAGTTCCTCGTCTGTGACTTGTATGTTCTCTGTATTACTGCAGTAACCACAAGACAACTATGTAAGATCCAAACAAACCAAAAAGAAAACAATGTAAAAAGATTCAAGATTAAAGGTTAATCATACCCCTCATATATACCTTACTTTGTGTATAGACGACCACATGAACCGCAATGATCACAAAGAGCTTATCTTTCATCTTCTCAACAAACCTGAAATAGGCATGTCTCCAGGATGTTTTAATCTTCAAAGTCCCGCAGACAGCCCAAAATCCTGCGATGAATCCCAGTGCCATTCTAACGTAGAACCAAAACCTTTCTGACCCATCTTCATTCCTGTCTTCTGGATCGATATCCCTGGGCCTTGATGAGCAGTTTGTAGTCAATGGAGCACCACAATGGATGGATCATTCCATGTATTGAATTGATTGCCTGAAGGAATTTGGCCTGACAGGTTATTATGAGACAAATTCAAGTGGCTTAAAAAGGTCATAGAAGACATGCTTGGAGGAATTGACCCAGAAAGATGATTAGATGAGAGATCAAGAGTTTCTAACTGTCTCAAGCTTCCAATATTCTCCGGAATCTTCCCCGTCAGTTGATTCCATGATAGAAGGTATTTAAGGCTGAGAGATTTGATATTTCTTCTGGCATCTCACCCATCAAACTATTACCAGAGAGATCTATGACCTTAAGAAGAAAAATTATCGATGTGTATTCATTTCATCTTCCTTTTGATTACAACAATTTCAAAATGCTCCGAGAAATCTATAATCTTGATGGATTGAAATGGTTCAATGTAAAACCCCTCTTTTCTGAAACCTTCCATATTGCCCAAACATTTAGGGATGTGACCGGAAAAATTATATTGCGCAAGGTCTAAGATCTGAAGATAGGGTAATTGACATAGCTGTTCTGGAATATTTCCAGTCAACTTGTTAGCTCGTAGTCCTATACATGACACATACAAGAGGCCATCTGTAATCGGTACAGGAGTACGTACAGGAACCTGAAAGAGCTTGTCTTTCACGTCATCCACGAACCTGAAATAGGCGTGTCTCCAGGATTTTTTAACCAACAAAGTGCTGCAAACACCCCAAAATCCAACAATGAATCCTAGTGCCACGTTAACATAGAACCAAAACTTTTCGGATCCACCTTCATCTTCCCCTTCTTCATTCTTGTCTATGGGATCCCCAAGGCCTGATGAGCAGTTGGTTGTCAATGGAGGACCGCAAAGGCAAGGGTTACCCGCATAAATGGATGGATCATTCCAGGTGTTAAACTGATTGCCTGAAGGAATTTGTCCCGATAGGTTGTTATGAGACAAGTTCAAGTGACTCAAAAAGGTCATCAAAGACATGCTTGGAGGAACGGAACCAGAAAGATGATTACTTGAGAGATCAACAGTTTCTAACTGATTCAAGTTTCCAATGCTCTCTGGTATCTTCCCTGTGAGCTGGTTCTATGATAGACTTAGGACATTCAAGACTGGTAGATTTGTTATTTCTTCTGGTATCTCACCCATTAAAAATGTTGACGTATATTCATTTCGACCGCCTTTCACAACTATCTCAACATGCTTTGAGAATTATATTTTCCAAGTGAGAGGTATGGGTTCGAACTTGGAAGTACAACCCATACCTATATATTTCATACCTTTCAAACCGCCCATACATTTGGGGATAGGACCAGACAAATGATTAAGTGTAAGGTCCAGGATTTGGAGATATGGTAATTGACATAGTTGTCCAGGAATGTTTCTAGTTAAGTTGTTGGCTCTCAGACCTAAATACGACAGAGAACAAAGGCTACGCGTAATGGGTATGTGCCCAAAAAAAATTGTTTTCTCCAAGATCAAGTCCATACAAGCTTGTACTGCAATTCTGCAATGATATGTAGAGCTCCCCAGAAAGATTGTTACTGCTTAGTCTATTTGAACTCAAATCTAACCTCAACAAGGCACTGTTAGTGCACCCAGACAAAGCATCCATGAACTCTTTTATTTCACCGGTCATATCATTATATGAAAGATCCAAAGAAAGAAAGTTACAAAGGTTCTCCCATCAAACCTTGGGGAAAGAACCTGAAAGTCCACTACGAGAAAGATCAACAGTCACAAGAGTACTTATATTGAATAACCATTGAGGTATTGGAGAGCCGAAGTTGATACAGGAGAGATAGAGGGAGCAAAGTGAAGTGAAATTGACATATGGAAGAAACTGAGGGATAATTAGAAGTTCACAGCCAGACATAAACAACTATTCAAGTGAAGGAAGCATATTCACATCTTGCAGCCAAGTGTTTGTTAGCTTACTAAGGTTCATACCACTAAAGTCAAGGTACTGCAAGGAAGAGAAACCAGAGAGCCAGTTTAAGTTTGAGACCCGTAACTGATCTGAATATGTAGAGAGGTCAAGATAGCGCAAGTTTGGTAGATTCCCCACACTAGTGGGAACACTTCCACTGAAGGACGCTAGGGACAGGTCCAGATACTTCAAATTCTTGAGTGAATCTATAAAATATGGGATTGGAGATCCTAAGAAATTGTTATAGCTGAGATCCAAGTAAGTTAAATATGTCAAGTTAAACAAAGAAGGATTTAGCGTACCAAGCAAGCATGATTTATTGTAAGTTGCTGCTTCATTTTCTTGAACAGATTCACAGTAGACCGGAGCTTGGAGGTCAAGCCTTACAACGTTGAATGTCTTGTTGCAGCAGCCGACACCAACCCAAGAAGAAAGTAAACCTGAAGGATCTTTAAGTCCTTGTTTGAATTGAAGCAAAGCTTCCCTGTCCTTCTCAATGCAACCGATTCTGAAATTCCCGACACCAGAATAGGAATTCAAGGCTTCAAGGAATGGAGATTCGATTAAGAAAAGAAGGAAAACAAGAAAAAGAAATCAAAAGGTAGAGTTCCCACTAGCCATTTCTGTTTTCAAGTTATTGTAGGCGTACAGCGTACTTAGCTAGCATAAAATTCTGAGATAAGAATTCGCATATAGTATGTTTCAAAAAACTCAATCTGCTAAGGTTCCATTCCATCATATATTTTACTTCAGATTGGTATTTTAATGTGGCCATTTTTTCAAGTGAATGCTATCAAAGCAGTGCATAAGTCAATGATAAAAAAGTGAAAATGAGGAAACACAGAAATTTCATACTTTGTTTCAAGTCCTGCATAATTTTTTGAAAACCTGCAAGTCATCCACATTATGACTTTGAAACAAAATTATAGAACGGTTTCAATAAAAGAAAAAGAAAAAACCATCAAAACAGAGGAGCCTGGCCAATGGAAAATGAATTCATCTTCTGTCCTGTATTCTTCACGTTGATCTTCCAAAAGTTCATTGTTCCTTTGTCATGCACTTGTAATGTTTACAATATTACTGCAGGGAACACACAACTACTGATTCAAGACACAAACAAAGCAGAAAGAAAACAATTTACAAGCTTATAGGTTACTTTTATCTTTTGACATCTGCATACCTTCTTGTATAGACGACCCACATGAACCGCAATGATCACATAGAACTTATCTTTCATCTCATCCACAAACCTGAAATAAGCATGTCTCCAGGATTCTTTAATAATCAAAGTGCCACAGACAGCCCAAAAACTTACAATGAATCCAAGTGCCATGCTAACATAGAACCAAAACTTTTCAGATTTATCTTCATCATCCACTTTGTTGTTATCTTCTGGATCATCGTGACCTGATGAGCAGTCTGTTGTCAATGGAGGACCACAAAGGTATAAGTTACCCTCATAAATGGATGGATCATTCCAGGTATCAAATTGATTGCTTGAAAGAATTTTTCCTGACAGATTATTATAAGACAAGTTCAAGTGACTTAAAAAGGTCATAGAAG
Source organism: Acer saccharum (assembly GCA_030490815.1). NCBI lineage: Eukaryota > Viridiplantae > Streptophyta > Magnoliopsida > Sapindales > Sapindaceae > Acer > Acer saccharum. Next base: position 52,286,339 of record CM059867.1, read on the forward strand.
ACATGCTTGGAGGAATCGGGCCTGAAAGATGGTTACATGAGAGGTCAAAAGTTTCCAACCGTTGCAAGCTTCCAATATTCTCTGGTATCTTTCCTTTTAGTTGGTTCCATGATAGATTCAAGGCATGCAATACTGTGAGGCTTGTTATCTCTTCTGGTATCTCTCCAATTAAGTTATTGCTTGAGAGGTCGATGATATTGAGAAGTGAGTTTATCTTCCTATATTCATTCTGTCTTCCTTTCACAACAAACTCTGCATGCAAGGTGAATTCTATTTGTTCAATTGAGGGCAGTACTGAAGAGTAATATCTTGTATATTTCATAGCTTTCAAATTGCTAATACATGTAGGGATGCCCCCTGACAAGTTATTATGTGCCAAGTCTAAGATGTGCAGAACAGGGAATCCACATAGTTCTTCGGGAATGTTTCCGGTTAACATGTTGGCTCGAAGTCCTAAATATGACACATTGATGAGCTTTTCTGCAATTGGCCTTATGGTCCCAAAGAATCCATTTTCTCCAAGATCAAGTGATATCAAACGTGTACAATCTTGCAAAGATGCAGATAGCTCCCCTGAAAGATTGTTACTTCTCAGTCTCAAGCAAATAAGTGAAGGTAGTGAGCATATAGAGCTTGGAATGCCTCCGGATAGTCTGTTTTTTGACAAGTCTATAACCCTCAGTTTGTCTAAACCCTGCCAGATTGATGGGATTTCTCCTGATAGATGATTGTTTGATAAGTCAAGGAAGGACAAATTCCTCATTTTACTGATGGATGGTGGAATGCTGCCATTTAGAAGGTTACTAGAGAGATCTAGGTTTTCAATTATTGACATTCTGTGGCCAATGTCAACAGGAATTGGTCCAGTAAGTCGATTGTTTCTCAATGAGAGATTTGTCACATTTGACCATAGTGGGAGTGAACCCTCCAAACGGTTGAATCCCAAATCAATCCATGCATCAACACGAACATTTATCGACTTGGGAAGCTCTCCTCGTATCTGGTTATCAGAAAGATCCAACCACTGTGCTTGTGGTAATAATCTCCAAAACCAACCAGGTATGGTGTCTAAAAGGCCATCGTTCGAAAGAGTCAATCGAGAAATACCTACTTGACTTTCAAGCCAAGAAGGAAATGATGGACCCAATTGACAATCTCCAATTGCAAGTGTAGATAGACTGAAGGGAGCAACCCAATCATGGCTCACATTGAAAACCAAGGATTTGTTTGTGGATGATAAGTAAAGGAAAGTTAATCCTGAAAGGTTACGGAAATGATTTTCAGTGATAACACCTTTCCAGGAATTCCCATACAGGTTCAAAGTAAATAACTCAGAAAGCTGTCCAATATCTTCAGGAATCATCCCATACATCAAGTTGAAAGATAAATCCAGGTTGCTCAAAAGCGATAAATTTCCTAATCTCGGAAGTGAACCAAAGAAGAATTGTGGGAGAGATCAAGGTGCTCCAAGTTTGACAGATTCCCAAGACTCGAGGGAACCATTCCAGTGAAGGAGGCTTGGGAGAGATCAAGGTACCTCAAATTCTTAAGTGAACCTATAAACTCTGGAATCGGATTTCTATGGAAATTGTTGCCGCTAAGGTCCAGGTGATTCAAAAACGTCAAATTAAGCAGAGAAGGATTTAACTTACCAAACAAGCATGGTTTACTGTAATGTGCTGCTTTATTTTCTTGATACGAATCACAGACCGAACCTTTGAGTTCAAGCGACACAACCTGGCCAGTCTGGTTGCTGCAGTTGACACCAACCCAGTTGCAGCAGTCATCACCAACCCAAGAAGAGAGCCAACCTGAAGGATCTTCAAGACCACCTTTGAATTGAAGCAGAGCTTCCCTCTCCTTCTCAAAACAACTGATATTGAAATCCACAGTAGCTGGAGAATTGGACCTTACAGCTTCAAGGAACTTAGATTTAGTTAACAAAACAAGAATAACAAGTACAAGAAGTTCAAAGCTGGAATTTCTGGTAGCCATTTCTGTTTAGAATAGATTTCAGACAGACAGATCAATACTGGTCATTAACATGAAGGATTGACTTGTTCTTGTTCACTTCATTTATTAAATACAACTTTCATCTGTAATTTACAACATTCTCGTAAAATATATATCTGACAATGAACAATTAAACTTTTATAAAGATTGGTTGGATTTCATGAATTTGACTCAGCAGGGTCCTGATTTTTATTATTCTTTTCTTTGACTAACTAAAAAGCTGGCACGTAGCATACATCGATTCTCAATAGAAATTTCATGCTAATTTATAGTCAACTCAATCTGCTAAGTGTTAAGGAACCATCACAGGTTCTGCTTCTGATTATTGCTTTGATATAGCATATTTTTATCGAAAGCTATCAACCACCCCTACAAATCGAACAGTTCATAAATGAACACCAACATATCGGGAGTTTGTTGGGACTTACTGAGAAAATGCTCACAGTGAAACTCGAACAAATTTGAACACTCATCGGTGTAAGTGTAAAGGACTTAACATCGAGCTAATCTCATCTCGTTTTTATTTATTTATTACAAATTGATTTTGCAACTATACAAAACTGAGATTCTGGACTAGAGAAGGCCTCAAATGTTCATTCTTGTTTAAGTTTTGTCTAATACATGTCCAGTGATATTTGTTATAAGCAACTACCATGGGCTTTTTTCACAACATAACGGTCGTGATTTTGGACATCAAGTGCTGGTTGACCAAGACATGACCTTGGCAATAAGTTTCGTGAAAACCAAAGGTGAGGGCAGTGGCTATGGAGAGGATTGGGCTGTTCGACTTGGTGTACAAAATGAGGAGTAAGTAGCCTCATAATATGCAGTTTAGTATCCGCTCTCTCAGTGCTTACAATGTGTTTAATTTGCTTTATGTACCAAACCCATATATGGGCCGTAGCGGGTCTGGGTTGAGTTTTTCTAAAATTGAGCCCAAACCCATATATGTGGGAGGAGTATCGATTAGATAATTAGATTGTCTAATCATTAGAGGCATTTTTGTACATTACTTAGGTGGTGTTTGTTTTTTTTTATCTAATGTCTTGTTTTTTTATTTAATGTCTTATAAGACCTTAATTTTTTTTAGATATATAGATAATTTTTACAAATTAAAATACTATGATATATATATTTATATATATATATATATATATATATATATTAGACAACTGTTGCCCCCTTGGAGTTGGTTAGGTTGCGTTAAAGTTAATTCAAAATTGAGAATTTATTCAAAATTGATTTTTAGGGTTTTATTATGTATGGATAAAATTGTAAATCTATGAATGGTAATAGGATATTTATGAAAATTTATTAAAAGACTCTACTGTATTATTTTTTCAATAAAACCTTTTCTATTAGGCATATATATATTAAAATAAGATATAAATTGTAAAAACAAACAAACTGATTTATTATTTTATTTTAATTTAATATATAAGAGGCAGTAAATCTTATAGTGGAAAAAAACAAATAGCCTCTTACTCTTGAACCTTGCTTGTTGGTTGGTCTATGCTATTCACCCTCCATATATATTACTACAAAGTGCCGCAAACAGCCCAAAATCCTACAATGAATCCCACGGCCATGCCGACATACAACCAGAATTTTTCAGACACATCTTCATCTTCTTCACCTTCTTCCACTTCTTCATTCTTGTCTTTGGTGTCACCAGGGCCTGATGAGCAGTTGGTTGTCAATGGATGACCACAAAGGTGTTGGTTACCCTCGTAAATGGATGGATCGTTGAAGGTCTGGAACTGATTGGTTGTTGGAATTGGTCCTGATTGGTTGTTATATGACAAATTCAACCGGTTCAGAAAAGTCATAGAAGACATGCTTGGAGGAATTGAGCCTGAAAGATGGTTGCCTGGGAGATCAAGAATTTCCAGCTGTTGCAAGCTTTGAATATTCTCCGGTATCTTCCCTGTCAGTTTGTTCCAGGATAGATTCAGAGAATTCAAAGCTGAGAGATTTGTTATCACTTTTGGTATCTCTCCTGACAAGTTGTTGCTTGAGAGATCAATGACTTTAAGAAGTGGAATTGTGCTTGTGTATTCATTCTCTCTTCCTTTCCAAATCACCGCCACATGCTCTGGGAATGATCTTTGCTTCATTGAAGGTCGTGATTCATCGATAGTTCCCGTAAATTTCAAAGCTTCCAAGTTACCAAGACATTTAGGAATATACCCAGACAAATTATTATGGGCAAGGTCCAAGATGTGGAGATCAGGAAATTGACATAACTGTTCAGGAATGTTTCCTGTTAACCTGTTGGCTCGAAGTTTTAAACATGACAGATTGAATAGGTTTTCTACAATTGGCTGTATGGTCCCAAAGAAATTATTTTCTCCAAGATCAAGAAAATACAAACCTTTGCAATCCTGCAAGGACACAGAGAGCTCCTCCGAAAGATTGTTACTGCTCAGTTTCAACCTAACAAGCGAAGGTAATGAGCATATAGAGCTTGGAATACCTCCTGAGAAATTGTTGCTCGACAGGTCTACGTCCCTTAATTGATCTAAATTGTGCCAATTGAAAGGGATTTCACCAGATATATAATTATGTGATAAGTCGAGAAACCGCAGATTTCTCATCTCACCCATAGATGCAGGAATGCTACCAGTTATCAGGTTTCTAGAAAGACCTAGATTTTTCCAACACAGACATTTCATGGCCAATGTTTAAGGGAATCTCTCCACTAAGTGAATTGTTCCTTAATGATAGCAATTTTACATTTTTCCAGAGTGGAATTGAACCCTCCAAAAGATTAGAACTCAAAACAATGAATAAAACATCTTGAACATTTATTGACCTGGGAAGTTTTCCTCCGAATTGATTATTAGAAAGATCCAACCAGTCTAAACGCGGTGACAATGATCTCCAAAACCAATCAGGTATATCATCTGAAATGTCAACGTTTGAGAGTATTAATGTATCAACATGTATTAGAGTTCTAACCCATGAAGGAAATGCAAGACCCAATTGGCAATCACTAATTGAAATGTCAATTAGACTTAAAGGAGCAATCTAATCGTGTCTCACATTGAAAACCAAAGATTTGCTTGTGTATAATAACTGAAGAGATCTTAATCTTGTGAGATTCTGTAAATGATTTTCAGTGACCACACCTTCCCATGAGTTCCCAGACAGATCCAATTCCACTAAATCTGTAAGTTAATTTGTCCAACAGTTTCAGGAATTGTCCCATTCATCTTGTTAAATGCTAGGTCGAGTGCAACTAAATGCGAAAAATTTCCTACAGACATTGGAAGTGCTCCTATGAATGAGTTTTCGCTTAGTCCAAGATATTCCAAATATTTGAAATGTCCCAAGGAAACAGGAATATTACCACCGAGTTTATTTGAAGAAAACTCTAAGGTCAGTAAGGTACTGTTATTGCATCCTGACAAAGCCTCTATGAACTCTGTTATTTCACCACTGATACCATTATATGAAAGATCTAAATTACACAAGTTGCACAGGTTTTCCTGCGTAACCCTGGGAATGGAACCTGAAAGTTCACAGCCAGAAAGCCCAATGGTCTTCAGGGTACTTATATTGAATAACCATTGAGGTATTGGAGAGCTGAAGTTGTTATCAGAGAGATCAAGGACAGAAAGTGAAGTAAAATTAATGGACGGAAGAGATTGCTGATAATTACGAAGTTACATCTGATTAAATACAACTCTCGAAGCATAGGAAGCATATTTACAACTTGCCGCCAATCTGCCTTGCTAAGGTTCACACTTTCTAAATTGAGGTATTGCAAGGTAGAGAGACCAGAGAGCCATTTTAAATCTGAGCTCCTTATGGAGAGCGAACTAAGACGAAGATATTGCAAGTTTGACAAATTTCCAAGACTAGGGGGAACCATTCCAATGAAGGAAGCATCCGAGAGGTCAAGGTGCCTCAGATTCTTGAGTGAACCGATAAAATTTGGAATTGGAATTCCCTGGAAATCGTTCCCGGAGAGAACAAGGACTGAAAGTGATGTAAAATTAACAAATGGAACAAACCGAGGGAAAGTACTCAGTTTACAAGAAGACAAATGCAATTCCCTAAGTGAAGGAAGCATATTTAAAACTTGTAGCCAATTATTTGATACGTACGGAGGTCCAAGCCTGTTAAATCAAGATATTGCAAGGAAGAGAGACTAGACAGACAGTTTAAATCTGAGACCCATAAGCCTGAGTACGAGTATGATAAGCTCGGGTACGAGTACATACCGACACCAAGGTACTGCAAGTTTGACAGATTTCCAAGATCAGAAGGAACCTTTCCAGTGAAGGACACAAAGGAGAGGTTAAGGTACCTCAAATTTCTGAGCGAAACTATAAACTCCGGGAACGGAATTCCTTGGAAATTGTTGTTGCTGAGGTCCAAGTAATTTAAATATGTCAAATTGAGCAAAGAAGGATTTAACGTACCAGACAAGCAGGACACGTTGTAATATGCTGCTTCACTTTCTTCAATAGAAGAACAATAATGCTCACTCTGACTTCTGAGGTCGAGCCTCGAAACATGGCCCATCAGGTTGTCGCAGCCAACACCAAGCCAGTTGCAGCAATCAACACCAACGCCCCAAGAAGAAAGCCGACCTGAAGGATCTCTAAGACCTTGTTTTAATTGAAGAAGAGCTTCCCTCTCCTTATTAATGCAACCCATGTTGAAATTCTCAGCATTGAAATTGAAAGATTTAGTTAACAAAACAAGGAAGAGAAGAACAAGAAGGTGATGCAGGGAATTCAAGCTAGCCATTTCTTTTTTCAAGGTATAGCTAGAGTGCTAGACACAATACCAATATGAATTTATATATAGATGTTAATTTTTTATTTTTGAAATCTAACATCAATTGAGTTACGGTCTGCTGTGCTGGGACCTGTGATGTGCTGCCCTATTTTGACCTCTACATCAGTCATAAAACATTTGCTAAGCTTGGAGGATAGATTTTTTTGTCAAGAACATCGTTTACTTCACGTAACATGATAAGAGTAACCAATCACGTCCTACTCACGCCACATGACATTATTTGGGTAGGACTAGCGTATCTAATATTTTTACTTCGGCTATATGAAATGACTGAAGATACCAAAAAAGTTTTATACAGTTAAAAATGATCACCGAACAAGTGCTCGAAGCAGGATTAGCTTGAACAACCACAGAAACATGAGTATGATTCTTCTTCTTCTTCTGTTTGTGTGGGTATGATTGTAAGAAATTTGTGTAGTTCGATCGAATATATTAGATGTTGTTGAGAAAATTGAATTTGTTGATTAAACGATTTAAACTGATCTATCTTCTTTTATTGAAATTTTACATTATATATAACTCATGCTAGTATTATCAAATATATAATATATTCAAGTCATCAATCGCTGCAACACATAAAACTTTATTTTCCTTTGATAATCAAACAGAAGACAGTGTCTAATTAATATGTAAATAGATACCACCGATACTTGTGGAAAAATCAAAGCTTCTTTTAGAGAAAAGGCCTAATGCATCACCACTTGAATATTACAAACCAATCTAACGTAACAACTACGGCAGACTCTGGAAGAGCCACCGTTCCTGTCAACGTATCTCTTTCTCTCACCATATTTGTAGTCTTGTTTTTGCTTTTTGATTATTCAAAGTCAAGCTGAGCATAAAACACAAACTATCAATTTAAAATGATCAAGAAATACATGTTTTTTTCTCCACCGAAATATCAGCTAAGAGATTCTAAGGCTGGGACTTAAAACATGCGATTTTCTTTATTCAAAAGTCATGTGAGTGAGCCAAAACAGTTATGTCTGATAATTGAAGTGTTAATCAAGAAAAAAATATCAATCACATACAGAGAACAGAGAGACAGAAAATTCAAGTGGTGTTGGCCAGGCAACTGCTGATATCTTCTTGGTAAGGTTTCTTAGTTGATAAGGCAACAACTCGTGGAAGTTTCTCCGATCACCGGAGTTTTACCACATATCTCGCTTTCTTTATTACTTACTATTGTTACATTCTTTATTGCATCCATATTTGCAGGTTTTCACCAACCTAAACTGTTGACTAGTTGACTGTTGAGAAATCATTGTCAACATATGCTTTCAGTGATTTCGGTTTCAAACCGAAATGATCAGGATACGACAAAATTTAGGTTCGGTCAGTGACTCAATCAGTATCCAGTATGATAGCAAACTGAGTTATAACCAAGGAACTTAATATCGGTATCGGTATCGGTATCAATATCGGGCTTCTAAATTTACGGATATTTCGGGGATATTATCGATATCGGTGGATATTCTGTTAAAAATAAAAAAAAATGATGGATATTTACATCTAAAGTTAGATTTTTTTTTGTGAAATTTTATGACAAACTTAAATAAGTAATTATACATCAAATGAATTATATTTCAACGATAAATTAGCATAGTTATGAGTTTATTATAAATTATAACATAAATAGAGTCTGTATATAATTTTTAAAATTGAGTATTTAATAGAATAATATTTTGTTTCACTTTTACAATATTATGTACAATATAAAGAGATTAAATATTTAATAAACAAAATTATTATTAAAATATATATAGTTCCACACTTCCAAGATTCTATCATAAATCATAATTCATACATAATAATACATTGCGTGTATGAAATTTAAAACCAAAATGAATTCCTTGTTGGCTCAAATACATAAGATACATTTATATCTTGATTCAAATAATAATTTTCCTAAGAAAACATGCTTGTATAGTTTTCAATGTAGTTATTAATATGCCACACGTATATTGCTTGATCTCTTCCAACTGTTCCATAAATTGGGTAGTTTGGATTTACCCAACTTGGTGGATATTTTATTGATTTGCATGCATAGGTATTGCAAATGGCATTTGTGAAGAAGGATAATCAAATATATTGCAGCCATAATAACTACCATAATATGGTACATGAGAACCTGAAATTGTCTGCGAAACACCCAAAGAACTATTTTCTGTGTCTATACTCATTGAGGAGAGGGTTATATTCAAAGAATCTTTATCAATTTGACTTGTTCCTCCATGTTGTCAACCACGATTTTGATCAAAATTACCTGCATGAGCATCCCAACTCGTCGCACTAGCATTCCAACCTGTTGCACCAGCATCCCAACCTCCAGCACGAACATCCCAACCTTGTTGCACTAGCATTCCAACCTCATGCACTATAATCCCAACCTCTTGCCTCATCCCCACCATCCCCATCATCTCCATCATATTTTCCTCCACTATTTACATCAAAGGTTTGTTGGTCATTGGAAAAGCTGGTAACAATAACTCCACGATCTACACCAACTTTTTCTCTAATCACTTGTTCAACATTTATTCTCATGTCTCGAGCATGAGAAGCAATATGTGAATCAGTATTTCCCTCATCATCATCCAAGGAGGCAGGTTTAACCCAATTAAAAATATGATTCTCATTATCGTCTCCTGCTTCAGCAACTACTTGAAGTAAATCCATAAAATCAAGTTCTCAATAATTTTACTATTGACTATTATGTTGGAAATTTTTATAAATTTGTTAATGCTTCTTCTAAAATAATTTTCAATCTAAATTATTTTAACAATAATTTAATTGTTTAGGATGAAATTTTTTTTTTTTTAATAATATGCAAAATATCCATGGACTTTCAGGGTGAAATTCATGAAATTTCGGGAATTTCGGGAATATCAGGAGATTTTTACGGATATTTCGAAATTGGTTGGATATTCTGTAGGATATTAGATATTTTTCTGTTTCGATATCGATCCCTCCAAAATATGGATATATCGGTGGATATTTCGGTGTATCTATCGATTTTAAGTTCCTTAGTTATAACTGAGCTAAACACACAAGTTTGATAAAGTTATAAGAAAAAAATGACAAGATCAATAATTTTATTAACTTTTTTTTTTTTTGAATTAACAATAATTTTTATTAACAAATACCAATTTCGGTGATTTCAGCAATTTTAGTTTCAAACTGAAAGGATTGAATTCGTCAAAATTTAGGTTCGGTTCATCACCGTAAAGTTAGGTTGCAAAACTAAGTTTGAACTCCACTAAAAACAAAAGGATATAAAGAAAAGGCTGCCCATCAAACAATTTTGATGGGTGTCTAATTTGTACGTATAAATGCGAACTTAACCATTAAATCTTCTACATAACTGTAAACTATCTCATCGCAAATTAGGTTTAAACCCAAAAACTCTTACATGAGTACAAAAGATCTCACGAATTAAGCTAATTGGGACCTAATTTTTCAAAACTTCCGATGACTGAAATGCTTTGAATTAATATTATTAAAATGATGGCATGTCTGTTTAATTAATATTAAAAAAAAAAAAAAATTAACTAAATTTAAAATTTTAGCTTTGGTTCAACTTTAAAAAATTAGAAGTAGAACTAAAGATTGAACGAGATTGGCATAAAAAAAATTCCAAATTTGCGTTGTCATAATCTTTCTGCATCCAGGTCAACGAGCTTGACTCATCTTGAAGCTTATTTGGATTTTTGGACCAAGCATGAAATTATGTGACAAAGAGATCATAAGAGAGGAAACAAGTAATCAGCCAACAAACCACTTATCCATAATCACAGAACAGCGAGAGATCAACAGATTGATAGAGGTTACACAAAGCAACCATCCATTTATTACATAATAACTTAATCAGAAGTAGAACATGTCAAACAGTATTATTCAAACATTAAAGCTGCAAATTTACTTCACTACAACATTTCACATGTTAAAATTACTTCTCTATCTAATTGTTGTCCCACCAGAACTTGGCCTGAAGAGATTTCACCACATTCTGATCCAACTGGAATGCTCTAGCCAGAACATCAGGATTGATGGGAGGATTAGACCCGAAAACGGCATTAGCGATGGTGGTGACACCAGGGTTCTGGCTGCTCAGAGCAGAAAAGGAAACTGCATTGGTTTTTCCAATATTGAATTGGAAGTGAATGAGCCCAAATGGGAACACAAACACATCTCCCTTGTTTAGGATTTTTGTGAAGAGTTTGTTGTCAGGGTTGGATGTCACAAAACCAACGTAGAGAGTGCCTTCCTGGACAAATATGATCTCGCTGGCTCGAGGGTGGTTGTGGGGCGGGTTTTGGCCATATGGCGCGTAGTCAGTGCGGGCTAAGAATAAACCGAGAGTATTGAGTCCTGGAATTTGGTCTACACTTACAGGAGTCACGGTGGAGCCAACCGGATTTGATGTGTTTCTGGGAATGTTGAACCCTGAAAAAAAAAAGTTGTCTGGTGTGGCAAGCTTTGGGTCCTGGCAGAACTTCCCATTCACAAACACTGCATGGAAGAAGTAAATATTAGTCACAGAATGTATTATTTCTTTTTTAGAGTAAATATACCAACTTTATTTTTATTTTAACTAACGGTGTGTTATTTTCTCTTGTAGTGAGCTCTTTACAACAACGAGAGAGCTGACCTCTTATTTAACTTTTATGTATATAAAAAGTTCAGTGAAAAGCAAATTTATGTATTGTTCATGAGATACCAAACATGTGCATTTGATAAAATTTGTACAAGTGAAGTGTCATTAAGAAAACCGTGCAAAACAAGCTACGGTGAAAAGTAAAGCAGAGGCGTAACATAAGCAAGTTAATTAGAGTCAGATTGATCAGGATATATGTAAATATACTGGCCTGGTCAGGTTAATTATACTAAAAAGCAAAGCTTATAGACATGAAGAAGCTTGAAAGGATATATATATATATATATATATATATATATATATAATATACTAGAAAGAGCACATACCACCATTCTTGTAGTCATCAATGGCTACACAGAAGTCCTGAAGAGGACTTGGGTCAGAGGCAGAGGCAAATGAGGAAGCCAAAGCCAAGACAACAAAAGCCACAAGTAACTGAACACCTTTCATTGTGATTAAGTTGTGTATTATCCAAGTATGGTTGCCTTGGTGAGGGGTGAGAAATGTTTCAAGGCAAAACAAGTCTATTTATAGATGGGAATTCATTGAACTAGTCTTTGCTTTTCTTCTACTCGAAGAAGATACTGAATTCTACTCGAAGAAGATATTGACATTAGCAAAGTCTTAATTGAATGGTTCTCTGTTGATAATTTGTGCAAATGAGTCATTCCTTAACAACTATAGACATTTGTCAATTAAATAATAATAATAAAAAAATTCTTCATATGTGCCGTCTTACATATATTATGAATCAGCTCATTAATATATTATGAATCATGGAATTGGCCGTCTTACATATATATTCTCATTGGGGTTGCTATAGTATTTAATTATCTTAGATTAATTATTACTCAAGCTCATGGAATGAAAAATCACACTGGCCGTTTTCCATGCAAATTAAACAAATTAAAGAGCATTACCGGTTCCACTTTCAACAGTATATTTTGGATATACTCGGAACATTTTCAGTTGGAGTCACTAGTGACTAGTGAGTAGTGATGGAAAGAGAATAAATCTCATATTGAATATATATATATATATATAAACACTGCTTGGGTGCTGACTGGTCAGCACCCAGTCATACTGACCAAATCAATAGTTGGTTGCCACGTAACCCAAAACAAGGAGAAAATGATAAAAAGTGAAAAAGTTTTAGCCAGTATGGCGGGGTGCTAACCGGTCAGCACCCAAGCTTTTTCTTATATGTATATATAAGAAGAAAGTTTTACATGCTAATTCAACCCACAATCCAATATATTAGTATTATATATTTTTTGTTTATAATGATCCAAGATAGAATTACTTTCAATTAATTAATTACATACAATGTTTCTGGCTTTGTCTGCTCTCATTTCATAAACTGGGATTGAAATCTTAAATTAAAAAGACTACTCCTAACTATTAGATACTAACCACGGTAGAATGTGTTTGGGTGGTAAAAGACATTTATTCATATCGATAATGAAAAATTCTTATGTAACGAATTTCTCTAACCAAGCACTATCCAAGTAAGAAATATTATATATAAGTATGATATCAACAACATGTGCTTACCGCAATCCTGACCACTAATTAATAATAATTTCTCTTAAGAGTTATGTTAAGGGTACATGTTATTATGTTAATATAACCAGATTATTAATGAAAAAAAAAATCTATATATTTATATATGATATTTCCCAATTTTTATTTATATACCCGATGCGATATGATGACTCGAAATTGGGATATTATTCGACTGCATGAGCATCCTTTATTATTATACCAACCCACATTGGATGATGGTATATCTTTCTCAAGTTTTGGGGGACCTTATTATGCATAACCATTATAGTTTATTGCTAAGATAAGGATTGAAATCAAGATCGAGAAGCTCTTTGTCCTTGTTTAATAATAATGACGTGTCGCAACATATATTTCAAAACTCAGCACAACTCAGATTAGCATAGGACCAGATCAAATTGAGTTTGTATTTGCTTGGTCCAACACTCATTATCACACCTACATTTGCTTAGTGCTTAGCTGACCTGCGTTGGTTTGTTGTGTTGTTTGTCTTTGGTCTTTGTTGACCTGTTTGCCTTATGGCTCAATATACTGATTGTTCAAAAAAAAAACACTTACTCGGGCCACTAAAAGTGAAATAAATAAATTACAACGTAGAAGACTTGGCTCTCCATTTGAGTCTGATGCAGTCTTTTGTTTAATTAAATCTGGTGTATATATTACGTTTTGAAAATGTCAAAAATAGAGAATGCTTCTTTTTTAATTATTTTTATTTTTATTTCTAGAAAATGTAGACTTTCGGTTAATTTATATTGTTCAAATCCAATCCAATGTCATGATCAGTATAAATTTTGCTTATGATTCAAATCGACCGGAGAAATTAACTTTGAATGGTTCACATTAGTATCGAGAAGTTCCAACATTCAACAACTTTAAAGAGCAGTAATTAATTAATTTATTATTTACTAATCTACACTTTAAAGTAAGAAAAAATACTCATGCACACGGATGAGAATGCATCCGATATACTTACCAAGCCGGTTACAAAGAAAAGTTTGAACATTGCTTGAGCTTGTTAAACCGGCCTTTGCTCTTGTTGAGTTTAGGTGGACACCTCACCACTTGAGGTGTGTGTGGAGATAAGGGAGTTTTTGTCGACTTGGAGGTGTTATAAAAACAGCGTTATCCAATGATTTCCAAGGGTTGATATTTCTTTTCGATAAGGTAGATATTGTTGATGTATGTTTCAAGAAACATGTACTTTGTATTTGTAATTAATAAAAAGCCTTTTATTATATAAGTTAGTTGTTAAGATAGTAGCCAGAAAATAGTTGTGAAAAGTTTAGCAGCATCTTGTCACACTTGTAAGTGTGTAATCACAATTTTTCATGGCATCCTGAAAGATTTAGACCTAGAGGAAGAGAGAAAGCTTGTGAGATAGAGGTAATCTCTTGTGCTTCTCATTCTCATTATCTAGTGAGATCGGTGTTGTGGTTTGATTACTCTTGGTTGATTGTGTATCGTTGTTGCTAGTATTACTTTCTTGTTCTTATGAGTCCATTCAAACAAGGTCTTGCAAGGTGTTTGTGGTAGTTAGCGTTTTTGCTTACAAGGAATTTGACGAAATTACCAAATGAACACTAGAAAGGGTGTTATTGCGCCCCAGCAACAACAACCTTACACGATGAACATTAATAAAACAACCTTATTCAACCTTACACGATTAACATTTTAGCAACCTTACACAAAAAAATAATCCAATAACCTTACATGATAAAAGTAAATCCTTCAACAATTAAAAAAAAAAAAAAAAAAGCATGATTTGTATTTTCAAAACTTTAAAAAAGAGTATTTTACTGTAGCTTTTTAACTTACCAATCTGACAGTTACCCGTGGCAAATGTGTCAAAAATCATTTTTCTTTGATTGTTTTGATCATTTATTAAAAAAAAGTGATGCTATTGACAATCCGCTAAATATCAATTTACACTTCATTTAATTTTTTTTTTTTTTATTATATAACAATTTTATCCTAATTAAAATTTCTAAAAAAGGCAAAGAAATTCTAAATACTGTACTACAAAACAATTTTGCTTGACTCCAATATCACTCTTTTTTTTTTTAATTTTCATTTTTATCTTTTTGGATTTTACAAACCCTACAACTTTTTTTTTTTTTAATATCATTAAAGTTTTATTTAATTTTGAAGTGATGGGAATGATTTACAAGAACAAACAAACAATTTTTTTAAAGAGATACTGTTAACAATCCAGTAAATATCTTTTTATACTCAAAATTTTTTTTATTAATGGCAATTTTTTCCTTAATTAAATTTACTAAAAAGGACATAAAAATTCTAAATACACTACAAACAAACAACCTTATTTTTCTTCCTCTTTAATGTTTTACAACAAACTGTTTTATATTTTTCTCAAACACCTTCAAACTTTCCATTGGCTTACAACAATCTTATACGAACAAACAACATTACACGATTAAGATTTCAGCAACCTTACACGAAAAAATAATCCAACAACCTTACATGATAGAAGTAAATCCTTCAAAGATTAAAAAAAAGCATGATTTATATTTTTAAAATTTTAAAAAAGAGTAATTTACTGTGCTTTTTAACTTACCGATCTAACAGTTACCGGTGGCAAATGTGTCAAAAATCATTTCTCTTTGATAGTTTTGATCACTTATTAAAAAAGAGTGATGTTATTGACAATCCACTAAATATCATTTTACACTTCATTTTAAAATTTTTTTTATTATGTAACAATTTTATCCTAATTAAAATTACTAAAAAAGGCAAAGAAATTCTATATTCTACAAAACAATTTTGCTAGACTCTGACATTACTCTTTTTTTAATTTTCTTTTTTATCTCTTTGGATTTTACAAACACTACAACTTTCTTTTTCAATATCATTAAAGTTTTATTTAATTCTAAAGTGATGAGAATGATTTACAAGAAGAAACAAACAATTTTTTTTAAAGGTTTTTATGATGGAGTATTGTTTTCAAAAAAGGATTGTTTTCTTCTTTTTTTAAAATCAAAAAAGGATTGTCAAAAGGCAAAAAGGATATAATTTTGAAATAAAATGGAGTATCACTAAAAATTTTAAAGAGAGATACTATTAACAATCCGGTAAATATCTTTTTACACTCCAGTTTACTAACAACAATTTTAACCTTAATTAAATTTACTAACAAGGACAAAAAATTCTAAATACACTACAAACCAATTTTTAGAAGAGAGCTTTTTTTGACAATCCAATTTTTTCTTTTTACACTTCTTTTCTAAAAACACTCAATTCTCAAAATATAAATTTTAAAAATTTCTAAAGACATTTCATTTTGTTACAAGATTATCATTTTTATCTTTTTTGAATTAAATTATTAAAAAAAATTATCTCATAAATCATTAGATTAATTATTACATATTAAATACTCTCTCCTAAATTTTTAATTACCATATTAAACTCTCTCTCCTCCAATAAATTTCTCTAATTTTCTATCTCCATTCTTTCTCAAGCAAGACTAATATAAAAATAATAATGCTTTCTTATTATTTGAACTTGAATTACAAGAATATATATATGCACAGGTCGTGTATCACCACATGTGAGACCGACTCCTATTAGAATGTGTAACTAAAAACCTATCAGCTAAAGGATAAATTACAATAAGAGATAAGGTTGAAAAATAAAGCAGATCAGAATAATTACAAAGAGTTCAAGTATGAGGTGGAGAGGGATTTGTGTGAGACTCCAAGTCTGATGTGGTGATGGATTTCAAGTCAGAGTTGGAGTTGGACTTGGACTTCAAGTCTGAGTTGGAGTTGGATTAATATCCTGAGAGTCCTGAATCCTAAGACTCCCCCTCAAGTTGGAGAGTGAATGTCAAGAACGCCCAACTTGCGTATCAGACGAGAGAACAAATCCTTGCCTATTGGTTTAGTGAACACATCGGCAATTTGAGATGAAGAAGGGATGTACCGGGGGATCAATAACCGGTCCTGAATTTTGTCACGTACGAAATGGCAATCTAACTCAATGTGTTTTGTGCGTTCGTGGAACACTGGATTTTGAGATATGTGAATAGCCGCCTGATTGTCACAAAACATTGTCATTGGAGAAGTATGTGGGATACCCAAATCTGTCAAGAGATACTTTAACCATTGAAGTTCACATGTGAGAAAAGCCATTGATCTATATTCGGCCTCAGCGGAAGAACGAGAGACCGTAGTTTGCTTCTTTGTCTTCCAAGAAATTGGGCTTGAGCCAAGAAAGGTACAATAACCACTAGTGGAACGACGAGTGATAGGGCAACCGGCCCAATCAGAGTCACAAAAACCTGAGATATGAAGAGAACAGGAGGCTGATAACAAAATACCTTTGTTGATAGATCCTTTTAAGTAACGAAGAACCCGATGAGCCGCATCTAAATGGGAAGAGCGAGGGGACTGCATGAATTGACTGAGGTAGTTGACAGCGAAGTTGATGTCGGGCCGTGTGACAGTGAGATAGAGCAGCCGACCAACTAACCGACGGTATGTGGTCGGTTCTGGCAACAAAACCCCATCATTAGCTGCAAGATTGATGTTCTGTTCCATGGGGAACTCGGCAATTCGACCACCTGTAACACCAACATCCTCCAAAATGTCCATAGTGTATTTACGTTGGGAAAGGAACAGCCCCTGTTGTGATCTAGCCACCTCAATGCCAAGGAAATATTTTAATTTTCCTAATGTCTTAATGTAGAATTTTTGTTCCAAAAAACTTTTCAGTTGTTGAATTCGAATGGGGTCATTTCCTGTGACAATAATGTCATCAACATAGACAAGAACAAACACAGAAGAGGAACCACATATATTAGTAAACAATGAATAATCAGATTTAGACTGAGTGAAGCCAGATGTGGTCAAGGTGGTGGAGAATTTGGCAAACCATTGTCTCGAAGCCTGTTTCAAACCATATAACGATTTGTTGAGTTTACACACTCGTTGCTCCCCCTTTTTCGAGAACCCAGGTGGGAGAGTCATGTACACTGTCTCATTCAGATCGCCTTGTAGAAAAGCATTATGAACATCGAATTGTTGGATGTCCCAACCTTTGATGGCAGCGATGGAAAGCAATAATCGGACAGTGACCAACTTTGCCACAGGAGCGAACGTATCATGATAATCAAGGCCCTCAATTTGATTGTAGCCTTTTGCAACTAAGCGAGCTTTGTAGCGTTCAATCGAACCATTAGAGTGATACTTAACCTTGAAGACCCATTTACACCCAATAGGTTTATGTGATGATGGCAAAGAGACAAGATCCCACGTGTTATTTTTTTCTAATGCCTCAATTTCAGTGGCCATTGCCGCTCTCCAATGTGGGTATTTGATGGCTTGGGAAAAAGACTGAGGCTCAACTGTAGAACAAACCTTGGACAAAAAAACTTTATGTGATAAAGAAAAATTACTGTCAGAAACATATAAAGCCATTGGATAAGAGGTGGAAACTTTAGTTACCTTAGAGTCAGATTGGACCAGATTCGCCACATGAGGGAGAGTAGGACAGTGATAGTGTTTCAAATATGACGGTGGCTGCCTTGACCGAACCGATCGAATAGGAGGAATGGGTTGTGCACTAGTTGACACAGGTGAAGAATCCGACACTGGAGGAGCATCAGATGACATCTCATTGTCAAGAGAAGCAGCTGATGAAATCGTATCCTCATGAGGTACGGTCTCATGTGGAACAGATGAAGTGGGTGGCAAAAAATTAAAAGTGCCATCATCATGTATGGGTAATGTATGAACCGGCATGTTTGAATGAGTGGATGTAACATTTTTAAAAGGAAAAATGTGTTCATGAAATATGACATCACGAGATGTAAAAATCTTTTGAGACTGAAGATCGAATACACGGTATCCTTTTTGGCCGTAAGGATAGCCAACAAAAACACCTGGTGTACCTCTCTGATCAAATTTATTTGTGACATGAGGATTTCGAGCAAAACATAAGCAACCAAAAATTCGAAGGTGAGTAAAAATTGGTGGTTTTTGAAATAACATCTCGTGAGGTGACTTGCCTTTTAACAAAAGGGTTGGTAGTTTATTTATGATGTATGCAGCAGTGAGGACACATTCTCCCCAAAAAGATAATGGAAGATGGGCTTGAAAACGTAAAGCTCGGGCAACATTTAAAAGGTGACGGTGTTTGCGTTCGACTACACCATTTTGTTATGGTGTAGCAACACAGCTGCGTTGATGAACAACACCTTTAGATGAAAAAAAATGCTGCATGTCTTTTGATAAAAATTCAGTGCCATTGTCGGTTCGAACAACTTGAATTTTAAAATGTTCATTTATGTCACCAACCCCAGAAACAATAGTTTTGATTTGAGAATTAAATTGAGTATGAATCATGGCAAAAAAAGATTGTAAAATGTGAGATGTTTCTGATTTAACAGTCATTAAATATATCCATGTGGCACGACTAAAATCGTCAACGATAGTTAAAAAAAATCTAGCATTTGAATGTGATGGTAATGAAAAAGGTCCCCAAATATCACAGTGAATCATTTGAAATGGTCTACTAGTTTTTATTGAACTATTCGAAAAACATAAACGAGTTTGTTTTGCTTGAGGGCAAATCATGCAATCAACATTATTTGAAGAATGAAGAAAAGAGAATTGCTTAGCTAAGAGATGTAAACAACTAGGTGAAGCATGTCCTAATCGGCAATGCCACAATTTATTTTGAGCTGAATTTTGAAAAGAGCAGATTGTTGTAGAATTTTGAAGATGGTAGAGTCCCTCATGTAGGCGTCCCAGTCCAATCTTCTTCTTCGATAACAGGTCCTGAAACACACATTCATCATTAGAAAAAGAGACAGAAATTTTTCTGGTCTTGACAAGTTCACTGATGGAAATTAAATTGAATTGAAAAGTGGGAACAAATAAGACATTTGTGAGACATAATGTCGGTGAGAGAGTAACAGTTCCTACATGAGTAATTAAATGGTCCGTTCCATCTGGGAGTTTAAGTGTGGAATTTTTGGAACAAGTAGAATAATTAGAGAACAAATTCAAAGATGAGCTCACATGATTTGTCGCTCCTGAGTCAATGATCCATACGGATTTATAGGAACATGAGAGGGAAATACCTGTCAGATTTGCTTGTGGTGCAATTTTATTCGAATCAATCATACTCAAAAGTTTGCTATATTGGTCCATGGTGAAAGTGAGAGGGGCGGCAGAATTTGGAGTAGGGCCAGCTGTGACTGCATGAGCATGAAAATTTTTGGGAGGATACCCATGTATCTTGTAGCATGTTGCTTTGTAATGTCCAACGATTTTGCAATGATCACAATACGGACGTGGTTTACCGTTGCGATGAGTCGAACCATGTGGATTGCCGTTGGAGAACTGATTTGGGACGTGGTTGGAGTACTGATTTGGGACCTGGTCTTTGCCGGTTTTGCCATTGGTATGATGTTGAGAATTGCGAAAATTTGTCCTCTGAAAATTCAAGGCAGCAGCCTCTGGAACAAGATTGGACAACGCATGAATCTCTTGTTGCTTTTCTTCTTGCCTGACAAGGGAATAAACCTTTGCAACACTTGGAAAAGGATCCATTAGTAAAACCTGACTTCGAATGGCTGAAAAACGGTCATGAAGACCTTGCAAAAATTCCATGGCCCTATCTTCCTGAACACGAGCTGCAGCAGCAGGTCCATGACCACAAGTGCAAGTAATGACAGTTGATAATGAAGTTAATTCATCCCATAAAGATTTAAGCAAAGAATAATAAGCTGATACCGTGGCGTTGTCTTGTTTGAGTGAAGAAATTGATTGCTTGAGCTGATAGATCTTGGGCGCATTCGTCTGCGAGAAGCGATCACTTAAATCTTTCCAAATATCGTGAGCGGAATCAGCGTAAAGAATGCTACCACGGATTTCTGGCGTAACGGAGTTAAGAACCCAAGAAGCAACAAGATCATCGCACCGAGACCACTTGGATTTTTCAAGAAGATTAGTTGGTGGCTGGATTGTACCATCAACAAAACCGAGTTTATTCTTTGCTCGGAGCGCCCTTGATATAGATCGTAACCAAGTGTTGTAGTTGTCTCCTGATAGCATTGGAGAGACTAGAATGGCTGTGGGATTATCTGAGTGATGAACGAAGAAAGGATCGTCGGATCCCTGACTAGATAAGAGATCATTGGATTCTTGAGAATTGGATCCTTGAGAATTGGATCCTTGAGAAGCAGAGCTTGAGTCCTTTGGTGGATTTGTCATGTTGCTGAAGAAAGTGAAAGAGAATTGCGGAAAGGAAAGAAAACAAGCAAAAAAAACGGGAGAAGAAAAAAATCAGAGTTGCTCTGATACCATATAAAAATAATAATGCTTTCTTATTATTTGAACTTGAATTACAAGAATATATATATGCACAGGTCGTGTATCACCACATGTGAGACCGACTCCTATTAGAATGTGTAACTAAAAACCTATCAGCTAAAGGATAAATTACAATAAGAGATAAGGTTGAAAAATAAAGCAGATCAGAATAATTACAAAGAGTTCAAGTATGAGGTGGAGAGGGATTTGTGTGAGACTCCAAGTCTGATGTGGTGATGGATTTCAAGTCAGAGTTGGAGTTGGACTTGGACTTCAAGTCTGAGTTGGAGTTGGATTAATATCCTGAGAGTCCTGAATCCTAAGAACTAACAATTAAGAAAAAAAAAAAAAAACTTTACTAATAAGCTTGATTTTTAGGAATTATATGTATATATTATTAAAAATATATATTTTAAAAAAAGTACCTTTTTTTTTATATAAAAATATTGAAATATGAAAAAGTTTTTTGTTACCAAGTATGTGATTTCCTAGAGAACTTTAATTCTTTCATTAGTCTTAGAACTTTTAAGTTTAATCGAATCTAGTTGAAACAATTCAAGCTTTCATATATCTTTTTTTTTTTTTTTTTTAAAAAAACTTACTTTTTAATATATATATATATATATATATATATATATAGAGAGAGAGAGAGAGAGAGAGAGTATGGAAATATATATATATATTACTGTTAATAAAAAACTAAAATATTCATAAGTTTTTTTTTCTTGAACTCTTTGTGTCCGTTTGGGAGAGCTTGTCTACTGGTTAAAAGAGCTTTTTTAATTAAAAAAGCTCTTTTCAATTTTTTTTGTATCGTTTGGTTGTCACCCAGTAGAGCTTTTAAATGATTAAAAAAGTTGTTTTACGTCTACTTGGAGAAGCCCAAATTTAAAGCTTTTCCAAGTAGAGCTTTTGGAGTTTTTTTAATAACACTAAAATCTCCGATATAACCCTATAATTTAATATTTGCTAGAGTATTTTGGTAATTCTATCATTAAAATCTACTTAAGAAGCTCTCCCAAACGTACTATCAGAGATTGATAGAGAAAGTATGGAAATATGATATATTTTTTTTATGAAAAAAAATGGAGAGAGATTAATCAGGAAAGAATGTTTAATATGGTAATAACAGTTTTAGGGAAGAAAGTTTAATACGTAATATTTAATCTAATGATTTAAGAGAGAGAAATTTTTTTTTTTAATAATTTAATTAGTTTGGAGTGTCTTTAAATTTTTTTTGTCTTGTTTAGTAATTTTAGTTTAGGTTAAAATTGTCATTAATAAAAAAATTCAATTTGGAGTGTGAATAGATAATTTGTGGATTGTAAGTAGAAGCTCTCTTTTTAAAATCCAACCTTATTTTTCTTCCTCTTTAATGTTTTACAACAAATTGTTTTATATTTTTCTCAAACACCTTCAAACTTTCCACTAGCTTGCTGTCAAATGCAATGTAGTTTCAACTGGGTTTTTCATTTTGGATTCTAAAAGTAGCTTCTAAATATATTGAATGTATATGTTTTTTACATAAACATGTTGGATTTAAATTTTGACGCAAAATTCTAAACTGTAATTTTAACCTAAATGCAGCTATAGTAAATATAAAACATTAAGAATTCATCATTGCTTCAGCTATTTTTTTTTTAATTTACATCAAGAATTTTAACATAGCAATTCACATGAATGCACATTAAAGTAGGAATAAAAACACTAAGAATATTTTAGTATACATGAAGTTTTTTTAGTACGCATCAACATCAGTTTCAGTGCCTTGGATTGTGATGTATTAATAATTCATCGAAAGTAATAATGAGTAATATAAAAATAAAATCTATAGAAATTTAATTAATTTAAAATATATAAAAAAAATGAAGTGTTCTTTAATAAGAGTGTCAAAAGATAAACTTTATAATTTTGGAAAAAATGAAGTCTACTTAGAATTTTTTAAAATTTAAGTTTTTAGTATGGACCGTCTTTAGAAAAGGGGTGTCAAAAGATAAAATTAGATTGTAAAGAGAAAATCTCTTTTATAAAATTTAAGTTTTTAGAATGAAGTTTATTTAGGAAAGGGGTGTGAAGAAAATAAAATTTGAGAAAATCTTATTAAAAAAAATAAAAATTGACAGTTTTGAATAGTCCACTAATTTTAGGGCTAGTTTAGAAAATTGCCTAAGAAAGAACCCAAGTCATCCGTTCCTACTAATCTGAAAAGAGTTCACCTTCAGAAGGGCGTCAAAGCCATGACTAATGACTAATTACAAGAGGGAATGCTAGTAGTATTAGAATTGGCATTATTGCTTAAATAAAACTTACCTAACTATAGAGACTCTAACACATAAATTCACTATGCATCCCTTCGCAGATCGAACCGTGCGGTTTCATATAAAACCTCTTCCTTCCTTCCAATTACCAATTATGGTTTAGTTTCACATCCATATATGCCGGGATCACAAGAGTTCGAACACATAGATTTCGAACTTGTAACTGTTTAAGAATACATATTGGCAGTCTATCCCACCAAATTAAATCTGAAAAATACAACCCCTCGTTACAAAGAATATCCGCCACCATGTTTCCTTCACGATAGGTATATGAGTCACCTTAAAACACATCCTGGTAAATTCACTATGCATCCCATCGCAGATCGAACCGTGCGGTTTGAGTGGCAAAATAGTGGTGAATACCACTATGAACAACATTGTTCATCATCACACCAAGATGAGGAAGATTGCATAAATCTACAAGGTTTCTCAGAAACAAATAAACTAGAACAAGATGGAAAGTATCATTTACCTACAAATACAATTTGAAATTAGCAATGAATAAGTTCGACTAAAAGCTTATTCTCATTCAAAACGAATAAAGTTTTGACAAAGAATTTAATTAAGATCAAGTAATAGAACCAAAAAAATCCAAATCAACTTGGATCAATGATGTAAACATTGTACAACACCTCTAACTCTCTCTCTCTCTCTCTAGTAATACTCGTCATTTTGTAATCTTTGACAGGTCCAACTTCTCTTTGTACAGCTTCAGTAGCTGGGGAGCTTCGTCATAAGAACTCACAAACTTCTCCAGGAAGGCTTTCTCAATAGACTTAAACAATGCAACTAAGTTAGTATGCTTGCTCTTCTTAATCAAACCTTTCATTTTAAGTTTAGAAATATAATTTACTCAAATCGATGTCGTTTTGAATTTGACTTTTTTTAAGAAATATATTTGAGTCCGTTTTTTTTTTTTTTTTTTTCAGACTCGTGTCCAAACTTGCTTCAAGTTTATATTTTACACTCGAACCCGACTCATGACCCAAATAACAAAACATATACCTGACACATGTGGTTCAAGTTCGGGTGAAATTGTCATCCCTAGTTTCACCTAAATTTTAATCTTATGTTGGACTTCACAAAAAAAAAGGTAGGTTGTCTCAAACACATAATATCATGCGAAGTTACCAATTAATCACTCTTTTGGAGAGGGTCCAAATCCATAATACAATTCCATTTATACAAGACATCTTGAGATGGAATCAAATGAGTAACAAGTAACAACACCCAAACTCTCCTGTCAAAACCATCAAGGTTAGCTTTGTGAAAATCCTCTACAAAACTATACACCTACCATAGCATCCCAGACAATACCACTATGAACAACATTGTTCCAATTTGTTCTTGATTCACCAACAGGGGGCTACAATGAGCTCAAAAAATGGTTTGTGCTACTTTGTGAATGCAATTGATGGGTTCACCAACAATCTCTTCATTGTACCAGAATATCATGATTACACCTAGTTGTGGAAGATTGCAGAAAGCTACAAGCTTTCTCGGAAGGAAATAAACTAGAACAGCAGGGAAAGTAATCAAGTATCATCAACTTCAGATTAAATTTAAAATTATTGACACGATCATAGTTGATACGAAGCAAGATGAACAGTGATATTGTGATGGTTCGAAAACGTCGATAACTTGGATCAATAATGGAAACATTGTTCAACACCTATAACTCTCTGGTTATACTCGTCATTTTGTGATCTTTGGCAATCCAACTTCTCTTTGTGCAACTCCAATAGCTGGGGAGCTTCAGCATAAGAATTTACGAATCTCTCCAGGAAGCTTTCTTATTATATTTAAACAATGTGACTATTCTAGCATGCTTGCTCTTAATCAAACCTTTTGCTAACAGAAATTGAAATATTGCAGCCATCGGAATAATCCTCTTATGCAAATTATATGCAACCAAAATAGGATATTTAGCAATATAAGAAGACTCCAAACCCATTTTGTTCACAAAGAACCCTATTGCCGCCATAATCTTATCCTCGGGTGCGAGAAACAAAATCACTTTTATAAGCAAGGGACAGTGTACTCGTAACCAAGAGACAGCGTACACTCAATAACCGAGGGACAATGTACTTTTATAACCGAGGGACAGTGCACTTTTATAACCACGGGACAATGTTTTCCGACATGAGGTAATTGTAGTAAAATCACTCATTCAACTTATGCCGATAGACAATCACTCTTAGAACCGAGTGAAAGTGTACTCTATAACCAATGGAAAATGTACTCTCTACAATCAAGAAAGAGTTTACTCCTATAACCGTGAGAGAGTATACCCATATAACAGAGGGACAGTATTTTTCGACAGGAGGTGATTTTAGTAAAATCATTCCTTCAAATTTAACCGATAGACAAATCACTGTTATAACCAAGGGACAATGTACTCTTATAAGTGATAACCGAGGGACAGTGTTTTTCGACTATAGGTGATTATAGTAAAATCATTCATTCAAATTTAACCGAGGGACAAATTACTCTTATAATTGAGGGACATGTTACTTATATAACCAATGGTCACCGTACTCTTACAATTGTACTCAATAACTGAGGGACAATGTACTCTTATAACCGAGGGGCAGTGTACTCCCTATAACCGATGGACATTATTTTTTCGACTATAGGTGGTTTAGTAAAATCACTCCTTCAAATTAAACCAAGGGACAAATCACTCTTACAATTGAGAGATAGTGTACTCTTATAGCCAAGGTGATTGTAGTAAAAACACTCGTTCAAATTTAACCGAGGGACAAATCACTCTTATAACCGAGGATTAAATCACTCTTATAA
This sequence comes from Acer saccharum, assembly GCA_030490815.1. Classification (NCBI taxonomy): domain Eukaryota; kingdom Viridiplantae; phylum Streptophyta; class Magnoliopsida; order Sapindales; family Sapindaceae; genus Acer; species Acer saccharum. Next base: position 52,312,837 of record CM059867.1, read on the forward strand.
CCGAGGGACAATGTACTCTTATAACTGAAGGACAGCGTACACTCTATAACTGAGGGGCAGTGTACTCTTATAACCTCTATACAGTGTACACTCAATAGCCGAGGGAAAATCTACTCTAATAACCGAGGTACAGTTTACTCTCTATAATCGAGGGACAGTGTACTCATATAACCGAGAGAGTGTTTTCTGACTATAGGTGGTTTTAGTAAAATCACTCATTCAAATTTAATCAAGGCACAAATCACTTTTATAATCAAGAGACAATGTACTCTTATAGCCTAGGGACAATGTACACTTAATAACCGAGGGACAATGAACTTTTATAATTGAGAGACAATGTAATCTTATTACCGCAGGACAATGTTTTTCAAAAGAAGGTAATTGTAGTAAAATCATTCATTCAAATTTAATCGATGGACAAATCACTCTTATAATCTAGGGACATGTTACTTTTATAACCAAGGGTCAATGTACTCTTATAGCTGAGGGACAATGTATACTCAATAACCTATGGGCGGGCAATGTACTCTTATAACCGCGAGACTCTGTACACTCAATAACCAAGGGACATGTTACTTTTATAACCAAGGGTCAATGTACTCTTATAATTGAGGGACAATGTACACTCAATAACTGATGGGCAGTGTACACTCAATAATCGAGGGGTAGTGTACTCTTATAACCGCGAAACTGTGTACACTCAATAACCAAGGGACAATCTACTCTATAACCGAGGGACAGTGTACTCTCTATAACCAAGGGACAGTGTTTTTTGATTAAAGGTGGTTTTAGTAAAATCACTCCTTCAAATTTAACTTAGGGACAAATCACTCTTATAACAAAGGAACAGTGTATACTCAATAACCGTGGGACAGTGTACTCTTATCACTGCGAGACAATGTTTTCCAACAGAAGGTGATTGTAGTTAATCACTCATTCAAATTTAACCGAGGGACAAATCTCTCTTATAACCGAGGGACATGTTACTTTTATAACCAAGAGTCGGTGTGCTCTTATAACTAAAAGACAATGTACACTTAATAACCGATGGGCAGTGTACTCTTATAACCAATGGACTGTGTACTCTTATAACCGAGAGACAAGGTACACATAATAACCGAGGGACAATCTACTCTAATAATCGAGTGATAGTGTACTTTGTAAAACCGAAGGACAATGTACTCATATAACCGAGGAACAATGTTTTCTGAATATAAGTGGTTTTAGTAAAATCACTCCTTCAATTTTAACTGAGGGACAGATCAATCTTATAATTGAGAGACTGTGTACTTTTATAGCTGAGGGACAGTGTACACTTAATAACCGAGGGGCAATGTTTTCAAACAGAATGTGATTATAGTAAAATCACTCACTCAAATTTAACTGATGGACAAATCACACTTACAACCGAGGGACAATGTACTCTTATAACCGAGGGACAATACAATCTTTTATAATCAAGGGACAATATACTCTTATAACCGAGGGACCGAGGGACAGAGTACACTCTATAACCGAGGGGCAGTATACTCTTTATAACCGAGGGACGGTGTACTCTTTATAATCGAGGGACAGTGTACTCTTATAACCGAGGGACAATATTTTCTGACTAGAGGTGTTTGTATTAAAATCACTCATTCAAATTTAACCGAGGGACAATGTAATCTTATAATCGAGGGACAGTGTACTTTTATAGCCGATCGACAGTGTTATTGTTTTAACCGAGGTACATCGTACTCTTATAACCGAAGGATAATATACTCTTAAAATCGAGGGGCAGTGTTTTTCGATAGAAGGTGATTGAAGTAAAATTAGTCCTTCAAATTTAACCGAGGGACAAAAATAACAAACATTAATGCAAGTAATTACCAATCAAATTCCGTTAGGTCCAAATTGTTTAAAGGTTCTTTATCACTAAACTGAACAAATTGTTTGATGATCTCAGCTTACTGCACTAGAAAAAGAATAAGATGTGGAATGTTGCTACCTGAAATAACCACAGGAATGCACCCTAAATCCTCGTGAAATTTTCCAAGCTTTCCCTTCTTGTCAGGGCTTGATCCAAACTCTTCTGCCAACATCTGTCTAATACCCATACTATACCTGCTTGTATCCCATGAAAATAATTAGATCCATAAAATGAATATCATCAGATAATTGGAAAATTAAGAATCCAAATCACTCACTATCAATTTGTTAAACACGGAGGAAAAAGGACCAAAGCATAGATTTTACTCTTTTTTCAATTATCAACAAAATATGTTATAAAAGCCTTATTTTTAGGCTGTTTGAAAAACCAAAATGGACAGAAAATAAAACAAAATTTTTATTCGGTTCATTTGAATCTGTATTACCCCAGTGAACCAACATCTTGCTATTCCATATCTCCTTAGGGGACCTTCATCCCATGAAAAAAACTACCCACAGATACGAGGGTGACATTATTAGCACATGCACTAGTAAATGATGTTATATTAGCAAAAGATAATTAGACTCTCTCCAATTCTCCACACTGGCAAAAAGTTAGAATCCTTAGAACGTCATACCCAAATATGGTCTCTTCCGGAAGAACAATTCCAATAAGAGGTTGCAGACCCAAGGCCTGCACAGGAACCTTATTTTTCAATTTTAGAAGTATTGAGATGAAATCGTGAATTCCACGAGATATTCAAATACTATTTTTATGTGCACACAGTCTCATACACATAGGTCCGCATAAACACAAAGACATTCATCATCTTTTATAATCGAAAATATGCATAGTAAACAACCAAAAATCTATAAATCACACAAGTATAAAAGCTTTAAGAAGTAGACCTGCATACTCAAGTGGGGTGCATCATCAGCATGCGTTATGATACACGCATCAAGAACAGGAACAGAGAAAAAAATCAGTTTCTTCGCCATTTAGTGTTCGATATGGACTAGCTAAAATGATTTCGTAGAATGCGATCAACAAATCAGTACTGTCACAATGCATCTAAGTTGATAATGAGCGAGTGTTTTTTATATCCAAACGTTACATATCTCAACAACAAAAACTTAAACTCAACCCTGGTACACAAGGTACCAATATGTTACCAAAGAATCCAATCTAACAAGCTATTGTAATAATAGATTTAATTCAGAGAAGCCATAGTCAAATTCTGATATAATACGTTACAAATTAAAAGCCGGGATTGAGGAAAAAAAACCTTATAATCTGGCACTTTGATATATTCAGACTTCAGAGGAAACAAGAAGAATATTTTCTGGCAAGGCATAACTGCAAACATAATGAAAAGGAATGAATTAACAAGAAGCACAATGAATTCTTACTAATAATCATAAACAAAAACGACTTCAGATTTGAAAAAAAATGGAACCTAAATTAACTATTGATGCCCGAATATCAAAATCATATTAAGAGTGTTTGGAATTCAAGAAGATAAAGATAAAGATGGAAAATGGTGCAAGAATTGTCTGCCAAGAATCATGATCCCGAACAAGATTCAATAGGAAATAAACGGTAGTTATTTTTGCGGAGAAAATCGTATAAAAATAGGTCCTAGATTCTCAAAAACCTGTTAAAGAAACCATTTGAATTCATCCGCAAGTTTGGGCATACAAGAACAAATGAATCAAATTATAAGTACCAAACCAATTCTGTATTTGCAGACAACAGCAAAGAATAAAAACGCTTACACTTCAATCATGGCTGCTCACTGTACTTGTTTATGGAGTGAAAATCAGTGTGTGGATAAGAATTGCGGTTCGTGATCTATCCTCTGCTCCACTTCATTATTCGAAACCCTAATTCGAGAGAATTCACTCAGAGAAGAAGAAGAAGAAAATAGTGGAAACCCATTCCCACATATAATTATTTATAACGGAACTTTTTTTCTTATCTTTTTTTGACTTGCATTTATAACGGAACTTTGCCGACTCAACTTAGGTTGCGTTAGATTGAGGCTAACGGAACCGATTTATTAAACAGATCGATTTTAGGCTCCGTTTAAAAAGGGCCTAAAGCCCAATTTATTTAAAAAGGGCCTACGGCCCAATTTAATAAAACAACGGGCCATAGAAAGCCATCATTAATCCAACTTATAAATTTCAAGAGACGTGTGTTACTATTCAGTAAGAAAGTGAAAATTAATAATATTCAAGATTTTTTTTTATTTTTTTTTAGGGATCTCTGAAATCCCCGATATTTACATCGAAACCAATATTTGCTTCTTTACTTTTTTGTGAAATTCATTTAGGAAAAAGCTGTATAAGGATGGTTCTCAATTTCTCGTATTAAGTTTGGTTCAACAAGAGCATAGCTCAAAGATAACCACGTACATCTCTCAACGAAGTTGACAAGTTGTTTAAATGTAGACTTTACAGCACCGCAATCGCCGTAATATTGGTTTATTCATTTTTTATGTTATCACTTATCTATCACCATAACATTCAACTGCAAGCCCATGTGAAACCTTACTCCATTCTATTCAAATTTATTGGTTTAATTGTTATATATATATATATATATATATATAGCCCTAGAAACTATATTACCGTCTATATATATATATATATGTCACTCTACTCTAACGACTGGTTTGATAGTTACAAACCCAAATATCTGTAATCAAAACTTACGTAAAATATTAAAAAAAAAAAAGAAATAATAAACAGATTAATTCGAGAAAACCTTAAACCTCACAATGATTGGTATTTCGAGGAACCAATAACCTTCCAATTACAACACAAAAGTTGTAGACAATAATTCTCTACCCTCTTCTTACTTGAATTTGCATATATATATATATATATATACCCACACAAAACAAAATAGATGTACTCAACCTCTCTCATAAAATTAAGAAACTAACTCACCCACAACTTTTAAACAACTGAACCACTAAACCCACTAACTTATTATATTTTACTAATTCAAACACATACAGATAAAACAACAAAATCAGTTATACAAATAATATTAAAATAAATATCTAAATAATATTAAAAGGTTCGTATCATATATATATATATATATATATATATATATATATATAGGGGGCAAGATCCATAGCTGCATTTTTTTACACAGGATTTGACATACTTTTGTTTCCATTAGATCCTAAGTACTTGAATGGTCCAGATTTAATAATCTCTAATCATTTTTTTTTTTTTTTGGTATCAAGGATTCTGTATGTTGGAGGCAGACCCCCAATTGCGTGACCTACTGTGGCCTGTATGTTAGCTTCGCAAAGTATGACAGATAAGAAATCTCAGCCCACACCCCTGGCCCCACAAGGATGCAAGCAAGTAAATCAGAACTCGCCCCCGCTTGGGTAGAATTCAAACCACTGACGTTAGCCTCATGTCCGTCCTTCCACCAGTAGAGCTAAACGTCCTGAGGGCTGGCCACAATGTAATTGCCAGTAGTAGAACCAAGGACTTAGGTTTTTAATCCCAAGCCTTGGACCACCAATTATCTCCTCTATTCCTCTCTCCTAAATTTTATTGTTATCTTTAATTTCCTCATTTAAGTTTTTATCTTTGCCTTTTTTTCCTCCCGCATGTCACTCTACGTGACTTCTTTCCTCACTATCTTAAATCTTTTTTTGTTTCCCTTTCTTCTTTCTTTATATTTCTTTAATATTTCACCCTTATCAAAATGTGGAAAAAAAAATTGTATTGAAAGTGCTATATATATATATATATATATATATATATATGTATGTATCCACCAACCATTTGACACCTCACATGCCACATATGTTGGGATGAAAAAGGTGGGATTTTAGGAGGGATGTTTAGCATTATTCTTAATATTATGCTTCACTTTTCGTAATATTTTGTTCAAGACATCAGCAAAATATCATATATTTATGTATTAAAAACATCATTAACGCGCCGATGCTCAATGTGGTTTTGTAAAAATAGCACACATTCAATCTGGCACAGACCGAAGTCATTTCGGCAATGTATTTATTCAAGTCACCACTCACCACTACTGCATACTATATATATTTATTGTCATGAAGAACTGATAATATAATATATATATATATATATATTTATATATATATCTCGATTCAAGTCACCACTCACCACTACCGCATGCTATATATATCACTCACCTCTACCACGTGCTAGATTCAAGTTACCACTCACCACTACTGCATGCTATATATGGTTTTTTATGGGTTGATTTTTATGGTTTTTTTTCATCCGTATAGTATTACCAAAAGAAGCAATTATCATCATAATATAAAATATACACTCAATTCTTATCTGGCAGGATTTTCTTTTTAAAGAGTTACGTGGCAGGATTTGATTGGACTAAAATAATTTTAGGTTTTTCCGTAAATATTAAATAATACACTCAATTCTTATCCTGTTTTCTCACTACTACTCGAAAAACTTTCTCCACAAGTATTTACGGTTTCGAAAGAAAACTAAAAAACAAAAAGCCGTCTCCATAACCACTAACCAGTCACGATAGTTGAAAGGTCACACAAAAATCTTGAAAAGGGGCCTCTTTGTCTCTTTCTACAAGGTTTTATCAAGGCGGGTTAGCTCTTTTTTCATTGTTTTCGTGCAATTTTCATCTTTTTTTGAAGTTATTTGAACCGGGTTGAGTCTGGTTTTGAACGGTTTTTGAGTTAGAGTGGTAGTGGTTTTGGTGTTGTTGTCGTCTTCAATGGAGAACAATATTGACGTGTCTCGCGAGTTGGAACTCGCTGGGTTGAAGAAGCAATCATTAGAGAGGGCTTGTGAGGTTGCACAATCACAGGCCAATTCTATTATGCTTTTCACCCTTCAATGGAAGGAATTAGAGGAACATTTAAATAAGACAATGAAACAGGTTGAAGAGAAAGGAATTGAAGTTGATTCGAAATTGAAGTTGTTGGAGGAACGTGAAAGGGTGGTGGAATTGAAGGAGAGTGAGTTGGTTTCGGTTCAAACTAGGATTGAGGAGTGTAATGGGGAATTAGAGAGGAAGATTAAAGAATTGGGTTCGGTTCGAAGAAGTATTGAGGAATTTAACGTAGAAATTGAAGGAAAAGAAATAGAATTGGGTTTGATTCGAAGAAGAATCGAAGAATGTAGTTGTGAGTTTCGAATGAGGGAAGGTGAATTAGATGTGTTGAGAACATCTGTGTCTGATTGGACTGATAAGCTTAGTTTGAAGAATGAAGAATTGTGTTCTATCGAATGTTTAATTGAGAAACTTGAATGTAATGGGGAATTAGAGAGAAAGATTAAAGAATTGGGTTCGGTTCGAAGAAGTATTGAGGAATGTAACGGGGAGATTGAAGGAAAAAAAAACAGAATTGGATTCGATTCGAAGGAGAATCGAAGAATGTAGTTGTGAGTTTAGAAAGCGGGAGGGTGAATTAGATGTGTTGAGAACATCTGTGTCTGATTGGACTGAGAAACTTGAGTTGAAACAGAATCAATTGAGTGAAACAGAAAGATTGATTGAGGTGTGCAAAGAAAAGTTTGATTTGGAGGAGCAGAGTATTAAGACAATGATTCAAGATTTTAATGAAGAACTTGAAGCTAAAGAACATGATTATAATGAAATAAAGAAGTCCATCCAAGCTTGTAACAAAGAACTTGAAACTAAAAGGGAGAAATTGAAGTTAACCGAAGAGCGCCTCACAGAGCTTCATTCACAAGTGGGAAAATTAGAGTCACTCAAAAACAATGCAAGACGGCGTATTGATTCAACAGAGAAGGAGCTCAGTGCAATGAAAAGAGAGTTGAGAAGATATGGTAATGACATTGAATTGAGAGAGAGGGAATTCAATGCATTATGTAAATACACTGATGAATGCAATGAAGAGCTTACATTGAAGCAGCAGCAACTAAATTCAGTTCAAGATTCGATTGAAAAATGCACCAAGGAGCTTAAAGAGAAGGAGGAACTGAGTATGTCAATTGAAAAGACACTTGTGAAATGCTCTGAAGAACTTGAACAAAAAAAGAAGCAACTTGGTTCAGCTCAAAATTCTTTGGGAGAGCTTTCTGATGAGCATTTATCAGAAGAGCTGGAACTTGATTTGGTCCGTTCAATGACTAGTCAAGTTTACGAAGAGTTAAAAGAGAAGGAGAAACATTTTAATTCACTTGAGAATTCTATAAAAGAGCGTGTGCAAGATCTTGAGGTAAAAGAAGCTCAATTTGAGGAACGCGTCAAGGGACGTGTACAAATTAAGATTGAGCAACCTGAAAGTTTGGGAGCCAGTGAGGGAGTTGGAAATGGAAGAATTCTTCAGATGCTCATGAATGAGCATCTGAATAAGGCTGATTTTTTTCTTAGTGAAATTTCCTCTGCACTTGAAAGAGCACACGACCCTGCAAAGTTGGTGTTGGATGCAATGCAAGGCTTTTACCCTAAGCGTTTGCTGGGGAAGGAGGTGAGTGCTGATCTGATTGTTATCAGAAGGACTTGTATGCTCTTGTTGCAGCGTTTATTGATTGTATCGCCACTGATAATACCTCAAGTACGAGATGCTGCTATGAAGCTGGCGGGTGAGTGGAAGGAAAAGATGAGAGTAGTAGCAGATAATCCATTGGAGGTGCTTGGATTTTTGAACCTTGTAGCAGCCTTTGGATTGGCGTCTGATTTCGATGGAAATGAACTTGGAAAGCTTCTTGATATTGCTGATCCGCTTAAACAGTCACCTGAGTTGTACCATGCTCTAGGAATTACAGATCAATTATATGGTAAGCTATTTATTATCAAAATTTAGTTATACTCGGATATTTGATTTTGTTATGAGACTTATATTTGAATTCTCTGTCATTATTAGAACTTTATTATTCCCTTGCATTAAATGATTCATTCTCTACTTGCCAGTAAATCAAATCGTTCCTTCCCAAATAAGGAAAAAGCAGTCAGAACGCATTACGGTGGTCAGCAATACCACGATGCCAAAGGAAGTTTCAGCTGCTCTTTTAGTGTCAACGGACCCAGCCAAGCTCGTTTTGGATTTGATCCAAGGATCATATTCTGAGAACAAAAAGGAAGGCACGGATATTGAAGAAGGCGTTATGAGGAATTATATCCTCCTCCTGGAGCAGCTCCAAGAAGTTCTACCAAAAATCAATCCTCAAGTCAAAGCACATGCAATGTTGCTGGCGGTTAAATGGAAAAGCAAAATGAGAGCAGTGGCTGAGAACTCTTTGGAGATTTTCGGTTTCTTGCAGCTTTTGGCTACATATGAATTGGTGGTGTTTTTCCACAGAGAGGAGATTTTTAAACTTCTCTTCCCTGTTGCTCATCTCAAACAAGCTCTTAAGATATGTACAGCTCTTGGCTTCGCGGATATGGCACCCGGTAAGTTTTCAGATTTTACTATGGATTTCTGTGTGTACAACGTCTTGCAATCTCTATCAATTCTAGACGTGCTTGTAAATTGTGAAACTCTTGATTTCCAAGTATATAGATCATTGTGAGTTAGCTATAGCAGCATTTATGGGAAGAATATGTCTACCTCAGGAAGTTGTATTGCTGATTTTTCATTTGAAAATGGCTCCAAATTTTTGTGTTTTATATAAATCAATTTCTCATTTGATTATGCAGTGTTTTCTTGTAATGTCATAAAAAGTTAACACCATTATTCCAAATAAAATATATTACCTTAAAAAAATTGACCGTGTGTCGATCACATTAGCATGCTAGACTCCGTGAATCATAGTCTCATATTGCTTGTGCACTAATGGAAGTGCAATTAATAAGTGTAATTGCACTTGCCCTTAGTGCACAAGCAATGTGGGACTATGATTCATGGAGCTCTTTCTAACCTGAAATTCGATCAACACGATTGTCTTTTTAAGATTAGATATTTTATTTGGAATAATTGTGTTAACTTTTCATGAGATTTCATAGTCCCACGTTGCTTGGGCATTAAGGGGAATTGCAATTGATAAGTGTCAGCGATTGCCACCAATATGTTACGATTTAGTTGAAATTTTTATTTCCTATCTGTAGCTCAAAGTTAGTTGTGTTGTATCTTTTTCTTTTGGGAAACTGAAATCCCCTCTAGCAAACTCCTAAATTTTTTCTTTCTTTCTTTCATTTCTAGTAAAATAACTTCTCCATCTGAAGTATTTACTTTTGAAGTATCAAGAAAACGTGTTTGATAGCTTTTATGAGCTGATAACGAGTCTTCAATTACATTTTGGTTGGTTTTAGAAATGGTCCTCTCTAGGTTTCTCCTCTGGGGACTGGAACATCATCTTCCGGTTTTCATTGTTTTGTTGGTTTGTACTTTGTATCATTCTTAATTTCTTTTTAGCATTTGTATGTTGTGGAACCTGAAATTGTTTCTTTTTCGTGTGACAGAGTTTGTTCGGATTCTCATCGAACGAAATCAACTGATAGAGGCTATCAGGTTTATTTGTTCATTTAAACTAAAGGACAGTATCTCACCGGTACCCGTCTTCCAAAAATACATGGAAAATGTTGATACATCAGCTACTAATATATACAAAGAAGGGAATTACTCTCTTGATGCAAAGGTATGTTTTGCTCCTATTTAGTTTACCTATTTATTAGCCATTTCACAAACAGATTGCTTTAGATGTGTTTACGATAACATTAAACTTACAACTTTCATGCAGGATAGAGCACTAAGGTATAGAATAGCTTCTCTAAGAGCCTTAATTGAATGCACTGAAGAGTGCAAACTTGACTCTTTGATCAGTACTGAGAAGGTTCGAAAAGAAATTGTTAATCTAGAAAAGCAGATGGCAGAATTGAATCACTTTGTGCTGGCCTCTAACCCCATGACTCCTCTGCAGTTTATGGGTGAGAACCGCAATGTTGCTGCCCCTTCTAATCAGCCAGCCTCTGGCCTCATGCTTCAACCGCAGTATGGAGATAATAATCACATCTCTGGATCTTCTGTCCCTGGGAGCGTTCAAAAATGCATTGTTCTGCCAGTGGAGGACAGCTCACGGTGGACATGTTTCGTCCCAGCCCCTAATGTCATGACTCCACAGCAGTTGCTGCAGAGTAAGAACTGGAATTTTGGCGCTTCTACTGCGGCTAGTCAGCCAACCTTTTGCCCAGCTGAGCAGAATTACAGTTCCAGTGCTTCTGTCCCTGGGAATCAACTGCAGCAGCAGAATTCAAATAAACGTCCTCGGACAGATCAAGGACCAGTTGTGTCGAATGTTTCGGGACAGCCTCAGCACAATTAGGTCTGCTTCTGGTCGCTTTTCATACACAGAAGCTCCTTCTAAATGCTAAATAACATAGGCCAGTGTATAATTGATAGCTTTAGGTTCTCTGCTTGCTATGCTTACAGTCAATATGCTGATAGTATAATCTTTGTGAATAGTGAGAATATATAGGCTGGGTTTGGTATAGTTATACTTGTATACAACATTTAGAATTATACAATTCTTCTCCAAAGAATCCTACACATGTAGACTTGACTCTGTGTGTGTGGTTTATGATTACATACGTACACCACTTCTTCCTTAGCAGAAATTTTACTTTCAAAAGGTTTTTGTCTGTGAAGTTGAACATTAAAGTTATATAGTAATTGCAAAAAACTAATGTTTTTAATAAATAAATAAATAAAATTTAGTGCGAGGTGAATTCTCTTGGAAAATGACTTGTTTGGTGGCTTAAGTGTATTTCCAGCAAAATCATTTTCTGGGGAAAATTCTCTTGGGATAGGGCAATTTCACTAAAGTTCTTATTTTCTGACGAAATGTCACATATTTAAACATCTCTATTATTATTAAATTAACAACTCCATTCTTTTGTTTTTTTTAAAATACATCACTTTAATCATTTGACAAAAAACCTAACAGTCAACTTTGACTATATGTCTAAAAGTATGAATTTTCCCTTGCTAATATATAATACAAGCCTAAAAGTCAATTTTACCCTTAAAAGGTTTTGTTATTACACCATTTCTTTCAAAAAAAAAAATTTCAAATAATTTCAAGATTTTAACAGTAAAAACCTTTTAAAAAAAATTTAACATTAAAATGATTATTTCAAAAATAAATAATATTTAAACGGTTTATAAAATTAAATTAACACAATTTTTTTTAAAAATATTTTTTTGAAAGATATACAAAAATTTATTAAGATCTTATAAGAAAACAACAAAAATTATTGGATAATAGAAAAATATTTAAAAAGTTACAATTTTTAAACATAAAAAATTAATGGATAATAGAAAATTATTAAAAAAAAAACAGTTAATATATAATTATAAAAAATTATAAAAAAAAGAAATCTTATATGATGGAGATTTGGATCTCCATCGTTTCAGGCAATGATGGAGATCGGCTATATCTCTACTCACTCGACGACTCAGCAATGGATCAAAAAAGTATGGACTTTTGTGAAATTACCTTGGAATATGCTTATAATGCAGTGTTTCATATGGTTTTTAGTTTGGTTGTTGGGTGAACGTGTGTTTCTTCTTCTCACTGTTTTTTGTATGTTTGGAATACTCAGCTCATGTGGTATGTATGCAATTGACATGAGATTAAGATTTAATTGTGTGAATTGTACAAGTTTATAATGAATTTTACTTGAGGAAGATAGAGATAATTAGATTTTTTTTTTTTTTATTATTTAAAAAAAGGAGTGTTTACACAAAAAGATTCTCTCAATTTTTTATTTTTTTTTAAACAAAAATAAATTATTGTAAAAAATATATAAAAGGGGGAATTGCACAAACACCCTTGAGGTTTGATAAAATTGCACGAATATAGCAGTTTTGGCCATATGCACACAAACTCACCTCGACATTTGAAAATTGTTGCATAAACATCCCCTACTATTAGATGGATCCATTAGTCAATGCTCAAAAGTGTAAAAAGTCTAAAATACCCTTTATTTTATTTTAAATAAATTTAAAAAATAAGATAAAAAATATTTAAAAAAATATTTTAGAAAACATGAATGTATCTTAAATCTAAATCTTGGAAAAAAAAATCATCTTTACAAATAAAAAAAATATTTTTTAAAACAATTTAATAATAATTAAATTTTAAATTTTAAATTTATTTAAAATTATGGGGGATTGCACAAACTATTATTTTTTATTTATTTTTTTATAGGTTTCAAATTTAAGACACATTCATGTTTTCTAAAATATTTTTTAATATTTTTTTAAAAAAAATTAGTTCATTTAAAACAAAAATATATGGTATTTTAGACTTTTTACACGTTTGACCATTGACTAACGGATCCATCTAATAGTGGGGGATGTTTGTGAAACATTTTTCAAATGTTGAGGGAAGTTTGTACGTATTTGGTCAAAATTGTTATATCTGTGTAAATTTATTAAATCTCGAGGGATGTTTGTGCAATTCCCCTATATAAAAAATAGGTAGAGGCATATACCGATTAAGAAGGTGATACGAGTGAGGTTATTATTGACTTCTCTCGAGTTATCCGGGTGTTTTGAAATTTACCAGAAACAATGGCAATGTCCAAATATTGGCTGTAAATTACTAAAATATATCACGTTTCCAGGATTGATAATTCTTTTATAGTTTATTAGTTTTTTTAATTATGGAAAATTGCATTAAAATGCCATGATATTTGGTGAAAGTGTAACAAGATTGTACTGTTACTAAAATTACATATAGATCGGCTGGTGGGGTCATTTGCAATCATTGGAAGATCTGGGTGAAAGGGTTTGTTATGAATAAGGGTGTGGGAAATGTGATTGAAGCCGAGCTATGGGGTATGTTTGAGGGGCTCACTATGGCCTGGAATGCTGGAGTCAGAAGAATCATTGTGGAGACTGATTCTCTTGACAGTGTGCAACTTGTGTCTAATGTTACTAATCCCAATCATCCCTTTTTTAGTCTCATTCAAAGCTGCAAGTTCATGGTGGATTCTGATTGGAATTGTGTTGTGAAGCACGTGTATAGGGAAGGGAATAGGCTGGCTGATGGCCTTGCTCACTTGGGGCACAACATGAAGAATGAGATCATGTTCTTTGAAGACCCTACCCCTCAAATTTTTAGTATCTACGAGGATGACTGCAGAGGGGGTATGTTTGAGGGGCTCACTATGGCCTAGAATGCTGGAGTCAGAAGAATCATTGTGGAGACTGATTCTCTTAACAGTGTGCAACTTGTGTCTAATGTTACTAATCCCAATCATCCATTTTTTAGTCTCATTCAAAGCTGCAAGTTCATGGTGGATTCTGATTGGAATTGTGTTGTGAAGCACGTGTATAGGGAAGGGAATAGGCTGGCTGATGGCCTTGCTCACTTGGGGCACAACATGAAGAATGAGATCATGTTCTTTGAAGACCCTCCCCCTCAAATTTTTAGTATCTACGAGGATGACTGCAGAGGTTTAGGCGTTGAGAGGCAGTGTGTTGCCCCTGTTTCTTTGGTTTCTTAGTTTGGTTTTTCCGGGCGTTGGCCCCCCTCTGTACCAAAAAAAATTACATATAGATATCCCTGTCTAACCTTTGAGGCTTCGACTATTAAAGTTAACAGAGATCAGAATGTCAGAAGGGTAATAAGGTCATTTTCTTACAAAAATTTTAATAAAAAATTTAAAATGGAAATAAAAAATCTGGTGTACAATTTAAAAAAAAAAATTATAAAAACGAGAAATAAATAAAGATAAAACAACTGATTTTTCAAAAAATAAAAAATAAAGAAAAAATAAAGCTTTGGGAATCTGGTAACCCAGATCTTTATGATTCCATCATCATTATAAACTAAAAGAAAAAACAAAATTAAGATTTGATAAATTTTTTTTTTTTTCTTTCGATTATCTGGGTTCCAAATCTCTATCAACATTGAAAACTAACGATTTATTATTTTTTTTGGGAAGATTTGGCAACCCAGAGCCATATATCAGTCATGAAAAAAAAATAAAATAAAATAAAAAAATTAAAAAAAAACCCATCCATGTAATAAGAAAAAGAAATTATAGAACAGCTTCATTTTCTTTTTCTTCAAACAACATCAACAATTTTTTTTAATTAATAAAGTTTGTAAAATTATTAGAAAATAAAAATACCAAAGTTTGATATTCAACACTAAATTTTACTCTAATTTGAAGTTAAATAAAGACCTTTTGAGAATATGTTAACACTAAATTTTTTTTCCACTTCAATGTTTCATATCAAATTTTACACTAAAAAAACTCTTTAAAGAATATTCTCCCAATAAATATTTATACAATACCAATTAATTTATATTAGTTAACTTATACAATATTCAATAATTTTATTTACATAAAATATATATCAAAGTAAGTGTCATTTTAAATATATTTATTGAAAATATATATTATTTTAATTAAATATAAAAGACTTAAACTAGAAAATTTTAAAAAAAAAAAAGTTTGATGTGACATTTAAAAAATAAAAAAAAATGAGTAATTTTGTACGCAAGCAGTGAACTTTATATATAAAACGCTATGTTCACACACAATATCACGGTTATCACCCAATTTTTTTTTCATGCATGTTTACACACAAAATTACCAACCTTTTTTTTATTCTTTAAATATCACATCAACTTTATTTTTTTTTAAATTTCTAATTTAACTTTTTTATATTTAATTAAAATAATATGTACTTTTAGAAAAAACATACCGTTAGAAAGATCTCATTGAGATCATTAAAATGACACCCACTATAATATATATTTTATATCAATAAAATTATTGAATTTTATATAAGTTAAATAATAAAAATTAATCGATATTGTATAAATATTTATCGGATAAATATACTTTAAAAATGGTTTTTTTTTTTTTGTGTAAAATTTAACATTGGAATAGAAAAAATTTGATATTAACATATTCCCAAAAGATTACCATTTAATCTCAAATTAAAGCAAAATTTAGTGATGAACATCGAAGATGCTCTAAACAATGAAGATGGCCAGCGATCTTTTCAGCTAACATGTCATGTGATCCATGTGTCAGTGAATCTAATCTTACTTGACTCACACACTCTTTTCTCTTAGATGAAACAAAGGCTCAGATGTACTTCTTCATTAACGATCCAAACTGAATCGTTGGATCATTAAAGAAGAAGCACATGGATGGAGATTGGATCAACAATCTGAGCCTTCAGAAAATCAAAGAGAAGCACATGACATGTCAACAAGATCATCCGCCAATTACTTGAAGACACATCAGCAATTGTATATTAACAAGATCATGATGTAAGTTTAGACTGAAGAAGAGATTCACCTGTTAAAAGAGAGAACCATTTGCCAATTTTACAATTTGCCCTGAAAGAAAGAACTTACCATTTTTGACTTCAAGATGTTCTGTCCCGGAAAATGAAGTTGAAATCAATAAATAGTAAACAAAAGAAGATCATGAAAGCAAAAAAAAAGAATAAATAAATAAATGAACATTCTTGAAATTGGTATCTAATAATATGGAAGAAAAAAAATTAAAAAAAAATAAAAAGACAATGAAGCTGAAATTTCTGCTGTAGCTAGCGGCAGATGGTGAGAAGTGAGAACTGAGAAGTTGACATTATATAGGCCTATAAGGTTAGGGTTTCTGGGATGTTAGGATGCAATTACAATTATACCCTCTGAGGTCAATTTAGTATGATGGGCCAATTCTGTATAGACCTAATCAAATGTACTGGGCTTATATTTTATCATAATTATATTTTTATCAAAATTAATATATAATCAAATATATATCGTAATAGAAATTTTCAAATGAGGACGTCCTAATATAACTTCATGAGGATATTGAATGTGAGCTATAAGTTTTACATGGTTTGACTCAATTTATATGCACTTGTCAAAACTAATAACTTACATTCAATATTCTCATGAAGTTATATCAGAACGTCTGCATAAAAATGTGACTGTATATCATAATTTAACATTATAACTATATATATGTTTGTGTGTGACTATGCACGTCCACATAAACGTCTTTGTCATATTAATAACTCCAGTCCTTTGTTTTTCTAAAATACATCACTTTAGTCATTTGACCAAAAAACCTAACAATCAACTTTGACTATATGTTTAAAAGTACGAATTTGCCTTTGCTAATATATAATACAAGGCTAAAGTTCAATTTTACCCTTAAAAGGTTTTGTTATTACACCTTTACTTTAAAAAAAAAAATCAAATAATTTAAAGATTTTAACATTAAAAACCTTTAAAAAAAAAAAAAAAAAAAACCTTAAAATGATTATTTCAAAAATAAATAATATTTAAACGGTTTATAAAATTAAATTAACATAAATTTTTTTCATATTTTTTTTGAAAGATATACAAAAGTTTATTAAGATCTTATTAAAAAACAACAAAAATTATTGGATAATATTTAAAAAGTTACAATTTTTAAACATAAAAAACTTAATGGATAATAGAAAATTATTATAAAAAAACCATTAATAGATAATTAAATATATATATTTATATATATATATATATAATTAAAAAAAAAAAAACAGAAATTTGAAATGAGATCTCCATCATTTCAGGCAGCGATGGAGATCGACTAGATCTCTACTCGCTCAACAACTCAGCAATGTATCAAAAAGTATGGACTTTAGTGAAATTACCTTGGAATATGCTTATAATGCAATGTTTCAGATGGTTTTTAGTTTGGTTGTTGGGTGAAAGTGTGTTTCTTCTTCTCACTGTTTTTTGTATGTTTGGAATACTCAGCTCATGGGGTATGTATGCAATTGACATGTGATTAAGATTTAATTGTGTGAATTGTACAAGTTTATGATGAATTTTACTTGAGGAAGATAGAGATAATTTGATTTTTTTATTTTATTTTTATTTTTTAAAAAAAGGAGTATTTACACAAAAAGATTCTCTCAATTTTGCAGTGTCCAAATTTTGATTGTATAATACTAAAATATATCAGGTTTCCAGGGGATTGATAATTCTTTTATAGTTTATTAGTTTTTTTAATTATGGGAAAATTGCATTAAAATGCCATGATATTAATAAGATTGTACTTTTTACTAAAATTACAGATCGGTACCCTTGTTTAACCTTTGACCGTTAAAGTTAACGGGGATTAAATGTTATAAGGGTAATAAGGTTATTTTCTTACAAAAATTTTAATAAGAAATTAAAAATGGAAATAAAAAATCTGGTGTACAATTAAAAAAAATCATAAAAATGAGAAATAAATAAAGAAAAAACAACTGATTTTTAAAAAAAAAATAAAGAAAAAATAAAGCTTTGGGAATCTGGTAACCCAGATCTGCATGACTCCATCATCATTATCAACTAAAAGAAAAAAAAAATTAAGATTTGATTTTTTTTTTTCTTTGGAATATATGGGTTCCAAATCTCTCATTGAAAACTAACGATTTTTTTTTCTTTTTTCCGAACATCATCAACAAATTATTTTATTAATAAAGTTTGTAAAATTATTAGAAAATAAAAATACCAAAGTTTGATACTCAACACTAAATTTACTCCAATTTGAAGTTAAATGGGAATCTTTTAGAAATATGTTAACACCAAATTTTTTTCCATTCTAATATTCCACACCAAAAAAACATCTTTAAAGAATATTCTCCTAATAAATATTTATACAATATCAATTAATTTCTATTAGTTAAATTATTGATATAAAATATATATCAAAGTGGGTGTCATTTTAAATATTTTTTTTAGGAATTCATATAATTTTAATTAAGTATAAAAGGATTAAATTAGAAAAAAAAAATTTAAAAATAAAACTTGATATGATATTTAAAAAATAAAAATATGTTATAAAAATGGGTGTTCTTATATGTGAACATGACACATTACATATAAAGCCCACTGTTTCAAAACACATAAAAAAAAAAAAAAAAAAAAAAAAAAAAAAAAAAAAAAAAAAAAAAAAATTTGGAACAATGAGTTTTATATATAACATGCCCAACTCATGCATAAAACCACCCATTTTTTTTATTCTTTAAATGTCACATCAAATTTTATTTTTTAAAGAAATTTCTAATTTAATCTTTTTATACTTACTAAAATAATATATATTTACAAAACAATATACCGTTAGAAAAATCTCATCTCTAAAATGACACCCACTTTGATATTTATTTTATGTCAATAAAATTATCCAATATTATATAAATTAACTAATAGAAATTAATTGATATTATAGAAATATTTATTGAAAAAATACTCTTTAAAGATGCTTTTTTTAGTATAAAAAATATATGGTGTTAATGTTATAAACAGTGGCTTTCCACCATCTTCCACTATCTTAGTTTCTTGGTTATCAACCACTCACGTGGAAGTTTGGCCTTCACTTACTTCATGCCAAAGTAAAATAAGTGGCAATATTAGATAGAAAATTATAATAAGCACCCTTTGTTTGTTTGCCTATATATATGGTTTCTATTGCAATTGTTTTGGGTTGTTGCTTTTAAGCTGATGCTCTCTCCAGAATATCAATACAAATGAAAAGCTCTCTCTCTCGTGTTCTCTTATCTTGTTTCTCTTATTTCACTTTATTATATTTAGTTATATGTTCTTCATGTTCTTCATCTATTCTTTTAATTTTATTACAACACGTTATCAACATAATGCTGTTATTTCCAAAACCTGAAGTTCTGAATTTATTACTACTAGAACCTGAAGTTCCTAGATTTATTACCAGAACTTGAAGTTTCTGAATTTATTATTACTAGAACCTGAAGCTTCTAGACTTTATTTATTAATACCAGGACCTGCAGTTCTGAATTTACTTTCTCGCATTTTATTTTTTACGCAGCACTTTATTTACTTTTATGCAATTTTTATTTAAACAATTTGGTCACCCATCCAGAACCTGGAGTTCATGGATTTATTTATCATTACTGGAAACTGAAGCATCTGGATTTATTTACTTACAAACAAAGATTTAAATTCCTCGGATTTTTATCAGACCAGAAGTTCTAACTCCGATTGTGATTTTCAGAATAACCAGAAGCAATATGTCTTTAAACGATAAGTTGAGTGATATTGAAAAGCAAGGTACTGGAGATATATGTCTAGCCGATAGTGCAACGACACATACGATTCTGCGGAATCAGAAATACTTTATGAATTTAACCTTGCTCAAAGCAAATGTTAATACAATATCTGGTCCAGCAGATATGATAGAAGGCTCCGGTAGAGCCATGATATTGTTACCAAATAATACTAAAATATGTATCAATAATGCTTTATATTCAAGCAGATCCAAAAGAAATCTACTTAGTTTCAAAGATATATGGTGTAATGGATATCACCTAAAAACTATAAATGATGAGAATATTGAGTATCTGTACATTACTTCTCATGATTCGGGCCAGAAACTCATTATGGAAAGGATGTGTGTTTTATCATCTGGATTATATTACACTCTTATAAGAGGTGTAGAAGTTTATGCAGTTATGAACCAGAAGTTCTCAAATCCAAAAATATTTATGCTTTGGCATGACCGTTTTGGTCACCCGGGATTTACAATGATGTGTAGAATCATTGAAAATTCTTATGGACATCCATTAAAGAACCAGAAGATTCTTTTATCCCACGAAAATTTATGTACTGCATGTTCACAAGGAAAAATATTAATAAAACCATCTTACTCTAAGGTTGGATTTGAATCCCTATCATTCCTACAAAGGATTCAAGGGGACATATAGGGACCTATTCATCCACCAAGTGGACCGTTCCGCTATTTTATGGTCCTAGTTGATGCATCTATCAGATGGTCACATATTTGCTTATTATCAACACGAAATGTTGCCTTTGCAAGATTACTTGCACAGATTATCAGGCTTCGGGCACATTTTCCCAATCATCCGATTAAATCAATATGCCTTAATAATGTGGGTGAATTTACTTCCAAAACATTTGATGAATATTGCAAATCAATTGGGATTGATGTTGAGCATCCAGTTCCACACGATCATATTCAGAATGGATTAGTAGAGTCACTTATCAAGCGTCTCCAGGTAATTGCAAGAATTTTATTATTACGAACACAATTACCGATTTCTGTTTGGGGACATGCTATTTTGCATGCTGCTGCATTAATTCGTCTTCGTCCCACTTCTTATCATCAATATTCTTCAACGCAACTTGTATTTGGCCATCGACCAGATATTTCTCATCTGGGTACTTTTGGTTGTGCAGTATATGTCCCAATTGCACCTACACATAGAACTAAAATGGGACCCCAACGGCGTTTGGGAATATATATTGGTCTAGATTCACCATCAATTATTAAGTATCTAGAACCTTTAACTGATGATCTTTTTACTGCACGATTTGCAGATTGTCATTTCAATGAGAAAAATTTTCCATCATTAGGGAAAGGAAAAACTTCTCCTGAAGAGAAGCGTGAATTTTCTTGGAAAGTCCCTAATTTAATTCATTTTGACCAATACACATCTCAATGTGAGAATGAAGTACGCAAGATAGTTCATCTTCAAACAATAGCAAATCAGTTACCAGATGCATTTACAGATGCTACTAGGGTAACAAAATCACACATCCCAGCTGTTAATATACTAGTACAGGTGATTGTTCCAAGAGACCAATCTAAACAAATAATAGCAAAAGAATCATCTACTATACGCCAGAAGCGTGGTAGGCCACTTGGTTCGAAAGATACTGTTCCTCGGAGGAAGAAAACAAAATGTTAGGATCATACTCCTGAAATTATAAATAAATCTAATTTCTCTAAATCAACTCCACAAGAGTTAGATGTCCCTGAAAGGACATAAGAAACCCCCGCAGGGGAAGGAATCTCTGAAGAGATACAAGAACCTAGAAATGAGGAAATTTCAATAAATTATACATGAGGAATGTGGAATCGTGAAGAAACAATCATTGATGATATATTTTCGTACACAGTGGCTACTGAAATTTTAAATGATGATTGTGAGTCTCATAACCTCGACGATTGTAGGCAAAGATCTGATTGGCCTAAATGGAAAGAAGAAATTCAAGCAGAATTGACTTCGTTAACCAAATGTAAAGTATTTGGACCAATAGTCTAGACGCCTGAAGACGTCAAACCTGTTGGATACAAATGGGTTTTTGTACGGAAACGTAATGAGGAAAACAAGGTGGTGCGATATAAGGCACGACTAGTAGCACATGGTTTCTCACAGAGACCTGATATTGATTTTGATGAGACATATTCACTAGTAATGGATACAATTACGTTTCGATTTCTAATAAGTTTGGCTGTCTCAGAAAAACTTGAAATGAGTCTTATGGACGTAGTAACTGCCTACCTATATGGCTCACTCGATTATGATATTTACATGAAAATCCCTGAAGGATTTAGAATACCAGAAACATATAGCTCGAGACCTCGTAATTTATATTCGATTAAATTACAAAGGTCCTTGTATGGATTAAAGCAATCTGGGCGCATGTTGTACAACCACCTCAGTGAATATTTGACTAAAGAGGGATATATCAATAATCTCATATGTCCATGTGTCTTCATAAAGAAATCAGAATCTGGATTTGCTATTATAGCAGTTTATGTTGATGATATGAATTTAATTGGAACTCTTGAAGAGCTCCTGAAAACTGCTGAATATTTGAAAAAGGAATTTGAAATGAAAGACCTAGGGAAGACAAAATATTGTCTCGGCCTATAAATTGAGCATAAATCAGACGGAATACTTATTCATCAGTCAGCATATATTGAAAAGATCCTGAAAAGATTTAATATGGACAATGCTCATCCATTAAGTACCCCTATGATTGTTAGAAATCTTGATCCTAAGAAAGATCCATTCCGGCCACTTGAAGATGATGAAAAGATACTTGGTCTTGAAGTACCATATATTAATACAATTGGTGCTTTATTATATCTGGCTCAATGTACTAGACCAAATATCGCATTTTCAGTAAATTTGCTTACTAGATTTAGTTCAGCACCAACTCGGAGACATTGGAATGGGATTAAACATCTTTTTTGTTATCTTCGAGGAATGAAAGATTTAGGATTATATTATTCAAAATCTAACAACTTTTTAGGTTTAATTAGTTATGCTAATGCGGGGTATTTATCTGATCCCCGTAAAGCCCGTTCACAAACGAGATATGTTTTTACATATAATGGCACAGCAATCTCCTAGCGCTCCACAAAGCAAACTTTTGTTGCTACATCCTCTAATCATTCTGAGATCCTTGCACTTCATGAAACAAACCGAGAATGCATGTGGCTAAGGTCAGTTATTTATCATATTCAAAATACTTGTGGATTTCCATTATCTACACAAATGCCTACACCGATATTTGAAGATAATGTGGCTTGTATCGCTCAAGTTAGAGGGGGCTATATCAAAGAAGATATAACCAAACATATTTCTCCTAAATTCTTCTATACTCATGAACTTCAACAGAGCCGACAGATTGATGTTAAACAAATACGGTCTACAGATAATCTTACAGATCTATTTACCAAAACATTGTCTACATAAACTTTTGAGAAACTGGTATATGGGATTGACATGCGTCGACTCTCCAAATTACAGGATTGATATTGAAGTTTCATTCAGGGGGAGCGTTCAATCAATGGGAGCAAAATTTTAAATGTAACTATGGGTACTGTACTCTTTTTCCTTCTACCGGATTTTATCCCGCTGGGTTTTACCGGAAAGGTTTTAATGAGGCAGTTCTGAACACATCTACATCACTTGATCCAGAAGATCATTGTATATATTTTTGTTAAGGTTTTTGTCCCACTGGGTTTTTCCTAGCAAAATTAAAATACAAATGGTGAAAAATCCAAGGGGGAGTGTTACAACACGTGTGTGGCTTTTCCACCACATACATTCTTCTTGGCTTCTTGAGTAAGCCAACCCACGTGGAAGCATGGTTTGTTTTGCTTCATGCTTAAGTGAATTAGGTGGCGGAATATTACAATAACCATCCCTCTCTTTCTTGCATATATATATATATATATATATATATATAGGGCTTTCATTGTAAATATTTTAGGTTATTATTTAACTGATACTCTCACTCAAAATCAATAAAAAGGCAATATATTCTCTCGTCTATCTCTCTTGTTTCATCTCTTATTTTTATTTTATTTTTTAGTCGATAGAGATGAAACAAGAGAGATAGACGAGAGAATATATTGCCTTTTTATTGATTTTGAGTGAGAGTATCAGTTAAACAACAACCTAAAATATTTACAATGAAAGCCATATATATAGACAAAAAAGCAAACCATGCTTCCACATGGGTTGGCTTACTCTAGAGTATGACTTTTCCACCACATACATTCTTCTTGGCTTCTTGAGTAAACCAACCCACGTGAAGCATGATTTGTTTTGCTTTATGCTTAAATGAATTAAGTGGCATAATATTACAATAACCATTCCTCTCTTTCTTGCCTATATATATATATATATATATATATGGCTTTCATTGTAAATATTTTAAATTGTTGTTTAACTAATACTCACTCAAAATCAATAAAAAAGTAATATATTTTCTCGCATATCTCTCTTGTTTCACCTCTTATTTTATTTTATTTCTCTCTCATTAATTATTCACTTTATCATGTTATTATCTCTCTTGTTTGCGACCTTTTCAGCTAACTGTGATCCATGTGTCAATGAATCTGATCTTTACTGGACTCACAATCTTTTCTCTTAGATGAAACAAAGGCTCAGATGTACTTCTTCATTAACGATCCAAACTGAATCGTTGGATCATTAAAGAAGAAGCACATGGATGGAGATTGGATCAACAATCTGAGCCTTAAGATAATCAAAGAGAAGCACGTGACATGTCAACAAGATCATCCGCCAATTACTTGAAGACACATCAGCAATTGTATATTAACAATTTTGTGTTCTAGAGAATTGTTAAAACATATCATAATGATGTATGTTTAGACTGAAGAAGAGATTCACCTGTTAAAAGAGAGAACCATTTGCCAATTTGCCCTGAAAGAAAGAACTTACCATTTTTGACTTCAAGATGTTCTGTCCCGGAAAAGTCTAGGCTTTTTCATACCACCCCGATCAATACCAATAGTTTATATCTTCTATAGAATAATTTCTTCCATAGAATAATGAGATTAAACTATCGGCCTTGATCATAGAGAAAAGGTAGTAAACTCAAAACTTTGGAAGATCTGACAAAAAAAAAAAAAAAAAAAAACCTTTGGAAAGTCTGGAAGACAATATATTAAACTAAAAAAAAATTGATATAAGTTATAGTACCGAATTAAAAAAACATAATAATAAACATAGATTTGGAATTTAAAAAGAAAAACAAAACAAAAAATGTGAAACAATGAAATCAATAAATAGTAAACAAAAGAAGATCATGAAAGAATAAATAAATAAATAAATAAATAAACATTCTTGAAATCGGTATCTAATAATACAGAAGAAAAAAAATAAAAATAAAAAGACAATGAAGTTGAAATTTCTGCTGTAGCTAGCGGCAGATGGTGAGAAGTGAGAACTGCGAATTTGACATTATATAGGCCTGTAAGGTTAGGGTTTCTGGGATGTTAGGATGCAATTACAATTATACCCTCTAAGGTCAATTTAGTATAATGAGCCAATTCTGTATTGACCTAATCAAATGCACTGGGCTTATATTTTATCATAATTATATTTTTATCAAAATTCATATATAATCGAAGAGCGGTGCTATTAGCACAGCCTCTATTGATCTATTTATGCCCCACTTTTTTAATTATGCATTATTATTATTTTCTTTTATCAAAATTACTTAAATAGACATATAATTTATGGAAAAAAATCTGGAAACAATTGTTGTGTTGAAGCAACCAGTTATTTTTTTCTTTTTTCTTTTCCACCATGAAATAAGAAGAAAAAAAAACTAAAAAAATTAATATAAAGTTAAACAAGAAATTAAGATAACCGAAGTTAGTGATTCCAATCATTCTCGATCTATCTTGCTTAAACAATAATATCTAGGGACAGAGGGTCAGAGGCGGATGTAAGAATGTAACAGCTTTTTATTATACTTAAATTTGGATAATCTAATATGTTTGTAATAATATTAGCGTGGCCCCTCTTAAATAATCAATCTCCTGTGGTGTGAGTATACTTATAGTATACTTATCCACCTCATTACTTTTTGTCGGAAAAAACAATGCAATTAAGTCAAATAATGCTTCCATAGCCAAAAGTGATGAAGTAGATAAGTATACTATAAGTATGCTCACACTTATGTGCCTCCAAAAGAAAAATTACCTAAATAATAGTATAAATTAATTATATAAATATCATTCATATTTTATTGCCAATGAAAGTAGGAAATAACATCAATCTCATTTAGGATTTTAATTTCCAATTCAATATATATATATATATATATATATATATATTTATATATATATATATACACAGTGGTTCTCTCATAAGGGATCCCTTATTTTAATTTCGGTAAGGACCACCATGAAATCATATCGATTTGAATGAATTTTAATCTGAATTTTTTTGTAGATGATAAGTTCGTTGAAATCTACCTATGAATAAAATTTGAGAATTTTTCAAGCACGAAAACTATTTTTACCGATTTTTTTTACATATGAAGGCATTAGAAAAATAGGCGAAATATAGGAAATTCAAGAAAAATAGTTTTCGTGCTTGAAAAATTCTCAAATTTTATTCATAGGTAGATTTCAACGAACTTATCATCCACAAAAAAATTCAGATTAAAATTCAATCAAATCGATATGATTTCATGGTGGTCCTTACCGAAATTAAAATAAGGGATCCCTTATGAGAGAACCACTGTATATATATATATATTAATTTCATATTATTTCATACATTATTGCCCAAGTATACATATATATATATATATATATTTTAGATTTTAACTTAAATTCTTACGCTGCAGCTACCCTTACCATTTTATTCTACAATATCATGCTTAGACAAATAATTCTTCAATTTAACCATTCAAATTATCTTTATCACCCTCAAAGATTTTTGGTTTGGGATTATAAATTAATAAATATTTTATGTTTTTTTTTTTCGAAATTTGTATATATATATTATTATTTTAGGTTACTATTATGATTTTGGTAAATTTATTATACTAATTTGTTATTTAAATCTGTATTTGTTTAAATTTGTTCAAAATTAGTATATGTTAATTTGTTTTCACATAAATATTATAAAATTAAATTACAAGTATATAAATAATTGTGAATTAAACATATCAATGGTATAATCATATTTTAAATATTTTACGCAGCCACCGTTGGAATCAATTTCTGACTCCATCTCTAAACATCATGGTGTAAGCGTGAGAGATAAACAAGTAGATCCATCTCATTTTTGTTTGAAAAGTAATCGAGGATATATTATTCTTTTAAAAAAGCCTGTAGTGAATAGTTAAAGAAGGCTATTGGGCCTCTTACCAATGTGTTTGGACTCTCCAATTAGAGCCTCTACCACCAAGGTTCAACACCTATGGCACGCGTGTATATATATACATATATTCTTTGTCCCTCTTTGGCTATCAAGTGTGGGTGCTCTCTCCCCTTTAGTGGGAGTAGTTGTCTGGGTTGTACTAGTAGAGTCCTATTCTCGCAGGGTCTCAGCAGTTGTTGTAATTTAAAAAAAAAAAAAAATAAAAAAAAAATAAATAAAGAATAGTCAAAGAAGAACAAATGCAAAAAGTCCATAATTATATCTAATACTTAATACATGTCGCTCTCATTATATTTCATCGATTAAGAAAATGTCCTTTGTTTTTCCAATGCGTTGAACAGAGATGAAAACTTGGATGGGGCGGATTTTGCGCATGTAATTAATGACGTGAATGCCAGTGTGCCTGCCCCACGACTCAAGTTGTTGTCTTCTTGAAGATGGTGATAATATAAAGAAACAAGGGGAATTATCATTTTAGTCCCTATATTTTGTCCGATGATAACTTTTTTAACTGTCTTTCCCTTTTTAGATGATTGGTCCCTATGTTTTTAAAAAACCACTCAATTTGATCCCTCTGACTATATTTTTTACAGTCAACCGTTACTGAAAAAGCAAAATGACACTTTTACCCTTAACTTAAAAATCAAAATAAAATAAAGGGGTATTAACTTTAAAATACAAATTAAAGTTGACTAATGGTTAATCCATATATTACAAAATAAAATAAATATTTTGTTATAAATTATAAACAAAAAAGTTAACAAAATTAATAAAAAATCAAAATTAAAACTCTATTCCAATCTTCAACTTCAACATCAACAAACTCCAACCTTCATCTTCAACATCAATAAATGTTTTATATCCAATTCATAAAACAAACAAAAAAACAAAAAAAAAAACAAAAAACTATAAATAAAAACATTTAAAAAAATAAAAGCAGAATTTAAAAAAAAAAAAAAAAAAGTGGATCTTTGCCGTCCATCTCAAAGATGGACGGTTGAGATCAAATTAATCATTAAAAAAAAAAAAAACAAAACAAAACAAAAAAACTCTACATAGATCATCAATCTTCATAAACTCAGATTCTCCAATCCAACTCCCATCATCATCAACCTTCAATCTTCCATTATCTTCAACCTTCAACCTTCAATCTCACAATTAAATCAAATATCACACCTGCATTTAGCCACTCACTTGGTCACAATTAAATCACCTCAAACTTCATTTCGAAACCAAATCATCACCAACACCAAAACCATCAACAACAAAAATTGAAAAAAAATTGAAAAGGAAGAAATAAAATAAAATAAATTGTGTGATCAGTGATCACAGAGGCTGCAAGATGAAGAGTTTTCCTCCATCTTCTATTCTCTAACCCCCATCACCACCCATCCCCGTCGATCTCTCTCTCTCTCCTTTAGCTCCAACAGACGGTGGAGAGCACGTGGAGGATCGATCTACACCGTCGCACGGATGAGCGATCTGCACCATCTCTCGATCGCGTGGAGGAGCGATCTGCACTGTCGCACGGAGGAGCGTCTCTCGATCGCGTGAAGGAGCTGCGCCGTGCTCCGGAGCTCGCCTGCGAGCTTCATCTCACCGGAGATCAGCTTCATGGTTGATTTGAAATGGTGGAGGTCGATTTGAAAGGGTGAGGGTGGCGGTGGAGTGAAGATTACCAATTCCAGATTTTTAATTTTTTATGAAAATGGTTGATTTTAGGGGTGGTGGTTGTGTTTGGGTAAGGGTTAGGGTTTGAGTTTGGGTTTGGTTGTGTTTGATAGTTGGAGATGGTGATGATATCTGGAAAATTGATGTTGATGGTGTGTTTTGGTATGTGTTCTTTGTGTTCTTGAAAACTGATGATAGTGAATTTTTTTTAATTTAATTTTTTTTCTTTTATTTTTTTTAATTGGATCACCACCGTCCAAATTTGAGATGGACGGTGGAGATCCATCTACCTATTTTTAAGAAATAATAATTTTGTTATATAAATATATAATTTTTTATATTAATGAATTATTTTTTAAAAAAATTTCCTTTTGTTTATTTTTTTTTAGTTGTGTTATTATATTTTTTTAAAGTAAATTATATTATAAATATTTAAAATAAATTATTTTCTATTTTTATGGTGTTGACACATGGTATGTTTATGGTTAAAAGACAAAAATACCCTTGAGACCGTTAACTCTGACCAACTTTTGACTCACCAAAGGACTAAATTGATAGGTTTTTTTTAAAACATAGGGACCACTTAGCTAAAAAGGGAAAGATAGTTAAAAAAGTGTCAAAAAAAAAATAACATAGGGACTAAAATGATAATTCCCCAAGAAACAAAACTCAGCTATCAATTATTCAATACGGTAGAAGTAGAGTGGCTTTTGAAGAATGACTCAAATTAAACACAAAAAAAAATATGTGTTTCAATTTGTGTTTAATCAATCAAATTGAGATATGTGTCTGCAATTAATTATTTTTTTAGAAGAACAAATGTAAAAAAATCCATAATTATATCTTTTACATAATACATGTCGCTCTCATTATATTTCATCGATTAAGAAAATGTCCCTACTGGAAAAAGAAAGATTCCTTTTAGGAGATGAAAACGTATTTGATTACGTTAATGCAAGTGCGCCTGCCCCAGTGCCCCACCACTCAAGTTGTTGTCTTGTAGAACAGTAGAAGATGGTGATAATATAAAGAAACAAAACTCAGGTATCAAATATTCAATATGGCAGAAGAAGTGAAGCTTTTGAAGACTTGGTCAAGCCGGTTTGGTCTCAGAATCGTTTGGGCACTGAAACTCAAGGGCATTCAATACGATTCGGTAGATGAAGATCTATCCAACAAGAGCCCTTTACTTGTCCAATGCAATCCTGTCTATAAGAAGGTTCCTGTCCTCATACACAATGGAAAATCAATTTCAGAATCACTTGTCATTCTTGAATACATTGAGGACACATGGAACCACAACCCTCTGCTGCCTCAAGATCCTTACCACAAAGCCACTGCTCGATTTTGGGTCAAATTTGGAGACGATAAGGTAAACAATTAAAACTTCCCCGGCCAATTATTTTTCAGGTACGAGATCCCATATGTTTTGATACGTCTTTGTTTTCAATTCAGGTTCTACCATCAATATGGAATGCTTTCATTAAACAAGGGAAAGAGCTAGAGGATGCTATTGATGAAGCCATTGAAAACCTGAAATTGTTAGAGGAACAGCTCAAGGGAAAGAAATTCTTCGGTGGAGAGAAGATTGGACTAGCGGATCTGGCATTGGGTTGGCTTGCTAACTTGGTCCCTGTATTCGAAGCAATAATTGGTATGAAAATTATAGATGAGGAGAGATTTCCATCTCTGTTAGCTTGGATGCACGAGTTTTCACAAGTTGCAATAATCAAAGAAAGCTGGCCACCCCATGACAAACTAATCCTCAAATACCAAGCTTTCCGCGATCGCCATCTAGCTAAATAAACCAGTATCTATTTTTAAAAGTAATTTTATTTTTAAAAACATTACAATAATTTGAAATTTAGGGAGGAGGATAGATTCGAACCTACAACCTTATCAAGGACGGATGCAATGTAGGACGAGAGGCCGCCCCCCCCCCCCCCCCCCCTAAAGTTTTGAAAATTTACAAGTTTTACATTTTTATAACATCCTTAATTTTCATGTTTTTATGTTT
This sequence comes from Acer saccharum, assembly GCA_030490815.1. Taxonomy (NCBI): domain Eukaryota; kingdom Viridiplantae; phylum Streptophyta; class Magnoliopsida; order Sapindales; family Sapindaceae; genus Acer; species Acer saccharum. The sequence goes on from CM059867.1 coordinate 52,343,905, forward strand.
TTATCCTTAGTTTTCATGTTTTTGTGTTTTTATCCCTATTTCATTTTTTATTTTTCTAGTTTTCTATAAACGAGACATCTAATATTTTTCCATCAAATCACATTTAAAAAATATCTTTGATTTTATATATAGTATTTCTTTCGATGAATCTTAAATTATAAATGAAAATCGAATCATAACATATATGTTCTATCTCAACTAATATTATTTTCTCGTTCTAATAATTTTGTTATCTCTTACGATCTTAATTATCCTATTCACCCTAATAGCATATATTATATTTTTGATGTGTTATTTATTTTTAAACAATAAATGTGTTAATTTATATAATTAAAACATGCCAACCAAACATATACATATGTTAGACAATACGAGGTTGACATAGTGGTATATATGCCCCTCACACTCACACCATAAGGTTGTGGGTAGGGGTGGGCAAAAAATCAGAAAACCGAATTGAACCGGTGACCAAACCGATCTAATCAGTTTTTTTTTTTTTTTTTTTTTTTCGATTTTCTTATGTTGGCTGGTTCAGTTTGGTTCATTTTTTTAAAAACCGATTGGATCGGTTTTTTCCCGGTTTGCTATCCCAAACCAGAAAACCGAACCGAGACCTAACTTACATAAAACAAAACCCTAGTTTAATGTTCAACAGTCCATAAAACTATAACACTATGAAAGTCTGTCACAACATATATATATATATATATATATATATATATTGTTGAATATTATTTTAAACTAATATTTTCAATTTGTTCAAGCCCATAATTTAATTTGGTTGAAGACCCAAAATGATTAAAATATGAAAATACGTGTAATAATTAAAGCCCATGAATTTGGTCCAGTAGGACCAAAACCGAAAAAAACCAAACCGAACCGAACCAGTCCAATTTGGTTGGTTTTTGATCGGTTGACATTTGTAAATTTTATTGGATCGGTTCAAATTTTCAGAAATCGACCTTTATCGGTTTTTTATCAATTCTATTGCAAAATGAACCGATATATTAAACACCCACCCCTGGTTGTAGGTTTGAGTCTCTCCCCCTCCCCAAACCCCTAAATTATTATAATATTTCAAAAACATATACACCTATTTAACTATTAAGATATTTTATCAAACAAACTTTTTTAATTTTTAAAAATTAAAATAGTTTTTAGATGTTAGAAAAATACTATGAGTACAATTTAATTTTTAATTAATTTTCTAACTCCTAAACACTATTATTGAATCATGAATAAAGGGCCAAAAAGTTTTTTTATATTATGTTTAGAGTAATTTTAGACATTCCAACTCAATAAATCAACTTGTATTCCAATTATTAATGTGTTAATTGATAAATGAATACGGTATTTTTTATTATTAATTTTTTCTTTAATATTCCCTTTAAAATACATTATATAACTTATTATTTTACGCCACCTCCGTTGGAATCAATTTCTGACTCCGTCCCTGAACATCATGTTATAGGTGTGAAGGACAAACAATTAGACCAACCTTATTTTTGTTTGAAAAGTAATCGAAGGTATATTATTCTTTAAAAAAAAAAAAAAAAAAGCCGGTGGTGAATATTCAAAGAAGAACAAATGCAAAAATGTCCATAATTATATCTTATCCTATACATGTCGCTCTCATTAAGAAAATGTACTTGTTGTTTTTCCAATGCGTTGAAAAACTTGGATGGGGCGGATTTTGCGCATGTATGTAATGACGTGAATGCCAGTGTGCCTGCCCCACGACTCAAGTTGTTGTCTTCTTGAAGATGGTGATAATATAAAGAAACAAAACTCAGCTATCAATTATTCAATACAGTAGAAGTAGTGAGGCTTTTGAAGAATGACTCAAATTAAACAAAAATATATATATATATATATATGGGTTACAATTTGTGTTTAATCAATCAAATTGAGATATGTATCTGTATTTAATTATTTTTTTAGAAGAACAAATGTAAAAAAATCCATAATTATATCTTTAACATAATACATGTGGCTCTCATTATATTTCATCGATTAAGAAAATATCCTTATTGGAAAGAGAAAGATTTCTTTTAGAGCATCCACAATGGTGGTGGCACTATTCAAGACCCATTTATTGCCACATCACCAAAAATGGCTCTTGAATAGTAAAAAATGGGTCTTCTCATTTGGGTCTCATTTATTTGGGTCTCATTTTCTCACAATGGTGTTCAATTGAAAAACTAAAAGTGGATCCACTTTTTTAACTTTTTTTCCAAACAATCATTACTCTTCTTTAAAATATTATATATATATATATATATATATATATTCAATAATTATTTAACAAATTATGATTAATTTAAAATAATTTTTTCACAACCGAATTACATCAACAATAAAAATAAATATTTAAAACAAAATATCTAAGTGCGCCTGCCCCATTGCCCCACCACTCAAGTTGTTGTCTTGTAGAACAGTAGAAGATGGTGATAATATAAAGAAACAAAACTCAGCCACTCAGGTATCAAATATTCAATATGGCAGAAGAAGTGAAGCTTTTGAAGTCATGGTCAAGCCTATTTGGTCTCAGAATTGTTTGGGCACTGAAACTCAAGGGCATTCAATACGATTCGGTAGATGAAGATCTATCCAACAAGAGCCCTTTACTTGTCCAATGCAATCCTGTCTATAAGAAGATTCCTGTCCTCATACACAATGGAAAATCAATTTCAGAATCACTTGTCATTCTTGAATACATTGAGGACACATGGAACCACAACCCTCTGCTGCCTCAAGATCCTTACCACAAAGCCACTGCTCGATTTTGGGTCAAATTTGGCGACGATAAGGTAAACAATTAAAACTTCCCCGGCCAATTAATTTTCAGGTACGAGATCCCATATGTTTTGATACGTCTTTGTTTTCAATTCAGGTTCTACCATCAGTATGGAGTGCTTTCATTAAACAAGGGAAAGAGCAAGAGGATGCTATTGATGAAGCCATTGAAAACCTGAAATTGTTAGAGGAACAGCTCAAGGGAAAGAAATTCTTCGGTGGAGAGAAGATTGGACTTGCGGATCTGGCATTTGGTTGGCTTGCTAACTTGGTCCCTGTATTCGAAGAAATAATTGGTATGAAAATTATAGATGAGGAGAGATTTCCATCTCTGTTAGCTTGGATGCACGAGTTTTCACAAGTTGCAATAATCAAAGAAAGCTGGCCACCCCGTGACAAACTAATCATCAAATTCCAAGCTTTCCGCGCCATCTAGCTAAATAAACCAGTATCTATCTGAGATTTGTGCAAATGATGTCTGTAATATGTATGCTGGTGTATGGAGTCCTTTGTTTTCGGCTTGAAATAAAAGTTGCAGGACTACAATAAATCATATCTTATCATCCCAATTTCAGTTTAGCATATTTGATTTCATTGTCTCGATATGAAGTCTTCATAGCTTCAACTTGTCACCAGTTATATATCTTCTAATTAAATTGATCAAAATTTGTTGAGAATTTGAACCGATGAACACGGAAGTGACATGCCTAATATACTCATACATAATAAATAAACGTTTACTAGTAGAAAATTAAGATAAGAGAAATATAAAACAATCACACAATACAAGATATACGTGGAAACCCTAAATCAGGGAAAAAACCACGGGCCGTCAGGACGACAGAGAAAATTTCACTATGTAGTAAATTGTTACAAGCACACACTCTAGGATTCTCTCTCACACCACTTAGCCCAAATCCCAAACGGCTGAGTCTTACCGAGTCCCCCAAGCTCACAACCGAGCTTACATCTTGGCTCTCAACACACAAAGCTCACCAGGTCCTCTTCTCAGTACACCCCCTGAATATTCCCTAGGTCTCCCCTGAATATCACCCATGGATCTATCCCTTGATCCCAAAAAATTCCCCGGATCTCTTCCTAGATATTTCCAGGGGTCTCTCCCTAGATCAAAGAGAGTGATTTTATAGGTGTTTCTTTTTGCTTCATACTCTTAATAAACAAATATTACATGTATTTATACTAGAATACTAAGGAAATTTAAAACCAACAAGGAAATCTTCTCCTACACGCACAAGTCTTCTTGATCCACGCAAAGTCCTACTCCTTTACGTTCAAGACTTTCCTATTCAACACAAAAAGAAACCCCTTTCCTTTTCCACTAGATTTCTTGTTCTGCACAATTTCCCTTCATCATTACTGCGGTCTAGGCCGTGGTCTACAGCTCGCGCCCTGTACCGTGAAATACCTTATGGAGATGACCGCTCAAAAAACCGCGATCCATGCACCACCATGACAGCTTTAAACTTTCTTAAAATGAGAAATTGATTTAGTGAAAATAGACTGTTATCCAGCAAGAAAAATAATTACATTCTTGAGGACTAAAACACCTTTGCTCCAAAATGATGGCATACAATACCTTGTCTTATCCAAATCGCTCCATAAATGTCCAACAAATTGTTTTTCTGTTCTAATTGATGTTACTATTACTGTTGGTATGTAATGGGTTCACTCAAGATGGGTCCAAACCCAAAATCCATGGTTCATGTCCATAAAGACCAACACTCAAGCCCATACAACAACTATCTGTAGTTAACTAACTGCATGCAGTTATCCTCGAAAACTGCCAAAGCAGTTGGGGTACACTTGTACCGTGATTAGAGTACAGAATCCAATATGTGATCTTTATCAGACCAATGAAAGAGTTTGTAAAGTGATCCAAAGAAAGGTACATTATCAAATTATTTTCTTCTTTATTTTTTTTTCTTTGAGAATTAACGGTTACAATCAAATCCACCGTTAGAAAATATAAATACCGGAAAATTCCACTAATTTAATTTTGGACTATACCAGCTTTTACATGTTGCCCCATAAACTATTTTATTAGGCATTAAACTCCTTGAACTATCACTTATTAGCAAACCAAGACTAAAGATGCCCCCTCAATGGGGGAAAAAACCCAAAGTGATAGTTCGGGGGGTTTAATGCCTAATAAAATAGTTTATGGGGCAACATGTAAAAGCTGGTATAGTCTGAGGGAGATTTGTGCCAATTACTCTTTAATTTTTAACATGCATCAATTAGGTTGTGTGTCGGAGTTATATCCTTTTCTCAAAAATTCTAAATTAATAATAGCTTAAGAAAAAAGTGATTACTATTTGGATTAAGCATATTGTTTGCATCATTAAAGTTATTATCAGTAAATTCTGTCATTATTAGAATTTTATTATCCCCTTGCATTAAATGATTCATTCTCTACATGTGCCGGAAAATCTATGATGAACTGGATTTGATAAACATGTGACTTGTTAAATTAAATTGTTTTGTTCCAACATATATTAAACATTTCATTGTAATATAGATAATATGTAATTTTTTTTTTTTTTTTTTTTTTGAATATACAACAACTGCCGAGACCTGCGAGATTAGGCTCTACTAGAGCAGCCTGGACTACAGCTCCCACAAGCGGGGAGAGAGCACCCACAATAGGCGGGACAACACCCACCCTTGGTATTAATAGCCAAAGGGGACAAATAATGTATATATATACATGCACACACTGGGCATTGAACCGTGGTGATGGAGGCTCCTAAGGGAGAGTCCAACCACATTGGCAAGAGACCCAGGTAGATTATATGTAATTAAATTGGTGTAATAAATAAATATGATTCTTTTTTATTTTAAGTAAAAAGAAAGTCACATTTCATATTATGCGTGCATTCTCTACTTTTTGGGACTTTACCCAAAAGACTTCATACCAATGAAGATATACTTATGAATTATGATCATACATATGTCTAGCTAATGTGGATTTTGGTCGCACACCCAACATTTATATATTAAAAACATCATCAATGTACCACTCAATGTGGTTTGGTTAATCTAGTTTACATTCAATCTGTCAATATTTCCAAACTCGAGTCAGCCTGGTAATATGCAGGTTCAAGTCACCTTCACCCCATATGGTATATAAAGAGGCGAAGCTACCCGGGGGGGTGGTGGTTGGTGTCTGACTTTATCCACGGCCCCACCCCACAATTTTGTTTTTCACCCCATGTGGTATACAGAGGCGAAGCTACCGCGGGGGGGGTGGTTGGTGTCTGACTTTAAGGGCCCCCACCCCACAATTTTTTTTTTTTTTTAATAATATATTATATATACAATTATGTAAGTGGGCCCTCACTATTAGAGTATTAGTCTAGACTGTTAATCTCGTTAAGCTTACGTCTATTTCTTATTAGTCTAGACTGTTAATCTCGTTAAGCTTACGTCTATTTCTTTTAAATTAAAATTGTTAGTATTATAATAAATAAATAAATTCCCATTATATCCCATTTTGTGTATTCTTCTTGAACATAGAAGAAAAAGAAAATATTCCTTTTAGGATTTAGTCTAAACCTTTTTTACACTTATTCACACACGTGACGAAATTTTTTAGGACCAGACATTACTATAGAATTATTCCATATATACACTTATTTATTTTCTCCGGTTTTCACTTAAGCAATTTTTTTTTTTTTTTTCTTTCTAAATTCTTCTTATTCTATATCCGAATAATTTCAAGCATAAGATTACAAATTAATAAATATTTTGGGTTATTAATATGTACATTTATTATATACTTTGTTATTTAAACGTTTTCAATTGTAAATACTGAGATGTCTTTTTCAGCTATGCGTATTGACAATATTGAGTTTCATAACAAAATGGATGTACAGTCTATTGAAAGGGAAATCACATAGCAACTTAAAATAGATTCAATTATAGACTATTTTGTAAATTTAAAAGAGCGTTGGATTCCATTTTGGTTCCTAAAACTGTTTCTATCTTATTTATTAATCTATTTGTTGTGCAATTACAATTTACATATGAGACTAGACGTTATCACATTTGATTTTTTAATAACTTATATTTTAAATATTAGTATATTTGTTTTTTGTCAACTTGAATATTTATTTTTGTCTTGGCCCCCCAAAACCCAAATCTTGGCTTTGCCCCTGGGAATATATATATAAGAAAAAGAAAACAATTAGATACCTAAAAAAACAAATAACTTATCAAATTTATTGGGTCAATTTTTAGTTGTTTTTTAGTTTTTTTTTAGTTTTTTTTTTAGTTTTTTTTTTTTGAGTTATAGTATTACTAAAAAAAAACAATTATCGTGATGATAATACCTTAAAAACAATTTATAAATATAAATACAGTAAATATAAAATATACATTCGATTTTTACCTGGCAGGATTTTTTTTTTTTTTTTTGAAAGAATACCTGATAGGATTTGATTGGATTAAAATTTAAAACAATTTCTAAATACAGTAAAATATTAAATAATACACTTAATGCTTAACTGGCAGGATTTGATTGGACTATCACTCGAATACTTTCTTCACAAGTATTTACGGTTTCGAAAGTAGACAAAAAACAAAAAGCCGTCTCCATAACCAGTCACAACAGACGTTACAAGTATTTGCCTGAAAGGTGACGCAAAAATCTGTGAAAAGGGGTTCTCTGGTTGAAGGGTTAGTTATTTTTTCATTGTTCATTTGCTTGTTTTCGTGCAATTTTCATCTACATTTTGTTGTGTTTTTTGGCGTTATTTGAACTGGGTTTAGCCTGGTTAATTTTGAAGGGTTTTTGAGTTAGAGTAGTGGTTTTGTTGTTGTCTTCAATGGAGGACAATATTGACGTGTCTCGCGAGTTGGAACTCGCTGAGTTGAAGAAGCAATCATTAGAGAGGGCTTGTGAAGTTGCACATTCACAGTCCAATTCTATAATGCTTTTCACCCTTCAATGGAAGGAATTAGAGGAACATTTGAATAAGACAATGAAATCGGTTGAAGAGAAAGGAATTGAAGTTGATTCGAAATTGAAGTTGTTGGAGGAACGTGAAAGGGTGGTGGAATTGAAGGAGAGTGAGTTGGTTTCAGTTCAAACTAGGATTGTGGAGTGTAATTGGGAATTAGAGAGCAAGATTAAAGAATTGGGTTTGATTCAAAGGAGAATCGAAGAATGTAGTTGTGAGTTTCGAAAGAGGGAAGGTGAATTAGATGTGTTGAGAACATCTGTGTCTGATTGGACTGAGAAACTTGAGTTGAAACAGAATCAATTGAGTGAAACAGAAAGATTGATTGAGGTGCGCAAAGAAAAGTTTGATTTGGAGGAGCAGAGTATTAAGACATTGATTCAAGATTTTAATGAAGAACTTGAAGCTAAAGAACATGATTATAATGAAATAAAGAAGTCCGTGGAAGCTTGTAACGGAGCACTTGAAGCTAAAGAATGTGAATATGATGAAATAAAGAAGTCCATCCAAGCTTGTAACGAAGAACTTGAAACTAAAAGGGAGAAATTGAAGTTGACCGAAGAGCGCCTGGCAGAGTTTCATTCACTAGTGGGAAAATTAGAGTCACTCGAAAACAATGCAAGACAGCGTATTGATTCAACAGAGAAGAAGCTCAGTGCAATGAAAGGAGAGTTGAGAAGATATGGTAATGACATTGAATTGAGAGAGAGGGAATTCAATGCATTATGTAAATACACTGATGAATGCAATGAAGAGCTTACATTGAAGCAGCAGCAACTAAATTCGGTTCAAGATTTGATCGAAAAAATGCACCAAGGAGCTTAAAGAGAAGGAGGAACTGACTATGTCAATTGAAAAGACACTTGTGAAATGCTCTGAAGAACTTGAACAAAAAAAGAAGCAACTTGGTTTAGTTCAAAATTCTGTGGCAGTGCTTTCTGATGAGCATTTATCAGAAGAGCTGGAACTTGATTTGGTCCGTTCAATGACTAGTCAAGTTTACGAAGAGTTAAAAGAGAAGGAGCAACATTTTAATTCACTTGAGAATTCTTTAAAAGAGCGTGTGCAAGATCTTGAAGTAAAAGAAGCTCAATTTAAGGAATGTGTCAAGGAACATGTTCAAGTAAAGATTGAGCAACCTGAAATGTTGGGAGCCAGTGAGGGAGTTGGAAATGGAAGAATTCTTCAGATGCTCATGAACAAGCATCTGAAGAAGGCTGATTTGTTTCTTAGTGAAATTTCCTCCTCACTTGAAGCAGCACAAGACCCTGCAAAGTTGGTGTTAGAAGCAATGCAAGGCTTTTACCCTAAGGGTTTGCAGGAGAAAGAGATGAGTTCTTCTGTGATTGTAACCAGAAGAACTTGTATCCTCTTGTTGCAGCATTTATTGATTGTATCGCCACTGATAAGTCCTCAAGTACAAGATGCTGCTATGAAGCTAGCGGGTGAGTGGAAGGAAAATATGAGAGTAGTAGCAGATAATCCATTGGAGGTGCTTGGATTTTTGAACCTTGTAGCAGCCTTTGGATTGGCGTCTGATTTCGATGGAAATGAACTTGGAAAGCTTCTTGATATTGCTGATCCACATAAACTGGCACCTGAGTTGTACCATGCTCTAGGAATTGAAGATCAATTATATGGTAAGCTCTTTATTATCGAAATTTAGTTATGAGGCTTCTATTTGATTTTGTTATGAGACTTCTATTTGAATTGTCTGTCATTATTAGAACTTTATTATTCCCTTGCATTAAATGATTCATTCTCTACTTGCCAGAAAATCAAATCATTCCTTCCCAAATAAGGACAGAGCAATCAGAGCACATTCCGGTGGTCAGCAATACCATGATGCCAAAGGAAGTTTCAGCTGCTCTTTCAGTGTCACCGGACCCAGCCAAGCTCGTTTTGGATTTGATCCAAGGGTCGTATTCTGAGAACAAGAAGGAAGGTACTGATATTGAAGAAGGCGTTATAAGGAATTGTATCCTACTCCTGGAGCAGCTCCAAAAAGTTCTACCAAAAATCAATCCTCAAGTCAAAGCACAGGCAATGATGCTGGCAGTTGAATGGAAAAGCAGAATAAGAGCAGTGGCTGAGAACTCTTTAGAGATTTTCGGTTTCTTGCAGCTTTTGGTTACATATGAATTGGTGGCGTCTTTCCAGAGAGAGGAGATTTTTAAACTTCTCTTCCCTGTTGCTCATCTCAAACAAGCTCCTAAAATATGTACAGCCCTTGGCTTTGCGGATATGGTGCCCGGTAAGTTTTCAGATTTTACTATGGATTTCTGTGTGTGTACAATGTCTTGCAATCACAATCAATTCTAGATGTGCTTGTAAATTGTGAAACTCTTGGATTTCCATATATATTGATCATTGTGAGTTGGCTATAGCAGCATTTATTGGAAGTATATGTCTACCTCAGAAAGTTGTATTGCTGATTTTTCATTTGAAAATGGCTCCAAATTTTTGTGTTCTATATAAATCAATTTCTCATTTGATTATGCATTGTTTTCTTGTAAATTGAATTCACACGGCATTAAAATTTTGTGTATCCATTCTTTCCCAAGCTTTTAACAATATAGGAAATGTTTATAAGATGCTAGCAATGAAGGTGCTAGAGTGTGAATCAATTTTAACATTTTGACAGTCTTGGCAATTTCGGTTATCGTGTAGTATTTGTATAAACTTGAACACAACCCGTTTAATTTCTTATAACTTGAGCACAAGCCATTAAACTCATTCAATAAATAAAATAAATCAACTACAATATAATCTCCATTGAAAATAAGTTTAAAATGAAATCTCATGAAAAGTTAACACAGTCATTCCAATTAAAATATCTTACCTTAAAAAGGTAATCATATCGATCAAATAGAGCTCCGTGAATCATAGTCCCACATCGCTTGTGCACTAAGGGAAAATGCCATTGATTAGGGTGAGGGTTGCCCTCACACTTATTAATTGCACTTCCCTTTAGTGCCCAAGCGATGTGGGACTGTGATTCACGGAGCTCTTTCTAACCCCGACACGATTACTTTTTTAAGGTAACAGGTTTTATTTGGAATAATTGTGTAAACTTTTTTTGAGATTTCATAGTCCCACATCTCTTGGTCACTAAGGGGAAGTACAATGGATAAGTGTGAGGGAAACCCTCACCTTTTGAGCTAGCTTTTCGTGTCATGTTTATGTCATGTCAACGATTGCCACCCTTATGTTATGATTTATCGAATGATTTGAACGTTCAATGTTCATTTTGCTAAAATCATTAATGTAGTTGAAATTTTGATTTCCTATTTGTAGCTCTAAGTTATCTGTGTTGTATCTTTTTTCTTTTGGGAAACTGAAATCCCTTTAGGCAAACTTCTAAATTTTTTTTTTCTCTTTCATTTCTAGTAAAAGAACTTCTCCATATGAAGTATTTACTTTTGAAGTATATAGAAAATGTGATTGATAGCTTTTATGAGCTGATAACGAGTCTTCAATTACATTTTGGTTGGTTTTAGAAATGATCCTCTAGGTTTCTCCTCCACGAACTGGAACACTATCTTCCAGTTTTCATTGTTTTGTTGGTTTGTACTTGGTATCATTCTTAATTTCATTTTAGCATTTGTATGTTGTGGAGCCTGAAATTGTTTCTTTTTCGTGTGACAGAGTTTGTTCAGATTCTCATCGAAAGAAATCAACTGATAGAGGCCATTAGGTTTATTTGTTCATTTAAACTAATGGACAGTATCTCACCGGTACCCGTCTTCAAAAAATACATGCAAGATGTTGATACTTCAGCATCTAATATATTGAAAGAAGGAAACTATTCTCTCGATGCAAAGGCATGTTTGTCTCTTATTTTGTTTACCTATTATTAGCCATTTCACATACAAACTGCTTTAGATGTTGTGTTTACGATAACATTAAACTTTCATGCAGGATAAAGCACTAGGCTACGGAAAAGCTTCTCTACGAGCCTTAATTGAATGCACTGAAGGTAGCAAACTTGATTCTCTGATCGGTACTGAGAATGCTCGAAAATGGATTGGTAATCTGGAGAAGGAGATGGCAGAATTGAATCAGTATGTGCTGGTCTCAAACCCCATGACTCCACAGCAGTTGCAGGGTGAGAACTGCAATGTTGCTGCCCCTTCTAATCAGCCAGCTTCTGGCCTCCTGAAGAATCACAGCTCTGGAGCTTCTGTCCATGGGAGAGTTCAAAAACGCATTTTTAAGCCAGTGGAGGACAACTCAAGGTGGACACGTTTCTTGCGAGCCCCTAATGTTATGACTCCACATCAGTTGCTGCAGGGTAAGGACTGGAATTTTGGCGCTTCTACCGTGGCTAGTCAGCCAGCCTTTGGCCCAGCTGAGCAGAATTACAGTTCCAGTGCTTCTGTCCCTGGGAATCAACTGCACCAGCAGAATCCCAATAAACGTCCTCGGCACAACTAGGTCTGCTTCTGGTTTCTTTTCATATGCTAAATAACATAGGCCAGTATATAATTGATAGTTTGAGTTTCTTTCCTTGCTATGCTTACTGTCAATATGCTGATGATAGTATATATAGGCTGCTTACAGTCTGTGAATAGTGAGAATATATAGGCTGGTTTTGGTAGAGTTATACAGCATTTAGAAATAGAGTTGTTACATGTACACTTGACTGTCAATTATATTTATACAACTCTTCTCCAAACTAATCATACACTTGAGTGTTTGACAGAATTGTCGTGTTTATTGTGACAGAATACTAATTGTTAATGATATAAATTATCAATAGACCAAGTAGGCTCTCCACCACAGGGCTGGTCCTGACTTTTTGGGGTCCCGGGGCAAAATTCTAAGATGGACCCCTTTTTCATATTAATTCTTAGACTTGAGAGAGAGATCGAAAGAAATCATTCAATGGTGGCCGGAGAGAAAAATAAGAAACCATAAATCCTTTAGTGATTTAATGATATACTGAAATCCGAATACTGATGTCTCATGTCTGGGGAAAAATCGAAATCTAATTTGGGCTTTAACACTCCAAGTTGACCCTATTTTATATTTTTGTTTTATTTTAAATTGTTGGCTTTATTGTTTTATCATACTGGCCTTTTTTTTTTTAAGACTAATACTCAAAATAGAAATTTGGGCCTTTTATAAACTAAAATAAAACAAAATTGGGCTTCTAAACTAATACTGAAATCATGTAAATATAGTCCCATTAAAAAGAGGTCTGGGGCGGCTGTCCCTCCTACTAAAGCCTAGGGCCAACCCTGCTCCACCAGGACATTTCTCACCAAGAGAAATGGCTACCAGGAAATCCACCAGCCGGGTGTAAAGACAAAATCCCAAGAAAGATCTAAAAAAAGGACACATCAGCATTGCAAGTGGCCAAAAAATGGTTACAGTAGATAAGATTTCTCCCACTTGCCAACATGGGCCGGAGATTTGAAATTTGGTAAGGACCCCACTTCAACAAACCAGACAACCCAAATCCCTTGCAACAAACCCAACGGAAGAGAGGGAGAGTACTTTCCCTACAACCAAACCAACAAAAGCTCACATGGACCAGCATCCAACGTCGAATGACAGCGACCCACATCAGCATCAATCAAGGGGAGATCGCCACATCACCCAAAAATGAGGCCAAAAGGTGGCGCCAAACACAAATGTTTCCCTCTCCCCAAACCAAATGTAATTTTGAATATTTTAGGGTCTGGAAACAAAGTGGTCCTATGGGAAAGGACACATGTTCGCTCACTTGCATGAATTTGTACTATAAAAGGACCATGAGTCCCAATAAAATTTCTCAAAGCTTTTCTCCTTCATTTTTCTACAGAGCCTTTTACTTTGTTATTCTACTTACATTTTTTGAGTTTCGTCTTCAACCATCGGGAACAACTGTCGACCTATCGCCGGTATCGTTTTTCGACCCTCTTTCCTATCCTCGAAACTCTGCTTAATCTTTGAAGGCTTTCCATCACATTCATTTTCTCCAAATCTTAACTAAAATAACCTAGAGAATCCTCTGAGGAAACTCTCTCCGAGAGATTTCTTCCAATTCTAGTTAACACAATTTATGGTGTTAACGGTGGTGCCATCTGTGGAGAAATCCAGCCTCTAGACTACAATTTCCAAAACCTTTTTGTGATCAAGCTGAAATAGCGAGCTCACGAACACACACTCAAATCATTTTTCAAGATCAACACTCCTTCAAACTTTGGAAGTCATGACGAAATCCAAATCTAACAGAGATGACAACCCAAATCTCATGCAAGAACAAGAGGCTGGCCAGCTCAGCAAGCTCGACCTTGTTATGAACAAAGTCATCATGTGGTAACATCTTACTTTGTCTTATTAATTTTTGTTTGAATAGTCTATGGGACTACAAATTTAACCAACATTATGTGAGTTGAATGAACTTCTATTCTATTTGTTTGAACATTATTTTGCCATAATATGTGTTGTGACTACAAATTTGTTTGAAATATGAAGTTGAATTTGCTTGAGATATTTCAGATCCAAAGTGATTTAACACTCATGAAGCTTGGTTTGCTATTATTTGAGTAATCACTTTATTGTTTATGTTGATCCATATATCACTTACATTTTTTTCGCCATTGAAATTGTTTTATGCAAATTTGGATCCTCTTCCTTGTTATTCGAATGATTTTATTTGCTATCTAAAGCTACTAAACTGTGTACTTGAGCTTTGAGTTGATAAATCTAGTTCTTATAAGGCATCGATTCTCCTAAAGATGATAATCTCCTAGAGAAAAAGATCTTCATGAGGAAACCTCCTTGCGAAAATGTTATGGAGGATAGAAGCAGCTGGATGATAATCGACTAGGTGAAGAGCTCCAGGAGGATAATCCACCTTGAGCAACGCCTATAGACTATGATTTTCAAAAGGTTCGTGACTAAGTTATGACAAGCGAGCCCGCAAAACTCATTCTTATCTCTCTCCTTAAAAACCAGTGGATCTGAACATCGCTCAGTCGATCGCCCAACAAGAGGTGGAAGGACTTAGCAACCACTACTACCAGGTGACATACAGATCGTTAGGAGCCATGTGCACCTGATGTCTCTAGATGGAAATACAGCTAGCATGTGTAAGAATGATCTATGTTGGATCATTACAAAGAGTTATCGTGTGTCGCAAAAGAGCCTAACAATCGCTAACCACCGGCAAATCATTTTGTCGACATGAGCCAAGTACATCCAGCCTTATCCAGACCCTGAACCAAGAACAGTCTCGTGTATGCATCCAGCCTTATCCAAACCCCCGAACTAAGAACAGTTTTATGTATGCTCCCAAAAGGAAGTTCCACCATGAAAAATTCAAAAATAGGGAAGGATCCTATAAAGGGGAAACAACCTCAAAGATCTGGTACTGGTAGTAAAACGGTGTTTCTCAAAAGCAAAGCCCATCACCACGAAAATATGAATAGTTCTCTTTCCCGCCAAGCCAAAAATTCCATTAGAGAAGTATTCCAGAAATACATATCCCATATGCCATCAGGAAATATACTTTCAGAAGATGGAAAATCATGAACACCTCCAAGAAAGTCATGTGTCGAATGTTCCCAACAACATTTGAATGAGCCATCCAAAAACTAGTTCAGAAAACTCCCTTTAGGAAGTGTCAAAACTTTCTTGCAACTCACCAAGGAGTTTTGCGCCCAATTTCAAGGAATAAAACCTCCGCCGAAAGATCCTTCACTACTGTTGTACATTCGCCAAATCGAAGACAGAACACTTAAGGAATATGTGAAGCGTTTCCATGAAGGAGTGATCAAAATAGTTGTTTTCACAGAAAAAAGCAACTCTGGATAATTTATGGAAACCTTTGAATTTGCGCACTATGGGAGTCATTCGAAGAGCAACACCCTAAGACCTACAAAGAAGCTCACGTGAGAGCTTTGAGGTAAATAAAGGAAGATAAAAAATACAGGATCAAAAGATACTGGAGGTAGTTGAGTCAAAAGATAGGTGTTATTCTAGAAATCGGGTTTTGTTTTCTAGATAACAATTGAACCAGATGGAGTGATGCTCCACGGTCGGAGGGGCCCAAGCGTGGACTGGTACAGCCGGGTTGTGGTTCTACCGCGGTAGGGGTACCGGGATAGAAGAGTGAGGATGCAAATAGTAGAGGTTTTACCTTGTATGGACCGGGTTGTTCCAGTAGCGAGTCAGGATCGATTCCCAGGAGTGCTGGTACTAATCGCGACCGAGATCAGACACAACTCACGGAATGCTATGTAAGTGAGGCATGTACTCTTATATGAATGAGTAAAAATGCGACGCTTCTCATTTATCGAGGTTGGATTACAATTTTTGTACAAGGGGGAAGGGAGTACAATTTTCTTGATCTTTCAATGGAGGGTTTCTATCAGGGAACCAGTCGTTTACACCCTATCCGTCTCAAAGTGGAGACAAGTCGTCATATAGTAGTAAAATTCTCTATTTCTCTCCCAAAGTCTAGCTAGAGTTCCCCCATCACTCATCTAGAGTGGGGGTATTTATAGAATGTCAAGGATGTGGTAGGTGAGGAGGGTCCTCCGGCATAGGTGTCCTTAGTATGATCCTCACCGTTCCTTCGTCATAGGCCCACCGAGACGCATGCCCCGAAGGGTCAGGATTGCTCCAATTGGGCCCTAGGGCTGACCTAGCGGTTGAGTGGGTCGATAGGGGACCTCTTTTTAGGCAGGATAACTGTTGGGAGATCTCCACCGTTGGTTCGTATCGGGCATAGGTGGTGCACATGCCATGAATGGTTGGGATGGTCCCACCTATGCCTTAATGTCCACGTAGGTGCTTCGTAGGCGGTTATATGGTGCTTTCCCTGATTCTGGTTGGCCAAAGGTGTTTGAGCTTGTCAAATAAGTCACTTTCACACTTTAGGTCTACTGGGGGACAGTGGCAGCGTCTATCACATTACCACTGTTAGGCGCTTCTTCCCGCGATTTCCTTTTTCTACCTAGGTGCTTTTTGCATCATCCATGTTTGCTGGAACTCAGGTTCCCTCTTTGGTGATAATTGGGGTTGACCCTTTGTAGGGCTGAGCTGGACTACCATCGGGCTATTGACGCCGGTTGATGTAACGCAATCAAGGCCTTTGATTTCTTATCTTTCCTTTCCATTGTCAACTGGGCGAAATTAATACCCACCTACCCCCTGTCTTTTGTTGGGTTCCTTTCTTATTTAAGCTGGTCCCTCTGCTTGGGCTTGCATCAACTCGTTCACGTGTTCACTTAGTGACTTCTAAATGGTTCTCTTGTGTTTAGGGCAACTTTATCACAACATAGGACTTAAGAAACCCAAGTGTCCCTTCTTTGGTTTGACCTGGTGGGTCGGGGTGTCCCACCGCAGTGGCTTCCCCCAGTAGTGCTGATGAGTTCTGGTATTTTTAGGGGGTCAGGATTGGGGGGCGGAGCGAGGTCAGGCTAGATCCCACTACCATGGCACCGGAGCGGTCCCGGCTGTATTAGGGGCCGAGAATTCTCAAAGGATAGGTTTTGAAGGCGAATAAAGGGTCGTGCTGAGTCCGATTGCATCGTGATCGGGATATACCTTGATGATCTAAAAGAGACCTGCTTCGATTCCGATTCTGCTATGGTGTACCGGGGAAAATGCTCCTTTGATTCCCTGGGCCATTTTTGACGGTTAACAATAGGAATCACCAGAAAGAAGATTACAATTCCCCTTTGAGGTTCTATCCGCAAAGTCAAAACTAAAACCGGTCCTCGCCCCACAACTCTAGAACTCGAACTAGGTCGAGAGAGCTTCTTACACCTCCATCACCACCCAAGCAGCAGAATAATGAAGTTAACAGAAGGTTTGTCAACCAACTGGCCTTCCCAGAATTTACACCTCTTAACATCGATAGAGACAATATTTTCTTAGCCATCCGAAGGAAAGGTCTGTTACAAACTCCTAACCTAGTGAATACCCCTTAGGAGAAAAGAAGCCACTATAGATGTTGTGATTTTAATAAAAATTATGGCCATAACACCTATGAGTGTTACAGTCTACATAATCAAATAGAGAACTTAGTACAAATGAGCCTCTTTACAAAATTCTTGTCAAAAGGTGAGAATCGACCTGCAGGAAAGAGTCAATCAGTCAGGACCCTTTAAAGCACCATAAGAAAAAGGAATGAAGAAAGTGTAAACCATCCAGATGATTCACACCATTAATTGAGGACTAACCCTAGCAGGAGGATTGAACAAATCCAGGAAGAATTATGCTCGACTTCCTCCAGGTCGATCCTTGGTGGCAGATGTATATATGGTTGATGTCAATAGGGCCCCAAGACCCCCGTCACACCTATCACCTTTATAGAATATGACAACACTGATGTAGTCTAGCCTCACGATGACTTGATTGTAATAACCCTCAAAGTGGTGAATTCCATTGTAGATCGGGAGTTTTGGAGGTCAAGGGTCGTGTATGAGGTCCCTTGTCAAGGGTCTGGAAACAAAGTGGCACTATGGGAGAAGGACACATGTCCTCTCACTTGCATGAATTTATACTATAAAAGAACCATGAGTCCCAATAAAATTTCTCGAAGCTTTTCTCCTACGTTTTTCTACAAAGCCTTTTACGTACTTTGTTATTCTACTTACATTTTTTGAGTTTCTTCTTCAACCGCTTTCTCTCCTGAAGAAACGAATCTCAACTAAAACTAACCCAAAAAATCCTCCAAAGAAACTCTCTTTAGGAGATTTCTTCCAATTCTGGTTAATACAATTTGTGGGGTTAACACTAATAATAAATGAAGCATCAGTTTTGACTTTTGAGTTTTCAATTAATGGACCATCTCCTCATTTGAATTGATTTTTTATTTATTTATTTATTTTATTTTGTGTGTGGAGGAAATGTGATATCAAGCTCTTTCAAGCACCACAAAATCCTTGTGGATCAATACTGATTAGGGATGATTTTTATTTTTGCCCTTCCCCAATTGTCACCATGTTATAAAGGTAACGTATCTTTTTTGGACATTGTCAGCTTGTCACATGGAGATAATTTGATTGTGTTCCATAGTTGTCACCTGTTGTGGGGTTAGGTTGGTACTTAAGTTCTCTCACCATCACCAAACCTTCCAAACATATACAGGTAGTTTAAGATTACGTACAGACATACATCACTTCTTCTGTAGTTATCACATGGGGTTAGATTTGAACTTGAGTTCTCACCATCACCAAACCTCCCAAACATATATAGAGTAAAATTACGTACGTACATACGCCACTTCTTCTTTTGCAAAAATATGTTCCGTGAGAGAATTGATAATTATGCTATGAAGTTAAATGTTAAATTGGTGTCACAAAAAAATTTAGTGTCAACATAAAGTTTTCTGATATGTGAAGTTACACTTTAAATACATAAACCATATATGGAGTAGATATCTCTCAATAAACGGAAAGTATATATCCGGCGACTTGGCAGGCTAAGCATTAGTTAAAACTTAAAAAGGGTATTGAGGGAAATTCTAGGTATAGGGTTTTACTGTGTTATAGGGTAATGTGGTAATTTGGGTTGTTAAAAAAAAGGCTAAAAGTGCAATTCTGGTGGAGCGGGGCTATTTCTTAGAAAATAAACGTTGGGAAAGACTCTTCTCTACAATTTCCACCACAGAGAAATTTATATAGACTTTATTTCGATTACGACACCTTAGCAAACCTAACCAAAATGCTAAAATATATGTGGGCAATTTCGTTTTGATAACGTATTAATGTGGAGCAGATATCTCTCGATAAACGGAAAGTATATATCCGACGACTTGACAGGCCCAAGCATACATAGTTAAAACTTAAAAGGCTAAAAGGAGAGTATTGAGGGAAATTCTGGGTATAGGGTTTTACCGTGTTAGAGGGTAATGTAGTAAATTGGGTTGTAAAAAAAAGGCTAAAAGTGCAATTCTAGTGGAGTGGGGCTATTTCTTAGAAACTAAACGTTGGAAAGACTCTTTTCTACGATTTCCACCACAGAGGAATTTATATAGATTTTATTTCGATTATGCCACCTTAGCAAACCTAACCAAAATGCTAAAATATATGTGGGCGATTTCGTTTCGATAAAGTATTAACGTGGAGTAGATATCTCTCGATTAACGGAAAGTATATATGCGGCGACTCGGCAGGCCCAAGCATACATAGTTAAAACTTAAAAAGATGGCTCCTGGATTCTCTGAGGACTGAGATGCTGTTAATAGCAACGTCAATGAGATACAGTATTACAAGAACAGTAAAAGTGTAAAACATGACGCCGCAACACAACACAACACAAACACTTCTGTTTTACAATTGTAAGTATTTTAACATATTATCAACACATGACGTGGATACAGCTCTGATTATTATCCTCAACGGTCAACAAAAGAGCACCATCCCTTTCTTATAATATAATATAATTAAGAAAATATAATTAATTCAACTCATAGATTAATTTCCTAATCTTTCTCTTATTCACCAACCACATTTTTGATTTTCCAACAACCACCAAAAGTACCCCATTAAAAAAAAAAAAAGGTTTGGACATAGCGGCTACTTTCACCAACTACTAAGACTACATCAATCACTATCTCTAACTTCTCTGATTTTTTTTGTTGAGATTTTTTGTTTCATGGGTGATATGCTTGGAATTTGATTTTTTCTTCTTTTTCTTTTTTTTCTTCTTCTTTCTTCTAACTTGTATTGTAGATTTTTTGTAGTGAATTGTGTTTATTGTTGAAATGGGTACTGTTTAAATCATGAGTAAGATCACCATGATTTGTGCTCCATTAATGGCTCAATCTGTTGGGCAAATGGTTGGTGACATGCACCAGGCCAAGGTCACAAGGTGCAGATTTAGTTGAAGTCAGGTTGGATTGTATTAACAACTTTCAGCCTCACCAGGACCTTGAAATCATCCTCAAAAACAAGCCACTGCCTGTGCTCATCGTGTAAACTGTATGTGCTAATATTTATTACTAAACTGTATGTGTTTTACATTCTGGGAATTTTTTATCTTTTTCTTTTCAGAGTCTTGCTATATTGAGATTTGGTGTCCTTTTGTGATGATTTTTTTCACACTGTACTCGGCTTTAGTGGTTCTCAGTTTGTTTAGAACTGCCGGTTCATACATTAAATAATATATTAAAAAAATAATAAATAAATAAATAAAAACCAACCATTGGGCCACTGTTGCCCAACAGTTGAAATCATATTTATTTTTATTTTTATTTTTTTTAATTCTCCCTTTTCCTAATTCCTTATAAATACCCCTTCCGATTTTATTATCTCCTCACTCCAATTCTCTCTCAAATCTCCAATACTCCCTCAAATTCTCAATTACTCAATTATTCAATATTATTTTTTATTGCAATTAAATATTTAAATCACAATTACATTTTTTTTTACTCAATTGAAATTCATTTTCAACAATTTTTTCAAATTTATTTCCAATAAAAAATTCAAATTTATTTATAACCAAGTTTTTATTTTTATTTCCAACAATTTTTTTTCAAATTTAATATGTTTTTAATTTTTCTAATAATTTTTTTAATTTTTTTTTAAAATAATAAAATAAAAAGGAACCGAACCGATCGGAACCGGAACTGGGGTGAACCGGAACCGAAACTGGAACAGCGAAACCGGTCCACCCCCATTCTGGTTCTGGTTCTGGTTCTGGTTCTGGTTTTGGTTTTGGTTTTGGCTTCATCCGAAACTATCGATTCCGAACTGGAACCGGACCGAACCGGAACTGTGGTCAAGTCTACCATCGACCCATCGCTGACGTCGTTTTCTGACCCTCTTTTCTATCCTCGAAACTCTACTCAATCATTGAAGGCTTTCCATCACATTCACTTTCAAAAATAAAAGCCATCCATGCTTTCCACTGATGTGATTTCTCTCGTCTCCAACATCTCATTAGGAGATGCATCAATTATATTTCCCACTAAGAGAAAGACGAGAAAAGTATTTACAATCGATGTGATTTCTTTCTAGTCTTCTAACATTTCACCAGCTCAATGCTAAAAGACTTCGAAACTTATTAATGATATAAATTATCAATAGACCAAGTAGGCTCTCGACCAGGACGCTCTTCACTAGGACACTTCTCACTAGGAGAAATTGCCACCAGGAGATCCACCAGCTGGGTGTAAAGACAATCCCAAGAAAGAGTGCAACTTTGCTCACCCCTTTAACTAGAGGTAAGCATTACCTCCCACCTCAGGTGTTGCCACGTGTCTCAAACCTTGGGTTAACTTTGGACTTTGGGTTAATTTGAGACACGTGGCAACACCTGATGTGGGGGGTAATGCTTACCTCTAATTAATGTGGGTGAGCAAAGCTGCACTCCCCAAGAAAGATCTAGAAAAAGGCCATATCAGCATTGCATGCAAGTAGCCAAAAAATAGTTACACAAGATAATATTTCTCCCACTTGCCAACATGGGCGGGAGATTCGAAATTTGGTAAGGGCCCCACTTCAACAAACCAGCCACCCCAAATCCCTTGCAACAAACCCAACGGAAGAGAGGGAGAGAACTTTCCCTACAACCAGACCAACAAAAGCTCACATGGACTAGCATCCAATGCCTAATAACAGCAACCCACGTCAGCATCAATCAAAGGGAGATCGCCACATCACCCAAAAATGAGGCAAAAAGGTGGCGCCAAACACAAATGTTTCCCTCTCCCCATACCAAATGTAATTTTGAATATTTTAGGGTCTGAAAATAAAATGGCCCTATGGGAAAAGGACACTTGTCCGCCCATTTGTACTATAAAAGGACCATGAGTCCCAATTAGAGATGCACATTTTTCCCTGAGGCCCCAATTCCCCATATCCCCATTCCCATTTGGGGATTTTTTTTTTTTTTTTTTTTTTGGGTGGGGATGGGGGGACCCCTTCCCATCCCCATTTCCCTTTTTTGCCCACAATTATATTGAAATAGGGATGGGGATGGGGATGGGGGGAGGTCCCCCATCCCCATTTCCCCATTTTCCCTAAACATATATAAATATAATTATAATATATATATGTATATATATATTTTTTATTATTCTTTGAAAACCCTAACTCCCTAAGTATATGTACACATTTTATATACATTTTATGAGTTTCGTCTTCAACCATTGGGAACAACAGTCAACCCATAGCCGTCATCGTTTTTCGACCCTTTTTTCTATCCTTGAAACTCTACTCAATTTTTGAAGGATTTGCATCACATTCGTTTTCTCTCCTGGAGAAACGAATCTCAACTAAAACTAACCCAAAAAATTCTCTAAAGAAACTCTCTCCGGGAGATTTATTCCAATTTTGGTTAACACAATTTATAGTGTTAACACTAATAACATATGAATGAAAGATCAGTTTTGAGTTTTCAATTAATGGACCATCTCCTCATTTGAATTGATTTTTTTTTCTTTGGAGGAAATGTGATATCTAGCTCTTTCAAGCACCACAAAATCCTTGTGGATCAATAATGATTAGGGATGATTTTGATTTTGCCCTTCCCCAGTTGTCACCAAGTTAAGGTAACGTAATCTTTTTGGACATTGTCACTTTGTCACATGGAGATAATTTGATTGTGTTCCATAGTTATCACCTGTTGTGGGGTTAGGTTGGTACTTAAGTTCTCACCATCACCAAACCTTCCAAATATATACATGTATAGACATACATCACTTCTTCCATAGTTATCACATGTTGTGGGGTTAGATTTGTTCTTCCATAGTTATCACATGTTGCGGGGTTAGATTTGTACTTAAGTTCTCACCATCACCAAACCTCCCAAAAATATATACGGTACATGTGGTTTATGATCATACGCCACTTCTTCTTTTGCAAAAATATGACCCGTGAGAGAATTGATAATTGCAATCACAAAAAATAAGTTTTGTGAGAGAATTGATAATTATGCTATGTTTTTGAAGTTAAATGTTAAATTGCAATCACAAACATAAGTTTTCTGATATGTGAAGTTGCAACTTTAAATACATAAAGTTTTCCTTCTATGGAGGTATGTGAATTTCGAAAAAAAAAAAAAAAAAAAAAAAAAAAGAGTTTTTAATAAATAAAAAGAACTTAACGTTAAAATAAAAATAAAAAAACTTTTAGTTTAATCCCAACCCTAACGTGTTTACTTAAAAAAAAATCCTAACATGTTTAATCCAAAAACAAAAACTCTATCGTGTTTGATCCTGGTTTGAGTGTTCCAAAATAAAAATCTTGACGTTTTTTACTGTACATATTTTTAGATCACAATTGACCTCCAATGAAGATTTTAGATAAAAAATATATATATATATTATTTTTAAAATACTGTTTCAAAAATTCATAATTTTTATCCAAACATGGATTGTTCAAACTAGAGATGCACGTTTGGGGAATGGGGATGGATATAGGTCCCCCCATCCCCATCCCCACTTCCCATACCCTTCCCCCATCCCCCCCCATTTTCCCATTTGGGGAAAATGGGGATGGGGAATTTTGGGGAGACCTATATCCATCCCCATCCCCAATTCCCCATTTTCCCCGTTTTTCCCCGTTTTTTTCCCATTTCCCCGTTTTCCCTGTTCCCCCATTTCCCCATTTGACTAAAAATTACAAATTAAACTAAAAAAATAAACATTTCATTACAAATACAAAATAAAATTCATTAGTGCATTTTATATAAAATGTGTTTATATACTTAGGGAGTTAGGGTTTTCAAAGAATAAACAAAAAAATTAAAAATATATATTATAATTATATTTATATATGTTTGGGGGAAATAGGGAAATGGGGATGGGGGACCTCCCCCCCATCCCCATCCCCATTTCAACATAATTGTGGGGGAAATGGGGAAATGGGGATGGGGAGGGGTCCCCCCATCCCCATCCCCATTTCAATTTGGGGATGATTTTCATCCCCATCCCCCCCCCATTTCCCCATTTTTCCCCAAAAAAAAATCCCCAAATGGGGATGGGGACGCGGGGAATTGGGGCCCCGGGGAAAAATGTGCATCTCTAGTTCAAACCATTAAAAATTAACAAATTTGGTGAGGACCACACTGCAACCAACCAGCCACCCCAAATCTCTTGCAACAAACCCAATGGAAGAGAGGGAGAGAACTTTCCCTACAACCAGACCAACAAAAGCTCACATGGATCAGCATCCAACGCCCAATGACAGCGACCCACGTTAGCATCAATCAATGGGAGATCGCCACATCACCCAAAAATGAGGCCAAAAGGTGGCACCAAACACGAGTGTTTCCCTCTCCCCATACCAAATGTAATTAAGAATATTTAAGGGTCCGAAAATAAAGTGGCCCTGTGGGAAAGGACACCTGTCCGCATTTGCATGAATTTGTACTTTAAAAGGACCATATATTTTTCAAAGATTTCTCAAAGATTTCCTTCTATATTTTTCTACTTACATTTTACTTTGTTATTCTACTTACATTTTTTGAGTTTCGTCTTTAACCATTGGGAACAATCATTGACTAGAGGTGACTGCGAGGTTCGAACTGAACCACACACTGTTACAATCGGAACCGAAATCAGAATTTTTGGTTCCGGTTCCAATTCAACATTTCAAAAAACCAAGTATGAACCGGCGGTTCTCAGTCTGTTTGGAACTGTTGGTTCATGCATTAAATAATATATTAAAAAAAAAAAAAAAAAAAAAAACCAACCGTTGGCTTGGACCACAAGTGAGTCAGGTGACAGGCTCACAAACCGTTTTGTGATCGCCCAAGCCCAACGGTTGCAGATTGCAAATTTTTTTAATTTAAAAAAAAAAAAAAGTGGCGATATTGGCACTCCTCAAAAACTGTATGTACACCCCTAAAATATTTTAAAAATCTCTAGCTCATAAATAAACCCCACTTAATGCAAAAAATACTCTTTCTTTAATTTTATTGTATTATATTTTTGTTAGCACACCCCACTATTTTGTTATCTAATTAGATTTATTTAAAATTTTATTATTTTATATCTTTTTATTCAAATAAATAATTTCTCTTTAAAAAAATAATTTCTAACTCTTGCAAAAAAATTTGATGTCACTAAAAAATTGTATGAAAAAAATTTCTTTTCATTGCATTAAAACTTTTTTTTTTAAATTCTTTATGTAAAAAGAGATTCTCAGCACACAACAATGTATCTCAATTCCTTTGTTCCTAAGAAATTTTTTTTTTTTTTTTAAAAAATCAATTATTCATAAGAAAGTTTATTGTTGGTATTGATTTTTGTTTCACTCAATTATAGCATTAAATTGTTTGTCAACTCAATCAATTTGTATTCCATAAAAGAACTTGAAATTAGTGGTTAAAATAGAAGTTAGGGTTTGATAAAATAGAAAGGTTTTTATTACCGTATCAAACAATTAATCGGAGACTTCCTTTTTTTTTTTTTTTTTTTTTTACAAGGGATTGATATAAACCAATTAATAATTAATGGTGTGTACTTATAAACTATTTAGTCCTTTAAGTAATTTTACTCAAGGATAATATTGGATTTTTAAAAATATTCTAAATTGGGGTGTACATACAGTTTTTGAGGCCGGTGTTTAAATATCGTCACCAAAAAAAAAAAAAAAAAAAAAAAAAAAACAAAACAAAACAAAACAAAACAAACAAACAAACCGTTGGGCCACCGTTGCCCAACAGTTGCAATCATATTTAACTTATTTATTTTAATTCTCCCTTTTCCTAATTCCCTATAAATACCCTTTCCAATTTTATTTTCTCCTCACTCCAATTCTCTCTCAAATCTCCAATACTCCCTCAAATTCTCAATTACTCTCTCTCAATTATTCAATATTATTTTTATTGCAATTAAATATTTAAATATCACAATTACATTTTTTTTTTTACTCAATTGAAATTCATTTTCAACAATTTTTTCAAATTTATTTCCAACAAAATTTTCAAATTTATTTATAACAAAATTTTTATTTTTATTTCCAACAATTTTATTTTTCAAATTTAATATGTTTTTAAATTTTCTAATAATTATTTTAATTTTTTTTAAAATAATAATAAAATAAAAAGGAACCGAACCAGTCGGAACCGAAACTGGGGTGAACCGAAACCGAAACCGAAACTGGAACGACCGAACCAGTCCACCCCGGTTCCGATTCTGGTTCTGGTTTCGGTTCTGTCCGAAACTGTGGTCAGGTCTACCATCGACCTATCGCCGACATCGTTTTCTGACCCTCTTTTCTATCCTCAAAACTCTACTCAATCATTGAAGGCTTTCCATCACATTCACTTTCTCTCCTGAAGAAACGAATCTCAGCTAAAACTAACCTAGAAAATCCTCTGAAGAAACTATCTCTGGGAGATTTCTTCCAATTCTGGTTAACACAATTTATGGTATTAACACTAATAATGAATGAAAGATCAGTTTTGAGTTTTCAATTAATGGACCATCTCCTCATTTGAATTGACTTTTTTTGTTGTTGTTGGAGGAAATGTGATATCAATCTCTTTAATTTCAAGCACCACAAAATCCTTGTGGATTAATAAAGATTAGGGATGAATTTGATTTTGCCCTTCCCCAGTTATCACCGAGTTAAGGTAACGTATCTTTTTTGGACATTGTCAACTTGTCAAATGGAGATAATTTGATTGTTTTCCATAGTTGTCACATGTGGGGTTAGGTTGGAACTTAAGTTCTCACCATTACCGAACCTTCCAAACAAATACATGTATAATTTATGATTACGTACAGACATATATCACTTCTTCAATAGTTACCACCTGTCGGGGGTTGGATTTGTTCTTCCATAGCTATCACCTTTTGTGGGGTTAGATTTGTACTAAAGTTCTCACCATCACCAAACCTCCCAAACATATATACAGCTAGACTGGTACGTGTGGTTTATGATCACTGAAATACGCCACTTCTTCTTTTGCAAAAATATGTTCCGTGAGAGAATTGATAATTATCCTATGTCTTTGAAGTTATATGTTAAATTGCAATCCCAAAAAAAAAATTAGTGTCAACATAAGTTTTCTGACATGTGAAGTTGCACTTTAAAGTTTAAATACGTAAAGTTTTCCTTCTATGGAGGTAAGTGAATTTAATAAAAAAATAAATTTAAAAAAAAAACTTTAACGTATTTAATCCCAACCCTAACGTGTTTACCTAAAATAAAATAAAATAAATCCAAAAGTCCTGGTTTGAGAGTTCCAAAAAAAAAAAAAAAAAAAAAAAAAAAATCTTGACTTTTTTACTGTATGTATTTTTAGATCCATTGTTTCAAAAATTCATAATTTTTATCTAAAAATGGATTGTTCAAACCATTAAAAATTGACAATTTAGACACCTTATTATATGGCTATTTATACAATTGACCATTTTCTTAGAGTATCTCCAATGCATAAATGGCTTACATACCAATAATTGTTTGCATGGCAACAATATCAAGAAACTTGCTTCCTATGTGGCATAAAAATAGACTTGATAGACAATCAACTCAAAATTTGGTCTCCAATGCTTCCGTCTAAAACATAATTTTTTTAATGACGTGTCCATCTGTTTTATTTTTTATTTTATTTCCTTACCAAAAATATATGAAAAATTAATGTCAAGTTTTAAATGGTTGCTGAGTCAACCTAAAAAATAGCTGTAAAATAGATCGTCTGAAAGTGGATAGTTATGTAGACAATGTCTAATACTTTTTTTTGCCACGTCAGCTTGATGTTGAATATTCACGGCTGCATTGGAGACACAATTATTAACATAACATATATTTATCCTACGTTGCATCTCTTTTTTTCATAAGCCACGCTTGCATTGGAAATGCTCTTATATGTGAAGTTCCACATTAAATTTGTAAAGTTAATAACTTAATATTGATTTGTGAAATTGAATACTACATATATTATGTTGATCACACAATCTATATAGGCTTTATTTCGATTGGAGATACTCTTAGCAAACCTAACCAAAATGCTAAAATACATATGTTACTAGACATATTTTCGCGTATGGAAACAATAAATATAAACTTTTTATTAGATGTTTTAATACATCTTACTTTAGAAAATTATTTTTTAAAATAAAATGGTTTCTAGATTCTGGAGAAAAACTTGATGCTATTAATATTAGAGTAATGCTATACAACCCAAATAATTAACCTAAATGATGTGTCAAGTGACTTGTCATCATCATACACAACATAGGATGATGTGGTCAATGAAAAAACCACTTACCGCGTCATTTGGGTTAAGTTTTTGGGTTTGATTAACATTAGTGTAAATGTTAATAGCAACGTACTGCCAACGTCAGTAAAACACGACGCCGCAACTCAACACAACACATGACGTGGATACAGCTCTGATTATTATCCTCAACAACAGTCAACAAAAGCACCATCTCTTTCTTCTGTTTGCAAGGAAATTAAGCAAGTAAATAAATATAATTAATTCAACTCATAAATTAATTTCCTATTCTTTTCTCATTCACCAACCACATTTTGGGTTTTGCGTAAAATGAACAGTATCACACAATATATTGCGTGACCCTATTCATCAGTACACAGATACCGTGAAGAATGGAGCTGGGTTGGAGGGGATTTCTGCTGCAAATTGGAGATGGCGCAAGGTTTTGCACAGGGTTGGAGATGGTCTTAGCAAACCTAGCCAAAATGCTAAAATATATGAGTAATACTACATTGCCTAAATTTGGTGTCTAAATCTAGTGCCCAAATGATATGGCAATACCGTAAACCATTTATTTAAATTGTATTAGATTTGCATGATTTAAATGAATAGTCTACGGTGTTGACACATCATTTGAGCACCAGATTTGGATACCAAATTTGGACAATGTAGCATTACTCAAAATATATTGTTTTCTACAATTTCCACCACATGAATTTATATAGACTTTATTTTGATTATGACACCTTAGCAAACCTAACCAAAATGCTAAACTATATGTGGGCAATTTCGTTTCGATAACGTATTAACGTGGAGTAGATATCTCTCGATAAACGGAAAATATATATTCGGCGACTCGGCAGGCCCAAGCATACATAGTTAAAACTTAAAAAGGCTAAAAGGAGGGTATTGAGAGAAATTCTAGGTATAGGGTTTTACTGTGTTAGAGGGTAATGTGGTAAATTGGGTTGTAAGAAAAAGACGAAAAATGCAATTCTGGTGGAGCAGGGCTATTTCTTAGAAACTAAACGTTGTGAAAGGCTATTTTCTACAATTTCCACCACAGAGGAATTTATATAGACTTTATTTCGATTATGACACCTTAGCAAATCTAACCAAAATGCTAAAATATATGTGGGCAATTTCGTTTTGATAACGTATTAATATGGAGTAGATATTTCTCGATTAACGGAAAGTATATATCCGGCAACTCAGTAGGCCCAAGCATATACATAGTTAAAACTTAAAAAGCTGGTTTCCTGGATTCTCTGAGGACTGAGATGCTGTCAATGAGATACAGTATTACAAGAACAGTAAAAGTGTAAAACACGACGCCGCAACACAACACAACACAACACAAACACTTCTGTTTTACAGTTGTAAGTATTTTAACATATTATCAACACACGACGTGGATACAGCTCTGATTATTATCCTCAACAGTCAACAAAAGAGCACCATCTCTTTCTTATAAGATAATATAATTAAGAAAATATAATTAATTCAACTCATATATTAATTTCCTATTCTTTCTCTTATTCACCAACCACATTTTTGATTTTCCAACAACCACCAAAACCCCATATAAAGAAAAAAACAGAAAAAAAAAAAAAAAAAACCAAAAAAGTTTGGACATGGCGGCTACGTTCACCAACTACTAAGACTACATCAATCACTATCTATAACTTCTCTGATTTTTTTTTGAGATTTTTTGTTTGATGGGTGATGTGCTTGGAATTTGATTTTTTTCTTCGTTTTTCTTCTAACTTGTATTGTAGTGAAGTTGTTTGATGTTTTTCTCCAAAGGGTAGTTTTGAATTCTAAGAAACAACACTCACCAACTTTCCCTCTACTTCCAACTCCAACAATCAGTCCATTTAAACAACATTTGTTAATTTTTCATTCCCATCTTGTGTGAATTGTTGAAATGGGTACTGTTGAAATCATGAGTAAGATCACCATGATTTGTGCTCCATTAATGGCTCAATCTGTTGAGCAAATGGTTGGTGACATGCACCAGGCCAAGTCACAAGGTGCAGATTTAGTAGAAATCAGGTTGGATTGTATTAAAAACTTTCAGCCTCACCAGGACCTTGAAATCATCCTCAAAAACAAGCCACTGCCTGTGCTCATCGTGTACAGGTAATAGTTATTACTAACTGTATATGTTTCCCTTTCTGGGAATTTTTTGTCTGTTTCTTTTCAGAGTCTACTATTTTCAGATTTGGTGTCCTGTTGTGATGATTTTTTCACACTGTACTCTGCTTTAGTCATTCTAATTAATAATTTCCACTCATTAGTCAAAAAGGATTAGTGTTGATTAGATATAGAAATGCTTGTTTAATCATTTGAAAAAGGTTGTCGCCGCAATAAATGTAATCATTTCAGACTGAATTGTAGGAAGTTAGGTCCCACAAGGATGAATTTTTTTTCATTCAAGTTGATGATGTAGAAACATTTGAAAATTGTGTTACATGGCTCAAAGCTAGTATATTTGTTCATTAAGTATCAATTAATGATCGGTAATCGTTGCTAATTGTGGAAGATATATCATATATGTAATCCTAGATGTTTGTACCAAAAAGAAAAAAACTATAGCAGTGTAGTTGAAGAGCTCATGATTTGTTCTGTGAGGGTAGGACCTTTTTACGATGAATTCGCTCCAGCAAAAGCTGCTTTTTGTTGATAAGTTCAAGTATTCGCCAGTCATCTGGTGATGGCCAGTTTATGATGTTGACGATGGTGCTTTCCGAATTTCTGAAAATTGTATGTTGAACATTGTGTGGTTGTGAACATTTTGGTAAAGCCTACAGGTTGTTTCAGGGATCTTTTTATAGTTTTGCTAATGAAATTTGCTCTGTACTTGCAATTTTATTCCCTTCCTGTTTCAAAAGTCTGTGTAATACATTTGTTAAACAAGCTTGAATTATAGAAATATGTCAGTTTCAGTATGTTTGAAGTACTGATTTCTTTCATGTTCGATTTTGTATAATTTTCTAGGCCGAAATGGGACGGTGGTCTGTACGAAGGCGATGAGCAACAACGATTAGAAGTACTCAGTTTAGCTGAAGAACTGGGAGCTGATTATATTGATATTGAACTCAAGGTAGTTTATTGAATGTCTTTCAAAGTTAAGATAGATTACTGGTGCATCAGAGATTTGAATACAAACGTGTAATTTAACTGCAATGTTAAACAGCAGCTGCTAATCGTTGTACTTTTAAATACATATTTGAAGAGACGATTCTCGTTTCAAATTTTGAAGCAAATGCCTACACATTCTCTGACTTGCATAGTGTGATTATTTAGGTGGCCTCAGATCATTTGGCGAAGCAGAAAACAAATCATCGTAGTGGTACGAAAGTTGTTGTATCTTGCTACATAAACGGTGTAACTCCTTCGATAGAAGATCTCAGTCATCTTGTTGCACGTATGCAAGATACTGGGGCGGATATCATTAAAGCAGTTGTTAACGTAACTGATATTACCGAAATAGCAAGAATTTTTCAGTTTCTTTCGCAGTGTCAGGTATGGAAACTTCACGATGGCAGTTAATTTAATGTGCATTTATCAGACATGACATAAGATTAGGCAGAATAAAATGTTCATTTTCTATTATCTGCAGATTCCAGTAATTGCATACTCTGTAGGAGAAAGAGGCTTCATGAGCCAGATATTGTCTCCGAAATATGGTGGTTTTTTAGTCTATGGATCTATAGAAGGAAAGCCAGATCCCGGCCTGCCTACAATAGACAGCCTTCGACAAGCTTATAAAGTCGATCATATAAATGAGGATACTATTGTCTTCGGACTCATCTCGAAACCAGTTAGCCATAGCAAAGGCCATTTACTGCATAATCCTACCTTCAGACATGTGAACTACAATGGAATTTATGTCCCAATGTTTGTCGACAACCTCAAGGAGTTCTTCAGCACATATTCAAGCCCCGACTTTGCTGGTTATAGGTATGGCATCATCAATTAGCAATCACAGCACATCAACTGATTTTGTTTTCTGTTGCAACTAACAGTGAAATTTAGACTATGTGCCCGTCTACATACGATGAAACAATTACGACTGGTTGGATTGGAAAAAGAAAAATCAACTTGCTGTTATGTTATTGTTAGAGTGTTTATAAACTATTGTTATGCCCTTTCCTATAGGCTTAATTATAAGAATTATCATTTTCCTTGTATGTGTTAAAATGTAGTGTTGGGTTTCCATACAAGGAAGCTGTGATCGAGTTTTGCGATGAAGTCCATCCACTTGCTCAGGTTCATTTGCTCCCCTGTATCAATTTTGAAAATTTATTCTACAATTTTGTAGTTTCATAGATATGGTATTCTTTGTTTTCATGGTATATTTCCGGCTTGATCAGTCTATAGGTGCTGCCAATACTATAATAAGGAGGCCTAGCGATGGGAAGCTGATCGGTTATAACACAGATTGTGAGGGTGCAATAAGTGCAATTGAGGATGCTATAAAAGGTACAAATTTTTAAGCCTTTAAGAAGTTGATTGTAGTAATCGAAGACATTTTGGTAACTATACATTCGAAATGTTGCAGAAAAGCGATGCACTAATGGCAAGGAATTTTCCGGTTCTCCAATTACTGGGAAAATGTTTGTATTAGTAGGTGCTGGTGGTGCAGGAAGAGCACTGGCATTTGGTGCTATGAGTAGAGGAGCTCGGGTAGTCATTTTCGACATTGATTTTGGTACATAATCTACAACTCTTTTTTTTTTTATTTTATCAATGTTTCTGATAACCACATGCTATGTTACTTTCTTATAATTTTCGTTGTTTCTCCAAAAAAGACAGAGCGAAATCTCTTGCTTCTGCTGTCTCCGGTGAAGCAAGGCCTTACAAAGATCTAGTCAATTTCCAGCCAGAGAAAGGGGCAATCCTTGCAAATGCAACTCCGATAGGAATGCATCCAAACACAGATCGAGTTCCTGTGGCTGAGGTTCTTCTTGCTTTAATTGCAACTAGAAATATATTCACTTCAACTATATATTAAAACGTTTTGCTTGCTCTTCAAGGAAACCTTGCGGGATTACCAGGTGGTCTTTGATGCTGTTTACATACCTAGAAAAACCACACTATTGAAAGATGCTGAAGCTGCAGGAGCAATCACAGTAAGCGGAGTTGAAATGTTCCTCCGACAGGCCTTTGGCCAATTCACTCTCTTCACTGGCCGAAAAGAAGGTAAGTTAACTTTGAGGTCAAATGGAACATAGTTTCATACTGAAAACTCATGTTGTTAGATCAAATTCCTAACTATCAGCACTTGAAAATTTTGTTTTGGTAGCGTAATTTTGCGATATCTATGTCTTATACTACATGTTCATGTCATGTATTTCAAAGTTGCATCCAAATACTTGATTTAATTTCTCTCGAATGTTTCTGTTTTGCAGCGCCGGTAGAGTTCATGCGAGAGATCATTTTAGCCAAGTTCTGATGTATTATTAATTTGCTGAACTGTCGTAATAAATTGAGATTACAACAATTGATTAATAAGCCAAAGCTGAGAAGAAGAAGAAAAATTGCTTTGGCATGTAGTCTTGTTGAAGCAACTTTGATAATTGATTGAAGTAAATAACATCGACTTTGATCAACTAGCTTTTCCTTTATTTATGTAGTGTTGGTGTTACAAACTTACAATTTAACTTTGTATTTGGGCTGGACTGCAGATTTTGGGCTTTCTTGTTAAGCCCATTTTTGAAGATAAGTTATGGGCCATGCCCCAAAACCAAAAAAGAAAATTTTTGAAGATTTTGAGGTTTCTGGTTAGCCCATTTGGAGATGTGGGAGAACTATTACAATCTTGGGATTCAGGACGGAGACGTGACTCGAATCCTCATCCTTGTCGATGTGGGTTTGTTGAGCTGCTGATTTTCAGCTTTCTTTTTACGCCCGTTTTTGAAGATAAGTTCTGGGCCATGCCATTGCCAGCAAAAATTAAATTTTTTTAAATAAAAATAAAAAATAAAAAAAAAAGTGGATGATATTGACATCCCGAAAAAAAGTTTTGTCTTTTCTTTTTCGTTTTTTTTTTTTTTCATTTAAAATTTTTTAGTTTAGTTTTTTTTTTAAAATTAGATTCAACATTTTCTCTTCTTTTTTTTTTTTAAATAATTTTAAATAATAACTATTTAATTTTTAATTAATATTTTAATAAAAAGATATTATAATTTTTGTTTTTTTTTAAGACATAATTTTTGTTAAAATGTTTAAAATATTAAATATTGTATTAATATGATTTATGAGGTATATTATTTTTGTCAATTTAATAGTTTTATTTAAGGGTAATAATGGAATTTTGAAAATATAATGGTTTGGGGTGCACATACAATTTTAAAGGGAGAAATGTCGTTGACAACCCACTAATTATCTGTTTACACTACATTTTAATTTTTTTTTTATTAATGACAATTTTAACCTGATTTAAAATTACTAAACAATACAAAAAAGTTCCAAAGACACTCCAAATTATTATTATTTTAGAAAATAGGGGGTTTTGTTTTCCATCTTTAGTGTATTTTTTTTTTTTTTTCCTCTTTTGTGCTTTTTTTCTTGTTTTACAAACCCTAGAATATCTTCTTCTTCTTTTCAAAATATTTTTTTTCTCACACACTATCAAACCCTCCATCATTATCATCACCAATTTATATATATATATATATATATATATATATATATATATGGAGGTTCTCCCATCAGGTCGTTCTGAAATTATAATTTTAAGCGACCAACCACAGCAACATGTTTTAATAAAATTGTTGATTTTTTTTTAACAAACATTTGAACTTAAAAAAACATGTAGTTGTAATTGGTCGTCCTGAACTAATTCAGGACGACTTGATGGGAGAACCTCCCTATATATGTATAATGTATATGTATATGTATTTATACAGAAATTATATTATCAGTTCGAATTGACAAAAGTTATGTCAGTTCCTTGCATGTGGGCCACTGGATTTAAATACTTTGACTTGGCTGTATGGACTTGTCAGTCAAAGTATTTAAATCCAGTGGCCCACATGCAAGGAACTGATATAACTTTTGTCAGTTCGAACTGATAATAGAAAGACTGTGTATTTATATATATATATATATAAGTTTTCCTGTTTTTCAGTTCAATCAAATTTGAAATCAATTTTTTTTCTTCTCAAATAACAATCATGTTCAATCATCACCATCACTAGAATATATATAAATTCTTTTTTCCAGAAAAATATATTTACAATAATTTTTTTTACACAATAATTTTTTTTTACTTAACTTAAATCCAAAAAAGAAAATCAAATATTGTTTTCCTATTTTCACAATTTGATCTCCAAAATAGTTTTCTTATCATTTCGATCTCCTCACTTTTGTTCAATTTGGAGTATCTTTAGAAATTTAATTGTTTTAAACGGAGTGTCTTTAGAATAGAAGTGCCAAAAGATAAATAGGATATTTTGGAAAAAAAAAAAAAAAAAAAAAAAATTGGCTTTAGATTTTTTTTTTTTTTAAAAATTTTTTTTTTTTAGAATTGTGTGTTTTTACTTTTTAGAAATAAAGTGTAAAAAACAAATATTTAAAAAAAAATTAAAAAAATCTTATTGTAAGGAGAAACTCTCTTTTAAAGGAGTGCAAATATCGCCACTAATTTTTTTTTGAAATTACAAATTTGGGTATCTAGGGGAACTATTACAGCTTGAAGATCCAAGATGAAGACACAACTCGAATCCATAATCTCATCAATGTAGGTGTGCTGGGGACTGGGTGCCTATTTTGAGCTTTCTTGTTTAGCCCATTTTTAAAGATAAGTTACGGGTTATGCCATTGCCAGCCCAAAACCAAAAAATATATATAAAAAAAATGAAATGAATTACTAATTTAGGGATCTGGGGAATTATTATAACTTAGGGTCCAGGATAAAGAGCAGAGATATGACTCAAATTCACAATTTCATCTATATGATGTGAAAAATTTACCACTGAAACAGTGCGTTATGAATGAGGAACTTACCACTAAAACGGTGTGTTTTATCTACAAACCTCCCTATGTAGTGTGTGTGACAGTTCTTTTTAACCCATCAACTTGTTGCTTTCACTAACCAAGTTTTAAAATATAAATCAAAATCTCTCCCTCTCACAACAGTCCAAGAATATTTCTTTTTCTTGGGATTAAAACCCTAGACTAG
The DNA here is from genome assembly GCA_030490815.1 of Acer saccharum. Taxonomy (NCBI): domain Eukaryota; kingdom Viridiplantae; phylum Streptophyta; class Magnoliopsida; order Sapindales; family Sapindaceae; genus Acer; species Acer saccharum. The sequence continues at coordinate 52,380,994 of CM059867.1, forward strand.
GACATGTTGATAGTTAGGGCTACCAAAATATTTGGGCCATGAAAATACTTGTACTTTTTGAACTTTTTTCTTAGAAAGGTAGATAGATTCCTTTTCTATATTTTGTTGTTCAATTTTTAAAAAATTTAGTTGATATAACTTTGACTAGTCATTAGTACTTAAAAATAGTAACATTTTATACTACCCATTTTCATAACAAAACTTCAAAACTGTTTAAAAGATTTTTTCTACTTTGAAGAAAATAATTCTATATATTTATTCAAGGGTTAATTGCACTAACACCCTTGAGTATATGAGAAATTGCACTTATATTCATAACTTTAGTGTTTGTAAGAACCGATTTTTCCAAACGTGTAGGATTAGGTTTTAGCTCCAAAATATTAATAATTTATTTAGGGTGGGATTGCAAATTTAGTAAATCCTTTTTTTAATTATCTTGTTGAATCTAACGTAAGATTTCAATCATTATAGGGATTAGTTTTTAATTAATTATCCAACATTAAAAAATGAAAAAACAAATATAAAACGTTTTTTCTGTTATATAAACATCCAAAATTAAAAAGGATTACTTTATACAAATATATATATATATATATATATATTGTATATAAATATGATTCTTTAAAAATATATTAAATAAAGACCACTTTTTATGTAATATATAAAAATCAAAATGCATTATTAGTGGGTTAAGTAAGGTTATATCTAATTATCTCCAACACAATGACGCCAAATTATTAGGTCAACCTCCATTTCTGATATAAAAAATTAAAAAAAATTAAAAAAAAACTATCCACTCAAGGGTCCTACGACGTTGCGAATAAACTTGAACCTGATGGGTTTCCCTCGTATACCAAAAAAAAAAAAAAAAAACTAGGGTCTTATTTTTTTAAAAATTTTTATTTTTTGGGTATGCAAGGGAAACCCACCATGTTCAAGTTTATTCGCAACGTTTTTTTTTTTTTTTTTTTTTTTTTTTTAATCCGTAGGTGTTTTGGCCAGCTTACGCGTACCTTGACTAATCCCACGAGGCCCTGAAGTTAATAGTTGGGTAAACCTCTAGTGGCCCCAAGAGAAACGTGGCTGCCAGGGATCGAACCCAGGACGTTCGACTTTACGGCTCGCCCTAGTGACCACCCCTTGGGGTTAATCTTTTTATTCGCAACGTCGTAGGACCCTTGAGTGGATATTTTTTTTATTTATTTTTTGGGTATGGATTTGATCCCGCAGGGAATCGAACCCGGAAGCGCCCTTATTACCACTAATACTATGATACACCCTGGCCGGTTGTCCACCTAAGTTTCATCTGAGGAACAAACAAAAAATACAGAGAGAGAGAGAGAGAGAGAGAGAGAGAGAGAGATTGTTGCCATCCAACTTCCAACCAAACATTCCATTACAAATTAATGTTAAAAAAGAAAACAAATTAATTTAACATGGTCTCTTATACAATGTTCTCTCATGATCCAGTTATATATAAATGAATAAATGATTTGTACAATCTGCTCACAAACAAACCCAACAAAAATTAAAGCTCAACCCAGTAACCAGAATTCTCCGAAATGGGCAGCCTTCCAGTACATTTTCTTCTCAAACTTGTTTTGTATACAAAAAAATTCATGTTCATTGTCAATTAGCTTTTAGTATCCCTTTAAGCTGCTCTTTGTGTTACTTATCTTGTTTTTGTGTGTCAAATTTAGCTTTACCTTGCTTGTTTGAAGGAAAATGTTTTCCATGCAAGCTTCAATGTTTGCATGGATTCATGAACTGATATATATTTTTTGTTTTTCTTTGTAATATTTTCAGTTCACTACATCTGATGTTCAAACAAGCACTTCTGGGGTTCTAAGCAGTCCAACTCTGCTGTGTACTCCATTGATGGGAACCACAGTTGACCAGATGTTGATTGAGATGAGAAAAGCAAAGGAAATTGGAGCTGATGTTGTTGAAGTCAGACTAGACTGTTTGAGAGACTTCAGTCCTCAGCAAGATCTTGAGATTCTCATCAAAAGATCTCCTCTCCCTACTCTTGTCACATACAGGTAATGCAAAATCAACCCACCAAAGTTTACGAGCCTATCAGATTAAGCTTTTGGGTCAAATGGTTAGTTAATATATTGTAACGAAACCGGTCTTATCAGAAGGTCTTGTGTTCAAATTTGATATCTACATTTGTATCTAGGATTCCTTAAGCAAGACGTCTGAGTGTTTATTTGAAAGTTTAAGCTTATTGATAAAGTAATTACGTCGTATATTTAACATTATCGATATAGAGAATATTTCTTTCTTTGTGGTTCAATAATGATGTACTCTGCCTATCCAGATTCTGTTTTCACAACTTTGTTTACTAAAAAATTGTTATATTGATGTGCTTTTCAGACCAGTGTGGGAAGGAGGTCAGTATGAAGGCGATGAAAACAAGCGACAGGACGCTCTTCGTTTGGCGATGCAATTGGGAGCTAGTTACGTTGATGTTGAGCTTGAGGTGACTTTCTTTACAATTACTCTATTAAAAAATGTGTAACATTTTAATGAGACTGTGATTGTTAATTTTCAATCATGTTCAATAATGTTACAGGTAGCTCATGACTTCAACAATTCAATTGACGGAAAGAAGCCTGAAAACTTCAAAGTCATTGTCTCTTCTCACAATTTTCACAACACTCCATCTGCTGAGGCTATTGGAAATCTTGTGGCAAGAATACAAGCTACTGGAGCTGATATAGCGAAAATTGCAACAACTGCATTAGACATTACAGATTGTGCACGAATTTTTCGTATAATGGTGCATTCTCAAGTAAGCATACATGGAAACTCTATCCGAAAATGTTAGCTTGTTTCACTTGACTCTATTTCTTTATATTGATGACAAGTTTCCAAATTTTTGCAGATTCCAACTATAGGGATTGTTACGGGAGAGAGGGGTTTGATTTCGCGGTTACTTAGCCCCAAATTTGGTGGATATCTCACTTATGGTGCACTTGAGGCAGGTGCTATATCGGCTCCTGGACAACCAACAGCAAAAGACTTGTTGGATTTGTACAACTTTAGACTTATAAGACCGGATACCAAATTCTATGGCATTATCGGAAAACCTGTTGGTCACAGCAAGAGTCCTCTTTTATTCAATGCAGCATTCAAGTCAGTTGGTATTAATGCAGTTTATTTGCACTTCCTGGTGGATGATGTGAAAATGTTTTTCGATACCTATTCAACGCCTGATTTTGGTGGAACCAGGTATGAATATTATCTTGCATACGTAAATTTTCGTTGTCTATATGTATTATCAGAACATAAATTCATCACAGACCATGATCTACATATGAAATGCAGTTGTACAATTCCTCACAAGGAAGCTGCACTTAAATGTATGGATGAAATTGACCCCATCGCGAAGGTATGATAATCTTTTCAGCCCCTTAAACATTCATCGAGATTTTCAGTAATAATTGAACTAGATAGTTGATTGTCAAGTACTCAATTAATGTTTGATTCTTACAGAAAATTGGAGCTATCAACAACATTTGCAGGAGGCCTGATGGGAAGTTAACTGCTTTTAACACTGATTATATCGGTGCTATTTCTGCTATTGAAGATGGACTCCGAGGTTTGTTAATTAATGAATCCTACAAGCTGATTAGTTCTGCTTTAGGAAACTTTCCGTCCTGGCTTTTAATTTTGACTTGATCTTCTTTTGTTCTTACAGAATTGAACGGCGTAAGTCCTGGAGCTAGCTCACCGTTAGCTGGTAAACTACTTGTTGTTCTGGGGGCTGGTGGTGCTGGCAAGTCACTTGCCTATGGTGGTGCACAAAAAGGCGCAAGAGTCGTGGTGGCCAATCGAACAATTGGTAATTAATAACCTGTCGTTGCATACTGTTTCTATGGAGTTTGATTTTGTAAATTGGATAACAATGTGACGTTTCTTCTCGTGTGTAGAACGAGCTAAAGAATTGGCGGACAAAGTTGGCGGAAAAGCAATGACACTAGAAGAAATAGAACATTTTCACCCGGAAGAAGGGATGGTTCTTGCAAACACTACATCTGTGGGAATGAAACCACATATTGATGCCACCCCAATCCCCAAGGTTTTCATGCCCCTCTCTCTCTTTTAAACTCGGAAAATGTTAAACGTCAAAGATAAAATCGAATACATTTTAGTAGATAACGCAAACGTTGTAGATAGAATACTAGCTAGCAAATGCCAAGTGACATTATATGTAACATTATATTGCTACTACATTGCAGCATGCTCTGAAACATTACTGCTTAGTTTTCGATGCCATTTACACACCGAAAGACACCAGACTTTTGAGGGAGGCAAGAGAGACCGGAGCTGTTATTGTTTACGGGACAGAGATGTTGATCCGCCAAGGCTTTGAACAATACAAGAACTTCACTGGTTTACCCGGTTAGATGACAAACCTTAAACTTATTCGTGTTTCATCGATGCTTTGTTCTTAATTCATTCTCTTACTTGATATATATATATATATATTTTTTTTTGATTTGGAATTACAGCTCCAGAAGATTTGTTTAGGCAACTTATGGAGGAACATGCGTGAGAGGGAATTCGCGTTGATGGTGTCGATCTCAGCTAACTTGTTTCAAATTTTGCATTATGTGTGTCAAAGCTGTTAAGTTGTTCTGTTGTTTTAATAAATCTTCTGTAAGAAAGAATGAATTCTGCAAATTTGTGATCTTAATAGAGAGGAATATGCAATGCAAGAACAGATTTTATCTAGCCTATACAATGTGTGTTGGATATGAGTTTTGCTTATTGTTTGAGTTTGTTTAATATTTTCTTGTTTTAAATTTTGAAAGACTATGTTAGTAGCACTTGAATAACGTTGTTACCGCCACATCCAAACTTCACGTGTTAAAAAAAAATATGAAATCGGATTGATTTAAGAACACTTTTTGCGGGTTAGGGGTCTGTCGACGGGAGATATCTACTCCCATAATACCTAACAGAAAACTTCTTACACGTACTTGTAAAATATACATAGTGCGATTTCTAACTAACGAACGAACTGGTCGTTCTTCTAATTAAATGGCATATCATACATGTTGAGTGACTAGCTGATAGCAAAAATGCATTGGCAAGTTTTCTTGTAGTACAAACTGATATTCTTTGTAAGCAAACAAACCATTAAAATGATCACCAATCTTTCTAATAGAACACCTATCTTTTGCTATGTCATAGAGGATATATAGATGATGACCTAACTTTCACTTGGAAAAACAATGATTGATTCTGAAATTCGTCAAAAACCTTTTCAAAATTGGCACCCTCCAATAGGTCCAAGGTCCTACCATCCTAAATCCCATCAAACAAAAAGTGATTTTTCAGACTGGCCTTTCCAAAATCAAAGTAAAAAAAGTTTGGTATGAAACACAAGTATATCTTCTATTTTGGTCAAGTGTCCTTCAAGAACCATGTTTGACAACTTAATTAGAACATTGGTCTCCCACATTTGATCATGTGTGCCCTTTGCTATAGGTACACAATGACAAGATTTAACATGTTGCAATTATAACTATAAATTTAGTTCTTTGGATTACTTAATACTATTCTTACCGAAATAATACATATCGAATAGATATTTATACTTAAGGGCCTGTTTAAAATTACTTTTAGAAATCGGATTTTAGCTTTTTAAGCTAAAATTAATTTTTTTTTTGGAGTTGTTTTTTTTTTTTTTTGGAGTTGTTTGATTCGACCTTAAAAAGAGATTTTAGTTTTTGGACGCTTCTTACAAAGGAAACTAGACCCTCCATATTTATCTTGGAAGAGCTTAAATGAAAACAAGAGAAAGTTTCCCTTTTAATTAAACTTTTTATATTTACACTTTTAGCTTTTGATTAATAAATAACAAAACTAAAACTCCTTATAAATACATATCCTCTTTTACATCAAATGATGTGCACATTCCCTTCCACGTTTATGGTAAAGAGGGTTCAAGTCTAATTACGTAAATTTACAAACACGTGTGACAGGTTTTTTTCCGACTTTATGGGAATTAGTATCTAGCCAGTACAAAATTTTGTAATAATTAAACAACTATATTGAATTAATGAAGAAAATTAAGATGATCCGGTGATAAACTCCCTCCGACAGACATCAATAAAATTGTGAGTTCCGGATATTAGATTGGTCTATAAATCTAAATAGTTTAATTAATTATGAACATAGGTGTGGGCGTGTGGCATATTAACGTTGTCGATGTATACTTTTTGTTTGAGGTTTGAAACCGTAGGTCAATACTGTCTTTTCAAAACAGACAAAAAAAAATTAGGTACACCTTCCAAAGTCCGAACGAGGACATTTTGGTAAAACCAACTTCAGCTCAGCCTGGTGGATCGGGATGGGATTGTCTGCTTCCTTCCCACCTAACTCTCAGCAGCCTACGGTCCCAAAATTAGTTTAAAACCATGAATTTTGATAATGATATCAAACCATGACTTTTTGTTAATTAATAAATAAATAAATAATTGACACCGAATAGAATATGACTCTTAAATACTAAACGGTATGAATATCATTTTTTTTTTTTTTTTAAGAATTATAAGAACTATTACAATAGGACTGTCGGGACCTATCGAAATCATACAATACATGTGTACTTTGGATATCTACTCCTATAACGGGAGATAACTACTCTCACAACCCGGAAAGAAAACTCCCCACACATTCTTGTAAAATGTATGTGCATGGTAGGATTTGAAACCCCTCACCACTTAGGTGGAATGGTATGAATATCTACATTCATTAAAAAAAAAAATAAAAAATAAAAAATAAAAAATAAAAACCCAGATAGAAAACTTTAAATATGTTTATAAAATGCATCAAGAGAAATTACCACTAATATATAGTCAATATATATTTCGTTATAACATTAAATTGTTTTTTTTTTTTCTAACTAATAATCCTAATTTTATATTTCTAGTGAAGGACTAAAGTCTTAAATGAATATATATACGGAAATTATCCTATCAGTGTATCCTGATAGAATTATACAAGGATATTGAATGTGAGTCACTCGTTTTACATACTTTGACTTGGTATGTATGCACTTGTCAAATCACTGTTATAAATGAGTGGCTCACATTCAATATCCTGATAAAGTTATATCAGTGCATCCTGATAGGATCGGGACCGAATATATATATATATATATGATAATTTAATAAAATTATGATTATTTAGGTAATATATAATATGCAATATATATATGTACACGTGTGATTTCATTTAACGTGGTATTATCTATTGAAAATAATGAATTTTGATCTTTTGCTTTCCGATTAATAAATTAAATTTTCAAATATTATAACTATTTTTCTTTCTCCCCATTTTCTAAAGCTTTATATCCAACGAATTTTTTTCAAAATTTGTATATTTTATGAAGATCAAAATTTATTAAAGTCAATGTATTTTATGAAGATCCTTAAAAAAACAAAATTATCCAAAATTATCCAAAATGACCCTATAACATTACTGAGTCGAGTCGGAATCACGCACGAAAAATTTTTGAAATCCCATACTTGATCAAATTTCTTTTTCTTTATGAACCTAAAAAAAAAAAACAGCTAACGGTCTATAAAGTCTAAACAAAAGCAGCAACTTACAAGTAGTAGAACAGTAGAAGAAAACCAACTGAACTTTCCCTATAAAATAAAATAATTTAATAATAAAATAAAATAAAATAAAATAAAAACTATAAAGTCATCGCAGCTTCCTCTCTTCTTCTATATACACACACACCTACCTCCCTCAACAGAAAAAGCGAGAGAGATTCGAAACACAGCTCGTCACTCTCTCTGCGTCTTTCCACGCACCATGACTCTCAGCAGCATTCCGGTACACATTTCTTTCCATCTTTCCACCTTCAAAATTCTGTCTTTGTTATTGTTTGTTTGGTTTCTGGTAAAGTTTGGGAAAATGAAAGTGGATGTTTATGTTTGCTTAGTTTTATAATTGGTTATTTTTCTGGGTCCCAAAAAAAATGATCACTTTTTAATAGAATTTGTTTGGTGGGTGAGAAAATGTATGAGAAGAAGAGAAAAATTTTCTGGTGTTATGGTTCTTGTGATGATAAATGTGAAACTATCAATTTAATGTAGTCAAATAGTTGTTTTTAATGATTTCTTAGTAACATAATATATGCTCAAGTGTTGAAAAAAAAAAAAAAAATTCTTACCCTCTTTGTATTTTTGGATTTCAATTTCATTTTATACAGTGGCAGCAACCCAGAACAACAATTATTGTTTATGTTGTTTAAGTTTGTACAGTTGTCTGATTTTTGACATACATGTTTGTTGTCTTGTTTTTTTTTGTTTCTTTTGGGTGATTTTAGTTGGCTACTGCGGATCTTAAAATCGTGGATGGAGGTCGAAAGAATTGGACATTAGTTTGTGCACCAGTGATGGCAGAAACAGTTGATCAGATGCTTGTTCTGATGGGCAAGGCAAAGCAAATAGGTGCTGACCTTGTCGAGGTTCGGATTGATTTCTTGAAGAATTTTAGTCCTAGAAATGATCTCAATATCTTGATCAAACAAGCTCCTTTGCCCACTCTTATCACTTACAGGTAATGGATTCATCAATGGAAAGTTAAATGTTTTAAGTGGAACCTGTATGATACTTTGTCTGTGTGGAGTTTGAGTTGTAAAATGTTTTATAATGTATCGGAAACATTCAATTTTTTTTTTTTCTTTTTCTTATGGACTTGGGGGAGGATGGATTTGAACTTGAGACCTTAACTTTAGTTTATGTTAACGACCATAGAAACATTCATGTATGTGACAATTTCAGTCACGGTTAGATTCTTCTATGTGTAACAATATTTTCTATGGATCAGGCCGAAATGGGAAGGTGGTCAGTATGATGGTGATGAAAGTACACGGCAAGAAGCACTACGTATAGCCATGGAATTGGGGACGGATTACTTGGATGTCGAGCTGAAGGTAGATCTATCGATATGTTATCTTGTTTATTTCGAAAAAAAATCATTGCTTGAATGCTCAATGTAGGTTTGCTGTGGTAGTTGAGTTATCATTAATTATGCTAAAAGTTTCCAATTTTCCCTCATGAAGGTTGCTCAAGAGTTCTATAGTTCCATTCAAGGGAAGAAGCCTGAAAAGGTTAAAATCATCGTCTCTTCCCACAACTACGAAAATACTCCCTCTGTTGAAGAAATTGGCAATCTTGTGGCAAGAATACAAGCCACCGGAGCTGATATAGTAAAAGTTGCTACAACTTCTGTAGACATCACAGACAATGCAAGAATGTTTCAAGTTCTTGTTCATTCTCAAGTAAGTAAATTTACAAGCCAAGGCAATGCTTTTTAAAGTCTAGGATTGTATTCTGTTCGAGAATTCTTGTGCAACTACTGATGATGCTTTAACAAATAAATAGGTCCCAATGATCGGAATTGTTATGGGCGAGAGGGGTTTGATGTCGAGGATACTTTCTGCTAAGTATGGTGGATTTCTCACTTTTGGTTCGATTGAGGCAGGAGTGATATCTGCCCCCGGGCAACCAACTCTTGTGGACTTGTTAGACTTGTACAATTTCAAACAGATTGGGGTTGATACCAAAGTACACGGTGTTATTGGAAATCCTATTGGTCACAGCAAGAGTCCTCACCTCTACAACGCGGCATTTAAGTCCCTTGGATTTAATGGCATATATCTGCCTTTGTTGGTTGACAGTGTTGCCAATTTTATCAACGCTTATTCATCTCAGGATTTCGTTGGTTACAGGTAAGATGATCTCATCTCCAACACTGGAACATTAAATGCATTAGTTGAGTCCATTTTGTCGATGGAAATAAACTTATCAATTAAAATGCAGTTATACAATTCCTCACAAGGAAGATGGACTTAGGTGCTGTGACGAGATTGATCCCATTGCCAAGGTAATAAATTGTCTCTCTTAATTTGCCTTTAGTCTCTTATCATCACCTAATAAGAATTTTCAGTTTAAATTTGTCGCAAATGGTGTTTTCGTCCATATGTTCAGTACTAAGCACGGTTAATTTAGTTTTTAAACCAACTCTTTTACAGGAAATTGGAGCCATTAGTTGCATGATCAGAAGACCAACTGATGGGAAATTGATGGGTTACAATGTTGACTATCTTGGAGCCATTGCAGCTATTGAGGAGGCATTACGAGGTATCTTTTAAACTTTACAAGAAATTCTATATTTTTGTTTAGATTCTTACTTTTTTTTTTTTTTTCAGTTTTTAACCAATAATTTTCTGTGTGCAGCATCAAATGGTGCAACCCCTGCATCTGCTTCCCCCTTAGCTGGTAAATTGTTTGTTGTCATGGGAGCTGGTGGTGCTGGGAAGGCACTTGCTTATGGAGGTTATGAGAAGGGAGCGAGAGTTGTAGTTGCAAATCGTACATACGGTGAGAACTCTCTTTCTACTGTATCAATACAACATATTCGGATATTCCATGAATGCTATGTATTTTTTGAGCCAATTTGTACATTGAAGCTGCATGTTTTCTTTTCAAATTTTGGGTATCTGCACTGCATTGACTGTTTACTTGCTAACTCGGATACTGACTTGTAATTTCATTTGACTCAGAGAAAGCCAAAATACTCGCGGATAAAGTTGGAGGACAAGCCATTACCCTTGCTGAATTAAAAGATTTCCATCCGGAAGAGGGAATGATTCTTGCAAATACAACATCAGTTGGAATGAAACCAAGAATTGACGATACACCCTTACCCAAGGTTCGCCAAACTGTCAACTTTTCCACATTACATGTTCTAAAAACTGCTGCCTAATATAACGAGAAGTCGAAATTCTCAGCTTAACAACTTGTGTTTAGTACTGTGATTCTAATCTGTGATTAAAAGAAATGTAGTTGATCAATATCTGAAGCTGACATTTTCTTTTCCTTCTATTTTGCAGGAATCTCTGAAAAACTATTCCTTGGTCTTTGATGCCATTTACACACCAAAATGGACCAGACTCTTAACAGAAGCGCAGGAGTGTGGAGCTACCGTTGTTTTTGGAACAGAGATGTTCATCAATCAAGCATTTGTACAGGTCGAAAGGTTCACTGGTTTGCCCGGTAAGACGAAAAACTCAAGAAACCATTCAAAAAAATCAAAACAACTTTCTGCCCCAAAAATTTTGATATATTTTTTCTCTGTCCATCTTTTGCAGCTCCAAAAACAATTATAAGGGATGTGTTAGTAAAAAACACGTGAAATCGGAACCCGTCGGAAATCTCCTCTAGCAGCTGAAGAAATCCCTTGTTTCAGTTTCAACATTACAGCAAAAATTCATATCAATATCTGGGATCAGCTGCTGACTTGTTTTGTGTTGTTGTACTAATAAATCTCCATTTCTGTTAGTGAACATGAATCTTGAAATTTATATGTCTCATTTTAGTCTGCTTGAATGTTCTTTAGGTAGATCAATACCGTAAAAATATTATCCATGTACTCTGTCTCATAATCTGGAATTAATTTTTTTTTCTTCAAACAATTTCTACACATTCTGGTTGATCCTGCAAAATAACGGGTGTATTTACCGATGGAGAATGAACTATTTGTGTGTATGGGGTTTACGTAATTTGATTCCTACCCGTTTTTAGTCATCACGAATCAAGAATCAAATTCTCTTTCAATCGTTAGGATTCGTAATTAGTGAACGTGCATGTGTATGTATAAAACTAATTTTTCTTAAATAGGTTAAAAAATTGAATTTGACTAGTTAAAGTGTTAAACCGTAATTAGCAAAACAGAAATCACTAAAAAGGCATCGTTTTGTCATTTTCTCTACTAAAAATAGTAAAAGATTTAAAATTTGGAAAGAAAAAAAAAATGCCAAAATTGTTTGGACTTTTGGACGAGCAAATCAGGTCCTTGTGAAATGCATTTTTCAAAAAACTAGAATATAACTTTAATCAATCTGAAAATTTGCCCCAAACGTTTGGTATTTATTTGAAATTTAGTCCAGAAAACGAATTAAAAATCAACAATAATGAATTTTGAAATAATCCTTGAACAAATAGAATATTCTATGGATATCTCTATATTTAATTGAAGAATTTGTGTTACAAATTAAATGTAGATTCAAGAAGGCAAAACTTTGAAATTTATTTTTATGGATTTCTCTAGCGGCTTCCATGCCGGACCTAGCGAACTCACTAAGGAATTACCTCATTTGCTACCTAGCCTCAAGAATTTAACAATAGAAGGAATCAAATCTGTGACCGTACTCCTAACCACACATCACATGCTCACCCTTGCCGTCGCTAAAGTTTACTTTAAATACAAATGAAAACCACCTATTTGTCTATTTTGATTGGACTTGGATCCTTTGATTTGTAGTTGCTAATTTTTAGAAGAAATCAACATTATAATTTATAAATAACAAATTATTTAATGTTCTTTATTTTTAGTTCATTCTTGGTAAACTTTAGAGATTTTAGTTGGGCTGAATCGGGTCGGTCCGACCAAAAAATTTCCAGCCCATTTATTGTTTGGATTAGGAGAAATTATGGCCTAAGCACTATTTGGGCTGGACCGGGCCAAACCCAATAGAGCAACAAGCATGATAAAAAGTGTCGATATTTGCACCCTTCAAAAACTGTAAGTACATCCCACATTAATATGTTTTTGAAAATCCAATAATACCCTTAAGTAAAATTACCAAGAAGACTAAATAGTTAATAAGTACATACACCGATAATTATTAATTAGTTTCCTATTTTAATCTTTTGTAAAAAAAAAAAAAAAAAAATTTCCTATTAATGATTAGATATTAACATATACCATTAAAAACTCTTTCCATTTTCTTAAATCCTAGATTCTTTTTTAAATACTAATTTCAAATATATTTTCAAATTCTTTTAAGGAAATACAAATTGATTGTTATGTATGGAAAATGAATCAAAATCATCCAAAATTGATTGTGAAAGTTTTAAATTAATTATTATTAGTTTCAAAATCAAAATCTCTTTAGACTATTTTTTTTATTTTATTATTATCAATATCGGTTTTTCTTCAATTTCATTAAAAACTTTTCTACTTGCAAATCAATTGGGACATGGCACAAACCTTGCATCCCTACCACTTTCACAAACAGAAAATGGATCTCCAACCAGAAAACCTCAAATCATAATTATTTTTTGGACAAAAAACAATGAGTAAGAAACGGAGAGAGTTGTTTGATAAGACGAGAGAGAAAAAAAGAAAGAAAAATAGAGTTCGATTTTATGAAATGAAAACATAGAAGAGAAAAAGTGGGGGAAGAGAAAGAATAGTGATATGATTAAAGATAATAATAAATTTGATTAAATAACATAATAATATGTGTAAGTGGTGTGTATTTACAAAATACAGTATAATTTTAAAAAGGATATTTTTGGTATTAATTTTTTTTTAAAAATTTGATGGGTGTGATTATGAAAGGGGTGTACATACAGTTTTTAAAGGGTGTCATTATCGCCACTCCATGATAAATCCGATTACAAGCTTTGATGGAATTTAAGCCAAAATTATTTATTTATTTATTTATTAAAAAGAAACTTACCATTTTAATTTTTGTTTAGTTCTTGAACGGATTGGGCTAGGCTCGAACATATTCGGACTCATATCGGATTCAGCCTGAAATTCATTCTTTTTCTCTGTAAAAGTCTGATAATGGATTGTTGATAATATTTAGATTGAATCAAAAGGGATTCAAGATGGACCAAATTCAGACCGTACAAATTTAGATTCAGATCAGATCCATTCGACCCTTTTGACACCTCTATTCAACTACAAATCACACATTTAAATTTGTTCAAATAATAGCTCAAATAAGAAAAATAATGAAAGCTCATTTTGAATGAGCCAAACTTCGATAATCAAAACCATCATGGTTAGAGGTATGAAACGGGCTAAGTGGTTGAAGTTGGGCTATATGCTCAAACTAGGCAAGCCGAATTTGACTATTTACATCCACAAGCCCAATGGGCCGAACTCGTTCGATAACTCAAACCAAGAAAATACATTAAACAAACCAAAGTCAACTATGCCGCCCATATTCAAGCCAATAACCCTTATTCATGTAGGGTTCAGAGCACTCAACCCATAATCTTAACTAAACCCATAAAACTACGGTTAGTTCAGTTCTGTCCGATTCTGTGTGTTCGTCTATCCTACATTGTTATGTCAAATTTGGTCCGTCCATTTGACACCATTTTGTCCTATTTTGTTCGTCCATCCAAAACCTTTAGCCGCCCCCGGTTATTCGTATTAGGTAATTTAAACACAAAAAATGAAAGTAATCAAGTGTTTTATAAGGAAGATCAATGAGAGATCAAACCAAGAAAACATATTAAACAAATTAAAGTCAACTATGACGCCCATGTTCTAGCCAGTAACCCTTATTCGTGTAGGGTTTAGAGCACTCAACCCATAATCTTAACTAAATCCATAAAACAATGATCGATTCGGTTCTTTTTGATTTGGTCTGTCCGGTCGACACCTCCAACCACCCTTAGTTCTTCGTATTAGGGAATTCAAACTCAAAAAATGAAAGTAATCAAGTGTTTTATATGGAAGATCAATAAGAGATCAAACCAAGAAAACACATTAAACAAACCAAAATCAACTACGCCGCCCACGTTTGAGCAAGTAACCCTTATTCATGTAAGGTTTAGAGCACTCAACTTATGATCTTACTAAACCCAGAAACCACGGTTGAATCGATTCTATCTGATTTTGGTTCGTTTGTACGACACCATTCTACCCAATTTGGTCCATCCATCCGACACCTCTAACCACCTCCGGTTCTTTGTATTAGGGAATTCAAACACAAAAAATGAAAGTAATCAAGTGTTTTATACGGAAGATCGAGGAGAGATCAAACCAAGAAAACACATTAAACAAACCAAAGTCAACTACGTCGCCCACGTTCGAGCCAATGACCCTTATTCGTGTAGGGTTTAGAACACTCAACTGGACTTGGCAATTTGTGTTCGCAAGTCGGGTTGGACCAAACTCGACACGATCCATTTATTTTTTCACTCAAACCGACACAACCCATTTATTAAATGAGTTGATCATCTCAAACCCAACACGACCTGTTTAATAAATAGGTCGTGTCCAATATTTCGGGTCTTGAATATGCATAAACGATCAATTAACACTCCCTTTAGCCTTATCATTTGAAACCTAAACAAAATAGACAATGGTGGAGTACACATAATGAATGTGTTGTGTAATTATTGTGCAAAATGAAAACTCATGCATACAAACCTCTCCCATGAAAAGTACAGGGCAACCTTCTTTGTAGCTATCTAATTTTTTTTCGAATTGCAAATTATATTTAACTATAAAACAATTACATATAAGTGTTATACTACTATTTGTGCCATATTATTGTATATACATATGATGAGCAACTGATCAAGATATTGAGATTCAAGAGGGGCCTGCTCGAAATTGGGACGAAGACGGGAGACGGTAATGGAACAACAACATAGGGAGGAGAGGAAAGAGAGAAATGTGCGATGTCTGCACAAAAAGGTGAATGAACTAAGTTTAGGGTTTCAAGGTTTTGTTATAAACAATGAGTCAAATTACAACTATATTTCCCAATTAATTTTAAATTACCATTTTACCTTACTAATTGTGTCAACCCGCCAACCCGTTAACCAAACCCGACATGACCTAATTATTAACCAGGTTGACCCATTTACCAACCCGAACACGTTTAGGCAAACCTAGACCTATTTATTTTCTTCAGTTCGTGGGTCATGACCTAAATTGCCAGGTCTACACTCAACCCATAATCTTACTAAACCCAGAAAACCATAGTCGGTTCGGTTCTGTCTGATTTTGCTCGTCTGTCCAATTTGGTCCTTTTGCCCAACACGTCCAACCACTCTGACTCTTCGTATCAGGGAATTCAAACACGATAAATAAAAGTAATCAAGTGTTTTATATAGAAGATTAATGAGAGACCAAACCAAGAAAACACATTAAACAAACCAAAGTCAACTACATTGGCCACATTCAAGCCGGTAACCCTTATTCGTGTAGGTTTTAGAGCACTCAATCTTACTAAACCCACAAAACCACAGTCGGTTCGGTTATGTTCAATTTGGTCTGTCCATCCAACACTGTTCTATCTAATTTGGTTCGTTCATCCATCTGACATCTCCAACCACCCTCAGTTCTTCGTATTAGGGAATTCAAACACAAAAAATGAAAGTAATCAAATATTTTATAAGCAAGATCAAGGCGATATTTTCTCTAGAAACTTCATAAACCTACGAATTAAATTAAAAGAAGATATCAAAAAGAAAATAAGAATAAAACTTAATATAAATAAATTGTAATTCTTTCTCAACTCTCGTGTCAATAGTGTGTCCCATCACCAACCACCATGTATTGAATGAATATACTAGAAGGGAGAAAAAAAAAAAAAAAAAAAAAAAAAAACAGAAATATAATTGGGGTCAAAACCAAAAAAATAAAAACAAAAACAAAATATCAGAGAAATCGAAGGGCCACTTTCTTTTTTCTTTCCCTCTCCTTCCCTATTTTTACCAAAATTTTTCCCTCTTCTTCTCTCTCTCTCTCTCCCTCCACAATTCCACATCTCTCAAAACCCCAACACTCCACCTCACTCTCTCACTCCTCTCTCTCTCTCTCTATCTCTCTCAAGTAAGCTCTCTCTCTCTCTTCAGTTTCTCTTATTGTCCGTACGATTGCTTTCATTTCTCTCGTAATTTTTTTCTAGGGTTTTTGTTTGTTTCGTGTTTTCAGTGATTGCATGAGTGCGGGTTCGAGTTCTGTCCGTCTCGAATCTCCACTCTGAAGCATGTTCCCTTGCATTTTCATGTGTGAGTATGTTTTTTCGGGTTTTTTATTTTTAAATTTTCTTATTTATTTGAACGAATATTTTGGTTGACAATCGTAGGGATTGTTCTGTTAAAGTTTCTGATTCGTTTAATGGAATAATGTTTCGGGTTTTTTTTTTTTTGGTTTTGTTGTTATGTGAACACGTGATTTGATTTTAATTTTGTTGTGTGATTTGTGTATCTGATGTTAATTGGGAGTTTGTAAATGTTTATGTGGGATGCGTTTGGTAGTTGCAAGAAGAGAGAACGAAATGGAATTTCATCTCGACTTTTGTTTTAGTGTTTATTTTTATTTTTTTTCAGTTTGCTTTGTTTATATGAAATATTATGGACCTCAATAGTTTGATTTGGATTGATATGTTTGAGGTTTTTGATTTCCAAAATCGGGTATGTTTTATTTCTTGTTTTGAGGTTATTTTGTGCTGCTTGCATGTGGGTTTTTGAATTCACAATTTGAGTTGTGCTGCTTATCCAATTGAGCTTATAATTTGGTTTGTTTTGTCGCAAATTGGTTGTTTTAGAACTGCTTTTTTTATATGATTGTTTTTAGGTTCCATATTGATGTGTTCTGTATTCTCTCTCTCAGTAGAAGATTTTGATTACAATTTGATGTGACTGGGTCGCAGGTGTTGAATTTGAAGTTTGGGCTTTAGGATCATTGGGATTGTTGCTTAGTTTTGGGATGGTATGAAATGTTTCTCCAGTGACGGAAAAGTTCTTCGGTTTCGTTTGTTTTTCAGCATTCACTTATGCAGAAAAGTATTTTGGTTGTTGTTAGTGGAATGGTGGGTAAGTTATCGTATGTCATGTTCTGTTAAGTTCATAGGTGAAGAATTGGTTGGTTAATTTGACTAAAACTTGTTTGACTTGGATTGGTTCAGGATAATTTTTTTGGATGATTGGTGGGTGCTGAAGACTTTGGATTTGGAGCAAGAGAAATTGAGAGAACAGAGTGGTTTCAGATTTCTTGAGTTGTGGATCAATTATGGAGTGCAACAAAGAGGAGGCAGTGAGGGCAAAGGAGATTGCAGAAAAGAGGATGCAAGATGGGGATTTTTCAGGGGCACAAAAGATTGCTCGCAAGGCGCAACAACTCTTCCCCGGCCTTGATAATGTTTCCCAGTTGTTAACAGTATGTGAGGTTCATTGCGCAGCACAGGATAAAATGTTGGGGTCAGACAAGAATTGGTACACAATTCTCCAGATTGAACGGTCAGCTGATGAGATGACTATCAAGAAGCAGTACAGAAAGCTTGCGCTGATGCTTCATCCTGACAAGAATAAATATCCTGGTGCTGAGGCTGCTTTCAAGTTGATTGGGGAAGCAAACAGGGTGCTTTCAGACAAGGGAAAACGTTCTGTGTATGACTTGAAGTTTAGAGCAACAGCGGGAACTTTTGCACCCAAGCCTCAACCTCAGCAGTCACAGAGAAACTCTTTCAGGAAACAACAAGGGGCTGCAAGCAATTTTCAGAGTGGCCCTCATTTGCGGCATGGGGCTGCTACCAATGTTCCCAAACCTCCTCATATGCAGTTTCCAGGTGCACATCCTTCTCAAAATGCAGATAAGACAACATTCTGGACACTCTGTGCCTCTTGTGGTATTAGGTACCAATACCACAGGACTCATGTAAATAAAGTATTGCGTTGTCAGAGTTGCCAGCAGTCCTTCACTGCCTATGACCTGGGTTCTCGGGGAATTTCACCGGGACATCCTTGGAATCAGTCCCTGAATCAGAATGGGGTTCCAAATCCAGTGTTTCGAAATGGGTTTCCGAATCCAGGGCCCTCTAAAGTGCCCTCACAAAGCAATCGTGGAAAGCCTTCTACAATGGCCCAAGAGAAAGTAGACGGTCGCATGAAAGGGAAGGAAGGTGTAAGAATGCATAGGCCAGATGTAGCAAATGGGAAGGAAGGTGTAGGAAAGCCCAAGCCTGATGGAGGAAAGCCTAGAGAATGTGGAACTTCAAGAAGTGCTGACAAGAAGAGAAAGAGAAAGTCAGAAGGTGAATCCAGCGAAAGTTTTGAGGCTGGCAATGGTGATGAAGATGACGATGGTCTCAATACAGGCCATCCAACTAGAAGATCTTCCAGGCAAAAACAAAATGTTTCTTACAGTGAAAATAAAAATGAGGACGATGATTTTGTAAACCCTGCCAAGTGGTCGAATGGGAGCAAACCGTCCAATGCCAGTGAAGAGGAGGTGAAAGAATTGGATCCAGAGCTGCTCAAGTATCCTGATCCAGAATTCAGTGATTTTGATAAAGATAGGGCAGAAAAATGTTTTTCTGTTAATCAAGTGTGGGCTATATATGATACATGTGATGGCATGCCAAGATACTATGCTCGGATCAAGAAAGTATTCTCACCTGGTTTCAAGCTACAAATTACTTGGCTAGAGCCTGATCCAGATGATGAAGGTGAGAATGACTGGTGTGATGTTGATTTGCCTGTTGCTTGTGGTAAGTTCACAAATGGGAGATCCGAAGGAAATGAAGATCTTCTAATGTTCTCTCATCAGGTAAGTTTCATTAGAGGCGCTGGTAGAAACTCATGCCTGATATATCCTAAGAGAGGAGAAACTTGGGCCCTATTTAGGGATTGGGATATCAAGTGGAGTGATAATCCGGAAGAGCATCAACCACCGTACCAATATGAATTTGTAGAGGTTCTGACAGATTTCACAGCGAATCTTGGCATTGGGGTTGCCTATTTGGGCAAAGTGAAAGGGTTTGTCGGTGTGTTTCAGCGAATTGCTAAGAATGGGGTTTTGTCATTTAATATAGCACCAGGTGAGCTATATAGATTTTCGCATCGAATTCCTTCTTTTAGAATGACTGGCAAGGAGAGGGATGGTGTACCAGAAGGATCTTTTGAGCTTGATCCTGCTTCTCTGCCTCATGATAAGCCTAGTGATGTCGGTGATCATAAGATGGACAACAGAAAGGTGGATACTGAACCGAGTGGCTCGTGCCAGAGGTCTTCCCAAGGTAATATGAAATCCAAATTGGATAGTATGAAGAGTGGCACACCGAAGAAGCATGAGAGTGACCCTAATAGGGAAAACAGTGCAAGGAAGAAACGCAATAAAGTTGAAGCCAGTGAATGCACTAGAAAAGATGGTAAAGAAGACATAAGGAAGTACTTCATCCCCAGTCAGCCCAAAGGAAGTACTACATACCCAGCTGATGAGAGAACCCCTAAGAAGCATGAGGAGACTGATTTTGCAATGGATGCTTTGCGACTCAGAAAATCTCCAAGGGATTTGAGCAAGAAAAGTAACCAAGTTAATGCAAGTCAGCCTACAACCCAGGAGGATGCCAACAAGCATTTAGATGCTAAGAAAAACGAAAAGCATAACAGTGTTCCTCAGTCCAAGGAAAGTGCATCCCTAGGTGTGTCTGATGGTAAGATGCATTTACCTGTTAGGAATGGGAGTTCCACCAATATCATGGAAACCTCCGATTCCCCTGCACTTCCGACTACAAGCCGTCAAGTTACTGAAGCAGAGTTTTATGACTTTAAGCTGGATAAATCTGAGGAGAAGTTTGAGCTTGAACAGATATGGGCGCTTTATAGTGATAGTGATGCGATGCCTAAGAGCTATGCTCAAGTGAAGTTAATTGATTCAACACCTGATTTCAGATTGCATGTGGCACTGCTTGAAGCCAGCTCACCGCCAAAAGACGCATCCCGGCCTGTTTGTTGTGGGACTTTTAAATTAAGAAATGGTAAATTAAAGGTTTTACCACGCTCTGCCTTTTCTCATCAGCTAAAAGTTAAACCTATTGGTAGGAACAGATTTGAAGTATACCCTCAGAAGGGTGAGGTGTGGGCACTATACAGGTATTGGAACTCTGAGTCTTCTGACCGGGATAAGGGTGAATGTGAAATCGTGGAGGTGTTGGAAGACAGTGATCAGTGCATAAAAGTGGCAGTTTTGATGCGTGTTAACGGAGCTAAAGTTCTTTACAGGGCTCCAAGAAGCCAAAGATCGAAACCTGGTTTTATGGAAATTCAAAAGGAT
The DNA here is from genome assembly GCA_030490815.1 of Acer saccharum. Classification (NCBI taxonomy): domain Eukaryota; kingdom Viridiplantae; phylum Streptophyta; class Magnoliopsida; order Sapindales; family Sapindaceae; genus Acer; species Acer saccharum. The sequence continues at coordinate 52,401,907 of CM059867.1, forward strand.
GATGTAACTAGATTTTCTCATCAGATTCCGGCATTGCAGCTGACAGGGGAGAAAGAGAATCAGTTTAGAGGGTATTGGAATCTCGACCCTTTGGCTATTCCTGGTACTGTAATTTGTTTAGAATGAATACTGAATAGGCAACTGGGGTTTATGTTGTATACTGTCTTTTGACCCCTGACCTTAGTTGTAGCCCAGTTAGGATCCTCTGCTTGAATGCTCCCATCGAAAGAAAGCTTGATCGGATTTATTTTTTGTTTTTCATCTAAGAACATGGATGGCCGTAGACTCCAAGTACTAATTATTTTTTTTCTTGGCCAGTTTCATTGTAGCCATCTCCGATGATGAATCTTGTTCGGTGTATATCTGGAACTTTAATAGACTCTGCCGTGTTATGTTTTTTGTTTTTGAAGAACATTGTTAAGTGTTTATAAACTTATGCTAGTGTTTCTTTTTGTATTTCTTGATTTTGCGATGTTTGTTTTCCTAGTTGGCTTTGGATGATATTTATGTAGTCTTTTCTGGTTGAGTTTTATAAAGTTGTTTTCGGGATAAAGGAGGGGGTATGACTCAGACCCACAACATGTAGGATATATAAGCGTGTGGGTGGGGTTCACTACTTAGCCGATCTCATCCCGTTCTAGTTGGTTATTTTTGTCAGCTTCTGTTGAGGTTCTAGTTGGATATAGGTGTTGCTGAACCATTATATTATTACTAGTATACATATATATAACTGGATCAAGTCTAAGGACAATATTTATACGAGTATATTTATTGGATTGAGTTCTACTCCTGGTAATTACATTATGGTTAGCCCGCTCTGCTAGTGGAAGGAAGGACATGGGGTAAACGTCAGCGGTTCGAATCCTATCCAGGCGGGAGCGAGTTCTAATTTACCCGTTTGTATCATTGTGGGGCTAAGAGTGTGGGTTGAGGTTTCCTATTTGTCCTACTCCACGATCCAACATACGGGCCATGACGAGTGACGCAGTTGGAGAGGACAGGCTGATGGGTGCCTGAACGAAGTCTGGGATACACATGACCGCCAAAGTGCCAAACACACCTCATCACAATTAAATGAAGCAATTGATCTGATCTAATCTGCAATTCATTAATTAATTAAGACAGAAAAACGAGGAACCTGGTAAAGTTGACTTTAGAAGTTAACAATCGACCCCCCAAATCTCACTCTATAACAAAAAGTGTGCAAAGCGAAAAGGGAAGAAGTAGTGAAATGGGAAAAGCTCATGTTCTTGCTATATGTGTACCAGGTCAAGGTCATGTGATTCCTTTAATGGAACTTTCAGTATCCTTAGCCAAACATGGCATCAAAATCACATTTGTTAATTCAGAGTCTGCTCATAAGCTGTTGGTGAATGCATCACCAGACACCAAGGATGATGACATTGCTCTTGTTTCAATCCCAGATGGTGATCAGCCAGAGATACTCAAACAAGTTATTGAAAATATTAATGCAACAGACAGTGATAATAAAATCACTTGTGTTCTAGCAGATCCTGGTCTTTCATGGGCCATGGAAGTAGCTGATGAGATGAAAATCAGACGAGCCATCCTCAGTCCCTTTGCAGCCACATTGTTTGTCTTAAAGTCTAGCATTCCGAAACTCATCCAAGACGGGATTATTGGCGAAGATGGTAGCTTGTTCTTTCTGAGAATTACTCTAAAAGCATACGTTACGATATTTTATATATATATTTTTTGTTTTTTTTCAGGAACTCCAACAAAGAAGAAAACTATTCGATTGTCACCAACGATGCCTGCCATAGAGACATCACACTTTTCCTGGATCTGCTATAGCAACTCGGAATTACGGAAATTTTTGTTTTTTGAATATGCATTGAGATGTAACAAATCGATGAAGTTGGCAGACAAGATTCTTTGTAATTCCAACTATGATCTGGAGCCTGCAGCGTTTGAGATGAATCCGAAGATCCTACCTATAGGTCCTCTTATGACAAGCAACCAGACGGGGAGTTTCTGGGTAGAAGATTCAAGTTGTTTGAAATGGCTTGATCAGCAAGCAACAAAATCAGTCATATATGTTGCATTTGGTAGTACAACAACTTTTGATCAAGCCCAATTCCAAGAATTTGCAATGGCGCTTGAATTGTGCAACAGACCATTCATTTGGGTGGTACGTCCTGGCTTTGTAGAAAAGCCAACTGAAGCCTACCCTGAAGGATTTGAAGAGAGAGTAAGAGGTCGTGGGCTCGTAATAAGTTGGGCACCGCAACAAAAAGTTTTGGAACATTCTTCGATTGCTTGCTTCTTTACACATTGTGGTTGGAACTCTACCATGGAATCACTTAACAATGGAGTCCCTCTCTTGTGTTGGCCATTTATCAGTGAACAGGTTCACAATCATAACTATATTTGTAATGTTTGGATGGTTGGATTAGGATTCAACAGAGATGAGGGAGGGTTGAATATTGCACGACAAGAAATTCAAAACAAATTGGAGGAATTGTTGGGCAATGAAAAGTATAGAGCAAATGCATTGGATCTCAAGGAGAAACTAAGGAATAGCATCAAACAAGGTGGGTGCTCCTACAGTAATTTCATCAGTTTTGTTGAATGGCTCAAGGAGGAGGAGTAGTAGTTCATGCATGGAATCTAATCTAGTTGTTGTTAATTAATTTTATATTAAATGTCAAGTCCAATAACATTGATGATTTAGTCTTCTTTTTCGGTACTTGTTGTAATGTTCAAAATAAATCACGTGCATTGTGGGAATTATCAACTTCAGAAATAAAATACAAGTTTCTAGGGGGCGTCCGGTATTGTTTTGCAGCCCCCATTTTCATTTTCATTTTCCAAATCCAATTTCGAAACTGAAACCAAAAACACTGTTTTCTTTCTCATTTTTATTTTCGAAATCCAAAAACAAAAACACCTTTAAAAAACGTTACAGAACGGGCCCTAGACTGCTGTCATTTTCCAGGTTTTGGGGCACATGCAAGGCATGTACTTAAATCAGCATTTGAGTTTCATTTTTACAAATATACATATCCTTGAAGAAGTTGAAGACAATTGTATATGGATCTCTTTCGAGACAAGTGTAGAGAAGCTTCTTGCCAAATACATTAGTTTAAGACTTTCCAAAGGTGTTATATCAATGTAATAACATTTACATGAACTAAAACTGTACTGGTGTTATATTAACATTTCTAATTTTTCAAATTCAACTTTTTATTGAACATCTCAACTTACATCCAAAAGTACTCTTTGACTAAATTGCATAAATTGTGATGAAAAATAAGAAATTTTGGAATTTAACCTATTTTGAAATTTTGAAATTTTGGAATTTTGGAATTCAATTATTTAACAATGATTTAACTTATTTAGAATTTTAAATTAAAATAAATTTTGGAAATTATTATACAATCCATGTCTATTAAGTAATTCTACAAGCTCGAAGGCTTGTATTTGTCATTTGATTTTGAAAGAAAATCTAAGGGATGCTATAATTAAAATCTTACTAAAATCTATCTATTAAGTAATTATATAAACTTTAAGGGTATTTGTAATTTTACTTTCAAAGAAATTAAAAAAAAAAAAAAAGAGTTAAAGAAATTAAAAATAATTCCAGCCGACAACTTCCTTTTTATATAGTTAATAGATATCCTGTTATTTGAAATGTGTTTTAGTTTTATAAAATACAAATACAAGAGCATGCACACCGGGCATTTGGTCTAGTGGTATGATTCTCGCTTTGGGTGCGAGAGGTCCCGAGTTCGATTCTCGGAATGCCCCATTTCATAGATTTGAATTATTTTTTATTTTCTTTTCAAAAAAAAAAAAAAACACAATTTAAAATTTTTGGTGCACAGATATGAAATAACAGGAAAAAAAGGGGCATTCCGAGAATTGAACTCGGGACCTCTCGCACCCTAAGCGAGAATCATACCACTAGACCAAATGCCCATCTTGGCTTTTAAATGTCATAATTAAAATAATATACAATACGTTTACAAAGTTTTTTCTTCCAATCTTCACTTCCTTTTTTCAGTCCTTATATTTTTCTCTCACTCACTCTTATGTGGTTACAATAATGGCGTCCAATTAGAGCCTGTTTCTTCTGGGTAAACTTCAAATTCTTGAAATAATATATATGTTTTTCTCTTTGTTCTCTAAGAAGTTAAGACTTTCAAACAAGTTGTTTTAAAATTCAAAACAGAAAATTTCACAGTGCACGTTACGTGTTCGATAAAATTCCTAATAGAACACTTTGACGTGTTTCCTTGTCACAAACAATCATTTCCACTGTTCCATATTTGATCAAACACGCGTTGCAATTGTTTTTTTGTGGGGTTTTTCTAATCTTTGGTTTTTTGGATTCTGTTTAGGGGAATTGCACAACAAGTGAAAAACAACTTGTGGTTTTTGGGTGAAAATATGTTGAAGCAAGTACTGGGAAAGGTTTTGAATAAAGGAATTGGTGGTGCAAATGGTGGAGAGAGGATTCTTCGGCCTTGCTTATATATACCCACCAGCAGCTTGCACCAAGGACAGGTATTGGTGTTATTGGGTTTTGATTTTTTTATGACTTTCCTTTTCATTTTATGTTTTGAGTTTGCTCAAATCATGGCTTTTTATCCTATCGAGTTGTACCCGATACTTGTTAATAGTTTAGGTATAAAGAAGAAGCAAAACTACTGAAATTCGATATAAAATTGGGGCGTTTTGATTTATTGTTGTTGCTTGTTGTACCCGGTGCTGATATTGAGAAGTGAAACGTTATGAGTTTGTGTTATGTTTTTTAGGTTTATGTTTGCCATATGTTTATATTGTTGATTAGTTGAGACAATGTGATGGTTGTGCCTGAATTGAGGTTGTTTAAGGATGAGTTTAACGGGACAGATATTGTATTTTGCTTGATTTCTTGCCAAAATTTGTGTGGTATTTTTTGGAGGTTATTCAAAGTGTGTGCTGATGCTGCAACCAGTTGTTTGCTTTATATATATATATATATATATAAGGTGATATCGTAGAGAAGTCGTTAAAGATAGTTATGATTCAATCAAAATGCATACGAGCGTTTACCGATACGGTAATGGAAGGAAATGTGATTGATATTATTAATTCTATTTCAACTTGGAATGTTTATAAAGCCTTAGATTTGAGATAGAAGTTGATAGTTGTTGACTAGAGTAGTATCGGGAGGCTTCAAATGGCTCAGGATGAGCTCATGGATTTCGATTGAAATTCAGGCAGTAATGAGGTTCAATTCAAACATTCAAAATAAGCAGAAATTTTAAATTTTTTATATATTGTATTCTGAGAGTTACTTTGATAAACTAATGTTTAAAGATATATAAATTAGTCATGTTTATGTTCAGGTATGCTAATTCTTGTGCTTGCGATGACCTTTTCCGCAACCTGTCATATTTAAGGACATGCATTAATGTGATTGTGTTATACATAGCAACGCACACTGCTTGAATTAATAGTCTGAACGAAAATAATTTCTAAAGAATGCAATGTATGTTAGGTGCTCATATATGTTAGTTTGGCCTTCGAGATCTACCGGCAATGATTCGCTTTATGAACCTTTTCTTGATATTGTTCTCTTTCTGGCTGACATATTTCAGGGAACACTTGTGTGTCTACTCTTTTCATTTAAGACTACACTATATCAAATTATTCAGACGAAAACTTGGAAGTTCTTTTGAAATCTGCTTAAAATGTTGATAAGTAATCTGGGAAAGCTTGGAATTGCTAAGTGGCTTGAATTTAGAAGTTAGACAAGAATGTAAAAGATACTAGTTTTTGACACGTCAAAAATTTCTTCCTAATGTTGCTGATTTACAGGTTCATTGTGCGCCTAGGAGCTTCTTTGGGGTAGAAGATTTCCTTGATGATGACAATAGCCGGCCATACACTTATCAGAAGGGGAAGAAATCAAAGAATCCGACCAAGCACATTTCATTCAAAAACCGCACTGGAGCGTATATGGAGCCATTTACACTCGATGTGTTCATCTCAAAGCGCTTTGTTTCAGCTTCAATCACCCACAGGGTGACGAGCAAGCAGGTCGCGGTTGCTGGCACAAACTCTAAAGACATCAAGGCAGCACTGAAGTCCCGTTCGGATATACCCGCGTGTTTGGCCATCGGCCGGATTCTGGCTGACCGGGCAAGAGAAGCAGATGTGTACACTGCCTCATATACTCCCAGGGAGAGGGACAAATTTGAAGGAAAGATCAGAGCTGTGGTTCAGTCAATCATTGATAATGGAATTGATGTTAAAGTCTATCTTGACTGAGAATAGGCTTCACTTGTTTTTGAAAATACTGTTTTTGGACCCTTGAGAATGGTTTGTAACTTTACTGTGTCAATATAGAGGCATCATTGGCATGTTTTGAAAAATCAAAGAAATTTAGGGGCTTATTTGACTATTCGTTAACGTTTTACAAACATGTTTTCTATTTTTTGAAAACGAAAAACAGTAAATACGTGTTTGACAACAGTGTTTTTGAAAGAAAACAATAAAAACAGAAAACATGTTTTCACTTTTTTATAATAAAAATTGGAAACAGCATTTTAATATTTTTACTGTTTTCTATTTTTTCCAATTGGTTCCAATTGGATAAGTGGCATATGAAACCTATTAAATTGATTTTAGTTATTATTTTTATTAATAATAAATATATTTTTCATCATATTTTTTTAAAAAAAAAAAACTTAAAGAGACATCAATTAATTTGAAATTAATTTAAATTTATTTTATTAATTGAAAATATAAGAATATATATATATATATATATATATATATATAAAATTTTTTTTCAATTAATAAAATCAATTTAATAATCATCAGCACTACATATGGTATATGAAAAAAAAACTCCAATTTGATTTAAATCAATCTTTAGACTTTTATTTTTCCAAAAATAAAGAAAATTTTAAGTTATAAATATTATGCAATTACCGTACAGTAAAACCTCTATAAATTAATAATGTTGGACCGTTTAAAATTTATTAATTAATAGAGTTATTATTTAATCGATAAATTTATAATTTATTAATTTATAAATTTATAGAGTCCATTTATGATTCAATGTATATTAATTATCCCATATACAAATAACCAACTAAATATTTAACTAATCTAATTAATTAAATATCATTAATCAACTAAAAATACATTAAGTCAATAAAAACAACAAATTGCATTGTACTTATCTATTTAATTAATTAAAATTCATTGCAATTGTATTCACTAATACATACAAAGAACTAAAGATTCAACTAATCTGATTAATTAAATATTCATAAATCAATTAAAAATACATTAATTTTGAATTGAGTTAAAACCTCTTTCTATTGTATACTTAATAATTTTGTTTTGTTTTGTTGCTTTTTAATTTCCTTTTCTTTAGTTTTTTTTTATTCTATTTTGTTTTGTTTTTTTAATTCATTTTGAATGAAGGGCAGTACAAAAGTGGATTGTTTGGTAGGAACAATTAAAACACTAATTCTGGATATATTTAGAAAAGCCCATAATTATATGGTTATTTATAAATTTTTACCCTATACTATATATATATACAGAAATTCTATTATCAGTTCGAATCGATAAAAGTTATATCAGTTCCTTGCATGTGGGCCACTGGATTTAAATACTTTGACTTGGCTGTATGCATTTGTCAGTCAAAGTATTTAAATCCAGTGACCTACATACAAGGAACTGATATAACTTTTGTCAGTTCGAACTAATAATAGAAAGACTGTATATATATAGCTTTTCCTTACAATCCACAAATTGTTTATTCACACTCCAATTTTTTATTTTTTATTTTTATATTATTAATGACAATTTTAACCTAAATTAAAATTACTACAAAAAAACAAAAAAAATTTAAAGACATTCCAAACTAATTAAATTATTATAAAAAAAATTCTCTCCCCTAAATCATTATATTAAATATTACATATTAAACTCTCTCTCATATATCTGTTATTACCATATTAAACACTCTCCCCTAATTAATCTTCTCTATTAAAAAAATAAATAAATCATATTTATATAATTTCTTGATCAATCTCTGATTAATAGTTAAAGAAAAAAAAAACTTATGAATATTTTAGTTTTTTACTAACAGTAATATATATACATATATTTATTAAAAAGTCAATTTAAAAAAAAAAAAAAACAATATATGAAAGCTTGAATTGTTTCAACTAGATTCGATTAAACTCATAATTTTCAAGATTAATGAAAGAATTAAAGTTCTCTAGGCGATCACATACCTACAAGAGTAACAAAAAACATTTTCATATTTTGATTTAAAAAAAAAAAAAAAAAAAAACAATGTACTTATTTTTTGAGTTTTTATTTTTTTTTATTTTTTTAATATATATATATACATATGGTTCCTAAAAATTAAGCTTATTAGTAAGTTTTTTTTTCCTTAACTGTTAGTTTTGTTTGAGAAAGAATGGAAATAGAAAATTAGAGATAAATATTGGAGGAGAGAGAGTTTAATATGGTAATTAAAATTTTAGGAGGGAGTATTTAATATGTAATAATTAATCTAATGATCTAGGAGAGATAATTTCTTTTTTTAATAATTTAATTATAAAAAGATAAAAAGGATAATCTTGTAACAAAATGTAGTGTCTTTAGAATTTTTTTAAATTTAAATTTTGAGAATGGAGTGTTTTTTTTAAAAAAAAGTGTAAAAAGAAAAAATTGGATTGTCAAAAGAATCTCTCTCTATATATTTTTTTTTGGTTAGACCACGAGGTATCCCTCACTCCGATCGGCAACCGATCGTTAACGAGTGAGACTAATCCCCCCTTCGGTCAGGAGGTCAGTAAAGCTTGGCCACGAGGTGCTTCCAGTGGGGTTCGAACTTGGGCAGTGCCTGAACCATTCGCCTCATTGGGGTATGGTGACCAACCACACCACAGCTCGTGGTTTATATATATATATATGGTTAGTGCATTCTGATATAACTTTATAAAGATATTGAATGTGAACCACTAGTTTTGACAAGTGCATACACACTTGAGTTAAAGTATGTAAAACGAGTGACTCACATTCAATATCTTCACGAAGTTATATCAGAGCATCTCCCACCCATTCTCTATCTCTATCTCTGAAATAGAGAACCAAAAAGGAATATTCCTCCCAGATTCTATTTCTAAAATTTTTTCACTCCCACCATACTCTCTATCCTTATCTCTATCTCTACCCCTATTTCCATTTATATCTTCAATAATCTTCAATAACTTATATTTTCATTATTATTTTTAATTTCTTTAATAAATTATCGTTCAACTAAATTTTAACAAATATTATTTATCATAACATTTGTAATTTTTTTTTAATACTTTTTTAAAAATATAATATTTTATTAATGCATGAATTTATAATAACTAATATTTAGGTTCTAAAACATTTTTCACCTAATTTTCCCAATCTATTTATTTCTTTTATAACATTTATCAACTAATTTTCCCAATCTACTTATTTCTTTTCTAACTTTTTCAATCAACCATTTTAAATATAATTTTTGTATTAGACTTTATTGCTATATAAATACATATAATTTGTTGCTGTACCAAACTTTCTCAATCAATTAAAGGTGAAGAGTCGGAAAAGTATAGTCAACTCCAAGTGTTACAAGCTCAAAATGAGGCAACAAAATTAGAGATTTTACGTGAACGTGAAGAAACTAAAATTATAATGATAAAATTTGGATTCCATTAAAAATCCCAACGAACATGAATTTTTTCGAAAGAAAAAGATGCAAATTTTAGAAAAAAACACTCACAATTCCCAAATACAAGGTGGATCATTTTCAGGTGAATATGGAAGTCATTTGGATGGCTTTCCAAAATTTTAATGTATCTCGACATTATCATATGTTATGTTATTATTATTTAAGTTTTTTTTTTTTTTTTTTTTTTTTTTTTTTTTTTTTTTTTCTATCCTTATTTTAATGTTTTTATGTTATTATAATTTTTAATATTAATATTTATTATTTTCGGGTATTTGATTTGGGTTTTTATTTTATTACTAATTTATAATTATCAATTTGTAATAAGAGATTGCCCAAATGATAAAGTATTGTAAAACATGATAAATAAAAAATTATTAATTAATATTCAATATTGGACTCATTTTAAAGATCTAAATGAGATATTTCTAATGGTATAATTTTTATGTTAATAAAATGTATAAATTAAATTTTATTATACATTAATTGAATTTAATGAAAAAGTTAAAATGATATAATTTGAATTAAAAAAGTTAAAAAGTGGTTTTAGAGGATTGAAGATGGTTCTCTAAATTTAGAGAATTGAGATGAGCTTCTTTAAATTTTTTCTTGGAAACAACATTTTAGAGGATGGGTAAGAGCAACATTTTTTTTACGATCCTGTAAATTTTCTTGGAGTCATGAATTTAGAGGATGGGTGGGAGATGCTCTCAGGATGCACTAACTTGTAATTTTTTGTATATATATATATACATATGACCAATATATTATCTACCAATTAATATTCCCCGAGATGAGATATGCCTTTTCCTCTGCCAGTGGGAGAGCCAATCAAGGAGCCTCCCTCTTTTTTATTCCCCGAGATGAGATATGCCTAATAACTGATTTCAATCATTTCCCATACATTCTACACTGGAAACGAAGCTCTCTCTCCCCAGATGATTGGCCATCCTATTTCCGACGGTCGCCGTGGGGATTTCCCAGTGATGAGCTGTCCTTCTCTTTCCAGTTATCCAGGTTCCGCTTGTTGGGGATTGGGGGAACGTTCTTCCCTCAATATTCCTTTTGCTTTCCCCAGGTTCTCCCTGGGCTCTCCGCACGAAGCGCCTCCAACATGTTGTTGTTTTCTAGCTGGAGTCTTTGTTATTTAAGTGTGTTATTCTCTTTTTAATGTTCCATCAGAACTTTTTTCAATCAAATTAGTGTATTCTTCTTCCTGGTTGTTTTACCGTCTCCTCCAAAAACCCAATTTTCCATTTTCAGTTTGTCACCGGTTCTCCTCTCGCTCTCTCGGATTCTGCCAAACGGTAACGTTTTATCTTCTCTCTTAGTTTCACGCTTCTAATATATATATGTATATTTTTTTGTGAATTGCTGAAAATAACAACACTCGGCTTACAAAAAAAAAAAAAAAAAATAAAATAAAAAATCCAGATTGCATTTTTAAACATGGATAGAACATGTTAATACCGGAATATTTTGTTAAACCTAGAAAGAATATGTTAACAAATTGAATGATCTATGACACATAACCTAATTAACATACTTGTTTTCCAGGGATATGGGGAAGATTGGTTTGTTAGTGAACTATGATGGACATTGGGATGGTGCACAGTTCATGGGTTCAAGTCCTTTTGGAGTTTGTGTGTCCACGGAAGAGAAGCATGATCGGTTGTTGGAGAAGATATACGGGCGGGTCAAGGTCAGTAGGGATAGATTTGAGCTGAAGTTAAGTACAATGGTTAACTCAATGACGGGGAAAAAAATACTACCTATTCTGTGCGATGGAGATATTGAATTTCTGCTTCTTAATGCTGCACCGGAAATTTTTGTGGAAGTGGTTGAAAGGCTTGTAACTGCATTGGAAACTGTACCCATGCATCCAACATCATTTTCTCAGGATGCAGAAGACAAAGCTGGTGGAGGAAATGAGAAGGAAGCAGTAGGAAAGCCTAGTGAATATGGAACTTCAAGAAATGCTGACAAGAAGAGAAAGAGGAAGTCAGAGGAAAGTTATGAGGATGGCAATGGGAGCGAACTGTCTAATACCAGTGAAGAGGAGGAGGAAGAAGTGGATCTCGGTTATCCTGACCCAGAATTCAGTGATTTTGGTAAAGATAGGGCAGAAAACTGTTTTGCTGCTAATCAAGTGTGGGCTATACATGATAGACGTGATGTCATGCCAAGAATCTATGGTCGGATCAAGAAAGTATTCTTACCTCGTTTCAAGATACAGTTTACTTGGCTATTGCCTGATCCGGATGATGAAAGTGAGAAGGACTGGTTTGGTGTTAATCTGCCTGTTGCTTGTGGTAAGTTCATGAATGGGATCTATCAAGAAACAGAAAATATTCGAATTTTCTCTCATCAGATTAGTGAGATAAGTTCCATGAAACGTGCTGGTAGAAGCTCGTACCTGATATATCCGAAGAGTGGGGAAACTTGGGCCCTTTTTAGAGATTGGGATATCAAGTGGAGTTCTGATCCAGAAAAGCATAAACCACCATACAAATATGAAATTGTAGCGGTTCTGACAGATTTTAAAGAAAATGATGGCATTGTTGTTGCTTATTTGAGCAAAGTGGAAGGGTTTGTTAGTGTGTTTCATTATAAACAAAAGAATGGGGTTTTGTCATTTATTATAGCTCCGGGTGAGATGTATAGATTTTCAAATCGAATTCCTTCGTTTAGATTGACCGGCAAGGAGAGGGTTGGTGTACCTGAAGGATCTTTTGAACTTGATCCTGTTTCTCTGCCTGACAATGATCAGATTTAATGTTATTTTTCATCTAAGCTTGATTAGTTTAATATGTATCCCTTATTTAACTAGGGAGAATTGCAAATATTCCCCTTTAGTTTGACCTCTTTTTAAAAAATAACTCTCAAATTTTAAATTTAGATAAAATCCATTTATTGTACGGTATGCTAAAAACACTTCGATACTTTTGGTGTGCGGAATTGAATTGGACTATTTAATGAGATTGAATATGATTGAAATGAGATTGAGATTGGATTAGATTCTATTTGACTAAATTAGTATAGTCATATGTTTGGTACAACCTGGAATTGGACTAAAATAATTATGTATCATATTATGATTTTTATTTATTTATTAAAATTAAAGTTATATGATATTATTTAAGAAAATAAAAAATAAAAAATTTATTTCAGTATATTATAAATATATTAAAATTATTTTTAAATAAAAAGGCTTTTAAAAAAAACAGTCTAACATTAAATTAAATTATGACTAATGTATAAATTATTATATATTTAAAATAAAAAAGATAACGAAAAGAAAAAGAAAAAGAAAAAAACATTTTTATTTCCATGACTAGTGAACTCATTAGTATAGCTGGAGTTATTTAGTCCTATGTTGATCAGATTAATAATCTAAGGCCATGTTTGACACATAGGATTGGTTTGGGATTGGACTATTTTAGTCCATATCCAATGTTTGGAGATGTTTTGAAACATAGGATTAATAATCTCAAAAGTAAAATAGTCCCATGATTATGGGATTAAGGGTCAGTTTGATATTGCTGTAACTTTTATAATAATCACTGTTAGCTGTGTTGAAAGAATAATCAGCTGTGAATTAATCATAAGCAAATGTTTGGTTAATTGTATTTTTAACACTACTGTATAACTCAAAACCAGTATACATATATTTAGTAATTTTATTGCAAAAGTGCTGAAATCAGTTACAATGACTAAAATATACATTATTTTAGAACCATACTTCAATTTTTCATTAATTATATATATTAAATCAATATTTAAGTAGAATATTTAAAATAAAATTCCATAACAACAATAAAAATATTTTTAAGAGATTTTATAAATCAAATCAATATTTGAGTAGAAGAGTGGTGCTATTAGAGCATCTCCAATGCAAAAGTGGCTTGCATACTTCAATTTTTCATTAATTATATATATTAAATCAATATTTAAGTAGAATATTTAAAATAAAATTCCATAACAACAATAAAAATATTTTTAAGAGATTTTATAAATCAAATCAATATTTGAGTAGAAGAGTGGTGCTATTAGAGCATCTCCAATGCAAAAGTGGCTTGCATACCAATAATTGTTGACATGGCAACAATGTCAAGAGACTTACTTCCTATGTGGCATAAAAATAGACTTGATAGACAATCAATTCAAAATTTGGTCTCCAATGCTTCTGTCTAAAACACAATTTTTTTTAATGACATGTCTATCTTTTTTTCCTATTTTATTTTTTATTTTATTTCCTTACCAAAAATATATAAAAAATTAATGTCAGTTTTAAATATTTGCTGAGTCAACCTAAAAATAAGTTGTGCAACAGACCGTCTGAAAGTGGACGGTCATGTTGACAATGTCTAACATTTTTTTTTCCACGTCAGCTTGAAGTTGAATATGCACGGTTGCATTGGAGACACAATTATTAACATAACGTCTATTTATCCTATGTGGCATCTCTTTTTTTCACAAGCCACGCTTGCATTGGAGATGCTCTTAGCATACCCACCGCTGAACTATTTATACCTCACTTTTTAAAGTGATTTTCTTCCTACAATCCATTTTTTTCCTTTTCTAAAGACAATCCATTCTAAAAATTTAAATTTAAAAAAACTCTAAAGCACTTTCTTTTGTTCTAAAATTATCTTTTTTTTTTTTCTTTTGGAACTCCTATTCTAAAGACACAATTTAAGAAAAATTAAATTTCTAAAGATACTTTATTTTATTTATTTATTATTTTTTAAGAAAAGAACTTCATTCAAGAGAAAAAAAAAAAAAAAAAAAAAAAAAAAAAAAAAAAAAAAACAAAACAAAAACAAAAAACTACGGACAAATAATCAATAGAAACTAAAGGCGCCACACAGTTGGGACAGGCCTCAATCCTGAACTGATCAACATCTAAACTAGAAAATTTTGCATCCATGTTAGAATCTAGAGACATGAGTTATAGTCTTAACACGATTACAATCCTATAACACGATTACAATCCAGGTACTTTTTAATACCTTCAAAGATCAAACCAAGCTCAAACAAAATTGGGTAATTCATAGAAACCAAAGCCACCCATTATTACTTTTGAATTTTAATTTTAATTTTAACATATTTGCAAACCCCTCGAGTAAGGCATAAATAATTTGGTAATGGGGGTGCTAATAGCACCACTCGAGTAAAATATTTAATTTTGAGATGAAATAAGGTATATAAATGATTTTAACTTGATTTCAGGAGGATAATAATCATATTTTAAAAGATTCATTAAATGCTGAAATAGATAATTCCATAATCACTTTCAAAAAGTTACCCCCACATATTTTTCAAAATCACTGTCAAAACTTGCCAGATTACCAATTAATCACTTATTCACTTTTTTACTAAACATCATTTTATGTCAAAATTATAAAATAAGTCCTATAAGAGCATCTCCAACCCATACACCAATCTCCAATTTGTTGCAAATTTCCTCTCCAATTTGTTGCTACTTCTGCGCTAATTTTTTTTACTCCCTGATTTTTTACTTATTTATAGATTTACCATGATTCAATAAAATTTATTCTGTTTGTATCCATTATTTAAATGTTTTGTTTAATCACAGTTTTACCCCTATTAAATCAAATTTACTCTAATGTATCCATTTTTATTATCTAATGCTTTTATTTAATTTATATTTGTTTTAATTTAATTATTATTTATATTAATACTTATCGTAATATTATGTTAATTAAGGGATGAAATGTTAATTGTTGAGAAATAATAAAAAAGGGAATATTTAAGGGAATATTATTTTTAG
The DNA here is from genome assembly GCA_030490815.1 of Acer saccharum. Lineage (NCBI taxonomy): Eukaryota > Viridiplantae > Streptophyta > Magnoliopsida > Sapindales > Sapindaceae > Acer > Acer saccharum. The sequence continues at coordinate 52,417,446 of CM059867.1, forward strand.
AGTAACATTTGGTGCAATGGGTTAGAGATGGAAAAAAATTTGGTGTGTAAGTTGCTACAAAGTTGCACCAATTTAGCATTTTGAGTTGGAGATGGCTTAACATCTTTCATTTAAATTTGATATTAGATGATTGTTTTTATAAAATGATCAAAATTCAAGAGAGATTTTGAGAATTTTTCATTTAATGATTATGATTTGGTTTACTATACTTTGTTAGTTAGTCTCCCGACTTGATGGTTTAATTGGATAGATCTCTCTCTCTCTCTCTCTCTATATCTCTCTCTCTCTCTATATATATATAGGGACAGGATCTATGACTCTATTTTTTTACACATTTTTTGACACACTTTTGTGTCCATTGGATCCTAGTTATCTGGATAGACAAGATTAACACACTAATCATCTTTTCTCTCTCTTCCATTAATATTTTTTTGGGTTAATTGCACTAACTTACCCTTACTTTATTGGATATAGCAAGATTTAAAAAAGATACCCTAAATTAACACAAACATCCCTTGCCATCAAGTCAATCCGTTAACTTTAACGGTTGACTAACTTTGACCTTTGGAAAACCAAATATACCCTTGCCACATCATCTCAAACATAAAATATATTTTTTTTAATTAAAATCAAAAAATCAAATATTTTTTAAAAAACAAAATAAGCTACCAGCGGTGGAGCATGAAACAATAGATCTTTGACGATCTCCTAGTTACCGGAAAAGATCTTCTTTTACTTGGAGATCGACCTCATGCAGTTCGCAGAGGAGCCTCCTCTGCGAATTGAGAAAGTTTCTGCAGGCGGCTGATATATTATTATTATTATTTTAATTTTTATTTATCAAATTTTAATCAAAAATATTTTATGTCTGGGATGATATGGCATGGGTATATTTGGTTTTCCATAGGTCAAGGTTAGTTAACCATTAAAACTAACGGATTGACTTGATGACATGGGATGTTTATGTTAATTTAGGGTATCTTTTTGAAATCTTGCTATATCCAATAAAGAAACGGTGAGTTAATGCAATTAACCCTTTTTTTTTTATCATTTCTTGTTTCCTCTCTCTTCTCTCCTCAACTTGAATAATTCTCTTTCCTTATTTATTTTTAATCTTTCCTCCTCAATGTGTTTATTTATTTATTTATTTTATCTCTTTTACTTATTCATTCTACCAACGTGAACTTCATTATTCACTCCTTTAAATACTCTTAAAAAAAATTCTTTATTTCTCCTCCCTTCCTATTTCCTTGGATTAGCATGATATTAATTTGGATAATGGTAGATATCCAACACTTTTGTCCATCATTTACATCCAACTTGACATGGCAGCTGACATGACACTTCCTTATCAGCTAACATGTCATTAAATCTCCTAATATTTTCCAAACCCAAATTTTTAACTCCAATAAATTTGTAAATAACTTTATATATAACAAAATAATAATAATAATAAATTTTTTCATCCCATTGAAATGCCTCATATGCTTTCCCTCTCCAGCTCCTCATCTGATGAAAAGATGACGAGCTGGAGAAGATGAAAAAAATTGAGATGAAAAGATGAAGAAGAAGATGAAACAAAGATACCTTTTTTTAAAAAAAAAAAAAAACCGAAACAAATATAGTATTTTATTATTTAATTTTTATTTTTCATTTGCTTAGTGGTTTTGGTTTTTGTTTTTTGTTTTTTGTATTTTGTTATATATAAAATTATTTACAAATTGAATGAGGTTAAAAATTAGGGTTTGAAAAAGATTAGGAGATGTGATGATGTGGTATTGTGATGACGTGTCAGGTGACAAGGAAGTGTCATGTCAGTTACCACAGTCAGTTGGATGCAAATGATGGACAAAAGTGTTGGATGTTTACCATTAGATAATGATGGCATGCCAAGATACTATGCTTGGAGTAAGAAAGTATTCTCACATGGTTTCAAGCTACAAATTACTTGGCTAGAGCCTTATCCAGATGATGAAGGTGAGAATGACTGGTGTGATGTTGATCTGCCTGTTGCTTGTGGTAAGTTCACAAATGGGAGATCTGAAGGAAATGAAGATCTTCTAATCTTCTCTCATTAGGTAAGTTTCATTAGCTATGCTGTAGAATTGTAGAAACTCATGCCTGATATATCCTTGGATAGGAGAAACTTGGGCCCTGTTTAGGGATTGGGATATCAAGTGGAGTGATAATCCGGAAGAGCATCAACCACCATACCAATATGAATTTGTAGAGGTTCTGACATATTTCAAAGCAAATGTTGGCATTGGGGTTGCCTATTTGGGCAAAGTGAATGGGTTTGTCGGTGTGTTTCAGCAAATTGCTCAGAATGGGGTTTTGTCATTTAATATAGCACCAGGTAAGCTGTATAGATTTTCGCATCGAATTCCTTCTTTTAGAATGACTTGCAAGGAGAGGGATGGTGTACCAGAAGGATCTTTTGCGTATGATCCTGCTTCTCGGCCTGCCAATGATTGGATTTAATGTTGTTTTTCTTCTAATTAAGAACATGAATGGCCGTAGACTCGAGTACTAATTATTTTTGTTTTGGCCAGTTTCATTGTAACCATCTGATGAATCTTGTTCGGTGTATCTTTGGAACTGACTATTGTAAATGTTTATAAACTTATGCTTTGTTTGCTTTTGATCACTTGTACATAGATTTTGATTGTGTTTAGAGACTGAGATTTTGTGAGATTTTATATGGAGGCATCATTGGCATGCTTTGGAAAATCAAAGAAATTTTAACTTTACTGATTTTGGATCTCAAGATGTCTCAACAATTTGGAGCTCAAGATGTCTCAGTTATAATTTTGTGAATTAAAATAAAGCTTGATTAGTTTAATATGTATCCCTTATTTAATTAGGTAGAATTGCAAATATCCCCCTTTAGTTTGGCATTTTTTTTTAAATAACTCAAATTTTAAATTTAGATAAAATCCCCTTATTGTATTGTATGCTAAAAACACTTAGGCACTGTTTTTAGTGCGGGATTGAATTGGACTATGTGATGAGATTGAATATGATTGAAATGAGATTGAGATTGGATTGTACTGAACTGGATTAATTAGTATAGTCATATTTTTGGTACAACTTGAGATTGGACTAAATTATTATTTATCATCATATTTTTTTTTTATTAAAATTAAAGTTATATGATATTATTTAAGAAAATAAAACATTTTAAAAATTATTTCACTATATTAAAAATATATTAAAATTATTTTTAAATAAAAAGACTTTTTTTTAATTATTCTAACATTAAATTAAATTATTACCATTGTAAAATTATTATATATTTTAAAATAAAAAAGATAATGAAAAGAAAAAAAAAAACATTTTCATTTCCATGACTAGTAAGTTGTAAACCCACGAGTCTAGGTGGGGTTATTTAGTCCTACGTTGAATAGATTAATAATCTGTCCTTGCCAAACATGGGTCTAGGATTAAAATACTTCGATTTTAACTAGGTCTCGTCCAACAAACATACCCTTAATACTTAGGGGCTTTTTGGTATAGGGTAATCTTTGCATAGGAATGGAAATCTGATAACATTCACATGTTTGTTACCAGGCTTGGGGTTTTCTAAACCCAAAAGGTAATAATCACTTTACCCTCTATGGGAATTGCTCTACCCTGCGATGAATCCTCGTGTCACAAGTTCAAATTTGGTTCCTGGGGGGCAGTAATGTGGGGATCTACACTCAATTGAAAAAAAAAAAAAAAAAAAACAATATCAAATTCAATTCAAGCCAACCCCAATCCAGATTAATCACTATCCATCATCATCATTCAGATTCCAACCCAAATGAAACCCAAGCCAAACCATCATCATCATCCAGATTCATCATCATCAAACCTAAATCCATATTCTCTTTAAAGTTTCTCTTTTTAAAGATCTCTAAAATCTGTGACATGGGCATGGTCGGTTTGGGAGATTGTCATCGACGGTGGAAGCTTTCGAGATTCTACCATCTTTCCTACCCAGTACGACTGATCCGATCACAAAAATTCTAAAAATAGAATTTTAGATAAATTGAAAAGAAATATGGTTAGTTCGAGAGAACCACTCTTCAAATGGCTTTCCAAAGAAAATCAATTACTCAATTTGAGCAAAAATTATATTTTGATCCTTTGATTAAACGTACAACTGCCAAATAAATAGGATAAGTTACAGACTTACAGGTAACTGATAACTACAAATTAGGAACATAAATTCTCTTCCCTAAAACTAGGATAGTTTTATGGGATATTATTATTTTAGTCCCTATGTTTTTTTGAATTATCTATTTTTTAGTCACTTATTCATTTTTCACGGGTTTGGGCCCTATGTTTTCAAAAACCACTCAAATTAGTCCTTCTGTGAGTGTGCCGTTAGTCCAACTTAACGGAAGGAGGGGTATTTCTGTCATTTCTCGATTGTCTGACATTTGTGTGCCACGTGTAATAAAAAAAATTAAAAAAAAAAAGAAAATAAAAAATAAAATAGAAATAAAAAAAGAAAGGCATCTGGTCAAAAGGGGAAAGGACACCTTTACCCTTGAATTCCTAGCAACAAAACCAAATCCAAAGGCTTTGGTCCCCACTCGACCACTTCTTTCCAAGAGAGACAAATCCTTCGCGGGTATTTCATTCCTCTCCAAAAAGCTTCGAACCAACCATCGTCGAAGCTTTGTATAGATCGGTGGTGACTACGACAGTCCCCCAACACCAGCGGAAGAAGATAAAATAACAACTGGTAAGTTGAAGTGTGGGTTTTGGAATTTTTTTTTCATGAAATTGGTTCTAAAAGGGTTTTTTTTTTTTTTTTTTTTTTTTTTTTTTTTTTGGGCACGGGGTGGGGGGTGGTGGCTTTTGCATGCACTTGGTTGAATAACATTTTAATTTTGTATTTGTTGAAAAAAGATTTAGTTTTTTCGAATGTTGTTTTGTGTTTTGTGTTGAACCCTCTTTTTTGTTTGATTTCGGTTTGAAGTAGGTGTTTTGTAGTATTTTTTGGGGGCTTTTGCTTGAAGTTGGTTAAATAACAGATAAATTAAGTTTTTATTGGAAACTTTTTTACATATTGTTAATTTGTTGTGTTTTGTGTTCAAGTTTCAATGTTGTTCGATTTCTGTGTGAAATAGATTTTGTTTAAGGGTTTTTTTTTGGGCTTTTGCTTGAACTTAGCAAAACAATAGATAAATTTCTTATTTATTGGAAAAGATTCGTTTTTTTATTATTTATGTTGTATTGTGTATTAAGATGTTAGGGTAGGGTTTGTTCAAATTTTTTCTTTTAAAATTATGTATGATGTTGTTTTTGTGAAGTCTGGTTAAATTGAATGACCAAGTTGATGATGTGCTTTGCAAGGGTAAGGTTTTTGCATGGACTTGCATGAGTTGACCGAAAAATTGTTCTTCGTATTTGTGTTGCATCAGTTGCATCAGTTTTTCGGGTTTATGTTTCATGGATTGTTTGAGTAATTGGGGTTGATTTCATAATTCAAATAAATTTTCTAATACAAACTTCTTCTTTATTTTGTGCAATACCTTGCAATGAAGCCTTTTCAAGTTTATGTCAAGTATGTTGATAGAATTGTTGACATGGATCTCATAGAACCAGGAGATTGTAGTGTCATTAGCCTGATAAATGATACTAGGAAGGTACTGAGTGGGTGTCGAATCGAAACATGGGAATGTTGGCAATTACGCGATACGTTTCCATGGAATGGCCAGCAACATGTGCTGACAAGAGATGATGAGTTGCTACTGTGCTTTCAACTGTTTGAGAGTTGTAACATGTCAACCATTTAGTTCGAACTCATTCTAGTCCCCAATGCCATCCATTTCCCTGAAGATGAACCAACTGGCTTACTTGGTTTCAAGGAAGAAAACATTAGTAATCCAGTTGAAGAGAACAAACATGAACTCGTTGAAGAAGACAATGCTGAACCAGATGAAGACAATAATGAAGAAGGCAATGCTGAACCGATTACATAAAACAATGAAGAAGACAATGTTGAACTAGTTGAAGAAACCAGTGAAGAAGACGATGATTATAAGGTTGATGATGCGTCGGTGGTTGACTCAGATGTGAGTTTAGATGATGAAAATGGCGAAAATGAGTATGCAAACAATGACCATTGTCAGCCTGATGGCAATGAAGCAGCTGTTGTAGTGTCCTCCGATGAAGAAACTGCCTTAACGAAAGTTGCCAGATATTGTCAGAATCATCAATGGGCTCCAAATCTAAATGGGACCATTTCACTTGAAGATGGTCAGGTTATTGGGAATGCGAAGTTTACTCGAGAGATTATAAAGAAGTATGCCATCCAAGAGGGATTTACCTTGAAGAAAATCAAGAATGATAGGTATAGGTATACTGTGACTTGTAAGAATGAGGCATGTGATTGGAGACTACATGCATCATGTCTTACGGATATGATTACATTCATGATCAAGAGTGTTCGAGGAAGCCACTCAATGTGCCCGAGGGTGGCTGAAAACAAAGAGGCTACATCAAGGTGGGTTACATCAGTTCTTGGAAACTTCATTCATTCAAACCCTAATGGTAAGGCAAAATTATTTAAGAATGAATTACAAGACAGATTTGAGGTGAAGGTTGACAGCCAGACAATATATAGGGCAAAAAGAATTGTACTTGAGACTTTAAAGATTCATCATGTTGAGGCATATGTGAAGCTGAAGAAGTATGGCAATGCAATACGTATAATGAACCCAGGGACTGATGTGAAGGTAGAAATGAATCTTGAGGTGCAGTCAGACAATCCCACATTCATGAGATTCTACCTGTGTTTTAATGCATGCAAATCAGGTTTTTTAAATGGTTGCCGTCCTTTGGTCGGTGTTGATGGGTGTCATTTGTCTGGACAGTTTGGTGGAGTATTGTTATCGGCTACTGCTTTGGATGGGGAAAACAACATTGTTCCGATAGCAATATGTATTTGCGAGTCCGAAACCTCTGAAAGTTGGACTTGGTTTTTAAGGGAGTTGCGGGATTCTTTATGATGGGATGACAGTCGATGCATATGCTTCATTAGCGATAGACAAAAAGGGTGTTTACAAGCCTTGAAGAAAGAGTGGCCAAATGCATATAGTAGGTATTGTTTCCGACATATCGTTGCAAATTTCATGGCAACCTTTAAGAACCACAAAATCAATTGGAAGTTGTGGCAATTGGCTAGAGTTGCCAACCGTGCTGGGTTCAATCAAGCTTTGACTTCAATTAGGGAAGAAAGTTTACAGGTTGCCAACTGGTTAATGTCAGAGCCAGTTGAAAAATTGGCAAGGGATGCATTTGAGCCGTCCATCAAAGCTGATCACATCTCCAACAACATGTCTGAATGCTTCAATAGTTGGATAAGAGAGGATAGAGACAAACCAGTACTTCAACTGTTGGAGATTTTGAGAAGGAAACTAATGGTACGGTTCTGTGAAAAGTGGGCTGAAGTGGAGAAGTTAAATGATTCAATTACTCCATATGCAAGGGAACATTTGACAACAACTGAAAAAGAAGCAAGGAAGTTACATGTCATTCATGGAAGAGGACAGTGGTATTAGACAGTTAACCAAGAAGGTCATAAAATTTTGGTCAACACAGATGATGGCACATGTGATTGTGGGATGTGGCAGATCAGTGGGTTGCCATGCATGCATGCTATTGCCATGTATATGTACAAGAGAGAGTTTGCCCATGATCATGTCCATTGGTATTATTCGAAGCAAGCTTGGCAATTGACATACGATGGTGTCATCAACCCAATACCGGATGAATCCAGGTGGCCTGAAGTCCAGTCTGAAATTATTGAACCGCCAGTGAAAAAAGCAAAGGTGGGTAGATCTAAGAAGAAGAGAAGTAGGGCACCTGATGAGCCACGTGCACCAAATGCAACATTCTCTAAACGATGTTCCAAATGTAACAAACTTGGACACAATCGACTGACATGTAATCTTGAGGTAAACAACTCAATTCTCATTCAACTACTATTTTTCTTCTTCTCATTCTTCTCATTCTTTGAAAATAAATTATCACTAACTACATAAAATATTGATAATGTAAGAAAAAGGTGAAGGTTCCACCTTATCAACAAAAAAGGCTTAAAAAAAAATGGCTTCAAAAAAAGTTTCCAATGCATCGGCTTCTACATCTTCCACGTATTATATTCTACATCTTCATCTCTACAAATTCTGATTTTAGCTACAGTTTAAATGGAATTACCTGAGATGAGCATTCAATTGTCTCAAATTTAATATTGTGTATTCTGACAATATCAATAAATTGTTGTAGGGTTCAAACCAGTGTATGCGGTACACGCAGGGCAAAGCTTAATGAATGCAGCACAAGCAAGGCTCCCACAACACATATGGCTGATGTTTGCTCCCAAATAGGTTCAACTGCCAAACCTTGAAGGGGTTTTTATTAATCTTTTATATATTTTTGTGTCGGATTTGGTAAACACTAAAATTCTGGACATGTTTTTGTGATATCCAAGTCTGATTGTCAGGTTAATATATTAGAATGATATTGAAGTTATTTGACAGTGGCCATAACTTCTTTTGGTTGGTTGACTGTAAATAGGTTTTAGTGGCAGGAAGGGTTAAACCTTAATATTTTGTGCTTGCTGGCTTCTAAACAGTGTTATGCTATTAGTTATTGTGGTTTGAAGTTAATTAGTGTAGTCTACATTATAGTGGTTGTGTTCTTGTTATGTATGGAGTGTTATTTAGTATGCTTGGTTGCCATTAATTTACTATGCTTGATTGTCATTAATTTACTATGCTTCATACATACTGACAATACATTTTCAGTCATCATCCTCATTACATTATATTACATTATCTTATGTATGAAACTCATTCACTACAACTAAGAGTCATACAAAAACATATGCCTAGAAACACAGTATAAAATAGGACAATCACTTTCAACCAAGCTAAACTCCTTTGCACTTTCTTGTAGTTGGTAGTGACCACATGAAATTGAATGTTGTCATATGCACATGTTCTCTCAGATACAAATCCTTCTATACTTTCCCATTCTTCATTATCAGGAGACCACCACTTGAAATAGTTGCATGCATCACAACCAAAAAATAGTCTATTAGGATTCTTCCTCGTCTCGGAGACCCATAATGCTACTTTCTTCCCATTCCCACAGTTGCATAGTCTATTTTTAACCTTGATCGATCTAGCTTTTTCACTCGTGTTGCTTGATGATGCCATATTTTATTGATATTTATTGCTAAAAAAAAAAAAAAAACTTGGCTGCTTGGGTTGATTTATGCTTGTAACAGAAAAATTGATGTATGAAGAGAGGAAACTAAATAAGAAAAAGAACGAGTGTTTTATGCTTGTGAAAGGGAAAAAAAATTCTGGAAAAATTGATGTTTGCATACAAGAGAGGGTTGATGAAAAACAAGGGACAAATGGGTGCTTTCATAAAGGATTTTGTGATCGTTGTTCAACGGTAACAATGTTGATTTTCAGTTTTTTTTTTAATTCAACAAGGACAAGGGTAAAAAGGTAATTTCCCAAGGGCATTTCTATTGTCAATGCATTATTTTCCACATGTTAATAAAGGGCATTTTTGTCTTACTAGTATTTGGTAAATTGGTAATTTTTGAATTAATAGAGGGTAGAAAGGTACTTTCAGGCATTGGAACTAAAGGCATGGGCAAATTAGTCTTTTTGAATTTTCTATGATGGTTGACCGTCAAAATTCTAGTCAGAGGGACTAATTTGAGTGGTTTTTGAAAACATAGGGCCCAAACCTGTGAAAAACGAATAAGTGACTAAAAAATAGATAATTTAAAAAAACATAGGGACTCAAATGATATTTTCCCTAGTTTTTATTGCACTACTCAATGACATATTCACGTAATCAACCCACAACCACTAACTAAGCCTAAAGTCATGGATTAAATAGTGTTAATGATTATCTAAATTAAATTATAAAATTCTTAACAACTAAATAGGCAAATAATTTTAGACATCAAAAACATGATCATATCATTCCTTCTCCCTTAAAAGCATTTTTGTCCTCAAGGATGAAGGATTTTTGAATGGATCCACTGTCTCCTCCGCTTCCAATTAATAATTAAAAATAATGATATATTGAACATCTCTTGTAGATGCTCCTTTAATTCACTTCTGAATTCATTATGGATAAAGTGCTGAGAATTTATTGCAATGATTTCTAAGACCACATCCACCTTTGGACCTAAGATAAAACTCTTTTTTGGTACAGTTGTATGGTTTTTCAACCATCTTATTTTGCTGGGATATTAAGATACGAACCTGTTAATATTATTTAGATATTTATTGTAATTTTATTTGTATGTTTTATTTTGTTATTTTATCTAGTTTTAATTAGTAAAATATTAAGTTTATGGGTTTACTATACATTTAATTATGGGTGGTGGGTTAGTTAGTTGCTTAAGTGGGTTGGTTTGTTGCTTTAGTTTAGGAGGGAGTGGGTATATATATATTTGTAAATTCATTAATGAAAGGAAAAACACCAATATTTAGGAGGTCCAAAGTTTCCTTGAATTAACCTATTCACTTTCTGAAATTTTCTTTCTATTTTTTGTAACTTTTCATTACAAACATTTGGGTTTGTATCATTGGTATCAGAGACTGGCAATGGCAACAGATTTGGAGCAACGCTAGGAGAAAATCGAAAGAGGCTGTGTTTTCTCATGTTTGGTCAGCAACAAATCTTACAGAAGATGACAGAATTCATTGAGAAGATAAGTGCACAAGATGAGGGGTCAAAAGAGTCAAACATCCCTAGGCTTTCTATTGACAAGAAAAATTATGGGGTTGAGAACTATTTTCATGTTAAAAATGGGGTTGTAGCTACTACAAATTATATTCAACATTCTCAAGTTGATGGGGTTACAGCTACTGCAAATTCTATTCAACCTTCTCCGGTCGATGGAGAACACATTGGTGCATATACTCCTCAGTGGAACAAAACTGCAGCTTCTAAGGGTTTCTTTTTCATGCATGTAAAAAGAATGACAAAAGAAATTGGACCAAAGCATTGCAGTAAAAACTGTTTCTTGATTCAAGCAGTTGTAGCAATCCTCTCCACAAGAAACACACACAGAATTCAACTTCAAATTAATCCCATTTTAAAATTCCTTGAGGACAAGGATTGATTTTTAAGGGGAAAGAAATGTTATGGTTGTATTTTTATTAATTTACATATTTAGTTTTTAATTAGATTATAATTTATTTATTTTATTTTAGATGTGTATTAACCACCATTAGTAGTTACTAGACGTGGTTTGTTATGTGAGTGGTGGATCCCTAGTTTTTAGTTAGCGGATAGTTAGATCACAAAAATTCAAAAAATAGAATTTTAGATAAATTTAAAAGAAATATGGTTAATTCGAGAGAACCACTCTCCAAATGATTTTCAAGAGAAAATCAATAACTCAATTTGAGCAAATGTATATTCTGATGCTTTCATTAACATACTTAACAAATAAATAGTAAAAGTTACAAATAACTGTAACTACAATTTAGGATTAACTATCCGCTAACTAAAAACTAGGGATCCACCACTCATATAGCAAACCACATCTAGTAACTGCTAATGGTGGTTAATACAACCCACTGGGTAGAACTCATCCTTAAAAACCAGCTTGTAAGGAGAGGGTGCCCAATGAGTTATATACCATCGACTAATCCCATACTTAGTCAATGTGGGATCTTAACATTCCACCACGCTTCTGCAGCCGTCGTCCACGACGGCTCATCTTTCCTAGCTGGGTGACTTTATAGATCTCGCTCTCTCGGGTAGCAGCCCTTCCTAGGTCACTCCGTCCGCGATGAACCCACTGCCCAGCATGGTGTCGGCTCTGATACCACTTAATACGAACCCACTGGGTATAACTCATCCTTAAAAACCTGCTTGTAAAGAGAGGGTGCCTAATGAGTTATATACCATTGACTAATCCCATACTTAATCAATGTGGGATCATAATTCATAACATTCCACCACGCTTTTGCAACCGTCATCCATAGTGGCCTATCTTTTCCAATTGGGTGACTTCGCGGATCTCGCTCTCTCGGGTAGCAGCCCTCCCCAGGTCATCCCATCCACGACGAACCCACTGCTCAGCATGGTGCCGACTCTGATACCACTTGATACGTACCCACTAGGTAGAACTCATCCTTAAAAATCGCCTTGTAAGGAGAGGGTTCAATGAATTATATACTATTGACTAATCCTATACTTAATCAATGTGATATCATAACATTCCACCACGCTTTCACAACCATCGTCCACAACGGCCCATCTTTCCCAGTTGGGTGACTTCGCGGATCCTGCTGCCTATCGACCATGGTAACAAGATCGCGAGTTGCGACGACGAAGATGTCGGCGCAAGATACGGTGTTTGGGCAACTGAGCTTGAGGGCTATTTTGGCTTGTGTAACGACATCGAAGGCGTCTCTAGGGATGGAGAGGTTGATGTTGGTGTCGTGTTCGGCTTTGTTGAGTTTTGAGATGAGGACGAGGCGTCGACACCGTTGAGGATGGTGTCGTGGAAGAAGAGGCGGAGTGTGGCGGCGGCTATGGTGATTGTGTCTCGCATGATGTCATTCAATCTAGGGCAGGGATTGGAGTAGTAGTTGATGTTGTGTTGGTGAAGCACATTTAAGCTTAAAATAGAGCAAGGGTTTTTTTTTTTTTAGAGACAAGATTGAGAGGTGTTCAATGAAGAAGAAGAAGATCACGATCTGGTTTTTTAATTTTGATTTAATAACTTGTTTTTTTTTTTTTTTTTTTAATTTCAAAATTATTTATTTTACGACAAATCTTTTTTTTTTTAAATGATTATTAACAATTAAAAATTCATTTAAAAGAAAAGAAAAAAAAAAGATTCCATGTGCAACCAAACCCAGTTATTTGATATTTGTAGGAATCTAACATAATATTTCTATACAACCAAACACAAGTCTACAGGTTCCCCGGGAATAACATTACTGTGTTTAACTTTCTCAGAAATTAGAAAACTTTGATTACCCCATACCAAACGGCCCCTTAAAATTTAGTCAAACAATCCCTTTGTTGTGTGTACCACAAGTCCACCTATAAAAAGTTTTTCATTTAAATTCAAAACCAGGATTATTTTTTTTATAAAAAAAACCATCAAAATTCAGTGAAGATTTTGGGAATCTTTCATTTAATGATTAGGATTTGGTTTACTATAAAGCTTCGTTTGGTGTGCGGGATTATATTAGACTGTTTCATGTGATTTGATTGGATTGAGATGAAACTAGGATTAGATAATACTAGATTAGGTTGGACTAAACTAAATTAATATTATGCCATGTTTGGAGAAACATAAGAGTAGGCTGAATTAAGTTATTAACACTATGTTTTGTTTGGTGAAATAAGAGATTAGACTAAATATAAAAATATTTTTAATTTGATAATATTTTAAAATTGAATAATAAATTATTGAAATATGTATTTGAAGAAAATAATTTTTTTAATTTATATATTATTAAAGTACCGATATCTAAAAATATTTTTAAAATATAGATTTATATTATTTTTAAATAAATTTAAATAATTTTCAATTTTATAATATTTTTATTTAATAAAATAATAATAAAAAAAGAATATATAGGTGAGATTACGGTGGTCCAAACGAATTTAGGTTCTTCAATCCCGTTGAGAAGAATTATGATTGAAATAATCCCAGTCCCTAATAATCGAATGAAATTTGAATAAAAAATTATTGAAATAATTGTTTCACTGAAATAAATATTTAATTTATACATTATTAAATTAATAATATTCAAAATTAATTTTAAATAAAATTACAAATTTATATTGATTTTAAATAAATTTTTAATTTTATAATTAATTTATTTTTTTTTAAAAAAAAAACTAGAAAGAAACAAAAAAAATCCCACAAATGTAGAGTGGGTTTAAATAGTCATGCATTTACAAGACTAACTAGTTTGGTATTGCCGTTAAAATCAACTTATTTTATAATTTTGATAAAAAATGATGTTTGGTAAAATTTCCAAAAGTGATTAATTGATAATTTGGCAAGTTTTGACTATGATTTTGAGAAGTAGGTAGGGGTTACTTTTTGAAAGTGATTATGAAATAATCTATTTCAGCATTTAATGAATATTTTAAAATATCATTATTATCCTTATGAAATCAAGTTAAAATCATTTATATACCTTATTTCATTTTTAAAATAAATATTCTACTTAAATATTGATTTAATATATATATAATTAATGAAAAAAAAATGAAATAAGATTCTAAAATATTATTTATTTTAGTCATTGCAACTAATCACGACACTTCTATAATAAAATTACCAAACATATGTACACTACTTATAAGCTATACAGTAGTTTTAAAAGTATAATTGACCAAACATCTGCCGATTAACTTCACAACTAATTATTTTTTTAGCACAACTAATGGTGATTATAAGAAAAGTTACATTAATACCAAACTGGCCACAAATCAATAAAAAGAGGGCTCCACTGTATCATCGAACATGGGATTGGACTGTGATTAGTCCAATCCCATGCAACAAACATTCCCTAAGATGTCTTGCTCCGTTTGGTAGGGAGGAAAAGGGAGAGAAAAGAAAGGGGTGGAGGGAAAAGGGAGAAGAAAATGGAAAAGTATGTGTTTGGTATGGAGAGAAAAATAGAGGGAAAGGAAAAATGGAAGGAAAAAATGGTGTGTGGTGCCCACCATTTTGTTTCCTCCCAAAAGTGGGAGGAAAAAGGAAGGAAAGAAAGGGGCAAGAAAGGGGAAATGGGACCCACCATTCTTTAGGTAATTCAAATTACAATTTTATCCAAAAAATTTTAATATATTAAATATAATATAAGGGTAAAATAGTAAAATTGATAAAATGATCTTTTCTTTCCTTCCTGTTTACCAAACAACACGAGGAAAAATCATTTTCCTTTCCTTTCCTTCCCTCATGTTTTCTATCCCTTCAAATCTTTCCATCCTTCCTATTTTCTTTCCTCCCTACCAAACGGAGCATAAGTAAATACTAATTTGTATCTCTTATATATATATTACATTAATTTGGAATTTTTTAGGGAGGGAAGAGGACTCGAACCGTAACCTCCTAGTACAGGTGTAGAGGGTTTACCACTGGACCAACACCATCGCGTCATTTGTATCTCTTATATTATTAGGGGAAAAAAAAAATAAATAAAAAAAAAAACCTTTAAATTCCAATCGAGAAAAGCCTTTCTATTGATACTGAAAATGCTTTATAGTCTCAAAAATTTAGTTTAATAAAAAAAAAAACCCCCTCTATTGTGTATTGCAAGTCCTGTAACTGGTTATAACTATAAGGTCTATCATTTAATTTTGAAACTAGACGATTGTTTTTTGAAAAAAAAAAAAAAGGATCAAAATTCAAGAGAAAATTATGGGAACTTCCCATTTTTAATGAATAATGATTATGATTTAGTTTACTGTACTTGTTTACTAGCATATGGTATATCAACAAAAAAAAAAAAAAAAAAAAAAAAAAAACTCTAATTTGAAACGAAAAAAAAAAAAAAATAGAAGGAGAAAAAGGGTGAGGCCATTATGGTCAATTCAGTCACCACTTTAACTGAAGTACAAACCAAGAAACGACGTCGTTGTCGAGTCGTCTGATATTCTTAACGCCGCCTACTTACTCTAGAAACCCCACTCTCAATTTTCAGTTTGTCACCGGTTCTCCTCTCGCTCTCTCGGATTCTGCAAAACGGTAACGTTTTATCTCCTCTATTACCTTCTCTTTCTGATAAATAAAATGTAGTGTTGTTTTGGATGTCGTTAGGTTGAATTTATTTTTGATATCACTAACAAAAAATTGAAACAATATCAAACAGGAGCTTCAAGTTTTTATCTTTTTGGCTTTTTTTTGGTGCATGTGAAGAAATGTTTTTTTTTTTTTTGGGGGAATCGCTGACATTCTGACAATAACAAAACTTGGAAGACCAAAAAAAAAAAAAAAGACAGATTGCATTTTTAAAAATGGAAGAACATGTTAACACTGGAATCAATCATTTAAACCTGGAAAGAACATGTTAACAAATTGAATGATCTAATTAACTTTTTTTCTAGGGATATGGGGAAGATTGGGTTGGTGGTGAACTATGATGGACATTGGGATGGTGCACAGTTTAAGGGTTCAAGTCCTTTTGCAATCTGTGTGACCACGAAAGTGAAACACGATCAATTGTTGGAGAAGATATACCAGCGGGTTGGGGTCAATAGGGATAGATTTGAGCTCAAGTTAAGTACAATGGCTAACACAAAGACAGGGAAAAAAATATTACCTATTATGTATGATGGAGATGTTGAATTTGTGCTTATTAATGCTGAATGTACACCGGAAATTTTTGTGGAAGTGGTTGAAAGACCTGTAGCTGCATTGGAAACTCCAGGAAAGGCGATACCTATGCATAGATCATCATTTTCCAAGGATGCAGAGGACACAGCTGGTGGAGAAAATGGGAAGGAAGGTGTAGGAAAGCCCAAGCCTGATGCAGAAAAGACTACATTCTGGACATGCTGTTCCTCTTGTGGTATAAAGTACCAATACCACAGGACTCATGTAAATAAAGTATTACGTTGTCAGAGTTGCCAACAGTCCTTCACTGCCTATGATCTGGGTTCTCGGGAAATTTCATCTGCACATCCTTGGAATCGGTCTCTGAATCAGAATGGGGTTCCAAATCCAGTTTTTCAAAATGGGTTTCTGAATCCGGGGCCGTCTAAAGTGCCCTCACAAAGTAATCATGGAATCTCTTCTGCTATGGCCCAAGAGAAAGTAGATGGTCGCATGAAAGGGATGGAAGGTGTAAGAATGCATAAGCCTGATGTAGAAAATGAGAAGGAAGGTGTCGGAAAGCCCAAACCTGATGAAGGAAAGCCTAGTGAATGTGGAACTTCAAGAAATGCCGACAAGAAGAGAAAGATAATGTCAGAGGGCGAATCCAGCGGAAGTTATGAAGCTGGAAATGGTGATGAAGACGAGGATGTGGATCTTGCAGCACAGAATTTTGGTCTCATTACAGGCCATCCGACTAGAAGATATTCCGGGCAAAAACAAAATGTTCCTTACTGTGAACGTAAAAGCGAGGACAGTGATTTTGTAATCCCTCTCAAGTGGTCAAATGGGAGCAAACTGTCCACTGCCAGTGAAGAGGAGGTGAAAGAATTGGATCTAGAGCTGATCAAGTATCCTGACCCAGACTTCAGTGATTTTGATAAAGATAGGGCAGAAAGCTGTTTCGCTGTTAATCAAGTGTGGGCTACATATGATATATTTGATGCAATGCCAAGGTGCTATGCTCGGATCAAGAAAGTATTCTCACCTGGTTTCAAGCTACAAATTACTTGGCTAGAGCCTGATCCAGATGATGATGGTGAGAATGACTGGTGTGATGCTGAACTGCCTGTTGCTTGTGGTAAGTTCACAAATGGGATATCCGAAGGAAATGAAGATCTTCTAATTTTCTCTCATCAGGTAAGTTTCATTAGAGATGCTGGTAGAAACTCAATCCTGATATATCCTAAGAGAGGAGAAACTTGGGCTCTGTTTAGGGATTGGGATATCAAGTGGAGTGATAATCCGGAAGAGCATCAACCACCATACCAATATGAATTTGTAGAGGTTCTGACAGATTTCACAGCGAATGTTGGCATTGTTGTTGCCTATTTGGGCAAAGTGAAAGGGTTTGTCGGTGTGTTTCAGCGAATTGCTAAGAAAGGGGTTTTGTCATTTCATATAGCACCAGGTGAGCTGTATAGATTTTCGCATCGAATTCCTTCTTTTAGAATGACTGGCAAGGAGAGGGATGGTGTACCAGAAGGATCTTTTGTGCTTGATCCTGCTTCTCTGCCTCGCGATAAGCCTAGTGATGTTGGTGATCATAAGATGGAAAACAGAAAGGTGGATACTGAACCGAGGGATTCATGCCCGAGGTCTTCCCAAGTTAATGTGAAGTCCAAAATGGATTCGCTGATGAAGAATGAGAGTGACCCTAATAGGGAAAACAGTGAAAGGAAGAATCACAATAAAGTTTAATGCACTAGAAAAGAAGATGGTAATGAAGACACAATGGTTTTCATCCCCAGTCATGCCTTTTTTTGTAACTTTTTTGTAAATTAGTCACGTTTATGTTTAGGCATGCTAATTCCGGTGACTTTTTCCGCAACATGTGATTGTGTACCTCGAAAGTTTGATATATGCATAGCAATGCACACTGCTTGCATTATGTTAGATTGTTAGGTGTTCATATATGTTAGTTTGACCTTCAAGATCCGCTGGCAATTATTGGATTTATGAACCTTTTCTTGGTATTGTTCTATTTCTGGCTGAAATATTTCACGGAACACTTGCGTTGTTTGTTTAGTCTTTTCATTTAAGAATACAATTGTTAGATATCAAATTCTTAAATCAGCTAAAAATGTTGAGAATATCAGTTTTTTGAGATGTAAAAGTTTCTTCCTAATGTTGCTGCTTTACAGGTTCATTATGCGCCCAGGAGCTTCTTCGGGGTAGAGGATTTCCTTGACGATGACAATAGCCAGCCATACACTTACCAGAAGGGAAAGAAATAAAAGAATCCAATCGACCAAGCACGTTTCATTCAATAACCGCAAAAGTGGATTGTTATTTAGAAAAGCCCATAATTATACGGTTATTTATAAATTTTATACTATATATATATATATATATCTCTCTATCTTACCAATATATTAACTACCCGTTAATATTTTCCCAGAATATTGTTTTTAATTAATTCTATCAGACACGTTTTCAGTGTTTTCAGTTTCTTAAAACATTAAAATCAAATAAAAATTTATAAAACAAAAACATAACCGAACAGAACTTTAAAGGGCAGCACTCCACCTCAGAGGCTCAGAATCGACCACAGATCGTTTCCCTAAATTCTCACACCACCACCACCACCACCACCCACCCACCCACCCGAGATCAGATCACTCATGTTGCCTTTGCCTCCATTTACCCGGTTGTGGGTGCCCTTAGAAGGCTGACTATCAACCATAAGTTTCCAACGAGGAGGCCCAAGGTTCTTATTGACTAGTATGGCCCTATCAGATTTTGGGTCATTAAAGATTGAGGGCTTGGCTTGCCCATTGTCAATGTGCAGCTCCCAAAACGTTTCCTTGTCTTAAAAAAAAAGCCTTTAGTCAATCCGCAAGCCTTTTCCTTGTCCAATCACGGAGCCTCCCTCTTTTTTTTTCCCCGAGATGAGATATGCCTAATTACTAATTTCAATCATTTCCCATGCATTCTACACCGGAAACGAAGCTCTCTCTCCCCAGATGATTGGTCATCCCATTTCCGACGGTCGCCGTGGGGATTTCCCAGTGATGATCTGTCCTTGTCTTTCCAGTTATCCAGGTTCCGCTTGTTGGGGATTGCGGGAACGTTCTTCCCTGAATATTCCTTTTGCTTTCCCCAGGTTCTCTCCCTCGGCTCTCCGCACGAAGCGCCTCCAACATGTTGTTGTTTGCTTTTCTCTAAGTTTATGTTTTCAAAATTAGCTGGAGTATTTGTTATTTAAGTGTGTTATTCTCTTTGTAATGTTTCATCAGAACTTTTATCAGTCAAATTAGTGTATTCTTCTTCCTGGTTGTTTCACCGTCTCCTCCAAAAACCCAATTTTCCATTTTCAGTTTGTCACCGGTTCACGGATTTTGCAAAACGGTAACGTTTTATCTTCTCTCTTAGTTTCACGCTTCTGATATATTATTATTATTATCGAAATTCATGCCAAAATGTACTTAGTTGCTTTGAAATTGAACTGATATCTGATAAATAAAATGCAGTGTTGTTTTGGATGTTGTTGTTAGGTTGAATTTGTATTTTATATCACTCACAAAATATTGAAACAATGTCAAACTTGTGCTTCAGTTTTACCTTCTTTGGTTTTTTTGGGTGCTTGTCTTGAATTGTGTTTAAGATAGTAAAGAAGGAAGAAGTGTGTGTGGATTGCTGAAAAGTTTTACCGGAATATTTTGTTGAACCCGGATTCCCGGAAAGAACATGTTAACAAATTGCATGATCTGTACACTTTTAAGATTTATCTTGACACGTAACCTAATCAACATACATTTTTTTTCCAGGGATATGGGGAAGATTGGCTTGTTAGTGAACTATGATGGACATTGGGATGGTGCACAGTTCATGGGTTCAAGTCCTTTTGGAGTTTGTGTGTCCACGGATGAGAAACACGATCAGTTGTTAGAGAAGATATACCTGCGGGTCGGGGTCAATAGGGATAGATTTGAGCTCAAGTTAAGTGCAATGTCTAACACAAAGACGGGGAAAAAAATATTACCTATTCTGAGTGATGGTGATGTTGAATTTGTGCTTGTTAACACTGAATGTACACCGGAAGTTTTTGTGGAAGTGGTTGAAAGACCTATAGCTGAATTGGAAACTGTACATGTATTACAAACTCCAAAGGCAATACCCGTGCATCCAACATCATTTTCTAAGGATGCAGATGACAAAGCAGGTGGAGGAAATGGAAAGGAAGGTGTAGGAAAGTCTAGTGAATGTGGAACTTCAAGAAATGCTGACAAGAAGAGAAAGAGAAAGTCAGAGGGCAAATCCAAAGAAAGTTGTGTGGCTGGCAATGGAAGCAAATTGTCCAATGCAACTGAAGAGAAGGTGAAAGAAGTGAATCCAAAGCTGCCCAATTATCCTGACTCAAAATTCAATTTTTTTGATAAATACAGGGCAGAAAACTGTTTTGCTGTTAATCAAGTGTGGGCTACATATGATAGACGTGATGGCATGCCAAGAATCTATGCTCGGATCAAGAAAGTATTCTCACCTGGTTTCAAGCTACAAATTACTTGGTTAAAGCCTGTTCCAGGTGATAAAAGTGAGAAGGAGTGGTGTGATGTTGATCTGCCTGTTGCTTGTGGTGAGTTCACAAATGGGTGTACCGAAGGAAATGAAGATCCTCTAATGTTCTCTCATCAGTTAAGTTTCGTTACAGGTGTCGGTAGAAACTTATTCCTGATATACCCTAGGAGAGGAGAAACTTGGGCCCTATTTAGGGATTGGGATATCAAGTGGAGTCATAATCAGGAAGAGCATCAACCACCATACCAATATGAATTTGTAGAGGCTCTGACAGAGTACGAATTCAGTGTTGGCATTGGGGTTGCCTATTTGGGCAAAGTGAAAGGGTTTGTCTGTGTGTTTCAGCGAAGTGCTAAGAATGGGGTTTTGTCATTTAATATAGCACCAGGTGAGCTGTACAGATTTTCGCATCGAATTCCTTCCTTTAGAACGACTGGCAAGGAGAGGGATGGTGTACCTAAAGGATCTTTTCTGCTTGATCTTGCTTCTCTGCCTACCACTGATCAATGAACATGAATGGTTGTAGACTCGAGTACTAGTTATTTTTGTTTTGGCCAGTTTCATTGTAACCATCCCCGATGATGAACTACCAGTCTACCACTACCAATGATCAGATTTAATTTTGTTTTTCCATGTAAGAACATGAATGGCCGTAGACTTGAGTACTAGTTATTTTTGTTTTGGGCAGAGTCATTGTAACTGTATCAGATGATAAATCTTGTTCAGTGTATCTTTGAAACTTTTATAGACTTACTATTGTAATCTTGGTTTGTGATTGAACTATTTTAGTCCATATCCGGCGTTTGGAGATGTTAGTATACAAAAAAAAAGGGATTAATAATCACAAAAGTGAAATAGTCCCATGATTATGAGATTAAATAAATCCACCACCCTCCTTACCTTTATTTATTGTGAGACTATTTTTACACCTTGCCCCACTCAGTTAATTCACTCTTTCATCACTTCTTAGCTATCTTCTCTCTCATCACTTCTCTATCATAAAATCTCTGTTTAAGTAAATACTAAATTGTATCTTTACACCCTGCCTCACTCATTTAATCCACTCTTTCATCACTTCTCAGCTATCTCCTTTTTCATCACTTCTCTATCATAAAATCTCTGTTTAAGTAAATACTAAATTGTACCTCTTAATTAGGGAGAATTGAAAAAACAAAAAACAGCTTTAAATTCTAATGGAGAAAAACCTTTCTATTGAATCCTATAGTCACAAAATTTAGATTTTTTTTAAAAAAAACCCTCTATTGTGTATCGCAAGTCATATAAGGTCTATCATTTAAAGTCCTATAAGATCTATCGTTTAATTTTTTTAAACAGTCAAAATTCAGGAGAAAATTATGAGAACTTCCCATTTAGTTTACTATACTTGTTTATTAGTCTCCCGACGAGCATATTGTATATCAACAAAAAAAAATTTGTCACCGGTTCTCCTCTCGCTCTCTCGGATTCTGCAAAACGGCAATACCTATGCATCGATCATAATTTTCCAAGTATGCAGAGGACAAAGCTGGTGGAGGAAATGGGAAGGAAGCTGTAGGAAATCCCAAGGCTGATGCAGATAAGACAACATTCTGGACATACTGTGCCTCTTGTGGTATTAAGTATCAATACCACAGGAATCATGTAAATATATTATTACTTTGTCAGAGCTGCCAACAGTCTTTCACTGCCTATAATCTGGGTTCTCGGGGAATTTCATCAATACATCCTTGGAATCGGTTCCTGAATCAGAATGGGTTCTAAATCCAGTGTTTCAAAATGGGTTTCCGAATCCGGGGCCCTCTAAAGTACCCTCACAAAGTATTCATGGAAACATGAAAGGGATGTTATACGAGTCGTCCACATTTGATTGCATGCAATGCATGGGAGGATGCATGAGAAGACCAAGTCTGCAAGTGGCTTTTTAGGATTGTTGGCTGTCATTTTGTTAACGTTGCTTGTAAGGCTTTATATAAGCCAATTATGAATTTAATAAGAATTAATCAATTACAATTCAACAAAATATCTCCTCCTTATTTCTTTTCTCTTCTTCCCCAAATTCTCGGAATTGCTAAGTGGCTCGAATTTAGAAGTTAAACTAGAATGTAAAAAATATTAATTACCTGTAAAAGTTTCTTCCTAATGTTGCTGCTTTACAGGTTCATTGGGCACCTAGCTAAGAGCTTCTTTGGGGTAGAGGCTTTCCTTGACGATGACAATAGTCGGCCATACATTTACCAGAAGGGGAAGAAATCAAAGAATCCGACCAAGCACGTTTCATTCAAAAACCGCAATGGAGCGTATATGGAGCCATTTACACTCGACGTGTTCATCTCAAAGCGCTTTGTTGAATCCTCACTCACCCACAGGCCGGGTGACGAGCAAGCAGGTCGCGCGCAGTTGCTGGCACAAACTCTAAAGACATCAAGGCATCACTGAAGTCCCATTCGGATATACCCGCATGTTTGGCCATTGGCCGGATTCTGGCCGACCGGGCAAGAGAAGCAGGGACAAATTTGAAGGAAAGATCAGAGCTGTGAGTCAGTCACTCATCGATAATGGAATTGATGTTAAAGTCTATCTTGACTGAGAATAGGTTTCACTTGTTTCTGAAATTGACAACACTTGGATACTGATTGGTCAGTACTGACCAACCAATGGGGTTTTGCTATGTGGCCTATTTGTGAAAAATGCAAGGAGATAAAGGACTCAAATCAACCGTCAAATTTTGGTGTCCCAATTTGTGTCCAACCAACCAAATTGGGACAAGTGTGCACATTTATGGAAGAAGTTGAAAAATAATAATTAAAAGTGCTATAAATGTGCACACATGTCACAATTTGGTTGGTTTGACACAAATTGGGACACCAAAATTTGAGATAAGGGAAAAAAGCCACGTGGTAACACCCCATTAGTGGGGTCGGTACCCAAGCAATTTCCTTTCGAAATTACTGCTTCTGGACCCTTGAGTATGGTATGTAACTTTATTGTGTCAATATAGAGGCATCTTGGCATGTTTTGAAAAATCAAAGAAATTTTGGGGCCAATTCGTCGATGTTCTATAAATGCGTTTTCTGTTTTAAAAAAAATAAAAAACAGTGAAAACGTGCTTGTAAGCCATGTTTTTATTAAAAGAAAACTGGAAACAACATTTTAATGTTTTCCTTCAAAAAAAAAAAAAACATTTTAATGTTTTCCACGTACCTTCGTTTTCTGTTATTTCCAGCTGGGTAAAGTGTCAAATGAAAACCGTATTTATTATTTTTTATTAATAGTAAATATATTTTTCTTAAGATTAAATAAATATACTTTTCATCATATTTAAAAAAAAAAAAAAAAAAAAAAAAAAACTTAAAGAGTCATCAATTAATAAAATCAATCTGATATTAGTTGCTACTGCATATGGTATATGAAAAAAAACTCCAATTTAATTAAAATCAGTCTTTACACTTTTTTTTTCCCACAAATAAAGATTTTTATTTATTTATTTATTTATTTTGCATCACAAATAAAGAAAATGTTAAGTTATAAATATTATGCAATGACAGTAAATTTTTTATAAATTATGTTTAAAATTTAACTAACTGAAGATTCAACTAACCTAATTAATCAACTAAAAATATATTAAGCCAATAAAAAAGTTAATTACATTGTACTTATTTATTTATTTAATTAAAATTCATTGTAATTGTACTCACTAATGAATACAACAAACTAAATATTCAACTAATCTAATTAATTAAATGTTCATTAATCAATTAAAAATGTATTAAATTAATAATAAAAAAATTAAATTCATTGTACCTATCAATTTAATTAAAATAAAATTCATGATACTTGTATTTATTAATTTATCGAAGTTATTAATTTATTCCGTTGACCCAAGTTGGGATCGGAAAAAAAATATTATATTATATATATTATTAATTTATGGATGTTCTGCTGTATATATATTGTAGGGGGTCGACCTACGGTCGATGTGGATCGGGTCGGATGTGTGCTAGGCCCAAGGCAACTTGGTTGAGCTTGTCGTATAAGGGGATGTCGTCTGGTCTGGAAACCTGCAAAAGATGTTAGTCTGTCGAATGAAAGGAGGTCGTCTCCTCAAGAACCTGCAAGAAAAGTTAAAGCATAAAACATAACACAGTAAAAACAAAGGTGGTGGGTTTGGATCGTTTAGCCTTAGGTGTGCTTGGGCTGAGCAATCTATTGTGGAGGTGGTAATGATTGATGTCTGGTGACCGCTGGTGATCGGAATGTTCTTAAAGACAAGAGTTTCAGTACGCTGTTTGTAGGCTTTAGTTGAGAGAAAAATCAGAGAGCATTAGTGAAGGAGGCCTCTCTTATTTATACTCAGCAACTTTGCTCCAACGTCCACTATCTGCACTTGATAGTGGGCGTGATTCCAGGAGAGATTTCCTCTCAATGGGCAGTTACATCTTGTTTCGTAACTGCTCATTTTGAATGAGTCTTCAACGGTAGCTTCTGCTGGCAGCTACTTTGGGTCGACCCAACACAATGGGCCTGGGATAGGCTAGTAAAGATTGGGCCTTGGCAGGTTGGGCCATTGGACCATTTTTGGCTACTACATATATATATATATGAATGGATGTCCTTTAATTGACGGAAGAAACTCCAATCCATGATCTATTTATCTTCCCACTAGCTCCATCATTACTATATAAAAGAGTTGTTAATCATTTTAAATTGTTCATTCTTAATAAAATAAAATAAAAACAACAAAAGAAAAAAGGTGAGGTCCAAGAAACGACGCCAGAGACCTCTGTGTTAGAGAATTTTAGGTCGCGGAAGCGTTGCCGGATAGAACACAAACAAGCACAATAACAAAGAAAAGATAAGATGAAGAGAAATTTAAATCAAAACACACACAACACAAGAATTTACGTGGAAACCCAAATCAGGGAAAAAAACCACGGCTGTCAGGACGACAAGAGAAAGTTCCAATATGTAGTAAATTGTTACAACCACACACTCAGGTTCTCTCTCTAAATAATACCCCAAACCCAATTACACCCAATGCTCACTTTGAGATCTCTCTAGTATTTGCTCTTTTTGCTCCACCACTCTCAGGTGTTTTTCACACACTAATAACCTAGTTATTATGGTCTATTTATATGTATTACAGGGAGTTTAAATTAACAAGGAAATCTATCTCCTAGTCATACAAGAATACTTGTTCCATATAAATACTATTTCCTATTTAAGACAAGTCTTCTTTCAAGGAGAAATCCTTTTCTTATTCGAACTTTAAGAAGCAACCTATTTCCTCTTCCAAGAATATTTCCTGATTCGACGCATGCTTGTGATTAACTATGATTCAAGTTGCAGTTGGCCACCCGCTTCCTAAACCGTGTTGAACTTGACCACTCAGAAAACCGTGATCACTATGCGCCTCATCACGTCGACCGCTGCCGGTACCGCTGCCATGACCACAGCGGTCACGCAGCGGTACAAACTGGAGTTGGACCGCTGCCGTAGCGCTGCCAAACAATTGGCAGCGGTGTCCTACCGCTGCCGTTACCGCTGCCGAAGCCACAGCGGCTTGGCAGCGGTTTTGGCTGCTCTCCGCTTCTTCAGTTCATCTCGTCTTTCAAGCCTCCCTCAAACATAACCTCATACTCCCAAACGCTCTCACGTCTCCAGGAAGTCTTCACATTGCTAAATCGGGTTTGGTATCCATAGGTAATTCAAGCCATATCCAACACTCTGATGTTCTTAACGAGTTAACGGTGTCTCCTCCAGAAATCCCATTCTCTATTTTCGGTTTGTAAACCGATTCCTCTCGCTCGCTCTCTCGGATTCTGCAAAACGGTAATGTTATTAAAAAAAAACAATTATTAAACTCCTTCTTCTGTACATATATCCTAACTCTAGCACACTTCTCTGCACTACTAGTGTTTGTGTAGCTGATGCATTTAATGATGGATGATTTCAACATCTCCATTGCCTCCTCCATTATTTATTGGTCCTATTAAACTTAACATTCTTTCGATAATCTTATGATTTTGGTATCTAAAATGTGTTTAAATTTTACAGATTATTTTAATTGTTATGGTTTTTATAAAGTTTTATGAGGTCTTAAGTGTATTTTACATTGTCATCTTCCCTTATTTAATTAAAAATTTATATAAGCATGTTAAATGGTTTTTAGGTTTGTGCTTCATAATAGTCCTGTCTCTTGAAAATCATAGTTAGCATTATGATTAAGCAACTTAAAACTATTGATTCTTTCTTTAAAAGAAATACGTAGAAGAAATTGCTAATTTGATTGTTTTTGTCATTATCATACATACTATAAAAATTTGTTAGATACACTTTGGCCCCCCCAACTTTGAACTGCTAGTTCTGCCCTTGAATTATAATTACCTAATTACCATTACTTTTTTTTTTCAAGGATATGGTGAAGATTGGCTTGGTAGTGAACTATAATGGACATTGGGATAGTGCACGGTTCATGGGTTCAAGTCCTTTTGCAGTCTGTGTGACCACGGAAGTGAAACACGATCAGTTGTTGGAGAAGATATACCAGCGGGTTGGGGTTGATAGGGATAGATTTGAGCTCAAGTTAAGTGCAATGGCTAACACAAAGACAGGGAAAAAAATATTACCCATTATGTATGACATAGATGTTGAATTTGTGCTTATTAATGATGAATGTACACCGGAAATTTTTGTAGAAGTGGTTGAAAGACCTGTAGCTGTACCAAGGGAGGACACAGCCGGTGAAGGAAATCCCAAGCGTGATGCAGATATGAAAACTTTCTGTTCCTCTTGTGGTGAAAATAAAGAATTACTTTGTACGAGTTGCCATCAGTCCTTCGCTGACTATGAATCGGTCTCTGAATCAGAATGAGGTTCCAAATACTGATTTTGGAGTTCAAGATGTTTAAATTATAATTTTGTGAGTTCCTTTCAAAAAAAATGAAGTAAAATTATAATTTGGTGAATTGGACCAAAACTTGATTAGTCTAATGTGTATCTCTTATATAATTAAGGAGAACTGAAAAAAAAAAAAAAACAACTGTAATTTTGAATCGAGATAAAACCTCTTTCTATTGTATATTAAAAAGTTTTTCTATTATCAGTTTGTCCTAATATAAAATATATCAGAATGAAAAATGTGGACCATTAAATTTACGTACTTTGACTTAAAGTATATGTACTTGTCAAAACTTCTTCATAATCTATGGTTCACATTCTTCGTCATGATATATTTTATATAAGGACGAACTGACAGTAGAAAGACTCTACTAAAATCACTTTATAGTCTCAAAATTTTGTTTAAAAAAAAAAATTGAAACTAGATGATTGTTTTATAAAACGATCAAAATTCAGGAGAGATTTTGAGGATTATCCATTTAATGATTATTATTTGGTTTATTATACTTGTTAATTAGTCTCCCGACTATATAGTTTAATTGAATAGATTTTATACCACAAATGATCTACTATATTCATCGTTATGACTTACAGAGTATATCAAATAAATATAAAATTTGATTTAAATTAATCTTTACACGCTTTTTTTTTCCTTCTAAAAAATAAAGAAAATTTTAAGAAGACCTTTTGAAACGAAAAAAAGACAAAAGGAGAAAAAAATGGTGAGGTTATTATGGTCAATTCAATCACCACGTACTTAACTGAAGAAACGACGTCGTTGTCCGGTATCATTTTCCCAGGCCGTTTTCATTTTCGTTTTTCGAAAACGATTTTGAATATGTGTTCGTTAACCGTTTTTCAAAACTAGATTATTCAAAACGGCCCCATACCAAAATGGAGGGCACTTTTGTCAGTTCAAGCCCAAAGGTGATAACCATAATAAAAAATAAAATTTTGGCCAAAAAAATAAATTATCTTGCAATTTCCTCATATATATATATATATATATATATATATATATATGCATTTATTTATATTTTTAATTAATAAAATCAATTTAATAATCATTGTCACTAGTGGTAGATCTGACAAGGTTACGGTTCGAACTATGGAACCAAACCGTAAAAACCGAAATTGGAACCGGATTTTCCTGTTCCGGTTCCGATTTTCACAGAACCGATCGGTTTGAACCGGAATGGAACCGGTGGTTCCGGTTCCCGTTCGAACCAGCGGTTCATGGTTTTTTTTTTTTTTTTTTTTAAATATATATATAAATCCTAAACCTAAATCCTAAAATCCCTATTTCCTGATCTTTCTCTCTGTCTTCAACTTCTTTAGTTCTTCGAATCTTCTTCTTCTTCTTCGATTCAATTCTTCTAATCTTCGTCTTCTTATTCGAATCTTGTTCTCTTCTTCTTCGATTCGATCTCTTCTTCTTCGATTCTAATCTTCATCTTCGATTCACGAAGTTGATTTGGTGGTGCAGTGGTGGTTTGGCCGTTTAGGGGTGGTTTGGGGGTGATTTGTGGTTGATTTTAGATTTGTGAGAGAGAAATGAGAGCCTTGCCTTGGATTGAATCGATTGATGACTGATCCAGAGAGATATGATCTGGGTTTTTAAAAAAAAATTAAAAAAAATAATAATAAGGTTCAAAACTGTCGGTTCCGCCGGAACCAAAGGTTCTAGAACTGGAACCAGAACCAGAACCTTCTAAGGCCGATTCCGGTTTCGGTTCCACCTAACTGCGGAACCAAAACCGGAATCGGAACGAACCCGGAACCGTGTCAGGTCTAACTGGTGGTATATGAAAAAAACTCCAATTTGATTTAAATCAATCTTTATAGTTTTATTTTTCCAAAAATAAAGAAAATTATAAATTATAAATATTATGTGATTACCGTATAGTAAAGCCTCTATAAATTAATAATGTTGAGCCTTTTAAAATTTATTAATTAATAGAGTTATTGTTTAATTGATAAATTAATAATTTATATATTTATAGAGTCCATTTATGATTCAATATATATACAAATATCCAACTAAATATTCAACTAATATAATTAATTAAATATCATTAATCAATTAAAAATACATTAAGTCAATAAAAACAACAAATTACATTGTACTTATCTATTTAATTAATTAAAATTCATTGTAATTGTATTCACTAATACATACGATGAACTAAAAATTCAACTATTCTAATTAATTAAATGTTCATTAATCAAAAACTAAATCCATTGTACTTATCAATTTAATTAAATAAAATCCATTATAATTGTATTAATTAATTAAATATGATAATAAATTATATTTGTAATTTAGTAACTTATTAATTTATGATATAAATGAGACCACAGGTTTATAGAAGGGTTTTCTTAAAAGTACTATCTTATTAATTTATCCCATCGGTCCAAGTTGGAATCTAAAAAATTTATTATATTATAATAACTATTAATGTATCGACTATGGAGGTTCTATCGTATATATGATAATATGAACGAATATCCTTCAATCCATGAAATAACGTCCATCCATGATCCATATATCTTTCCACTAGCTCCATCATTATGATCCACTCTATGGTTTATAATAATTTAATTTATGTATGCTTAATATATTTTGTAAGGCTATATAAAGAAGCTCTTGCTATTCTATTTTATAGACATAAGAGAATACTTTGAAAAAAAAAAAAAAAAAAAAGACGAAAGGAGAAAAAAGGTGAGTCATTATTGTCAATTCAGTCACCACTTAACTGAATTGACCATAATGACAAAACTTGGTTTACAAGAAACAAATAAATATCCAAATTGCATTTTTAAACACAGAAAGAAGATGTTAACATTGGAATATTTTGTTAAACCTGGAAAGAACATGTTAACAAATTGCATGGTCTATAACTTTTATCTTGACATATAACGTAATTACCATTACTTTTTTATTTTTATTTTTTTTTCAGGGAAATGGGGAAGATTAGCTTGGTAGTGAACTATAATGGACATTGGGATAGTTCACGGTTCATGGGTTCAAGTACTTTTGCAATCTGTGTGACCATGGAAGTGAAACACGATGAGTTGTTGGAGAAGATATAGCAGCTGGCTGGGGTCAATAGAGATAGATTTGAGCTCAAGTTAAGTACAATGGCTAACACAAAGACGGGAAATTTTTTTTTACCTATTATGTATGATGGAGATGTTGAATTTGAGCTTATTAATGCTGAATGTACACCAGAATTTTTGTAGAAGTGGTTGAAAGACCTGCATCATTTTCCAAGGATATAGAGGACACAGATGGTGAAGGAAATAGGATGGAAAGTGTAGGAAATACCAAGCCTGATGCAGATATGAAAACATTCTGGACATGCTGTTCCCCTTGTGGTATTAGGTACGAATACCATAGGACTTATGTAAATAAAGCATTAGTTTGTCCGAGTTGCCATGAGTCCTTCACTGCCTATGATCTGGGTTCTCAGGGAATTTCACCAGCACGTCCTTGAAATCGGTCCCTGAATACCTCTAAAGTGCCCTCACAAGAGAAAGTAGATGGTGGCATGAAAGGAAAGGAAGGTGTAAGAATGCATAAGACTGATGTATCAAATGGGAAGGAAGGTGTAGGAAAGCCCAAACCTGATGGAGGAAAGCCTGGTGAATGTGAGTTAAGTTTTGGAATTGAATGTTCTCTGTATTCTTTGCCCTTAAGCGGCAGGAGAGAAAGATACAAGTATATATATACTTGGGCAATCTGGATGCCCTACAAGGAACCAACAAGATAAAGCCATGTGGCAATACATTTGACAATAAAGAAATAAGATAGAAAACACAACAGTAAACAAATATAAACAAATAAACTAATATTCTCAACAGCCTCCCTCAAACTGGAGATGGTGAAGCTCTGCAGACCACTCCAAGTTTGTCCCTTAAAAAATTAAAGCGAGAGTGAGATAGTGGTTTAGTTAGGCAATCAGCAATCTGATCATGTGAGGGCACATATCGAACCTGAAGGAGTCTTGACAAAACTCGATCTCTAACAAAGTGAATATCTATTTCGATATGTTTGGTTCTTGCATGATATACTGGATTGGCAGCAAGAGCACTTGCACTTAGATTATCACACCAAGTTACTGGAATGTCTGGTAGAGGAAAGGAAAATTCATGCAGCAATGATTGAATCCAAGCCATTTCACATACAACATTAGCTAAGGCTCGGTACTCAGATTCTGTGCTTGACCTTGCCACCACGTTTTGCTTCTTTGAGGACCAAAAGACAAGAGTATCTCCAAAGAATACACAGTAACCTGCCACTGATCTTCTGTCTTCTGGATTGCAAGCCCAATCGGCGTCTGAAAAACCAAACAGAGCTAGCCTCTCACAATGTTTGACATGAAGCCCCATGTCTTTGGTCCCTTTTAAGTACCTCAGAACTCGTTTAACCCCCTGCCAGTGAGTGTTTGTAGGATGTTGTAGAAATTGACTCAAGTTGTTGACAATATATGAGATATCTGGTCGAGTGTTTGTCAAATACTGTAAAGCTCCCAGGGTGCTTCAATATACAGTAGGATTAGCCAAGATCTCTCCATCATTTGAAGTGAAGTGCTTCCTAATTGTGGCTTGTGTAGAGCATGGTTTGGTGTTTTCCAAACCTGTTTTCTTCAATAGCTCATCTATATACCTTGTCTGAGTTAGGTACATTCCTGTGTCATCTCTTTTGACTTCAATACCAAGAAAGTGATGAAGTGATCCCATGTCTTTCAAGACAAATAGGCTATTCAGTTTCTTAATGAATCTTTGTAGTAAGAGGGGGTTATTGCCTGTCACAATCATATCATCCACATAGATTAACACCAAAATCACTTGGTCATTTCTTTTGAAGAAGAAAAGGGAAGGATCACATTTTGAATTTCTGAAATCCCAGCTTACTAATGTCATTCTGAGTTTCTCATACCAAGCTCTAGGAGCTTGTTTGAGTCCATATAGTGCCTTGTGTAGTTTGCATACATAATGAGGTCTATGTGGATCGACAAAGCCTTCTGGTTGCTCAATGTAAACTGTTTCTTGTAAGCTCCCGTTCAGAAAAGCATTGTTTACATCTAGTTGTCTAACAACCCAGTTCTTGGAAACAGCAATGGTCAAGACTATCCTGATGGTTGAAGCTTTTACTACAGGGCTAAACGTTTCAGTGTAATCAATCCCAGGATTCTGATGGAAGCCTTTGGCTACAAGCCTTGCTTTGCACCTTTGAAAACTGCCATCTGCATTGACTTTGGTCTTAAATACCCACTTGTTGCCTACAATATTGTATGTTTGTGAGTAAGGAACAAGACTCCAAGTTTTGTTTCTCTCAAGGGCTTTATATTCATCAAGCATAGCTGCCTTCCACAAATTTGAATTGAGGGCTTCCTGTACATGTTTTGGTTCAGTATGACCTTTTGAGGAGTTGACATTATACAGGTGATACTCTGATGGGAATTTTCGCGGCTTGTGAATACCTGCCTTGGCTCTGGTTTGCATATGATGTTTTTCAACAACTTGTCTATCACTACTTTGAGTTTCTGTCTGTTCAGGAGGTAGATTTTGATCATATTCAAGTTGTCTTGACTCTTGGTTGTCACTTAAGTTTGAAGCTTCAATAGCAGATCTGATTGGGGTGTGATATGAGTAATACTCCTCAATTTGGTGCATTGTTTCAGAAGTGACAGGAGTTGGTGAAGCTTCAACAGTGACTTGTTGCTGGTCTGCATAACTTGATTGTCTGCAAGATGAATTTTGACTAGAGGGAACACTGTTAGATGGTGACAAAAGTGAGAAGGAAGGTAGCCAATTTAGTGTTGAGATTACTGTTTCAGATTGATGTTGCTTGGTGTTGAGAAAGCCAGTTTTGAAAGGAAATTCAATTTCATTAAACACTACATGCCTTGACACATATATTCTACCTGTTGAGCTCAAGCATTTGAACCCCTTATGTGACTCACTATACCCTAGAAAGACACATTTGGTGGAGTGGAATTGAAACTTGTGTGTTTGGTAGGGTCTTAGACATGGGAAACAAGCACAACCGAAAGTTTTAAGGTTTTACCAATGAATTTGAATAGAGGTGTTTGACCTTTAAGAACTGGTGTAGGCAATCTATTTATAAGGTAAGTGGCAGTTTGAAATGCATCCCACCAGAATTTCATTGGCATATGGGCTTGAGCTAACAAGGTAAGTCCTGTTTCAGTGATGTGTCTATGCTTTCTTTCGGCTCTACCGTTTTGAGCAGAGGTGTTTGGATAAGGGTGTCTAAATTCTACTCCATGTTTGACAACAAACTCACTAAAAACTCTATATTCTCCTCCCATGTCTGTTTGTAAGCATTTTATTTTCCTTTCAAATTGGTTCTCAACAGGATTTTTAAACTGGACAAAGACACCAAAAGCTTCGGATATGAGTTTTAATGGAAAAATCCAAGTATATCTGCTATGGTCATCAACAAAATGCATGTAGTATCTAAAGCCTGAAGTTGATTGAATTGGGGCAGGTCCCCATAGATCAGTATAGACAAGATCAAGAATATTTGCAGCATGAGAACTAGATAACTGAAATGGAAGTAAATGGGATTTTCCATATTGGCATGCATCACAAAACAACAAGTCAGAATTAACTTTAATTTTTTCATTGCAATTGTTTAGAACTTGAGACAGCACTTTACTAGAGGGATGGCCAAGACGTCTGTGCCAAACCTCTTTGGAGAAAGGAAGACTACTAGAATTCATAGACTCAACATTTGTGGAATTTAAAGACTTAACATTACAGCTAAACACTTGAGGCGAGGAAGATGAAGATGATAAACTTGTGATACTGTACATTTTCTGAGAATTGTCAACAGGTGGTTCAAGTTGGTAGAGACCATCTTTAAGCCTCCCTCGGAGCAGCACCATTCCCGTTTGTTTGTCCTTAACAAAACAGCCAGAAGAGTTAAATTCCACATATACATTATTGCAACAGGTTAATTGTGAAATGCTAATCAAATTCTTCTTAATATTAGGAACATGTAGAATGTTTTTAAGCATTAAATTTTTTGCAGTAACAGTAGGTAAAAGGGTGCTGCCAGTATAAGCAATATTGAGTTTCTCTCCATTACCAGCCATTAGAGTGTCTTCACCATGATATTCATTCTTCTGAGTAAGATTGTTGGAGTCCCCTGTGACATGGGAGCTTGCTCCACTATCTGCATACCAAGCAGGGTCCGACACTATCTCTGGTGAGGCAACAAAGGCTGAATGTTGGTTGCTGTTCTTGTTCTGATCTGGAGGATTTCCCATGTAATTGTTGTCAAATCGGTAGTAGCAATATGTTGCCGTATGTCCCATCTTTCCACATACTTGACAAACAGGCTGTGAACCTCCTGACCTGCCTCCTCTACCACTTGATCGTCCTCCTCTTCCTCTAAAGTTGTTTCCTCCTGAGTATCTGTTACAATTCTGGTTGGGATTGAAGTTGAATCCTAATGACTGGTTTTGTCCCTTGTTCTGTTGATTGTTGTTGGTCTTGTTGGTAGCAAAGTTGGCACTTGCTTGTCTAATGTTCAAGCTAGAAATCCCTCCATTGATCTGCTCTAATCGTCTTTCATAGCTCAGTAAAGTTGATTGAAGCTCTATCCAACTAACATGTTCTTTCTCATTGAGTTGGCAGACCACTAGGTTGTATTCCAGTGAGTCAAGTCCAGCTAACACCTGAGATACTAAGTTGTCTGTGTCAAAGGGTTGTCCTGCCAGGGCCAGTTGTCAGCAAGTTTCTTCATGGTTTTTAGGTATTCACCCATCTTTAAGCCTCCTTTCTGCATTCTTTTGCATTCTTTCTTGAAAAAGACCACATTCGATCTTGTTTGCACACCAAATAGTGTCTTCAAAGCATCCCATAAGTCCTTGGATGTCTCATTTCCGATGACCTCTGAAGCAACTTCCACATCAATGGAGTTGTAAAGCCAGCCTAGGAGATTTTGGTCCTGAGTTACCCAATACTCATAATCTGGGTTGAGGTGGACTTCAACATCTGTTGAGTTTTCTATAGCAGAAGATAAAAACTCAGGTGGGCATGTCTTGGTTCCTATTATGAAACCTTCCAATCTGTTTCCTCTAATTACAAGGAGGACCATGCTCTTCCAAAGAAGATAATTCTCATGGTTAAGTTTTACTGAACAAAATGAGCCCAAGGCATTACCTGGGTTGGTCTGATTTTTGCTTCTGCTTTGGCCTTTGAGTTCACTGTGAGATGTGGTTCTACTCTCTCTAACTCTTGATTCGAGAGGAGCAGCATTCTTTTCAGATGGTGCCGGTGCCGGTGCCGTCGGGGTGTCGTTGGTCGAGCTAGTAGTTCCTTCTTCGCCGTTAGCCATTATAGCTCTGATACCAAGTTAAGTTTTGGAATTGAATGTTCTCTGTATTCTTTGCCCTTAAGCGGCAGGAGAGAAAGACACAAGTATATATATACTTGGGCAATCTGGATGCCCTACAAGGAACCAACAAGATAAAACCATGTGGCAATACATTTGACAATAAAGAAATAAGATAGAAAACACAACAATAAACAAATATAAACAAATAAACTAATATTCTCAACAATGTGGAACTTCAAGAAATGCCGACAAGAAGAGAAAGAGAAAGATAATGTCAGAGGGCGAATCCAGCGGAAGTAACATAGAGGCATCATTGTCTCATTGACATGTTTTGAAAAATCAAAGAAGTTCTAACTTACTGATTTTGGAGTTCAAGATGTTTCGATTATAATTTTGTGAATTCCTTTCAAAAATAAAATAAAATAAAATAAAATTATAATTTGAGGATTATCCATTGAATGATTATGATTTGGTTTACTATACTTGTTAATTTTAAAAAGACCTTTTGAAACGAAAAAAAGACAAAAGGAGAAAAAATGGTGAGGTTATTATGGTTAATTCAGCCACCACTAAACTAAAGAAACGACGTCGTTGTCCTCTGATGTTCTTGTAATGCCTTAATGATTTGAGAATTTTGTGAAGTTTGTTGTATTTGATTTAGGGAATGATAGCCTGTATGTAGGCTTACAATAGCTATTAGACTCATAGCGACAAAACGACTTGCCGTTTAGAGGGAAATAGAAAACCTGACTTCAGACTCCTAAACGACATCGTTTAGAGTTAGGCACGCATATATAAACCTTCAGTTATGACACCCATAGCTTCGTTTGAAATTAGCTTCCTCTCTGTAGAGTTTTGCTCTCACTTCTCTCTTCAATTCTCAGCTGATACTTCCTCAAATCCACCATTTTCTTCACCAAAATTCCTCCATAAAGCAATCCTTACAGTTCCTAACGCCGTCTCCTCCAAAACCCCAATTTTCTATTTTCAGTTTGTCACCGGTTCTCCTCTCGCTCTCTCGGATTCTGCAAAACGGTACTTAGTTTCACGCTTGTGATATATTTGTATATTATATTATTATTATCGAAATTCATGCCAAAATGTACTTAATTGCTTTGGAATTGAACTGATATCTGATGAATAAGATAAATGTAGTGTTGTTTTGGATGTTGTTAGGTTGAATTGGTTTTTGATATCATTCACTAAAAATTGAAACAATGTCAAACTCGAGCTTCAAGATTTTATCTTTTTGGGTTTTTTTTGGTGCATCTCTTGAATTGAGCTTGATAACAGTGAAGTAGGAAGTTTGTTTTTTTTTTTTTTTTTTTTTTTTTTTTTTTTTTTTTTTTTTGAATTGCTGATAATAACAACACTTGGCTTACAAAAAACATAATAATTCCAGATTGCATTTTTAAACACGGATAAGGACATGTTAACAAATTGCATGATCTATACACTTTTAAGTTTTGTCTTGACACATAACCTAATTAACATACTTTTTTCCAGAGATATGGGGAAGATTGGCTTGTTAGTGAAATATGATGGACATTGGGATGGTACACAGTTCATGGGTTCAAGTCCTTTTGGAGTTTGTGTGTCCACGGAAGAGAAACACGACCAGTTGTTAGAGAAGATATACCAG
Organism: Acer saccharum; assembly: GCA_030490815.1. Taxonomy (NCBI): domain Eukaryota; kingdom Viridiplantae; phylum Streptophyta; class Magnoliopsida; order Sapindales; family Sapindaceae; genus Acer; species Acer saccharum. Next base: position 52,455,273 of record CM059867.1, read on the forward strand.
CGGGTTGGGGTCGATGGGGATAGATTTGAGCTCAGGTTAAGTACGATGGTTAACACAAAGACGGAGAAAATAATATTACCTATTCTGTGTGATGGAGATGTTGAGTTTGTGCTTGTTAACACTGAATGTACACCGGTAGTTTTTGTGGAAGTGGTTGAAAGACCTGTAGCTACATTTTCCAAGGAAACTGTACATGTATATCAAACTCCAAGGAAGGCAATACCCATGCATCCAGCATCATTTCCCAAGGATGCTGAGGACACAACTGGTGGAGGAAATGGAAAGGATGGTGTAGGAACGCCTAGTGAATGTGGAACTTCAAGAAATGCCAACAAGAAGAGAAAGAGAAAGTCAGAGGGTGAATCCAGTGAAAGTTATGAGGCTGGCAATGGGAGCAAACTGTCCAATGCCAGTGAAGAGGAGGTGAAAGAAGTGGATCCAGAGCAGCTCGATTATCCTGATCCAGAATTCAGTGATTTTGATAAAGATAGGGCAGAAAGCTGTTTTGCTGTTAATCAAGTGTGGTCTATATATGATTCATGTGATGGCTTGCCAAGATACTATGCTCGGATCAAGAAAGTATTCTCACCTGGTTTCAAGCTACAAATTACTTGGCTAGACCCTGATCCAGATGATGAAGGTGAGAATCACTGGTGTGATGTTGATCTGCCTATTGCTTGTGGTAAGTTCACAAATGGGATCTCTATAGAAACTGAAGATCTAATGTTCTCTCATCAGATAAGTTCCATGAAAAGTGCTGGTAGAAGCTCGTACCTGATATATCCGAAGAGGGGGGAAACTTGGGCCCTTTTTATGGATTGGGATATCAAGTGGAGTTCTGATCCGAAAAAGCATAAACCACCATACAAATATGAATTTGTAGTGGTTCTGACAGATTTTATAGAAAATGTTGGCATTGTTGTTGCCTATTTGGGCAAAGTGGAAGGGTTTGTTAGTGTGTTTCATTATAAACGAAAAAATGGGGTTATGTCATTTATTATAGCTCCAGGTGAGCTATATAGATTTTCTCACCGAATTCCTTCGTTTAGATTGACTGGCAAGGAGAGGGTTGGTGTACCTGAAGGATCTTTTGAGCTTGATCCTGTTTCTCTGCCTATCAATGATCAGATTTAATGTTGTTTTTCATCTAAGAACATGAATGGACGTAGACTCGAGTACTAATTATTTTTGTTTTGGCCAGTTTCATTGTAACCATCTCGGATGATAAATCTTGTTCGGTGTATCTTTGGAACTTCAATAGACTGACTATTGTAAAAAGTGTTTATAAACATATGCTTGTGTTTGCTTTTGATCACTTGTACACCGATTTTGCTTTTGTTGTGAATTGTGATAGACTGAGATTTTGTTACAAGTGTTTATATGGAGGCATCGTTGGCATGCTTTGAAAAATCCAAAGAAATTTTAACTTTACTGAATTTGTAACTCAAGATGTCTCAATTATAATTTTGTGAATTAAGCTAAAGCTTGATTAGTTTAATACGTATTCCTTATTTAATTAGGGAGAATTGCAAAAATTTCCCTTTAGTTTGACCTTTTTTTAAAAAATAACTCTCAAATTTTAAATTTAGGTAAAATCCCTTTATTGTACGGCATGCTAAAAACACTTGGGCATTTTTGGTGTGCGGAATTGAATTGTACTATTTATTGAGATTGAATATGATTGAAATAAGATTGAGATTAGATTGGTATAGTCATATGTTTGGTACAACTTGGAATTGGACTAAAATGTCATATTATGTATTTTTTTTTTGTTAAAATTAAAGTTATATGATATTATTTAAGAAAATAAAATATTTAAAAATTATTTAAGTATATTATAAATATATTAAAATTATTTTTAAATAAAAAGACTTAAAAAAAAAAAAAAAATTCTAACATTAAATTAAATTATGACCAATGTATAAATTATTATATATTTTAAAATAAAAAAGATAATGAAAAAAAAAAAAAACATTTTTATTTCCATGATTAGTAAACCCATGAGTATAGGTGGAGTTATTTAATCCTATGTTGATCAGATTAATAATCTACTGCTCTGTTTGGCACATATGATTGGTTTGGGATTGGACTATTTTAGTCCATATCCGGCGTTTGAAGATGTTTTGAAACATGAGATTAATAATCCTAAAAGTAAAATAGTCTCATGATTATGGGATTAAATAAACCCACCACCCCAATTACCTTTATTTATCGTGAGACTATTTTTACTCATTTAATTCATTTAATTCATCCCACCAACCCACACCAACCCACCGACTCTTTCATCACATTTCAACTATCTCCTTTTTCATCACTTGTCTGTCATAAAATCTCAACAAATCTCTTTTCCAAATTTTCTTTGTTTTGTGCATCAATGACACTTTCTTATGCCCTTCTCAAACTTGAGTAAACCTTCTTACGAAAGCTATTTCTTTCACTGTGTCTAACAATTATTATTATTATTTTTTAAATAGGGATTCATATAAAAAATGAGAATATCAAATGTTTATAGATATATAATTTTTTTTAACTAGCAAAATAAATCTATTCATTCCAAAGGTTTTGATTAGTTCACATTTTTTTCAAAAAGCAAAATGCTCGAGTTATTTCCTAAAACTGAAATCATATATTTTTGTTGACATAATAAACTTTCGTTTTGTTCCTTTTTTTTTTTTCTTCTGCTCAAACCGATTTGAGGGTGTACTAATATTTAAAAATTATTTAATTTAATTATAGTTTAAGCATATAATAAACAATTCATCAAAAAAAAGTTTAATCCAATCCCAGATCATTCTAAACATAATATTGGACTATTTTAATCATATCCCATGTTACACCAAACAATAGACAGTGTTATATTTAATCATATCCAATCCAATCCAATCCCAGTTCAATCCAATCCAATCCCATGAAATAGTTCAATCAAATCCCACACACCAAACAGGTCCTATTAGACACCAATGAGAGATAAAATATCAGTTCCTTGTTTGCTGAACATGGGTCTAAGATTAAAATACTTCAATCTTTACCTGGTCTTGTCCGACAAATATACCCTTGATACTTAAAATTTAGTCAAACAACCCCTTTGTTGTGTGTACCACAAGTCCACCTATAAAAGGTTTTTCATTTAAATTCAAAACTAGATTATTATATATATATACAAAAAAATACAAACAAAATTCAGTGAAGATTTTAGGAATCTCTCATTGAATAATTAGGATTTGGTTACTATACGGCTCTGTTTGGTGTGCGGGATTGAATTAGACTATTTTATGAGATTTGATTAGATTGAGATGAGACCGAGATTAGATAAGACTGGATTGGATTGAACTGAACTAAATTAATACTATACTGTGTTTGTAGAAATATGAGAATAGAATGAATTAACACTATGTTTTGTTTGGTGAAATATGAGATTAGACTAAATATAATAATATTTTTAATTTGATAATATTTTAAAATTGAATAATAAATTATTGAAATATGTATTTGAAGAAAATAAATGTTTTAATTTGTATATTATTAAAGTACCAATATCCAAAAATATTTATAAAATATAGATTTATATTATTTTTAAATAAATTTAAATATTTTTTAATTTTATAATTTGTTTATTTAATAAAATATTTATAAAAAATATAATATATATATAGATGGGATTACACTGGACCCAATGAATTTAGGTTTTTCAATTCTATTGAGAGGAATTGTGATTGAAATAATCTTAGTCCCTAATAATCAAATAAAATTTGAATAAAAAATTATTGAAATAATTGTTTCGTTGAAATAAATATTTAATTTATACATTATTAAATTAATTTTAAATAAAATTACAAATTATATTGATTTAAAATAAATTTTAATTTTATAATTTATTTATTTTACTAAAACTAGCAAAAAAAAAGTTTTAAAAAAAAATCCCACAAACACAAAATGTGTTTAAATAGTCCTGTATTTATAAGACTAAATCAATAAAAAGAGGGCCCCACTGGAGCCTATCCGGTGGTGTTCACAGACATTATGCAACAAACACACCCTAAGACCATCTCCAACTTAAATAGTGTTTTTGGTGCAACTTTTACACTAAAATAGTGCAACTGGTGTTAGTCTGGTAAGTAGGAAAATTCCAATAGACGTTTTTTGCCCTGTCTGTAAGAGATGGCCCGAGTCTGTGTTTCATGCTTTGTGGGGTTGCAAAAATCTTAAGCGGGTGAGAGCTGATTGTGAATTCATGGCGGATGTAAGTTGGATGAACGGTATGCATTTCGAAACCAGTTGGTCCATGGGCATGGAAGTCAGAATTGCACTGCTGTTGTTGTTTGGGCGAGGAATTTTGTTACTGGCTTACAAAAGGGCAAATGATGATAAGAGGGTGACTGGGGTGCATGTGAGTTCAAATGTGCCTCTAGCTCTTAGTTTGTATAAGATTAACACTGATGCTTCCCTTGACTCAAGGAAGAATCGTGTGGGTGTGGGAGTGATCATCAGGGATCCTTCAGGTGAGGTTTTGGGTGCGTTTGCTCAGCATTGGGATGCTTGTTTTGTGCCTAGTGTGGCAGAGGCGTTAGCTCTTTTAAGGGCATTGATTTTGCTATTCATTTGGGACTGCTGCTTTCGGTGATCGGTGATTGAATCAGATGTGCAAACTGTGGTTGATTTGGTTAATTCCGGATGTGATAGTTTGGCGGATATAGGTATGGTTGTTCAGGACATCCGTTCCCGCCTTCAGCTCGCAAGGATTGATGGCGTTTATTTTACTCCTAGATATGGCCGGTCCTGAGATTTTAGGGGCCCGGGGCAGACTATAAAAATGAGGTCCTCGATCCTCTATGTATATTTACTTAATTTGTTTTTCTTTAGTAAATAGTAAATACTTATAAAAATAAATATAATAACTAAAACTCAAGACTGCAACACAATAAAATAACAAATAAAAAGTCACCAAAACAAAAATGTTATAATTACATCAAATAATGTATCACTTAAATATTACTCGTTTCACATTTTTAGAAGTAAAAGTACTAATTAAGTATTATAATTATGTTTCTTTCAAAAACCTTAGAATTGATTTCAAAAAAATTTCGAATGTCTGATAAATTGATACACCATTTGATTAGCTATAAGCGGTTAAGTATTATAATTGTATTTCTTTGGTGGGTCTTTAAAAAAAAAAAACACACACACACACACACTGTTAGGTTGATAATTAGTGTTGGCATTAATTCCATATCAAAACGTGTTTTACTTGTAATGTTTAGTGGTTAGTAATTGAAGAATTTCGAAGACGAAGGACGTCTCAACCATTATTCGTTCAAGTTGCCGGCTTTTAAGAGTTTCGGGCATTATCGGTCTACAAAGGTATTCAAAGACCTCTTATCTCTTACAAGGCTAGGCACACACTCACACATATCATTCTTGTGTGTTCCTTCATGATTTTATTTCATTTACATTTCACTTTCACACACTTGGCAAAATATGCTCATGCATTCACATTTAGTTAATAAACTTTGTGTTTTGCATTTTCTAGGACTATGTCCGGAAACTAGCATATGTGTGTGTATTTGTGTTTGTATGTTTCCGTATTTTGTGTTTAGGACTTTAACATGTTCTTATTCAATGCCTTATTGAGTTCCGGTCATTTCGGTTACTCATTCATAAGGTTTCGAGTCCAAACAAGTTGACTATGCCACTTTACGTTCTCTTTCGTTGTGTTGACTTCATCGATGATTTCCGAGATGATTTCTCAACCATTTTTCAAATTTGTATAGTTTTTGTTGTGCGTGAGAGAGTCACGGTTCGTAATCCGAAAACGGATTCGAATTCGGAGTTCGGGCGCCCGAGATACGGGCCGACGAACCGAGGGAGCGCGCGAGAGGACAGCCCAGGCCGTGGGCCACAAGGGCTGGCCGTGGTTGAGGCCGTGGGCCCCACGGCCTGGAGCAGCCTCTGCTCCCGTGTGGGCCACGCGCCCCCTACGGCCAGGGGGTGACGTGGCACCACCTGGTTGGCCGGAATCCTCCCTCTCTCTCTCCTATTTCTTCCCTCTCTCTCTCCAATTTGAATTTTCAAGAAGAAAAATTCTGATTTCCCGTAAGAGCTTCTCTCCAATTTTTCCAAACTTCAAAACACCATATCGTCCTCATTCGGAGTCAGATTTGAGTGATTCAAGTTGGAGAGTGTTCGTATTTGAGTCCTCTAACATCTCCAAGTGATTTGGTGGCTGTTTGATCGTGATTTCAAGTGGTTGGACACTGAATTTCGCACCAGCTGCAGAATCCGAGGTTTGAGTCTCAACTTTGGGATTTCTTGTTATTTGACCTTCCATTTGCTTGGGGTTTCTTCTTCTATATCTATGTTATTGTTTGGTAAAAGCTATTTGGAAAGATAGCTTGATTATCATTCTAATTGAAACTCAATTTGTGGACTTATGTTGACTAGATTCTATGATTCTAGGTTTTACATTTGTTTGTGAGTTGTATTGTGATTAGAATGGCATCTTAGGTTGTTTGATACTTAATTGAATTAATTTTGTGTTAAAATGACTTTGAGATTTGATTTGGTCCTTTGATTATTGAAATCTAGGATTTGTGTATTTGTATATGATTTAGAGAATATAGGTTTTGATTGATGTAAATCTCAAAACCTTGCTCTATATTTTTGTCTAGTATATTGATTGATTTTAATCTCATATATCTAGCTTTTAATTGTATATTGATAGCATCTTGAATTTGTACTTAATGAACATTTTGTGATTCAAGTGTCATGTGTGTGAATGAGACTTTGAGTATATGTGTTAGGTGTTTCACATGCTTAGGTTTCTATTCATGTATTTTTGCATCTAGACTTGATTATTTGTGATTTCACATGTTTAGGTCTATTTGTGCCATAGAATGTATTGATTACATGTTCTATGTTGTATTGAATGTTTGCATCATTTGCATTCACATGATCACACTAGGAAGTCCTTGTAAAAGGCATGAAGTCTTGGTTAGAGTCGGGATGACTCGGATAGCCAAGCAAGAAGTCTTGCCTAGAGTCGGGATGACTCGGATAGGTAAGCAAGGAGTCATGGCTAGAGTCGGGAGGACTCGGATAGTCATGCATGGGAGGCTCCCTAGAGGCAAGAGTGCCTTGGATAGGGAGTTGGCTATTGTATTGGTAGGCCTAGGCGTATGGTTAGACATAGAGTCCGATAGAGCGGGGTACACAGGAGGTGTATGCACTCTTGAGGAATTTCTAATCTACCATCGATGTTGGTTGTGTGTGTTGTCCAATATATGGTGGTTCCGCATCATTGAGGGATTTCATACTTTCCAATAGGGTTGGGTAGGCTTAGACTTCACTAGGTTGGGTGAGCTAAATATTGGTCACTTTGTGAATGTTCTATGTTTACTTTCCAATAATATAGTACCCAATGGTTGTAGTTCAACCTGTGGATGTTTCCTCCTTGGAGGTTTTACCACGTTAAAAAATCCCTTGTGTTAATTCTTTCTATCTCTTTCTCTTATATTTTAATTGTATATTTTATTGTCTTGATTCATAATATCCACATGTGATATATTGTGAAGCAAGTCTTTGTATAGTGTGATTAGTATATTCATTCTATAGATCAATTTGTATCTTTGATTCTTTTATATATTGTAATTTTTGTATAGTGACATTTTGATCACTCTTGTAACACATTGAACATCTTATGAAATACAAGCTTATTTTGTTGTTATGTTTATTTGCTATTTTATCTCACATGACTTGTTGATATACTTAGACATTTCTCTTATGATTGTATCATCGTATTGTCTATGTATGTCTTCCTTGGCTTATTGTGTTGTGTGTAAGGCTACCTTGAGGGACAAACGAATGTTTATTCAAGGGTTTGAAATAAGGTGTAAAAACCTATTCACCCCCCCCCCCCCTCTAGGTATGCTTTTAGCAATTTAACTTCGTTTATGTACATTCACACACACACACACACACACACATATATATATATATATATATATCAATGTTCTAGTAAACGCTAGGCGCTAGTCGGGCAGTGGACCAGCTTCTTGACTAGATCTGATTCTCCACATGATTCTTCAGGCCTTATACTGCCACATTTCTTCTCCTATCTTTTTTTTTTTTTTTTTTTCCTTTCAAAGTCTTCTCTTTTAGAGAAGCAAATCCACCGTCCCAAAATCATGTTTTTTATTTTTATTTTTTTATTTTTTTATTTTTTTTATTTTATAAATAAATTTAAAAAAAAAAAAAAAATCGGTCTAGGCGGAGTCAACGGCTTTGACTCCTCCCGGACTCGATTAATCAGCCTAAACCGAACAAGTCGACCGATTTTTTTCCCCAAAAAAACGTTGACCGTTGACCGTTGACTTTTTCGTTGATCGATTTTTTTAACCGATTTTGGCCTAATCGGGACGGCCGACTGCCGCATAGCGTCTAGGCGGCCGCCCAGACCGTTTTTTTCGAACACTGATATATATAGTCTTGATCTGGTCAGTGCGCACTGATATAACTTCATGAAGATATTGAATATGAGCTACTAGTTTTGATAAGTGCATACACAATTGAGATAAAGCATATAAAACTAGTGGCTCACATTCAATATCATTATATATTTACATCAGTGCGTACTGATTTGAACATATATATATATATAAGGTAGGCCTCTAGACTTTTCTGTGGTTAGGTATATATTGACTGTTCTAAAAAAAAAAAAAAAACAGTACATGGGCCTCCAGACTTATATTTGGTCAAGTGATATATGAGCTAATTGTTTATTTATTTATTTATTATTTTTATTATTTTTATTTTTGTTTTTATTTTATTTAAAAAAACTAGTATGTGGGCTGGCTTTCAGACTTATATTTGGCTAAGTGATATGGGCTAATTGTTTTTTTTTTTTTTTTTTTTTTTTTAAAGAAAAAAGAAAAAGAGTGACGATATTGACACCCCTCTCAAATCGTATATACACCCCAAATCAATAATTTTTTCAAATTTCCAAAATTGTCCTTACGTAACATTATATAAATAATTAAGTAATTGTAAATACAATCTATTTATCATCTTGCTACGATATTCAATAACAAACATATATAATATCTTTTAATCGATATATTAAATGTTAATTGATTCAAACTTCAAATAATGATTATTTTCAATTAAAAATATTGAATAACTATTATTAAAAAATTGAAAACCATTAAATTTATTTAAAATAACTGAACTAAACTAAAAATAAAATTAAAGAAAACAAAAGTGAAGAGGTGGGGTTCCTCCTAGATCTGGAATGAATGGAACCTCACTTCCGTCGTGCTTTCAATTTTTTCTTATATATATATATATATATATAAATATATATATTGTTCTTATTTTAGTTGTTTTGTAATTTGTTTTTTATTTTTATTGTGCTATAATTTGTAATTTGTTTATACATAGTATTTAATCAAAAATTAAAGAAAGGGATATATAGGTAATATGTGGGTTGTGTTTATGAACTTTAAAATATTTAGTCGGGTGACCAATCAAAAAAAATATATATATATTTAGTCGGGTGTACATACTGAAAGGGGTGTATATACAGTTTTTGAGGGGTGCAAATATCATCACTAAAAAAAAAAAACTAGTACGAGGGCATCCAAACTTATTTAAAAATTGAATATACAAAGTTTATTTTCAACTTGAAATTTAGGACCCTTGGAAAACGGGGGCCTTAAGTGGCCGCCTCGTGGACTATGCCTAGGGCCAGCCCTGTAGTCATAGGAAGGCAAATGCGGCCGCTCATTGCATTGCTAAGTTGGCTTTGTCTATCGATGATGATAGGTTTTGGTTAGAGAGCTATCCTCCGTGTGTGAGATGTTGTGTTCTAGAGGCTAGTTTTCTTTGGTTTTCTTTGGTCTGTTGTTTTATCTTCAAAATAAAAATAAAAATGATCCACTATAGTCAGGGGTGAAGCCAGAATTTTGGTTTCGGGGGGGGCCAAAACAAAAATTAATATTGTAGGTAATGCAATATTCAAATAATATCAATAGGAATCCTGTACAAGAAAAAGTGTGGAATCTTACGCCTGATACTTTTCAACAAAATGTGATACCGTTCGGTGTTAAAAGTAATGATACAAATAAATAAATAAAATAGACATTAACTAATTAAAATGTAACAAGTCTATTTTATATCTAGAAAATTATTTATAACCAATTTCTTCCTAATTTTCATTTCAATTACATAATTAAAGAGTGTATGATAAAACATCTTTTATTTTGTTGCAAAACCTATGCCTATTCTTAATGGTATGCATAACTGAAAGGGGTTTTTACAATTTGGTCCCAACTTAATTGGGAAACATCACTTTTTTACTCCTTAATTCAAATTTCATCAATTTGGTCTTTATATAATAGAAAATCAATCAAATTAGTCCTACCGTTAGTCAAACACTTTGACTAACGGTAGGACTAATTTGATTGATTTTCTATTATATAAGGACCAAATTGATGAAATTTGAATTAAAGAGTAAAAAAGTGATGTTTCCCAATTAAGTTAAGACCAAATTGTAAAAACCCCTATATATATATATATATATATATAGGTCTAAATTCAATGCATTAGTGCTGTTACTATAACACTACCATAGTCAGGCCATCGTGACCTAAATTCAACTAAGATAATTAATGCAAATTTGGAAAATCCCAGTTCAACAGTTGATCCACTTCTATAGTGGTTGATCCATAACAGTGGGAATGGAATTACTAGTGGAAGACCAAATGAAATTATTTGGGTGAATATTTTATAGTGGTTGACCCAATTAAGTGTTTGTGTACCATTAAATTTTGCTTGCCAAATGCTATATATGATTTGTCAAGATCTTCTCTATCACAACGTGGCATCAATGACCCATCCCATTCTTATCCCACTTGAGCATATTTGGTTCAAGAAGATCCATAAAGAAATTTTTTTATGCCACATGTCTGATCTTCAATGGACTGACTGATGCATCATTCAGTAGAATACCCGATACACCAAAGATTTTCTCTTATGGCAACCCAATGAAATACAAGCAACACTAATTTTGTCCAACGGAAGCCATCTTATTACTTATCAAACTCATTGTCTAGTCCCTCATATAGTCATATAGTAGAAGTGTAGAACCTATAACACCTTTTACATCCATCAAACTCTCTGATTTTTAACGGCACCTCTCTGCATTTGCACTGAAATTATTAGTTAATTTATATTATAAAAATAATAAAGGGACAATATAATATTATCACCTATCTAATATATATATATATCACATTTAGTTTTTTTTTGTATTGGTTTACATTTTAATGTTATGTATAATAGATTTTTTTTTTTTTTTTTTAATTGGTTGGGGGGGCCATGGCCCCTATGGGCCCCCCCTTACATTCGCCTCTGACTATAGTCACCGTTACAACACATGGTATATAAAATATAGAGCAAATTGCAGCCAATCTCCCTGAGGTTTGGCCTTTGACAACCAAAAACATATTTATCATTAATTGACAGTGACCTCCCCTACCGTTAGTTAAAGCTAGTCATGTTTAACCGTTGACCGGATTTGACCACTACAAATACCTAAATGCCCATGAAAAAAATAAATCTGATTTTAAAAATATATAAATATATGAAAACAAATTTGGATCTCATCATAAAAAAATTGAAAATTGAAAATTGAAAATTTGTTTTAAAAAAAAAACATGGAGACATAGGTTGTATCTCTATATTTTTCTTCAAATTCTAAATTCTAAAAAATTAATAACCTGGATCATCAAAATCCAATCCAACAACATTTTCTTCAAATAATTTTTTCTTCCATATGGATTCTCAGATTTTTCTTCATATTCAAGTTTTTTAGATTTTTCAAATAAAAAAAAAAAAAACCAGGATCATCTAAATCTAATCCAACAACATTTTCTTCTTCCATTGATGTATTTCCAGATTTAAGTTTTTTAGATTTTTCAAAAATAAAAAATAAAAAATGTGACCAAGATGAATGATGAAGATTTAAAGCTTTTAAATATTTTTTTTTAATAAATAAAAGAGGCTTGAAAGGATAAAAATACCCTTATCTCTGTTAAATTTGACTAACTTTGACTAATGACAGGAGAGGTCATTGTCAATTAAACATAAAGTTGTTTCCGATAGTCAAAAACCAAACCTTAGGGAGGTTAGCTGCAATCTGCTCTAAAATCTATATTAAATATTAAAATAGGAAAAAGACGATTAGGGAATGATAGCCTGTATGTAGGCTTACAATAGCTATTGGACTCACGGGAACAAAACGACTTGCCGTTTAGGGAAATAGGAAACCTAACTTAAGACTCCTAAACGACATCGTTTAGAGTTAGGCACCCATATATTGGGCGCCCATAGCTTCGTTTGAAACTTTATTTTTATTTTTTTGAAACTTGCTTCCTCTCTTTAGAGCTTTGCTCTCACTTCTCTCTTCAATTCTCAGCTGATACTTCCTCAAATAGTCAAATCACCATTTTCTTCACCAAAATTACTCCATAAAGCAATCCTTACAGTTCTAAACGCCGTCCCCTCCTAAAACCCAATTTTCTATTTTCAGTTTGTCACCGTTTCTCCTCTCGCTCTCTCGGATTCTGCAAAACGGTAAGGATTTATCTTCTCCCTTAGTTTCACGCTTATGATATATTTGTATACTATATTACTATTATCGAAATTCATGCCAAAATGTACTTAATTGCTTAGAAATTGAACTGATATCTGATAAATAAAATGTAGTGTTGTTTTCGATGTGGTTAGGTACTTAGGTTGAATTGATTTTTGATATCACTCACAGAAAGTTGAAACAATGTCTAACTCGAGCTTCAAGTTTTTATCTTTTTGGGTTTTTTTCTGAAAATAACAACACTTGGTTTACAAAAAAAAAAAAAAAAAAAAATACAGATTGCAATTTTAAACATGGATAGAACATGTTAATAACGGAATGATTTGTTGAACCCGGAAAGAACATGTTAACAAATTGCATGATCTAATTAACAAACTTTTTTCTAGGGATATGGGGAAGATTGGCTTGTTAGTGAAGTATGATGGACATTGGGATGGTGCACAGTTCATGGGTTCAAGTCCTTTTGGAGTTTGTGTCCACGGAAGAAAAACACGATCAGTTGTTAGAGAAGATATACCGGCGGGTTGGGGTTAATAGGGATAAATTTGAACTCAAGTTAAGTACAATGGTTAACACTAAGACGGGGAAAATAATATTACCTATTCTGTGTGATGGTGATGTTGAATTTGTGCTTGTTAACACTGAATGTACACCCGAAGTTTTTGTGGAAGTAGTTGAAAGACCTGTAGCTACGTTGGAAACTGTACATGTATATCAAACTCCAAGGAAGGCAATACCCATGCATCCAGCATCATTTCCCAAGGATGCTGAGGACACAGCTGGTGGAGGAAATGGAAAGGAAGGTGTAGGAATGCCTAGTGAATGTGGAACTTCAAGAAACGTTGACAAGAAGAGAAAGAGAAAGTCAGAGGGCAAATCCATTGAAGGTTATGAGGCTGGCAATGGGAGAAAACTGTCCAATGCCAGTGAAGAGGAGGTGAAAGAAGTGGATCCAGAGCTGCTCAATTATCCTGGCCCAGAATTCAGTGATTTTGATAAAGACAGGGCAGAAAACTGTTTTACTGTTAATCAAGTGTGGGCTATATATGATTCATGTGATGGCTTGCCAAGATACTATGCTCAGATCAAGAAAGTATTCTCACCTGGTTTCAAGCTACAAATTACTTGGCTAAAGCCTGATCCAAATGATGAAGGTGAGAATGACTTTTCTGATGTTGATCAGTCAGATGATGAAGGTGAGAATGACTGTTCTGTTGTTGATCAGCCTGTTGCTTGTGGTAAGTTCACATGTGGGATATCCGCAGAAAATGAAGATCTTGCAATGTTCTCTCATCAGGTTAGTTTCATTAGAGGTGCTGGTAGAAACTCATTCCTGATATATCCTAAGAGAGGAGAAACTTGGGCCCTGTTTAGGGATTGGGATATCAAGTTGAGTTCTGATCCGGAAAAGCATAAACCACCATACAAATATGAATTTGTATAGGTTCTGACAGATTTTAACGAAAATGCTGGCATTGTTGTTGCCTATTTGGGCAAAGTGGAAGGGTTTGTTAGTGTGTTTCATTATAAACTAAAGAATGGGGTTTTGTCATTTAATATAGCTCCAGGTGAGATGTATAGATTTTCTCATCAAATTCCATCGTCTAGAATGACTGGCAAGGAGAGGGTTGGTGTACCTGAAGGATCTTTTGAGCTTGATCCTGCTTCTCTGCCAACCAATGATTGGATTTAATGTTGTTTTTCCATCTAAGAACATGAATGGCCTTAGACTCGAGTACTAATTATTTTTTTGTTTTGGCCAGTTTCATTGTAACCATCTCAGATGATGAACTACCGATGATCGGATTTAATTTTGTTTTTCCATGTAAGAACATGAATGGCCGTAGACTCTAGTACTAATTATTTTTGTTTCGGCCAGTTTCATTGTAACCATCTCGGATGATAAATCTTGTCCGGTGTATCTTTGGAACTTCAATAGACTTGATATGATATTATTTAAGAAAATAAAATATTTAAAATTTATTTTGGTATATTGTAAATATATTAAAATTATTTTTAAAGAAAAAGACTTTTTAAAAAAATTATTCTAACATTAAATTAAATTAAGACCGATGTATAAATTATTATATATTTTAAAATAAAAAATATAATGAAAAAAAAAAAAAAAAAACATTTTTATTTTCATGACCAGTAAACCTAGGAGTAAAGGTGGAGTTATTTAGTCCTATGTTGATTAGATTAATAATCTAAGGTCCTATTTGACACATAGAATTGGCTTGAGATTGGACTATTTTAGTCCATTTCCGATGTTTGGGATGTTTTGAAACACGGGATTAATTATCCCAAAAGTTAAATTGTCTCATGATTATGGGATTAAATAAACCTACCACTCCTTTACCTTTATTTATCCTGAGACTATATTTACATCTGGCCTCACTCATTTAATTCATCCCACCGACTTTTTCATCACATTTCAACTATATCTTTTTTCATAGCTTCTCTTTCATAAAATCTCAGCAAATCTCTATTCCAAATTTTCTTTGTTTTGTGCATCAATGGCACCTTCTTAGCCATTCTCAAGCTCGAGTAAATCTTCTTACGAAAGCTATATCTTTCATTGTGTCTAACAAAAAAAAAAAAAAAAAAAAAAAAAAAAAAAAAAAAAATTTAAATAGGGATTCATATAAAAAAAAAATGAGAATAGCAAATGTTTTATAGGTATATAATTTTTATTTTATTTTATTTTATTTTATTATTATTTTTAAAACTAGCAAGATAAATCTAACCATTCCAAAGGTTTTGAGTAGTTCACATTTTTTTTTCAAAAAAATAAAATACTCAAGTTATTAAAACTGAAATCATATATATATTTTTTTATATAATAAACTTCTGTTTTTATTCTCTCTTTTTTTTTCTGCTAAAACTGATTTGAGGGAGTACTAATATTTAAAAATTATTTAATTTAATTATAGTTTAATCATATAATAAACAATTCATCAATTTTTTTTTTAATCCAATCATAATATTGATGCACAAAACAATAGACAGTGTTATATCTCATGTTGAACTATTTTAGTCATATCTCATGTTACAAACATAATATTAATATTACATAATATTGGACACGTTCACAACCAAAGGCACAAGAGCCACTGAATGTTTAGGATTAATACATACAGATGTATGTGGTCTTATGAGCATTCTAGCTAGAGGTGGATATTAGTACTTCATCACTTTCACGGATGATTACTTGAGATTTGGCTATGTGTATCTCATGAGACATAAGTCAGATGCTTTTGAAAACAAAATTTTTGCAGTTGGTTTTGATAATGCTTCCAACAATACTGTAGTTATTCCTGCTTGAATTGATTTATGAAAATCTTACCTTGGTGGTAAATCTTTTCATCAAAGATGTGCATACCATGTTTTAAATTTATATGTTCAAAAAGGTTTTGACACTCTTCAAGATTTTATTAAACCTATTTGTTAACCCAAAATTGTCACCGGGGTGCAATCTCAAATTAACGGTTTGTGAGGGACCCGGATCTGATTAGACCTGGGCTAGCGGGATGCAATGTACCACGATATCCCGCTAGTTCTTTAGACTCCGCTAGGTGCGATAATCACTTGCATGTAAAGGACCCGAATCGGGGTAGATTGGGGGCTGCGAGGTACTTAGTGGCCTGATACCCCGTAGTTCTCGCAAATCGGGTGTTATGATGGGTGTAAGTAGTAAGATGGATAAATTTCTTATATGGTGGATGTATAAAAGTAGAAAACTGTTGATATATATGTCGATTTAGGTATGATCTTTACAACTCGGTATTTTAAATATCAATCTTACAGCATGGGAGAAAATAAAGCAAATAGGGGAGCCATGGAGATGGAGCTTTTCATGCCTATCGATAAGTAGAAGAAGTGAAGTAGGGTTTCGATCCCTTTTCCTGTCATCACATGATCAATATATAAGCCCGTTTTCTTGTAGAGCCCTCCTAGAACTTCGGTCTAGGGTTTCATTAGTGCACGGGTCTTCCTTTGAATTTTTTAACGAACTCGTCGGGACACCTGACCCCTAGAGATCCGGCGGTTCCTTCTTTCCTGGTTCCAAATAAGTTGACTCCTATTAAAAATAGGACCCTACAGGGCGAGAATGAATGCCGCTTGTATCTTGAATTTTTATCTTGAACGGTGACATTTAGTGTTTGCTTTTATATGTAGTCTGCTCTTTAGGGTGCTTGCCTCTTGCTTTAGCGGGGTCGGTCTACTGGGATTCTGGTGTATATCTTGCCATATGTATGTCACGAGTTTTACTGGTCGGGGTACTCCAAGTACCCCGCGTCCCTCTTGCTCTTCCTAATCCCGATGTTTGCAGATATCGGGGTTCCAGGTATCGGGGTACCAGGATACTCGGGGTGCCAGGATCTTATGATGGTCGTGTCTTTAAGGCCCTTCTCTTTACGGCTTTCTAGTGTTTTCCTGGTTCCGAAGATTTTAGACTTGGCCGGGGTGGGTAGAGGCTCTTATTCTGGCCCGTCAGCTTAGCAGAACCCGGACATCTTTTCCGCTGCTATTTTACACCCCGGCTTTCTTCTTAAAACTAGTGGAAAATTCTTTTTTAGTCCCTGCCATTTTTGGCGGTTAACACTATTAAAGATGCCCTCTATTATTTATGGAAACATCCTTCTATAATGAAAGCATGGATAAAATTTTGTAAACAAAGTGGTAAGCGTTCCATTAGATTTCCTCATGATATTCCAATATGTTGGAATTCTTCTTATAAGTTGCTTGCTCAAAGTTATGATTATAGGGATTTATTAGTTAGTTTTATTCAATATAATGTAGGTCACATTAATCTTTATGCCGAACATTGAGATGTTTGTACAAAAAATTGTGGTTTGTTAAAAGCCTTTAATAATGCTACTAACAATTTATTTGATATTTATTATCCTACAACTAATTTATTAATTGTTGAGAGTGCTAATATTGCTGGTGCATTTTCTCATTGTGCAACCCACACAGAATTACTGGAGTCTGTTACTGCTATGAAATCAAAATGGTTAGACTATTATAAAGAGTTTCCAAATATTTATTTCATTGCAACGTGTTTTGATCCACGTTGTTGATTAGAAAATTTATTTGAATATCTAACTGTTTATTATCAATGTTTAGAAATAGATTATGATGTTGTCATGGCTTCTTCTAGAATTAAGACATTACTGTATGAGTTATATGATGGATATCTTAGAGTTTATGGTCCATCATTGAACATAGATGTTCCACCAACTCAAAATATATCTCATTCCCCATCATCCTCCAAATTTATGAATTTAGGGTATAATCTGTTAGCCAAAAAAATCAAAAAATTACAATGTTCTTCTTCATCAAGCTCGAACTCGTATTCTGAGTTTTAATCTTATCTAGGTACCTCTTTTGAGTTTATGGAAGACAGTCATGTTAAAATGTTTGATATCCTACACTAGTGGAATGAGTATGAAAGGTATACTTTCCAATCTTGGCTATTATAGCCAAACAAATTATTTCAACACCAGTTTCTACAGTGGTTGTGGAACAAGAGTTTAGCTCTGGTGGAAATATTCTAGACAAAAAGCGTTTAGTTTTGAGTCCAGAATCAATTCAGATATAAGTTCGTGTTGATGATTAGACCAATGCGCAAAACAAACAACAAGAAATCAATTAAGAAGCACCTTACAATTTCTTCAATGATGACCAAGCTGGAACGGATGATCATGGAAACGATTAGTTACGGTGCCATCTCACACCACGTCATCACCAAACTGCAATAAAAGCTAAGAGAATTATGTGGCCTTTGATTACTCTAAACCCTTGCACCAATTGATTACATTCATGGAACTCTAAAATGTAACTTTTAGACCAACCCACAACATCATCAACATCAGCCCCATATAAGCCCTTCACTTTTTGATTCCTCTAAAACCAATTCTTCTAAAGCACAACACAAAGAAGCCCCAACTCTGATCTATCTAAGTTCTCAAAATAGAAAAGAATAAAATCAAAAAATTGGGTACCTTTACCACCAGTCCAGTGTTAGGTTTTGACTTGTATTCCTAAGCAAACCTAATGTGAACCAAACAAGACTCAACTGATGTGGAGCTTCCTGGAAATGTGGGATACGTTTGGAAGTTTTGAATGGTGGCGTTTGAGGGAGGATGAAGAACAGAAGGAATGAAGAACCGTCACGACCGCTGTCACAGCCACTCTGGCTTTGGCAATGGTCATGGCAACGGTATAGTGTTGTGAAGAATGCAGTGGGTTTTGACAACGGTAATAATAGCGGTCCTTGTCCAGTGGAGAGCACTGAGAGTGGAGCTGTAAAAGCCACAGCGATGGCGGCAGCGGTCGTGGTGATAACGACTAGATTTGTTTCAGCGTATGGATCGTGTTTTTTTTTAGCGATGTAATTTAAGGTGACTTGTAACGGTTTAGGAAACGGGTGTACAACCGTGACTCGAATCGTAGTCAATAATAAACATATGTGAAATAGGAAATCTTCAGCGGAAAAGGAAGTAGTTTGTTTCTGGAAGTTCTTGTGCTATATGGAACAAGTAAGTCTTGTACGATTAGGAGTAGGATTTCCTTTTATATTATACTTCCTGTAACTAGTATAAATAGAACCTTATAATTAGGTTGAAAGTGTGTGTTAAAACACTGAAGGCTGTGAGTTGAACACCATGTAACATCAGAGAGTATGAGTGAGATCCGGGGAGATATTTAGGGGAGACCTAGGGGATATTGTGGGGGTACTCGGTGAGGATTTTGTGAGCATTTGGGGTTTGGGTTGTGAGAGAGAGAATCCTGAAGTATATGGTTGTAACAATTTATCATATAGTGGAACTTTCTCTGTCGTCCTGACGGCCTGTGGTTTTTTTACCTGTTTTGGGTTTTCCACGTATATCTTGTGTTGTGATTGTTTTTATTCTCTCTCATCTATTTTTCTACTTATTGATGTTATTATTTGCTATGAGTTATAGGCGTATATTAGGCACGGCGTTTCCGTGTTCATCGGTACTAGAGGATTATCCCCAACAATTGGTATCAGAGCTATATGGTTTGGGGATGGCGATGACAAGTCTTTATGAGAGATCGTATGGAGGACTTGGTAGCATTGGGATAATGATGATCATGGTTGCCTAGTTTGGTTTAGCAAAGAAGATACGTCTTGAAGGCGATATTCGAACTCGGTAGGGTTTGATGAAAGGAAGAATTTGATAGAGGATGAGTTTTGCTTGTGGTGACAAGTACAAGTCATGGAGATTCAATCTAGGTTACACAAGGAGTTGATTGACTATCAAAAAAAAAAAAAAAAAAAAATTGAACACTCGGAGTCTCTGGTGTGGTGTGTGGCTTATCCGGCAGAGCACTCCTAGTTTCTAGTAGCAAGTCTTTCAACAGGTATGTGATGTAAGGACGGAAGGTCTTTCACAGGTTTGGGTGATGTAAGGACATGTTTATCCTTTTGGCAGTTTTCCCTACTGGTCATGGAAGAGGATATGTTGCTGCTAGTGGTCTATAATTGTGCACAAGGCATTGGTTAGAAAGTGATGCAAAGTGTATGGTGGACAAATATGTCGATGGCTGACGAACTCCCTGAAAATCTGACTTGAGGAGTTGCATCACAATTTCAGCAGGTTATTTCGACATGGTGCCGGAAAAATGAACACAAAATTGTGTGAAGAAAAATCTTAGGATGGTTCATTCCTAAGTGGTTATACCTTGTGGTGGGGTATGGTGATTCTCAGTGATGAGAATTGTGGCTGTGGACAAAGGTCTTGAGAATTCAAGTCAAAGGAGAGAATTGTTAGGTTTTGACTTGTATTCCTAAGCAAACCCGATGTGAACCAAAGTAGACTCAACTGATGTGGAGCTTCCTGGAGACGTGGGATACGTTTGAAAGTTTTGAATGATGGCGTCTGAGGGAGGATGAAAAACAAAAGGAACAAAGAACCGTCACGACCGCTGTCACCGCCGCTCTGGCTTTGGCAGCGGTCATGGTAGCGGTATAGTGCTGTGAAAAACGCTATGGGTTTCGACAACGATAATAGTAGCAGTCCTTGTCTAGTGGAAAGCGCTGCGAGTGGCGCTGCAAAAGCCACAGCGGTGGCGGCAGCGGCAGCGGTCGTGGTGACAACAGCCAGATTTGTTTCAGCGTATGGATCACGGTTTTCTGAGCGATGTAATTTAAGGTGACTTGTAACGGTTTAGGAAGCGGGTGTACAACTGTGACTTGAGTCGTAGTCAATAATAAACATACGTGAAACGGGAAATCTTCAGCGGAAAAGGAAGTAGTTTGTTTCTGGAAGTTATTATGCTTGAAGGAAAAAGGATTTACTCCTTACAAGAAGACTTGTCATAAAAGGAAATAGTATTTATGTGGAACAAGTAAGTCTTGTACGTTTAGGAGTAGGATTTCCTTTTATATTATACTCCATGTAACTAGTATAAATAGAACATTGTAATTAGGTTGAAAGTGTGTGTTAAAACACCAAAGGCTGTGAGTTGAACACCATGTAACATCAGAGAGTATGAGTGAGATCCGGGAAGATATTGAGGGGAGACCTAGGGGATATTGTGGGGGTACTCGGTGAGGATCTTGTGAGCGTTTGGGGTTTGGGTTGTGAGAGAGAGAATCCTAAAGTATATGGTTGTAACAATTTATCATATAGTGGAACTTTCTCTGTCGTTCTGACGGCCCGTGGTTTTTTTTACCTGTTTTGGGTTTTCCACGTATATCTTGTGTTGTGATTGTTTTTATTCTCTCTCATCTCTATTTTTCTGCTTATTGATGTTATTGTTTGCTATGAGTTATGGGCGTATATTAGGCACGACGTTTCCGCGTTCATCGATACTAGAGGATTATCCCCAACATCTAGTCCTTCTAAAATGGAAACGCCAACTGCACATCCTTCAGACAATGGCACCCCCACAAAGCATGCCAAGTAGATTCATCTTTAATAGCACAAAGAGGGCAAGTAGGACTTACTAGGACACATTCAACTCATATGCGATAACATTATATATATATATATATATATTATATAATCACATGCAATCATATGTGATCATATAACATTGCACGGTCGTTGCATCGTGCAATGTTGCACTGTAGAATGACCTATATATATAGTGAGTTTCATGAGGGATCCCTCGTTTTAACAAAAAGTGAGGACCTCCATGAAGTCATTCGATTTGAAAGCATTTTGATCTAAATTTTTTTTGTGGATGATAAGTTTAATGAAATCTACTTACATACAAAATTTAAAATTTTGTCAAGCACTACAACTATTGTTTTCATTTTTCCTAATGCTTTATTTTTAACAAAATCGGGAAAAAAAAAATGTTGTTGTGCTTGAAAAAATTTCAGCTTTTGCATGTAAGTAGATTTCATTGAACTTATTATACACACAAAAAAATTCATATCAAAATTCATTCAAATTGAAGGATTTCATGGAGGTTCTTACTTTACGTTAAAATGAGGGATCCCTCATGAGAAACTCACTATATGTATATATATAATCTAGTGGTGGCCACGATTCCGGTTGAACCGTTGGTTTTGTCCGCGGTTTAACCGGAACAGTACAGACCAAACCGGAAACCGAAAACCGAAAACCGAAACCCGTGGTTTGAAAACCGGTTGGAAACCGAACCGTACAGTTTCAGTTTGGGCATGCCCAAAACCGGCGGTTAAACCACTAGTTTTAAAATTTTTTTTTTTTTTTTTTAAATTGACAAATCAGAATGTGCCACATGGCACTTTTTTTGAAATTTTTTTTTGAAAAACCATCTGAAATTGAAAACCGAACCGGACACGGTTTCGGTTTTGGGTAGCCGAAAACAAAACCGAAACCGTCGGTTTTGGTCCGAAACCAAACCGAAAAAAAAAACTGTGCCCATGACTATTATAATCTCATCGATTTTTATGAATTTTGATATGAACATTTTTTTTTATATAAGTTTAATGAAATCTACCTATGAATAAAATTTGAAATTTTTTTAAACTCTAGAACTATTTATCATAATTTTGTTAAATATGAAATCATTAGAAAAA
Organism: Acer saccharum; assembly: GCA_030490815.1. NCBI lineage: Eukaryota > Viridiplantae > Streptophyta > Magnoliopsida > Sapindales > Sapindaceae > Acer > Acer saccharum. Next base: position 52,477,964 of record CM059867.1, read on the forward strand.
TAGGAGAAATATAGGAAAATTCGAAATATATATATATATATAGTTTTAGTCCATGAAAAATTCTTAAATTTTTTGTATACGTAGATTTCAATGAACTTATCATCTACAAATATATATATATATATATATATATATATATATATCAAAATTTATAAAAATCAATGTTATTTCATCAGGGTCCTTATTGAATTGAAATTAAAGTTCTTATATATAGTTCGTCTTAATAATAATAAAAGTTAAAACGAATCATCATAACATCTGGATTTATTTAGGTTAATTTTACTCTATTACACGTTAGCACGAAACCCATGATACAAATGACCAAATATCCACGTCAACTCAATGGACCACATACGACAACAACGAGATGGAAACAACTCGCCCGATGAAATTAGATGTTCGTCAAATGATAGCCAACTAAGCGAATCGGCCATAACTCACCCCACAGCGAACAACGAAGCATCATTAATGAAACCAGATTTTAGTAGATTCTCCATAAAGCTCGACCCTATATTGGGCAAGCTAATCTCCAACAATCTAGCAGTTGACAAGTCTAGCAATAAATATGAAGATTTGAAAAAAATACTCCCACAAAGAATGAAGAGATCACAACACTATATATGCCCAAAGATTCGATTCACCAAGGAACTTGCCAATATACGATCCCTCTAGGATCTAGCCCAATAATATTTCTTACATGCACAGCAAGAGCTAGGGCAACACCCTAGCCCCTATATAAACACATACATCAAGCACAAAATAAGGCAGGCAGAATAGCCGGTATTCAAGCAAATCATCACTTGTAATTGTAATTATCTTTTATGTAGTGAATAACCTTTTCTCTGTTGTTCACAACAACCGTGGTTTTTCCTTTCATTAAGGGTTTTAACGTAAAAATACTTGTGTCTTTACTATTTCTGCACTCATTTATTACAAGTTGTCTAGTCAATAAATTACACACTTATCAGAGAGCGCGACCTGATCACATTTAGTCTAACAAAAGGATTGTAAGACCGGAGGTGGACTAGTTGACTGCTATTGGAGTGTCGAACGAGAGCGTGTTTGTTGAGTGTGTAGAGCTTGATGGTAGTGTGAATTGCAGATCTCTTATACATTCTCGCGCGAGCAAAGATTATAAAAATTGGAATCCATTTTCTGAGAAAAACATTTTTGAGTGAAAAGAAAACAAGAGGAAGATAAGAAAATTGTTCTAGGTTGGAGGGATTTTTGGATTAAACATTTTTGAAGATTGAAAAATCACGATGAATGCTTTGTATTTTGAAAAGCAAGATCTCTTTTTTGCAAATGCCAAGGAGCTAGACATCGATCTCCTTCTTTTAATTTTTAACTTTTGATTTGAGTTGATTGTTAAATTATATTATGTACTACAAATTAATTTTTAATTTTAATATTTACATAATATTTTTAGATAAAGAATTTTAATTACTTTTTATGTTATTTAAATGGTTTTTTAAAAAAAAAAATTGATTTTTTATTTACAATATATTTTTGTTTTATATTGTCATTTTAAAAAAAAATTATTCATATTTGATTATCAAAAATTTTGTCGCCCAGACCAAAATGATGGATTTCAAATAATTTAGAAACATTCGGTTTACAAAAGAACTTCAAATCATCCAGGTCCATATTACTTAATACAATCTAGGGGAAATATCATTTGGGTCCCTAACTTATTCTGAAAAATCAATTTTTTAAACGAGTTTACTTTTTTAGCAAAACTTTCCTTGACTTTTGAAAAGTATATCAAATAGGTCCATCTGACTTTTTTTTTTTTTTAACGGTCAAACGTCACAGAATAGGTATAATGTCTATTTTGCCCATGCATGCCTTATTAATGGCTGAAAAGACTGTTTTACACTCTAACATTTAAAATTTAACAATTTAACTTTAATTTTTAATCCAATAAGAATGTAACACGTGTCACCAAAGTTTGTAAAAAAAAAAAAATAATAATAAATAAATAAATAAAATTGTTAAAAAAAAAAATCCTTATATCGAAATTAAAAATAAAATATAGATAAAGCTTTAATATTAACAAAAATTTTAAAACTCTAATTAAAAAATAATAATATCCTTATATTCTTCACAAAATCAAACACCTACCCAGATTTGATTGAGATCCACTATTCCAATCCAACACTACTACAAATCTACAATATCCCAACAACATCAACCATCATCAACACTACCATACTTGCGGTTTCACAAATCAAGAGAAGTACTAATTGATTTAGAAAAAGATTTTTGAGCTCCTTCATCATCAATCTCAAACACCACCAGAAAAATCATAAAAGAAAAGACTTGAAAACATTAAATCAACACAAAAAATCATCCCTACTTCATCATCAATCTCAAACACCACCGAAAAAAAGAAAAAAGAAGATGAACATGGATTATGGATAGAGATCAGTTTTTCAACATCAAACACCATTACCCACTACCGCGAAATCTCTCTCTCACTCGATATCTCTCTGTCTCCCATCAATCTCTCAACCGGACCATCAAAATCCCCAAATCAAATTCTTAGAGATCAGTTTTTCAACATCAAACGCCATTACCCACTACTGCAAAATCTCTCTCTCACTCGATATCTCTCTGTCTCTCATCGATCTCTCAACCGGACCATCAAAATCTTCAAATCAGATTCTTTTCAAATCCCTAATTCTCTCTGAAAACCCTAATCAGATCCTTTGAAACCCTAATCAGATCCTTCGAATCACCCTCAAATCCCCCAAATCACACAGAGATAGGTAATTCTTCCTACTCCCACTTGAATTGCTCCTGAATTCAAATAAAGAAGTCACGGCAGCGTCCGGCGGCGAGGTTAAGGTTTGATTTATGGTGCTTTCAGAAAACTAATGTCGTCGGTGGTGGTGGTGGCGACGGCGGCTAGAGTTTGATGGAGATGAATGAAGAAGAAGATATGGGGTTTAAGTTGATGATTTAGGTCGATGATGATGATGTGGGAGATGTTTTCTTTTCTTTTTTATTTTATATTAGTTTTGCTTTTTTTTTTTTTTTTTTTTTAAATATATATAATTTGTTTTAGTTGTTTTAACTGATTTACCGTCCAAAGACAAAAATACCCCTATAAATGTTAAGTTTGACTGACAGTTGACTAACAGATGGACCTATTTGATATACTTTCAAAAGCCAGGGAAAGTTTTTCTAAAAAAGCAAACTCGTTTAAAAAATTGATTTTTCAGAATAAGTTAGAGACCCAAATGATATTTCCCCTACAATCTAATATAAATAGAATAAAGTACAACGTTTCTGAACACAAAGTTTCAAATCATTTAGGGACCGAAATGAGTTTCCCATTATTACTTAATAGTTATTACAATCTAATATAAATAGATAGAATAAAAGATGGTGGAAATTGCCAAAACTGACCCATCTAATTATGGGATTTTCTTTTTTAACCACATGCATACTTTTAATTGTTTTTAACCATGTTTTTGAGAAATTACTCAAAAGCCCTCATATAAAAACCCCCAAATCAGCTCTCTCTCTCTCTCCTTTCTTTTCTTTTTCTTTCTCTCTCCTCTCCTCTACTCTGCTCTCTCTCACCGATCTCCCTCTCTCTCGCCGGCATGGTTGACGGCCGCCGAGCGCCGACAAGCATCTGGACCACGCCACGAACTAGCGATGACCACGAACCAGCTGTTGGTTGGTCGCACGAACCAGCGACGACCACGATCGACCAAGCGATGCCGCGACGAGGGTCGTGCGCCGCTGGTTGGAGCGACGACCGGGTGGCTTCCGGCAGCTAGGTGTGCCGGCGATGTGGTCTGCAAAAATCCCAAACAAAAAACCTAACCCTAATTCGAATTTGAGGAAGAAGATGAGGAAGAAGAAGGGAAAAAAAAAAAAAAAAAAAAAAAACTTATCCTAATTTTAATTTAGTCCAGATTTCAAGTTTGAATATTTCTATTTTAGACATGATTTCAAGTTTGGATATTTCCATTTAGGCATGATTTCAAGTTTGTGTATTTCAATTTAGTCGTGATTTCAAGTTTGTTTCGAGGTTTAAAAAAACACTATTTTCAGGGGTACTCTGGTAATTTATGGTACTATATTGAATTTTTTTTTAAAAAGTGGTTATTAACAATTAAAAATTCAAAAGTGGTTAAAAACAAAAGTATGATAAGTTTGATGGCTACTTATGGTTTTCTCTCGAAAAGATGAGGTAATACAATCTAATATAAATAGAATAAAGAACAGGGTATCCAAACACAAAGTATCAAGTATAAGACGAAATTAGGTTGACTAGTAAAATATGCTTCTTGCACCTGCAACATAAGATTGCAGATTAGAATAGCACAAACCATTAATCCGTTTCCATTATCTTGACTAGTAAAATATGCTTCTTGCACCTGCAACATAAGATTGCAGATTAGAATAGCACAAACCATTATCTTGCCATTCCATCCCTACCTCTCTTCATCTTTGCATTCTGATAATCCGTTTCCACATCCCAAAAATGGTCCATGAATGCCTGTCAAATGTCAACGTAACAATGGATGTGACTTTAAATTATAAAGAGCCACCGAAACAATTGCACAAACATTGCTAGCAATGGCATTAGGCCTAATTGCAACTTTTACTGTAACTACCCTTGCCATCAGTTTACTCTGTCAACTATAGCGGTTGACCACATTTTTAACGGCAAATGACTAAAACAGCCCTGATTGTTTATTTTATATTAATTTTCATATTTTGAACTAAAAAAAAAAAAACTCAACCATTTTTTTCTCTTAATTTTTCATCCCCGAACACCATCTTCATTTTCTTGTCCCAAACACTAGCTTTATTTTAATACCCTTTTCTCGGTCCCCAAACACAATCTTAAATTCTTAACAAGGGAGTTCAAGTGTTCAACACACCCAACAAAAATCAAGAACAACAATCTAACTGCAATTACCAGAAACAAAAAACAACCAGAAATTAAAAATATGTCCAAATTTCCAGATTTCAGTAACCATTTCTTCACTTTATCTTCATCCTCCAAAATCCCATGTCTTCATATTTTTCAAACACAATCATCAAAGCCACAACCAAAATATATACCATCACACCCAATATTAAAATAAACTTGCAAACTTTCAAACAAACAAACACAAATTTAATCAGCTACTCAACATTTCTTTTTCATTTTTTCACTCCCCAAACACAATCCAAAATTTCTTCAATCAAATTCCACAAATGAGAACAATAAATTAATTCCAAAAAAAAAACCCACTAATCATTTCCAAAAAAAAAAAACCCAGAAATCTCACTAATTAACGTCTTCTACCAAAATTTATTTTGTAAAACAAGGAAAAAAACAAAAAAAAACAAAATATTTTGGAAAAAAATGAGATGGAGCAAATCTGCTCCATCGGGACACTCATCAGAGATGGAGTGTTGCATCATCGCAAATGGAACCAGAAGCGATGGAGGACTATTCTCCATCGTAGGTGGTGCATCTACGATGGAGTCCATATGTGATAGCCGTCTTCATCGTAGATGGCTCTACAATGGAGATTAATTCTCCATCGCTGAAGGCATTGCTCCATCTGAGATGAAGTTTGGAGATATAGAAAAATTTACACATATTTACCATTTTTTTTCTGGAAAATTATTATATTTTCTAATTATTTGATTTTAAAAAAACCAAGGGTGGAGATTGTTTGATGGATGCAGGATATCGAATCTCCTGGTCAATTCTTTTTTTCAATGAGTAATTCAATCTCAAAAGCACGTATATGGACACGAGCAATAGGATACGAGACAGTATAATATGAGAATACGACAAATCTCAAAAAAATTAGGATACATACACGACATGATATGCAAATTAAAATAATATATATAGTAATTATCACCCGACACCAATTATTATTAAATAATAATAATAATAATAAATACAAAAAGCTGGATGTTATTGTCTTAGTGGATTTGTCATATCATATGCTCCTTTGTTCTTCATTAGACTCCTCTCGCTCTCTCTCTTACTCTCTCGTCATCTCTCTCACTTCCTCTTACCAAATTTTCTTCAACGGAGCAAAAGCTCAAAAGTCAAAACTTCAGACTTCAGTTCAAAGGTACATTGAATTCACACCACTAAGTTCACATCCAAACCTCAAAACTAAAAAGAATGAAGATATTTATTGCATTAAATTAAATTTTTAATTTTCAAAGAATGAAGAATGAAGGTAAACTATACAAGTACGGTGAGCCTTCTTTTTCCTTCTTTTCTTTTTCTTCCTCCATTTTTCTTTCTCGTTTTTTTTTTTTTTTTTTTTTGTTTTTTTGTTTTTTTGTTTTTTGTTTTTTCTTTTATAGCAGGTAGCAGATGAAGAAAGTAAGAAATCCTAGAATCTTATAAACGTGTATTTTTACAAAATTCGATTTTGACCTTAAAAGTTTTTAAAAATTATAAATTGAAACCATTTTTGATAAAAACAATTGCAAAACTGCCCCAAACATATCCATACCCCATATCCTTGCCGTATCCCACTAGTCAAAATTCTTAGAAGTCAACGGACACGCCATTTGGCATGTTGGACTTGTGTCTGTGTCCTCGGACACTTGTTAATAGCAAAAATGGGTGTGTCCGTGCTTCTTAGAATTAAATAAATACTGTATAAAGAATTAATAAAGATTTTATCATATTAAAAGCCACAAAAAAAAAAAAAAAGGTTATGCCCCTCGACTAATAATATCTAACTGTACATCACTAATGGCAAAGGATGTTAGTGCAATATTGATCAAAAATTGCAGGCATGCAATTAGGCGTAATGTTAGGGGTGTTCGTGCAATTTGCCGATAATAAAAATAGAAATGTTGTTAATTTCATTAATTATACTTTTTAAAAAATTTTACTTTTAGTTGTATTTTTTAATGTACATTTGTTTGGTTATTTTCTATTAACAAACACATGCATTTGAAACAAAGTCACTAAACACTTAAATTAATGCAAAATATTGCATCATAGGGGGATAACAAGAGAATTTACCTGCAGTGTCCCAACAGCACCCCATTTCTTAACCCTTGAGTCTACCTCATGTAGAGGCAGAACATTATCCCTTACGTACGCATCAACGAAAGATTTATATGCAGATTCTCTATGCTGTCAACACAATAAAATAATAATTATGAGATCATGTGATTCGCATCAATAGACATATGCACAACAACAATGACTAATAATATTTGATAGTTTAATTTGCAAAATAATTGCCATAAACTACACATGACAAAACTTAAAACAAACAAAATGCAAGCTTGCTTATTTAATAGTAGCAGACATAGTTGACACCACTTTCCAACCTTTGATGCAAAGGCATCACACCAATATGTGTACTTCAAACCTTTAAATTTATCCGATTTGCGTAGGTCAGAAATAAATTTCCTCACTTGTATTTCCTAATCAAATAAAAATTAAAAATTAACAAGTATAATCAAATCAAAGAGTGAACGAAAAGCAATCTTGAAAACTCATAACATGAAACACTCACATTAGAATCCTCCTGAAATTCAAGAGGTAAAAGAGGTTTGGCAACAACGATGCCAAAAACATTATGCTTAGAGACCTGCATAAAGACAAATACGTAGAGATTGCTCAAATTTTTAATAGTATTTTAGTATTAGATATGTTGTGATATCTAAGCAAGTGATGGTGTGTGTACGAGCAACAAAAGCACAATTACCATATTTGGAATATGTTTTTCCACTAAATCAAATCTATCAATCTTCAAACGCCTGCAATGTTGACATAATTAAGATTGCACATAAACAAAAGACATAATCGAAAGACTTTGCCGAGCATAAGTTAGTGAATACAATGAAATCATAAGCGTATGAGACGTCATACGCTGAAGGATGACATAGTAAGTTGGAGCAATCTGACAAAGCAAAACTCGCATAATTATCACGAACATCCAAACCTAGCAACCGACCTGCATTCCCTCCCATGATTGTCCTCGTGTGCTTCTTAATCAATTCCCGGAAAAACGTGTCGGGCCTCAGGTACTTCATCTAAAAGGTAGAACCATGGACTCATTATATTCTTTGCTTATTGCATGCAATTTTTTCAAAAGATAATAATGGCAAATCAGGAAACAAGAACCAAGACAAAGATGTTAATATTTTGTTGATTTTAATTTGTAGCTCAAAACATGAATTACTCTATAGATATAAACGCAAGAGACAGTGACCTAAAAAGATTACAGGAAATCCTACAATCTAAACAGAGATTTATGTAATCAACAAAGTAAAGGAGTGAGCACGGATTGGTTCAGTTTTGGGCAAAAGCAAATAATTTGGCAATATCATGACAAGCCAGATTTTACAAAAGCAAACAAAAAAAAAAAAAAAAAGAAAAAAAAAAGAAGGAAATCCTAAAGACTAATTTATAAACAAAATTCAGAAAGAAGACAATCTACATATCAGATGTCATTCATCATCAAAATTTATCACTTATACAATATAAGGATCTCTATAGTCTATACATTATACATTATACAAAATCCTATCCTAGGATCTGTATAAGAGAGAGTTTTTCTTCAACCCACCAACCACCATCCACGATTAAAGGATATTGGCTCACAAATCCAGCGCTGTGCTAACAATTAATAAGAAAATAGTATGATATGTGTAGGACTTAAATCCACTTTCTGCAACTTAATTGTCATCCAAACAAATGCAAACTAAATGACAACTGTAGTGGCAAGGAATTCATTTCCTTGTCGGTAAATTGGTAATGCAATCATTTGCACGAGAGATATGGAAATAAACATACATGAACAATCATATCCTTCAACATTTTCCCATTCATTCAAGCGAAACTGGGGCCTTAACAGTCTTGCAACCCATAGGTGGGCATTCTGGTACTGGAAGGACTCGATAAAACTTGGAAAATGAAAACGAACTAAAAACTTATAAGTAATAAAAACAGAAATTAAAATTAGTATGCCTGTGTTTCGTGCTTGCCTCTAATAAGTCTGGGACAATTCATGAGTATGGCAGTTGGATGGGTCTATGGTGGAAGTGGAATGTGTTGTTCAGACGTTCTTTTTTTGACTGGGAAAAGGATCAAGAGAGGTGTTTGGGCAAATTTTTGGAGTGCATTACCATTCGCAAGAACATTGCAGATGATATTGCCTGGACTCATAATGCTTCAGGGATGTTTTCTGTGAGCTCTTTTCACAGAATGCTGGAGGATAAGAATATTAACAGAGGTACTGCTCCAAAAGTCTTGTGGCATGGAATTTGTCCTCTGAAAATGGAAGTCTTTCTTTGGCAGCTGTGGAAAGGCAAGGTGTTGGTTAGAGAGGTCCTGGTGCATCATGGTATGAACCAGATTCAAGATGTGAGATGCAAGCTCTGCTCTGAAGATGTAGAAACAGTGGATCACCTGTTTCTCAGGTGCAGCTGGTCGAATTCTCTGTGGGCAAGAGGGATGGCGTGGTGGGGTGTCGTCTTCTGTGGTAATAGGGATGTGAAAGGTTGGATTGAAGGGTGGATGGGCCTGTGCCCAAATGTTAGAAAGGAGAGAGCTTGGTGTTCCTTATTATATGCTACGGTTTGGACCATTTGGGAGAAGAGGAATGCTCTGGTTTTTGAAGACAAGAAGCCATGTTTAGACCAAGCTGCAGATTTGGTGAAGTTTTGGATTGTTTGGTGGTTTAAACATCTTGGTCGGGGGTCCAATGATTCTGTGGAGATTTGATGCGTAACATTGATGTTCTTTGTGTGGATCATAAGAAGAATAAAAGGAAAGACCTGGTAGACTGGATTCCTCCACCTCATGATTATCTAAAGTTTAACATCGACGGTTCTTCTAGAGGCAAGCCTGGTCCAGCCGGCATTGGCGGCGTGTTGAGAGATTACAATGGAAAGGTGCTCTGTCTGTTTTCTGCCTATTTGGGGATCCTTGACTCAAATGCTGCAGAAATTATGGCAATTAGGAAAGCTGTAGAGCTTTGCCACTCCAATCCAAGCCTTAGGGACCGAGACATTATGGTGGTGAGTGACTCCAAAGTGGCTGTCTCGTGGGCGAATTCGAGGTCGTTTGGGAATTTTGATCATGTGAATACTATATACAACATTCGGAGTATCTTAAATGTTAATGGTGGTCTGCAGGTTGTCTTCGATTCGAGATGTTTTAATTCTTTCGCGGATAGTTTAGCTAAAATGGGGTCAAATTGTAGGGGGGACTTTGTCGTTTGGGGAGATATGTGATTCCTCTCATTTTGTTTTTCTGTCCTGGCTTGCCGTTTTGGGGGCTGGGGGCCGGGGTCTGCTGTTTGTAGCACCCCCGTTTCTCCAGTGGCTTGTTGTTTTTCCCCTGTTTTTGGTTTTCTTGGGTCGTCTGGTGTCTTGTGCTGGCTGCCTGGTCCCTGTGTTTGCCCTTTTCTGGGCTGTGCCTTTTCAAAAAAAAATTAGTATGCCTAATCTACGCTGCACATAAATAAATTAGTTCTCACAATGACTCTGCAAACTGGGATATATGGTATCACAATTAACTAAAAAATCAAAACGGTAAAAGATATAAACGACAAAACGACAAACTCAAATCAACATAAATTTACACTTTTTATTCTTTAGTTTTCAATTTTTCACAGAACACAACTCAACACGTATTCTCATCCCAGTCCGAACACGATGAGAAATCAATCTCAGTCGAACCAACTCTCGAAACCGTCCAAACATCAGTCCCAAGCTAGTTAAAGACAAAGAGACAGTTCTAAAACAAAGAGATTAAGACTGAAGACAAACCTTAAGAACCAAGGGTGGCCGGAGAGACGGAGAGAAAATGTGAGAAAAAGAAAGGGGCTGCTGAAACTACTCAAACTTGTGATACAAGTTTAGGGTTTTCGAAAATTTTTCTTTTTTTTCTAAATAGTTTGGTGAAATTACTATTTACCCTTCATGTCTGTTTGGGCCTGGGCCAATTTTGTCCGGCCTGTCTTTTGTACGAGTGTATATACTGTATTTGTGTGAATTGGGCTTAAGTAACAGCATTTTTTATTACACTTGTTATTTGTACCGTTTTGTTCTTATACTTCCATAGCTCCATTGTAATCGATTCTTCAATATAACTAAATTACGATCATGTTAGGGATCTGAGATCAAAATTTTTAGTACATTTAGATTTTAGTGTCACTCAAGAAATATAAAAACAAAAGGAGAGGGGAAATAATTGATGTTCAACTTGTCTATATGTCTGTTTTACTTGTTTTGAAAATTATTGTTACATGTCAGGTAATGTTCATATAGTAGACAAGACGGTATTGGCACTTATACAGATGGTCAGATGTCAGGTAATTTTCGTATAGTAGACAAGACGGTATTGGCACTTATATATATATATATATATATATATATAAAGTTTTAGCATATCCAATTATCCACCACATATGAAGCTCCTACATGAGGCATCACACAGAATGGACATCAATGTAAGTCAGAAACTAATGTTCACCTAGTGATTATTGGCTCACATTGACCAATACAAAAAAAATAGAAGACAGTTTCACACACAAACTGGCATTTGAGAAACATAAATACAAATCATTCAAAAGAAAGCATTGGCTTCTCATACATAAGAAAATCATGCACACAATCAACCAACATTATGAGATTACAATAATTAAATGTGTAAATGAGATTTCACTAAAAAAAAAAAAAAAAAAAATCATATACATTTTTTAATTATTTATATAAATTTAAAATATTATTAATAACTAAATATTTTTGTTTTACAATTATTAAATTACTTGTTATAGTTATCCTTAATATATTAAAATGTAAATATATAACAAATAATAGTTAGAAGGGCATATATGTAAAAGTATTAATTTCCAGATATTTGTAACTTAAAAAAAACAAACAGCTTATCATTTATATTCGGTTTTCAGTGAAAAAAAAAAAAAAAAAAACATGTTCTTCAGTTTTCAGTTTTCAGTCACTATTCAATATTCAGTAACATTAAGTACTGTAGTCTTAAGACAAAAAAATCAAATGGGGCCTAAGGTGTTTGGTAAAATTTCAAGAAATTGATTTTTGTCACTTTTAACTTCTCCCAATTGAGTTTTTTAAAAGCTGCATTTTGTAGCTTTTAAAAAACTGCTTCTGCTTCTGAGTTTTTTGGTTAATTTTTGTTCATTTTCTTTTTCACGTCACTCTTAAGGGTGCGTTTAGTACGCAGGATGGGATAGGACGACATGGATCAATTTCCTCTTGTCCCACGCTTGGCAAGTTTTTAACATAAGACTGGACGGGACAATGTGGGACAAAAAACTCCAAATTTTGTTCCACCCAAGACCTTAGGACAAGGTTGTCCCATGACATGGGACAGGTACAATGCATTATTATTCCTTGACCAGGTTTTCACTACACATTATTTATTTATTTTATAAAATTTTTATGGTCACACAAAAATAAAACAAGTCATTTATTTTATAATATGTTTATGGTCACAGAAAAATAAATAAACTATTTATTTTTAAAACATCTTTAATACCAATTCTATAATTATTCTATATTTTAAAACAAATTATTTATTTTATTACATGTTTATGGTTCTCACAACACTTTTGAAATTCAGTTTACCAAACACTTGGTTAATTCTTCTCACAGCAAATCCAAAAGCAATTCTCCCCACAACAGAATCAAAAGCAATTCTCTTCACAGCACAGCAATGTCAAACTAAGCCTAAGTATTCAAATCCTCTGCTTTGTTGAAGATAAAAGGGATTTAAAAATAAAGAAAATGACAATATTGAAACAAATAAATCTAAACCTTTAATTTCAAATGTCACAAGATCTATGGAGCTCTGGACCAAAATGATTAAAAAAAAAAAAAAATTAATCACATTTGACTATCAAAAAATATTTCGCCTAGCCCAAATGATGGATTTCAAATATATATATATATATATATATATATATATATATATATATATATATAGTGCTTATCGGGTAAGGAATACCTGAGATTAACAAATCTCTGGGATCATGTGATTGTATATGTTTCTAATGTTATCGCATATAAGTTACATGGGATCACTACAAAAACAAGTGGTCACGTTGAAATTTTACGTCTTGTTTTTGTTGTGATCTCATGTAATTTATATACGATAACATTATAAACATATTCGATCACATGATGTCACATACGTTCATATGATCTCACGTATGATCACATAATACCAGAGATCTGTTAATCTCTGGTATACCTTACCTGATAAGCACTCTCTCTTTCTCTCTCTCTCTCTCTATATATATATATATATATATATATTTCTAATTGGGTTAATATTATAAACCTCCCCTCACCTTTGAACTATTATTGGATGTATAGTTATAAATGCTTTTATTTTAGAAACCTCCCCTATGGACAAATACCGTTAGCATTCCGTTTGTATTGACTGAGTTTGACCGTTAAAAAAGTCCAAAAATATCTCTATTTAAACTTTAATTGTATGAATTGACCATTATACCCTCATATTTTTACCAAATAAATTAGTTTATAGGGGAGGTTTCTAAAATAAAAGCATTTGTAACTATACATCCAATAATAGTTCAAAGGTGAGGGGAGGTTTATAATATTAACCCATTTCTAATATTATCGCATATAAGTTACATAAGATCACATTAAAATTTTAATTCTTGTTTTTGTTGTGATCCCATGTAACTTATATTTGATACCATTACAAACATATACAATCGCATAATCTCACGTAATAACATGATCTCACGTACGATCATATGATCCTGGAGATTTGTTAATCTTAGGTATACCTGACCTGATAAGCTCTCTCTCTCTCTCTCTATATATATATATATATATATACTACTTACACTATTTCGGAAACCCAAGGAGTCAATCGTATGGATATGTAAAATACAAGATTTCCAATCTCTTGAACCCCTTTCGTGCTCATGTCACGTCGAGGTACTACAAAAAAAAAAAAAAAAAAAAAAAAAAAAAAAAAAAAAAATCCGATCCAATTTATTGTAATCGATTAGTTAACATGTTGGTTAACCGTATTTTGAAACATGGAAAAAAATCATTGGCTTATCAAATTATCTATCGAGCCTTGAAAAAGATTCAAAAAAAGACATGAAAAAAAATCCACTATCCGTTTTACGTCAAGCAATACGTGGAGTAAATTCCGATATAACAGTAAAAGCAAGACGTGTAGGCGGATCGACTCATCAAGTTCCCATTGAAATAGGATCTGCACAAGGAAAAGCACTTACCGTTATTTGGTTATTAAGGGCATCCCAAAATCATCCGGGTCAAAATATGACTTTCAAATTAGGTTCCGAATTAGTTGATGTTGCCGAAGGAAGTGGCGATGCCATATGCAAAAAGGAAGTGACTCATAGAATGGCAAAAGCAAATAGAGCTTTTGCACATTTTCGTTAATCCATGAACAAGGTCTATATAGACACATAGATCCATTGATCCATACATCTCGATCGGAAAAGAATCAATAGAAAAAGAAAAGGAAAGAATCAGAATTGATCGATATATTTCTCGAAACAAACGAAAAGGAAACGAATGGATCAACTAAGCCCTCTCGGGGACTTGCTTAAGAATAAGAAAGAGGAATCTCATGTAAATACCATGGAATAAGGTTTGATCCTATTTATGGAGATTCTGTAAATATTCCGTTCCAAAAATAGAAAGATCGAAACAATTGAGATTTTTTTGGAGATTGGAAGTAGTTACTAATTCATGATCTAGCATGTACAAAATGAAAACCTCATTATCCATTCTACGAGAATATTTATGAAAGCCTTTCATTTTCTTCTCTTCAATAGAAGTTTTATTTTCCCCGAATGTATCCTAATTTTTGGCCTAATTATTCTTCTATATATATATATATACAATCTTTCTATTGTCAGTTCGTCCTGACAATAAATATATTATGACGAAAAATGTGGACCATAGATTATGAAGAAGTTTTGACAAGTGCATATACTTTGAGTCAAAGTATGTAAATCTAGTGATCCACATTCCTCGTCCTAATATATTTATTGTTAGGATGAACTGATAATAGAAAATCTGTATATATATATATATATATATATATATATTTAGGGATTAGGGTGGTCCGAAGCCCTGAGGAAGGAAAGATTGGAGGTTCTTGCGAAAATCTGGAAGATTGTCAGACATGAGGAGCAACAATGGAAACAAAAATCGAGAGTCAAATGGTTGCTAGAGGGTGATAGAAATACACGCTTTTTCCATTGTGTGGCTAGTGGGAGGCGTAGGAAAAATTATATTGAGAATATTGCTTTTGATGGGGTGATCAAGTCCAAGCCATAAGAGATTTCCAGTGGAGCTGCAGATTTTTTTGAGGAACAGTTCAAGAATGTTAAATGGGGGCGTCCTAAGATTAACGGTCTACCACTTAGAAAGTTATCTGAGTTGGATAGAGATGTCCTGGAAGAGAAGTTTAGTGTTGAGGAGGTAAAAGCGGCTCTTGCTGGATGTGATGGAAATAAAGCGCCAGGCCTAGATAGGTTCAATCTTAGTTTCATAAAAGAAAATTGGTCAGTCATTGGAGATTTTATGAATTTTATGGATGAATTCCATAGCAACGGTAAGGTTGTTAAGGAGTTGAACCGATCATTTATAATGTTGATTCCAAAATGTGTTAATCCTAAGTCGATGAAAGATTACAGACCCATCAATTTGGTGGGTTCTCTTTACAAGATTTTGGCAAAGGTTCTAGCTAACCGTATGAGAAGGATTATTGAATCAGTTATGGGAGAAACTCAAATGGCTTTTGTCAAGAACTGGCAGATTTTTGATGGATTTGTCATAGCTGAAGAAATAATCAATCTCTGGAAGAATAGTACAGAGGGGGGCCTATTGGTGAAGTTAGATTTCAAAAAGGCATATGATAGTGTGGATCACACTTTTTTGGATGACATTTTGGGGGATATGGGTTTCGGAAGGAGATGGAGACATTGGATGAAAATATGCATTTCTACTCCGCTAGTGTCTGTTTTGGTGAACGGTAGCCCAACTAAACAATTTGGGTTAGAAAAGGGGTTGCGGCAGGGAGATCCTCTATCTCCTTTCTTATTTAATATAGTGGTGGAAGGTTTGAATGCCATTCTTAAGAAAGCGGAGAGTTTAGATTTGTTGAAAGGAGTGTCTTTTGGGAGAGACGAAGTCAAGGTTTCTCACTTACAATATGCCAACGACACGATTCTTTTTCTTCAACCTAAGAAGGATTATTTAGTGAATGTGAGGAGAATTTTGAGGTGTTTTGAGTTGGCCTCGGGGTTACGTATAAATTTTAGTAAATCTTGTGTTGTTCAGATAGGAAAGGCTGGTGTGAGGGATACTAATTGGGCATGACAATTCAAGTGTGCTGTTGGAACACTTCCTATAAAGTATTTGGGGCTGCCTCTTGGGGGTCGTCCCTCTTCTAGGCTTTTTTGGAAAGATATTGTTCAGAGTATTGAGAATCGGATGGCGTCGTGGAAGAAGTCATTCTTAAACAAAGGGGGTAGATTGGTGCTCATCAAAGCCATTATGTCTAGTATACCAAATTATTATATGTCTATGTTCAAAATCCTGGTTGGTGTTGCCCAGATAATAGATAGGCTTCAAAGGAGTTTTTTTTTTTTTTTGGTGATGGATTGGAGAAGAGGAAGTTGCATGCTATGAATTGGAATTTTCTGTGTAAAAGCAAGGATAATGGTGGGCTGGGTATAGGAGCTGTGAGTGACAAAAATAAGGGTCTTTTGGCTAAGTGGGTATGGAGGTTTGGGAAGGAAGAGTCGTCTCTCTAGAGGAGGGTTATATGCGCGAGGTATAATGTCCCTCTGAGTGCTCTTAGGTGGAATTGGAATGGGGGATCTTCTAGTTCTTTCTTCATTAAGGCAGTAGGTGGGTTGTTTCAGCAAGATTCGAAGGTGGCCAAGGTAATGGAAGATGGTTTACAAGTGGTAGTGGGTAGAGGAGACAAAGCAAGTTTGTGGGAAGATATAAAGGTAGAAGGAGTGCAATTGAAGGAGGTTTTTCCTAGAATTTTCTCTCTTGTAGCTAAGAAGGATGGTTGTGTTAGGGACTATGGTATGAGGATTGGTGATCAGTGGAATTAGAATACTGTTTTGAGAAGAGCTGCCTTCAACTGGGAGCAAGAGCAATGGGATGCTTTCCGAATGTGTATTGAGCAAATTAATATTCGAGATGATATTCCAGATATTATTGGTTGGTCTTTATGCCAAATGGTATGTTTACAGTAAAATCAGTTTGGAAGATTCTTGAGCAGAAATTTTCTGGGGATTCTCTTGTGTTTAATAGGATTTGGAAGAGTATATGCCCTCTGAAGATCGAAATTTTTGTGTGGCATCTACTGCATGGAAGGGTGTTGGTGAGGGAGGTCTTAAAGCGTTTTGGTATGTTGATGGATAATAACCAAGATTGCCCAATGTGTGGCTGAGCGGAGGAGTCCATTGATAATTTATTCCTACATTGTAACTGGGCGTGGAATATATGGTCGAGTTGTATGAACCGGTGGAAAGTGTGCAGCTGCTCCTCGACGTCTCTTCGGATTGGTGGACAGGCTGGATCGATTTATGCCCCAATAAGCAAGCTGGTAGGGCCTAGAGCTCTTTATTTTTTGCTACGACTTGGTCAATTTGGGAAGCTCGGAACGAGAAGGTGTTCAAAGATGTAAAGGTCCCAGTTGAGCAAATTGCGGATATGGTTAGGTTTTGAGTCAGTTGGTGGTTTAAACATATAGGAAAGGGCTCTAATGATCCCATAACTTTGATAATTCTGAATATTGCTGATAGGTGCTGCGATAGTTCGAAACCAAAAATTAAAAAGGCTAAAGATTGGATTCCTCCGTATTTGGATGCGTTGAAATTCAACGTAGATGGATCCGCAAGGGGATGTTCGGGTCACGCTGGTATTAGGGGTGCTCTTCGGGATGACAGTGGCAAAGTGCTTTGTGAATTTTCAGAGTACGTTGGGTTTTATGACATTTTTTCGGTGGAGCTCATGGCAATTGCTAGAGCTTGTTCTCTTTTCTTAAGTAGAACTGAGCTGTAAGGCAAAAGAATAGTTGTTGCCAGTGATTGCTTGCAGGTGGTAGCTTGGGTCAATAGTAGCGGTGTGGGGGACTGGAGGTATGTTCAGCAGATTCTGGAAATAAGAAGCTTTTTGGGGAAGTTGGGTCGGACTACAGTTGAGTTTAATTCTAGAATCACTAACTCAGTGGCAGACAGTTTGGCTAAAAAAGGAGCAGGGGGGAATGGTGATGTACTGGTTTGGAGTTAGTCTATTGCTGTGGTGGAGTGGTGTGGGCGTTTTTTGCCTGTTTGTTTTGGCTGGTCTATGTTGTTTCTAGGCAGTTTTGGGTTCCTGTTTGCTTATGTTGTTTGATGTTTGTTTTGGCTTCATCAAAGCTCAATGACAGGGGATTGTTGTGCAGCCCCTGTCCCAGTCCTTTGTTGTTGCTGGGTTGTTTGGGTACTTGTTTGCTTCTGTTGTTTTCTACTGTGGCCTCTTGCCTTTTCAATAATATTATTGTGCTATTTTCAAAAAATATATATATAGGGATGTCCTTGTGTGAAAGGTTGCATGGTGCAACTTAAAAACTAACTGTCAAAATTGTGATCCCAATTTTTCTTCTTTTTCTAAATAGTTTGGTGAATTACTATTTACCCTTCATGTTTGTCTAGGCCTGGGCCAATTTTGTCCGGCCTGTCTTTAGTTGCCTTAATTAATCTCACACGCAAATTCAAATCCTCTGCTTTGTTAAAGATAATGGGGATTTAAAAATAAGGAAAATGACAATATTGAAAAAAAATATATATATAAACCTTTAATTTCAAATGTCATAAGATCTATTGAGGTTTGGACCAAAAAAAATATATATGTATATTTAAAAAATATATCAATTAATCACATTTTACTATTAAAAAATTTGTCGCCCGGGCCAAAATGATGGATTTCAAATAATTTAAAAACCATGCAAAGCAAAAGCAGAAACATTGATGTTTACAAAAGAATTTCATATCTTCTAGGGCCCAAAATGAGTTTCTCCCTATTAATTAATACAATCTAATATAAATAGATATAATAAAAAACATTTTCGTTAATCCATGAACAGGGTCTATATAGACACATAGATCCATGGATCCATACATCTCGATCGGAAAAGAATCAATAGAAAAAGAAAACGAAAGAATCAGAATTGATCGATATATTTCTCGAAACAAACGAAAAGGAAACGAATGGATCAACTAAGCCCTCTCGGGGACTTGCTTAAGAATAAGAAAGAGGAATCTCATGTAAATACCATGGAATAAGGTTTGATTCTATTCATGGAGATTCCGTAAATATTCCATTCCAAAAATAGAAAGTTTGAAACAATTGAGATTTTTTTGGAGATTGGATGCAGTTACTAATTCATGATTTGGCATGTACAGGATGAAAACTTCATTATCCATTCTACGAGAATTTTTATGAAAGCCTTTCATTTTCTTCTCTTCGATGGAAGTTTTACTTTCCCATAATGTATCCTAATTTTTGGCCTAATTATTCTTATATATATATATATATATATATATATATACAGTCTTTCTATTGTCAATTCATTCTAACAATAAATATATCAGGATAAAAAACGTGGACTATAGATTATGAAGAAATTTTAACAAGTGCATATACTCTGAGTCAAAGTATATAAGGTTTAATTTCAAATGTCACAAGTTCTATTGAGGTTTGGACCAAAATAAATTTTTTTTAAAAATATAACAATTAATCACATTTGACTATCAAAAAATTTGTCACCCGGGCCAAAATGATGGATTTCAAATAATTTAAAAACCATGCAAAGCAAAAGCAGAAACATTGATGTTTACAAAAGAATTTCATATCTTCTAGGATCCAAAATGAGTTTCTCCCTATTACTTAATACAATCTAATATAAATAGACATAATAAAAAACATTTTCGTTAATCCATGAACAGGGTCTATATAGACACATAGATCCATGGATCCATACATCTCGATTGAAAAAGAATCAATAGAAAAAGAAAAAGAAAGAATCGGAATTGATCGATATATTTCTCGAAACAAACGAAAAGGAAACGAATGGATCAACTAAGCCCTCTTTGGGACTTGCTTAAGAAAAAGAAAGAGGAATCTCATGTAAATACCATGGAATAAGGTTTGATCCTATTCACGGAGATCCCGTAAATATTCCATTCCAAAAATAGAATGTTTGAAACAATTGGGATTTTTTTCGAGATTGGATGCAGTTATGTACTAATTCATGATCTGGCATGTACAGAATGAAACTTCATTATCCATTCTACGAGAATTTTTATGAAAGCTTTTCATTTTCTTCTCTTCGATGGAAGTTTTATTTTCCCATAATGTATCCTAATTTTTGGCCTAATTATTCTTCTATATATATATATATTTATATGTATACAGTCTTTCTATTGTCAGTTCGTCCTAACAATAAATATATCATGACGAAAAATATAGATTATAGATTATGAAGAAATTTTAACAAGTACATATGCTCTGAGTCAAAGTATATATATATAAGGATGCCCTTGTGTGAAACGTTGCATGGTGCAACTTAAAAACTGACCGTCAAAATTGTGATCCCAATTTTTCTTCTTTTTCTAAACAGTTTGGTGAATTACTATTTTCCCTTCATGTCTGTCTAGGCCTGGGCCAATTTTGTCCGGCCTGTCTTTTGTTGCCTTAATTAATCTCACACCCAAATTCAAATCCTCTGTTTTATTAAAGATAATAGGGATTTAAAAATAAGGAAAATGACAATATTGAAAAAAAAAAAAAAAAAATCTAAACCTTTAATTTCAATTGTTACAAGAACTATTGAGGTTTGAACCAAAATAGTTTTTAAAAAATATAACAATTAATCAGATTTCACTATCAAAAAATTTAAATAATTTAAAAACCATGCAAAGCAAAAGCAGAAACATTGATGTTTACAAAAGAATTTCATCCCTATTACTTAATACAATCTAATATAAATAGATAAAATAAAAAACAAGGTAATACAATCTAAGTAATACAATCTAATATAAATAGAAAAAAGTACAAGGTATCCGAACACAAAGATTGCAAATTATAATAGTACAAATCATTAATAAGCAACAAACTTATCTTACCATTCCATCCATACCTCACTTCATCTTTGCATTCTCATACTCTGTTTCCACATCCCAAAAATGGTCCATGTATGCCTGCCAAATGTCAAAGTAACAATAGAAAATGACTTTAAATTATAAAAAGCCACTGAAACAATTGCACAAGAATCGTTGGCAACGGCATTAGGGCTAATTGCCATCAGTTTACTCCGTCAACTATAGCAGTTGACCACATTTTTAACAGCAAAGGACTAAAACACCCATGATTGTTTATTTTATCATTAATTTTCATATTTTGAACTAAATATTAAAAAAAAAAAAAAACTCGACCATTTTTTTCCCTTAATTTTTCGTCCCCAAACACCATCTTCATTTTCTTGTCCCAAACACTAGCTTTATTTTCATACCCTTTTCTCGGTCCCAAAACAAAATCTTAACAAGGGAGCTCAAGTGTTCAACACACCCAACAAAAATCAAGAACAACAATCTAACTGTAATTACCAGAAACAAAAAACAACCAGAAATTAAAAATGTCCTAATTTCCAGATTTCAGTAACCATTTCTTAACTTCATCTTCATCCTCCAAAATCCGACGTCTTTATATTTTTCAAACACAATCATCAAACCCACAAACAAAATATATATCATTACACCCAATATTAAAATAAACTTGCAAACTTTCAAACAAACAAAAAAAAAAAAATCAAATAAACAAACACAAAATTAATCAGCTACTCAACATTTTTAATTTTTTTTGGCATATTTTCACTCCCCAATTCAAACACAATTCAAAATTTCTTCAATCAGATTCCACAAATGGAAACAATAAATTAATTTTTTTTTAAAAAACCCACTAATCATTTCTACAAAAAAAACCAAGAAATCTCGCTAATTAATGTCTTCTCCCAAAATTTATTTTGTAAAACATGAAAGAAAAAAAAATTGGGAAAAAATGAGATAACAAACACTTAAATTAATGCAAAATATTGCGCCATAGGAGGATAACAAGAGAATTTACCTGCAGAGTCCCAACAGCACCCAATAGCTTAACCCTCGGATCTACCTCTAATTTCTTAACCTTTGAGTCTACATCATGTAGAAGCAGAACATTATCCCTTACGTACGCATCAACGAAAGATTTATATGTAGATTCTCTATGCTGTCAACACAATGAAATAATAATTATGAGATCATGTGATTCACATCAATAGACATGCACAACAACGACTAATAATTTTTAATAGTTTAATTTGCAAAATAATTGCCATAAACTACACATGACAAAACTTTAAACAAACAAAATGCAAGCTTGCTTATTTAATAGTTGCAGTCATCTCGTTGACACCACTTTCCAACCTTTGATGCAAAGTCATCACACCAATATGTGTACTTCAAACCTTTAAATTTATCTGATTTGCGTAGGTCAGAAATAAATTTCCTCACTTGTATTTCCTAATCAAATAAAAATTAAAAATTAACAAGTATAATCAAATCAGAGAGTGAACGAAAAGCAATCTTGAAAACTCATAACATGAAACACTCACATTAGAATCCTCATGAAATACATGAGGTAAAAGAGGTTTGGCAACAACGATGCCAACAAAGACCTACATAAAGACAAATACGTAGAAATTGCTCAAAATTTTAATAGTATTTTATTATTAAATATGTTGTGATATCTAAGCAAGTGATGGTGTGTGTACGTGCAACAAAACCACAATTACCATATTTGGAATATGTTTTTCCACTAAATCAAATCTATCAATCTTCAAACGCCTGCAATGTTGACATAATTAAGATTGCACATAAACAAAAGACATAATCGAAAGACTTTGCCGAGCATAAGTTAGTGAATACAATGAAATCATAAACGAAAGAGATGTCATACACTAAAGGATGACTTAGTAAGTTGGAGCAATCTGACAAAGCAAAACTCGCATAATTATCACGAACATCCAAACCTAGCAGCCGACCTATATTCCCTTCCTCGACTGTCCTCTTTTGCTTCTTAATCAATTCCCGGAACAAGGTGGCAGGCCTCCGGTACCTCATCTAAAAGGTAGAACCATGGACTCATTATATTCTTTGCTTATTGCATGCAATTTTACAAAAGATAATAATGGCAAATCAGGAAACAAGAACCAAGACAAAGATGTTAATATTTTGTTTAATCATTCGCACGAGAGATATGGAAATAAACATACATGAACAATCATATCCTTCAACATTTTCCCATTCATTCAAGCGAAACTGGGGCCTTAACAGTCTTGCAACCCATAGGTGGGCATTCTGGTACTGGAAGGACTTGATAAAACTTCGAAAATGAAAACGAACTAAAAACTTGTAAGTAATAAAAACAGAAATTAAAATTAGTATGCCTAATCTACGCTGCACATAAATAAATTAGTTCTCACAATGACTCTGCAAACTGGGATATATGGTATCACAATTAACTAAAAAATCAAAACGGTAAAAGATATAAACGACAAAACGACAAACTCAAATCAACATAAATTTACACTTTTTATTCTTTAGTTTTCAATTTTTCACAGAACACAACTCAACATGTTTTCTCATCCCAGTCCGAACACGATGAGAAATCAATCTCAGTCGGACCAAGTCTTGAACCCGTCCAAACATCAGTCCCAAGCTAGTTAAAGACAAAGAGACAGTTCTAAAACAAAGAGATTAAGACTGAAGACAAACCTTAAGAACCAAGGGTGGCCGGAGAGACGGAGAGAAAATGTGAGAAAAAGAAAGGGGCTGCTGAAACTACTCAAACTTGTGATACAAGTTTAGGGTTTTCGAAAATTTTTCTTCTTTTTCTAAATAGTTTGGTGAAATTACTATTTACCCTTCATGTCTGTTTGAGCCTGGGCCAATTTTGTCCGGCCTGTCTTTTGTACGAGTGTATATACTGTATTTGTATGAATTGGGCTTAAAGTAACAATAATTTGGGGCTGCCTCTTAGGGGTCGTCCCTCTTTTAGGCTTTTTTGGAAAGATATTGTTCAGAGTATTGAGAATTGGATGGCGCCGTGGAAGAAGTCATTCTTAAACAAAGGGGGTAGATTGGTGCTCATCAAAGCCATTATGTCTAGTATACCAAATTATTATATGTCTATGTTCAAAATCCCGGTTGGTGTTGCCCAGAGAATAGAAAGGCTTCAAATGAGTTTTTTTTTGGGGTGATGGTTTGGAGAAGAGGAAGTTGCATGCTATGAAGTGGAATTTTCTGTGTAAAAGCAAGGATAATGGTGGGCTGGGTATAGGAGCTGTGAGTGACAAAAATAAGGGTCTTTTGGCTAAGTGGGTATAGAGGTTTGGGAAGGAAGAGTCGTCTCTTTGGAGGAGGGTTATATGCGCGAGGTATAATGTCCCTCTAAGTGCTCTTAGGTGGAATTGGAATGGGGGATCTTCTAGTTCTTTCTTCATTAAGGCAGTGGGTGGGCAGTTTCAGCAAGATTCGAAGGTGGCAAAGGTAATGGAAGATGGTTTACAAGTGGTAGTGGGTAGAGGAGACAGAGCAAGTTTGTGGGAAGATATAAAGGTAGAAGGAGTGCAATTGAAGGAGGTTTTTCCTAGGATTTTCTCTCTTGCAGCTAAGAAGGATGGTTGTGTCAGGGACTATGGTATGAGGATTGGTGATCAGTGGAATTGGAATATTGTTTTGAGAAGAGTTGTCTTCAACTGGGAGCAAGAGCAATGGGATGCTTTCAAAATGTGTATTGAGCAGATTAATATTCGAGATGATATTCCAGATACTATTGGTTAGTCTTTATGCCCAAATGGTATGTTTACAGTAAAATCAGTTTGGAAGAGTCTTGAGCAGAAATTTTCTGGGGATTCTCTTGTGTTTAATAGGATTTGGAAGAGTATATGCCCTCCGAAGATCTAAATTTTTGTGTGGCATCTACTTCATGGAAGGGTTTTGGTGATGGAGGCCTTAAAGCGTTTTGGTATGTTAACGGATAATAACCAGGATTGCCCAATGTGTGGCCGAGCGGAGGAGTCCATTGATCATTTATTCCTACATTGTAATTGGGCGTGGAATATATGGTCGAGTTGTATGAACTGGTGGAAAGTGTGCAGCTGCTCCTCGGCCTCTCTTCTGGATTGGTGGACAGGCTGGATCGATTTATGTCCCAACAAGCAAGCTGGTAGGGCTTGGAGCTCTTTATTTTTTGCTACGACTTGGTCAATTTGGGAAGCTCAGAACGAGAAGGTGGTCAAAGATGTAAAGGTCCCGGTTGAGCAAATTGCGAATATGGTTAGGTTTTGAGTCGGTTGGTGGTTTAAACATATAAGAAAGGGCTCTAATGATCCTATAACTTTGATAATTCTGAATATTGCTGATAGGTGTTGCGATAGTTCGAAACCAAAAATTAAAAAGGCTAAAGATTGGATTCCTCCGTATTTGGATGCATTGAAATTCAACGTAGATGGATCCGCAAGGGGATCGCCGGGTCACGCTGGTATTGGGGGGGTGCTTCGGGATGACAGTGGCAAAGTGCTTTCTGAATTTTCAGAGTACGTTGGGTTTTATGACATTTTTTTGGTGGAGCTCATGGCAATTGCTAGAGCTTGTTCTCTTATCTTGAGTAGAACTAAGCTGGAAGGCAAAAGAATAGTTGTTGCCAGTGATTGCTTGCAGGTGGTAGCTTGGGTGACTAGAGGTACGTTCAGTAGATTCTAGAAATAAGAAGCTTTTTGGGGAAGTTGGGTCGGACTACGGTTGAGTTTAATTCTAGAATCAATAACTCAGTGGCAGACAGTTTGGCTAAAAAAGGAGCAGGCGGGATGGTGATGTACTAGTTTGGAGTTAGTCTATTGCTGTGGTGGAGTGGTGTGGGCGCTTTTTGCTTGTTTGTTTTGGTTGGTCTGTGTTTTTCTGGGCAGTTTTGGGTTCCTGTTTGCTTATGTTGTTTGATGTTTGTTTTGGCTTCGTCAAAGCTCAGCGGCAGGGGATTGTTGTGCAGCCCCTTTCGCAGTCCTTTGTTGTTGCTGGGTTGTTTGGGTACTTGTTTGCTTATGTTGTTTTCTCCTGTGGCCTCTTGCCTTTTCAATAATATTATTGTGCTATTTTCAAAATATATATATATATATATATATATATATATATATATATATATAGGGATGCCCTTGTGTGAAATGTTGCATGGTGCAACTTAAAAACTAACTGTCAAAATTGTGATCCCAATTTTTCTTCTTTTTCTAAATAGTTTGGTGAATTACTATTTACCCTTCATGTTTGTCTAGGCCTGGGCCAATTTTGTCCGGCCTGTCTTTAGTTGCCTTAATTAATCTCACACGCAAATTCAAATCCTCTGCTTTGTTAAAGATAATGGGGATTTAAAAATAAGGAAAATGACAATATTGAAAAAATAAATAAAAATCTAAACCTTTAATTTCAAATGTCATAAGATCTATTGAGGTTGGGACCAAAATATATATATTTTTAAAAAATATAACAATTAAACACATTTGACTGACCAAAATGAGTTTCTCCCTATTACTTAATACAATCTAATATAAATAGATATAATAAAAATCATTTTCGTTAATCCATGAACAGGGTCTATATAGACACATAGATCCATGGATCCATACATCTCGATTGGAAAAGAATCGATAGAAAAAGAAAAAGAAAGAATCGGAATTGATCGATATATTTCTCGAAACAAACGAAAAGGAAACGAATGGATCAACTAAGCCCTCTTGAGGACTTGCTTAAGAATAAGAAAGAGGAATCTCATGTAAATACCATGGAATAAGGTTTGATCCTATTCATGGAGATTCCGTAAATATTCCATTCCAAAAATAGAAAGTTTGAAACAATTGGGATTTTTTGGAGATTGGATGCAGTTACTAATTCATGATCTGGCATGTACAGGATGAAAACTTCATTATCCATTCTACGAGAATTTTTATGAAAGCCTTTCATTTTCTTCTCTTCAATGGAAGTTTTATTTTCCCATAATGTATCCTAATTTTTGGCCTAATTATTCTTATATATATATATATATATATATATATATATATATATATATAGTCTTTCTATTGTCAGTTCATCCTAACAATAAATATATCAAGACGAAAAACGTGGACCATAGATTATGAATAAATTTTAACAAGTGCATATACTCTGAGTCAAAGTATACAAGGTTTAATTTCAAATGTCACAAGATCTATTGAGGTTTGGACCAAAATAATTTTCTTTAAAAATATAACAATTAATTGTTGGCGGATAATCCTCTAATACCGATGAACGCGGAAACGCCGTGTCTAATATACACCTATAACTCATAGCAAATAATAACGTCAATAAGCAGAAAAATAGATGAGAGAGAATAAAACAATCACAACACAACATATACCGTATACGTGGAAAACCCAAATCAGGTAAAAAACCACACGCCGTCAGGACGACAAAGAAAGTTCCACTATATGATAAATTGTTACAACCATATACTCCAGGATTCTCTCTCACACCTAACCCCAAACCCCACTCACAAGATCCTCACCGAGTACCCCACAATATCCCCTAGGTCTCCCCTAAATATCACCCACGGATCTCTAACTTGATCCACCGATATTCCCTTGGATCCCTCCTCGGATATTCCCATTGGGTCTCCCCGGATCTCTAACTACACACTCTCTGATGTTTACATGGTGTTCTTTTCGCTCCACTCAAAATAACCTAAATACAACGTCTATTTATACTAGTTACAGGGAGTATAATATAAAAGGAAATCCTACTCCTAAACGTACAAGACTTACTTGTTCCACATAAATGCTATTTTCTTTTATGACAAGTCTTCTTGTAAGGAGTAAATCCTTTTCCGATAAGCACAAGAACTTCCAAAAGAATACCTTTTTCCTATTCTACGTAACATTCCCGATCTCAGCAATACATCGTCTCTGCCGTATTGGTCACGGTGTGCACCCCGCTCCTAACAAGTCGAAAAACACGTCAGCTCCTGACCGCTCTTGTTGCCGTTGTCCAGAACACGACCGCTGTCATTACCGCTGCCAAAGCCACAGCGACTTGGCAGTGGTATCCACTGATATCGAACCGCTGTCGTTGCGCTATCAAGAAATTAGCAGCGATATCCTATCGCTGCCATTACCGCTGCCAAAGCCACAGCGGCTCGGCAGCGGTTTGAGCTATTTTTCGTTTCTTCTGTTCTTTGACCTCCCTTAGACACCATAATTCAACTTCCAAACGTATCCCACGTCTCCAGGAAGCTTCACATCAGTTGAGTTTTGTTTGGTTCACATCGGGTTCATTTAAAAATACGAGCCAAAACCTAACATTAATCACATTTGACTATCAAAAAATTTGTCACCCGGGCCAAAATGATGGATTTCAAATAATTTAAAAACCATGCAAAGCAAAAGCAGAAACATTGATGTTTACAAAAGAATTTCATATCTTCTAGGATCCAAAATGAGTTTCTCCCTATTACTTAATACAATCTAATATAAATAGACATAATAAAAAACATTTTCGTTAATCCATGAACAGGGTCTATATAGACACATAGATCCATGGATCCATACATCTCGATCGGAAAAGAATCAATAGAAAAAGAAAAAGAAAAAGAAAGAATCGGAATTGATCGATATATTTCTCGAAACAAACGAAAAGGAAACAAATGGATCAACTAAGCCCTCTCAGGGACTTGCTTAAGAATAAGAAAGAGGAATCTCATGTAAATACCATGGAATAAGGTTTGATCCTATTCATGGAGATTCCGTAAATATTCCATTCCAAAAATAGAAAGTTTGAAACAACTGGGATTTTTTTGGAGATTGGATGCAGTTACTAATTCATGATCTGGCATGTACATAATGAAAACTTCATTATCCATTCTACGAGAATTTTTATGAAAGCTTTTCATTTTCTTCTCTTCGATGGAAGTTTTATTTTCCCATAATGTATCCTAATTTCTGGCCTAATTATTCTTCTATATATATATATATATATATACAGTCTTTCTATTGTCAGTTCGTCCTAACAATAAATATATCATGACGAAAAATATGGATCATAGATTATGAAGAAATTTTAACAAGTACATATACTCTGAGTCAAAGTATATATATATAAGGATGCCCTTGTGTGAAACGTTGCATGGTGCAACTTAAAAACTGACTGTCAAAATTGTGATCCCATTTTTTCTTCTTTTTCTAAATAGTTTGGTGAATTACTATTTTCCCTTCATGTCTGTCTAGGCCTGGGCCAATTTTGTCCGGCCTGTCTTTTGTTGCCTTAATTAATCTCACACCCAAATTCAAATCCTCTGTTTTATTAAAGATAATAGGGATTTAAAAATAAGGAAAATGACAATATTGAAAAAAAAAAAAAAAATCTAAACCTTTAATTTCAATTGTTACAAGAACTATTGAGGTTTGGACCAAAATAATTTTTAAAAAAATATATAACAATTAATCAGATTTGACTATCAAAAAATTTGTCGCCCGGGCAAAAATGATGGATTTCAAATAATTTTAAAACCATGCAAAGCAAAAGCAGAAACATTGATGTTTACAAAAGAATTTCATCCCTATTACTTAATACAATCTAATATAAATAGATATAATAAAAAACAAGGTAATACAATCTAAGTAATACAATCTAATATAAATAGAAAAAAGTACAAGACGAGTAAAATATGCATCTTGCACCTGCAACATAAGATTGCAAATTATAATAGTACAAATCATTAATAAGCAACAAACTTATCTTACCATTCCATCCATACTCTGTTTCCACATCCCAAAAATGGTCCATGTATACCTGTCAAATGTCAAAGTAATAATAGATAGTGACTTTAAATTAGGGCTGTCAAAATGACCCGTGACCCGCGAACCCGACACGAACCCGATGTTGATAATCGGGTTCGGGTCAGCTTTAAACGGGTCAACCCGTTTAACCCGTATACGTATACGGGTCGTGTCGGGTTTAGCTATACGGGTTCGTGGGTGACCTGTTTAACCCGTTTAGTAAATAAGGTTATTTTGTTATTTTATTTTATATAGGGGTTGTTACTGATATTTGTTATAGTATATAAATATATCTCATTCTCACTTTCTGTCAAATAGTATTTTTGTAACTTGTAAGACATATCAGTTTTTTTTTTATTATTTGAACTTTGTGGTCAAACGAGGTTAAACAGGTCATACGGGTTAAACGGGTCAAATGGGTCAAATGGGTCACGGGTTAAACGGGTTAAATGGGTTAAATGGGTCACGGGTCACGGGTCAACCTGTATAATCCGATCCGATTAGATTTTAAACGTGTCACGGGTCAACCCGTATAACCCGTTTGAATAATCGAGTCGTGTCGTGTCATAGGGGTCTGACCCGTTTACTTAATCGGGTCGTGTCTGGTTAAGTCTAAACGGGTCGTGACAGCCCTACTTTAAATTATAAAAAGCCACTGAAACAATTGCACAAGAATCGTTGGCAACGGCATTAGGGCTAATTGCCTATGCAACTTTTACTGTAACTACACTTGCCATCAGTTTACTCCGTCAACTATAGCAGTTGACCACATTTTTAACAGCAAAGGACTAAAACACCCCTGATTGTTTATTTTATCATTAATTTTCGTATTTTGAACTAAATATTTAAAAAAAAAAAACAAATAATAATAATAATAAATAAATAAAAACTCGACCATTTTTTTCTCTTAATTTTTCGTCCCCTAACACCCTCTTCATTTTCTTGTCCCAAACACTAGCTTTATTTTCATACCCTTTTCTCTGTCCCCAAACAAAATCTTAACAAGGGAGCTCAAGTGTTCAACACACCCAACAAAATCAAGAACAACAATCTAACTGTAATTACCAGAAACAAAAAACATCCCGAAATTAAAAACGTCCAAATTTCCAGATTTCAGTAACCATTTCTTCACTTCATCTTCATCCTCCAAAATCCCACGTCTTCATATTTTTCAAACACAATCATCAAACCCACAAACAAAATATATATCATCACACCCAATATTAAAATAAACTTGCAAACTTTCAAACAAACAAACAAAAAAAAAAAATCAAATAAACAAACACAAATTTAATCAGCTACTCAGCATTTTTTATTTTTTGCATATTTTCACTCCCCAAACACAATTCAAAATTTCTTCAATCAGATTCCACAAATGGAAACAATAAATTAATTAAAAAAAAACCCACTAATCATTTCTACAAAAAAAACCAAGAAATCTCGCTAATTAATGTCTTCTCCCAAAATTTATTTTGTAAACATGAAAGAAAAAAAAAATAGGGAAAAAATGAGATAACAAACACTTAAATTAATGCAAAATATTGCGCCATAGGAGGATAACAAGAGAATTTATGCTGTCAACACAATAAAATAATAATTATGAGATCATGTGATTCACATCAATAGACATGAACAACAACGACTAATAATTTTTAATAGTTTAATTTGCAAAATAATTGCCATAAACTACAAATGACAAAACTTAAAACAAACAAAATGCAAGCTTGCTTATTTAATAGTTGCAGTCATCTAGTTGACACCACTTTCCAACCTTTGATGCAAAGTCATCACACCAATATGTGTACTTCAAGCCTTTAAATTTATCCGATTTGCGTAGGTCAGAAATAAATTTCCTCACTTGTATTTCCTAATCAAATAAAAATTAAAAATTAACAAGTATAATCAAATCAGAGAGTGAACGAAAAGCAATCTTGAAAACTCATAACATGAAACACTCACATTAGAATCCTCTCCAAACAAGATTCACAAGTTGGTAGATCATCAAACTGAAACAAATGTAATGCACAACGGTGTGTTCTAATAAATTACTCTTGTTGGGGGGGGGGGGGGGGGGGGGGGGGGGGGGGGGGGTGGTGGGTGGGGGTGAGGGTGAATAAATTTTAAACTATTATTACCAATTTTCTCGATTAGTTAATATTACGAAAATACCCCAATCTAGTCAAAGCAATTAATCAAGTGTAAAGTGCAGAATTTAAATAACACTTGATTTTTACGTGGAAACCTTCAACAAGGAAAAACCACGAGCTGTTATGTGCGCTACACACAAACCTCGAATCCACTAATTTCGCTAACGTTTACAACCTAATCCCGGTCAATAACCCGCTACCACTACCTGCATGCCTGTAAAAGTGGACCTAGTCCAATTGCTTATGTGAACATCTAATCCCGGTAGTCACACAAGACTTACTTCTCAATGAAGAGATTAACACCTTAAGTGAATATGCAAAGATATCCAAATATGCAAATAGAGCTAGGGTACACTAAATGCTTATCTAGGATAATAAGATGACAATTAAATCATTCCTAAATATCAAATGCTAAATGACATTTCATAAAGTTTAGCTATATAGAGGATAACCAATCCTAGATACAATAGCTATCAAAAAACAATCTCAATCATTTTAATGGGATCAATTTAGCTAGATGGCATATACGCATAAAAACCTAGCTATCATAAACAACCCAATCAACACATAATTTCAATCTTGTATGTAGAAATTAATCTAATGACATACAAGTAATAAATGAGATAAATTACTAAGTAAGAACACTAATTATGTAAGATAATAGTAAACAACTTACCATACCATGTGTGTTGAAGAAGACCCATTTATTAGCGTATGCTAGATAAACCTAGATGATGATTTATGCATGTGGAAATGGGTTTAGAGAAATAAAGATGTAATCTTTAAGCTTTTTCTTTCAAGTCTCTCTCGATGTCTCTTTAGGGTTCTTAGAGTCAAAGACCTGTCTTTAGAAATTTTTTGAAACAATGTTAAGTGTTAATTTTTTTTTTTTTTGTAAGAAAATAATGTTAAAGTGTTAGTTAACCAGACAAAAGTGGACAAGATCAAGTTGGTCCGGTGGTAAAACCCCTCACACCTGCACCATAAGGTTGCGGGTTCAAGTCCCCCATTTGCAAAAAATTCCTAAATTTATGTAGTATTGTAATACTTCAATAAATAAAATTAACCGGACAAAAGTGTGTTTGTTTATGAAAGGTGATTAGATGAATAAACAAATAGACTTTATTGGGAATTTGTTTGGGCCGATTTTTATTTGTTAGCTTATGGAGCTGACTAATTGGGCTCTTTATAGGGGGCCTAGACTGCTTCTTGGGCCATTATTGGGTATATTGCATATCTCATGTTACACCAAA
The DNA here is from genome assembly GCA_030490815.1 of Acer saccharum. Classification (NCBI taxonomy): domain Eukaryota; kingdom Viridiplantae; phylum Streptophyta; class Magnoliopsida; order Sapindales; family Sapindaceae; genus Acer; species Acer saccharum. Next base: position 52,511,332 of record CM059867.1, read on the forward strand.
CAATAGACATTGTTATATTTAATCATATCCAATCCGGTCAATCCATTCCAATCCAATCTCACACACCAAACGGGACCTAATAAACACCAATGAGAGATAAAATATCAGTCCCTTGTGCTTTCCGAACATAGGTCTAAGATTAAAATACTTCGATCTTAACCCGGTCTCGTCCAACAAACATACCCTTGATACTTAGAATTTAGTCAAACAATCCCTTTGTTGTGTGTACCACAAGTCCCCCTTATAAAAAAGTTTTTCATTCAAATTAAAAACTAGATTATTATTTTAAAAAAACCATCAAAATTCAGTGAATAGATTTTGGGAATTTCTCATTGGATGATTAGGATTTGGTTACTATAAAGCTTTGTTTGGTGTGTGGGATTGGATTGAATTGAATTGAGATGAGATTGAGATTAATTAGATAAAGTTGGATTGGATTAGACTGAACAAAATTAATATTTAATACTATGCTGTGTTTGAAGAAACATGAGACTAGAATAAATTAACTCTATGTTTTGTTTGGTGAAACATGAGATTAGACTAAATATAATAATATTTTTAAATTGAATAATAAATTATTGAAATACGTATTTGAAGAAAATAAATGTTTTAATTTATATATTATTAAAGTATCAATATCCAAAAATATTTTTAAAATATATATTTATATTATTTTTAAATAAATATAAATATGTGTCAATTTTAAAATTTGTTTATTTAATAAAACAATTATAAAAAAGAATATTAAGTGGGATTACGCTGGGCCCAACAAATTTAGGTTTTTCAGTCCCATTGAGAGGAATTAGAATTGAAATAATCTTAGTTCCTAATAATCAAAAGAAAATTGAATAACAAATTATTGAAATAATTGTTTTGCTAAAATAAATATTTAATTTATACAGTATTAAATTAATAATATTTAAAATTAATTTTAAATAAAATTAAATATTTATATTGATTTTAAATAAATTTTAATTTTATAATATATTTATTTTACTAAAGCTAGAAAAAAAAAAGTATAAAAAAAATAATCCCATAAACACAGAATGGGTTTAAATAGTCCTTTATTTGCAAGACTAAATCAATAAAAAGAGGGCTCTTTGGGCAAGCCAATCCGGTGATGCCCACAAACATAGGATTGGACTGAGATTAGCCCAATCCCATACAACAAACACACCCTAAGATGCCTTTACGTAAATACTAATTTGCATATCCTTTATATTGAATACTGAGAACACTTTATAGTCTCAAAATTTAGTTTTAAAAAAAAAAAAAAAAACCCTTCTATTGTGTATCGCAAGTCCTATAAGGTCTATCATTTAAAGTCCTATAAGATCTATCATTTAATTTTGAAACTAGGAGATTGTTTTTTTAAAACAATCAAAATTTTGGAGAAAATTACGGAAACTTCCAATTTTTACACAAATTGGAACACCAAAATTTGACAGCCGATTTGAATCCTATTTTTAATGAATAATGATTATGATATAGTTTAATATAATTGTTTATTAGTCTCCGGACTAGCATATGGAATATCAACAAAAAAAAAAAAAAAAATCTCTAATTTGATTTAAATTCTTTTTGTATTTCCACAAATAAAGAAAAATTTTAAAATAAATTTTGAAACGAAAAAAGACAAAAGGAGAAAAAGGGTGAGGCCATTATGGTCAAATTCAGTCACCACTTTAACTGAAGTACAAACCAAGAAACGACGTCGTTGTCTCTACCCAGAGTCGTCTGATGTTCTTATAAAGCCGTCTACTCCTGGAAACCCTACTCTCTATTTTCAGTTTGTCACCGGTTCTCCTCTCGCTCTCTCGGATTCTGCAAAACGGTAGCGTTTTATCTCCTCTCTTAGCTTCTCCCAAGTTTCTCGCTTCTATTATATTTGTATACGATTATCGAAATTCATGCCAAATTGCTTAGATTTTTTTTTTTTTTTTTTTTTTGAAATATAATTGCTTAGAAATTTAACTGATATTTGATAAATAAAATGTAGTGTTGTTTTGGATGTCGTTAGGTTGAATCGATTTTTGATTTGAAACAATGTCAAACAGGAGCTTCAAGTCTTTATCTTTTTGGGTTTTTTTGGTGCATGTGAAGAAATTTTTTTTTATTTTTTTATCCTAGGGATATGGGGAAGATTGGCTTGGTAGTGAACTATGATGGACATTGGGATGGTGCACAGTTCATGGGTTCAAGTCCTTTTGCAATCTGTGTGACCACGGAAGTGAAACACGATCAGTTGTTGGAGAAGATATACCAGCGGGTTGGGGTCAATAGGGATAGATTTGAGCTCAAGTTAAGTGCAATGGCTAACACAAAGACAGGGAAAAAAATATTACCCATTATGTATGATGGTGATGTTGAATTTGTGCTTATTAATGCTGAATGTACACCAGAAATTTTTGTGGAAGCGGTTTGAAAGACCTGTAGCTGCATGGGAAATAACTCCAGGAAAAGCGATACCTATGCATGGATTATCATTTTCCAAGGATGCTGGTGGAGGAAATGGGAAGGAAGCTGTAGGAAATCCCAAGCCTGATGCAGATAAGACAACATTGTGGACATGCTGTGCCTCTTGTGGTAGTAGGTTTCAATACCACAGGAATCATGTAAATATACTTTGTCAGAGTTGCCAACAGTCCTTCACTCTGGGTTCTCGGGGAATTTCATCGATACATCCTTTGAATTGGTCCCTGAATCAGAATGGGGTTCTCAATGGGTTTCCGAATCCGGGGCCCGGGCCCTCTAAACTGCCCTCACAAAGTATTCTTGGAAACATGAAAGGGATGTGATACGAGTCGTCTTGATTGCATGCGATGCATGGGAGGCAATGCATGGGAGGATGGTAGAGAAACAAGTCAGAGTAGTGAGTGGGTCATACACTTGCATGAGAAGACCAAGTCTGCAAGTGGCTTTTTAATTATTGTTATTTGAATAAGTCATTAAATAGTTGTTAGGATTGTTGGCTGTAGGAAGTGCTCTAGGATTGTTGGAAGTGCTCAGGATATCAGCACATGTTCCTTATTTCTAGAGTGTCATTTTGTTAACGTTGCTTGCATGCAAGGCTATATAAGCCAATTATGGATTTCAACAAAATATCTCATCCTTATTTCTTTTCTCTTCTTCCCCAAATTCTCTCTTATCAGTGGTATCATAGCACCAAAAATGATTCATGGATACACGCAGTAAATCGAACACAGAATTTCGTAATGAAGTTAACGAAATTCTTGCTCATCATGAACCCAGTTTTGATGCGATGAACAACAATTTCAATCAGGTCAACACAGTTCTATAAAGCATGATGACCGAACTTCAGGCACTGTTTGCATCAATAGTCCGAACGAAAATAATTTATAAAGAATGCAATGTATGATAGGTGTTAATATATATTTTAGTTTGGCCTTCAAGATCTGCTGTCAATGGTTCACTTTATGAACCTTTTCTTGATATTGTTCTCTTTCTGGCTGACATATTTCGCACAACACTTGTCTTGTACGTTTAGTCTTTTCATTCAAGACTACAATTGTTAGATATCAAATTCTTAAGACGAAAACTTGGAAGTTAGACTAGACTGTACAAAATATTAGTTGCCTGTAAAAGTTTCTTCCTAATGTTGCTGCTTTACAGGTTCATTGGGCACCTAGGAGCTTCTTTGGAGTAGAGGATTTCCTTGACGATGACAATACCAGGTCCATTGGCCGGATCCTGGCTAATCAGGCAAGAGAAGCAGATGTGTACAGTGCCTCATATACTCCCAGGGAGAGGGACAATCAGAGCTGTGGTTCAGTCACTCATTGATAATGGAGTTGATGTTAAAGTCTATATCTTGACTGAGAAATAGGTTTCACTAGTTTTTGAAATTACTGTTTTTGGACTCTTGAGAATGGTTTGTAACTTGATTGTGTCAATATAGAGGCATCATTGTCTAATTGACATGTTTTGAAAAATCAAAGAAGTTTTAACTTACTGATTTTGGAGTTCAAGATGTTATAATTTTGTGAATTCCTTTAAAAAAAAAAGAAGTAAATTATAATTTGTTGAATTGGACTAAAACTTGATTAGTCTAATGTGTATCTCTTATATAATTAAGGAGAATTGAAAAAAAAAAAAAAAAAAAAAAAAAAACTTTAATTTCGAATTGAGATAAAACCTATTTCTATTGTATTTGTATACTTAAAACGCTTTAATTTATAGTCTCAAAATTCAGTTTATTTATTTATTTATTTATTTATTTATTTATTTTTTATTTTTTAAACCCTCTTTGTGTACCACAAATCCTATAAGAGCATCTCCAACCCATACACCAATCTCCAATTTGTTGCAAATTTCCTCTCGAGCCAGTACACTAAATCCGATGGCAGTTTGGAGCACCTTCACGAACTGCACTTCATCAAGTGCATTTCCTTACTTGCGCTACCTTTTTTTTTTACTCCCTAATTTTTTACTTATTCACATATTGACTATTATTCAGTAAATTTATTCTGTTTGTATCCCTTGTTTAAATGTTTTGTTTAATTACAGTTTTTTACCTATATATTAAATCAAATTTATTCAAATGTATCTATTTTTATTATCTAATGCTTTTGTTTAATTTATATTTGTTTTAATTTAATTATTATTTGTATTAATACTTATCATAATATTATGTTAATTAATGAGTGAAATGTTAATTGTTGGAAATAATAAAAAAGGAATATTTACGGGAATATTCTTTTTATAGTAACATTTGGTGCAATGGGTTGGAGATGGAAAAAAAAAAAAAAAAATTGGTTTGTAAGTTGCTACAAAGTTGTACCAATTTATCATTTTGGGTTGGAGATGACCTAAGATCTTTCATTTAAATTTGATACTAGATGATTGTTTTTATAAAATGATCAAAATTCAAGAGATATTTTGAGATTTTTTTCATTTAGGTGGGTGTATTGGATTGGGATTTTAATAGACAATTTTGGGAAATAAAAGTCTAGTTGTATTGTATTGAGACTTTTTAATAAGTTAAATAAGTCTGACGGTATTCGATTAGGACTTTTAAGATTTTTTTTTTAAAAGTTCATAATATCCTATGGTATTAGATATAGACTTTTAAGAGGCACCAAATTGTCTGGTGGTATTAGATTGAGATCAAGATTTGTAGGATTTTATGATAAAATGGATTGTCTCAAACTTTTTAGTGATAACTATAAGGGTAAATTGCACCAACTAACCATGGAGTTTTTAATTATGGCATGATATTCAACTTTTACCCTTAATTACACAGAGATACCCTATTGTTAGTCAACTTCTGTTAGACTTAACAGTTGACTTGAGGTTGTCTAGGAAAGTTCAAAATTGCCCTTATGTTATATCAGGAAATGCTGTTATTGTCCCCTACTTTGTTTGAAAAAGTTTTAATTGCCCCATGGTACTCTTAAAATAATCTTAAACTTTGGCAAAAAAAAATAAAATCTTTAAAAAATCAAAGAAATAATGAAAAAAAAAAATGCAAGAATCCAAGAACAACAAATCTGCAGAGTTTTGTTTCAGTAGAAAGGGTTTTTTTTTTTTTTTTTTTTTTTTTTTTTTTTTTTTCATATAAATTCTTTCCTTCTTTTCATTTTCTCACTTCCCAAACAACAAATTTTCAGATTTGAAAACCCATCTCCATCATCCAATCTCAACTTCATCATCCAAAATTTTCTCTCATTTTCTCATTTCCCAAACACCAATTTTTCAGATTTCAAAAACCATCACCCCAAATTCTCTCATTTTCTCATAATCCCAAACAACAATTTTTCAGATTTCAAAACCATCTCCTCCATCCAACCAAAATTTTTCTCATATCTCAAACAACAATTTTCAGATTTCAAAACCATCTCCATTATCCAAAAATCACCCATCTTCATCTTCTTCGAAAATCCTCAGCTTCCCTTTCTGGATTTCTTCCTACACATTCAAGTCGAATTCGAATCTGGCTTCTTGATGACCAATTTGTTAAAGCATGAATTTTGAAATTGAATGTTGTGAAGTTGCAGTTATGGAGTAAATGTGAATTCTGAATACAAAGAGAGAAAAAGAATCACTTTTGTGGCCGGAAAATGCAGAGACTAGATTGTGGGTTTGGGGTTTAAAGGTCACAATACCTCCATCGCACCTCCTCCTTCTGATGAGGCCATCGATCCTTCGGCCTGCTGCTCCGCATCGGAGTATCGTCGTCGGTTTCCCTCTGCCCTTTCCTTTTTTTTTTTTTTTTTTTGTTGGTTCATTTATATATTTAATAATAAATTAATATTTTATTATATTATTTTTTATTTACCATTTCCAGAAAAAGAGAAAAGACTTTCAAATTTCAATTTTATTATAATGTTGATTTAAATTAACTTGCTAAGAAAATGACTATTTTACCCTCCACTCATCCAGTCAACTATTGAGTTTAATGGAGATTGACTAATGGCAGGGGATGTCTATCGACTTGATAATAGAAAAACTGTATATAAAATATTATATATAGTTTTTCTATTATCAAGTCGATCTGATAATAGAAAAAGTCAAGACGAATCATCCTAACCTTTGGATTCATACAAGGGTTATTGATTTTTGAGAAATAAATTATAAAATCAAAATAATATCTGACAACTTTTAATTACCATATTAATTCAACTCTTAGAGCATCTCCAATAGTAATGTGGCTTGCATTTGAAAAAATAGTGATATGTCAACATTGTCAAACCAATTGCTTCATATGTGGCATGTAACTAAACTTGATAGACATCCAAATAAAAAAGTGGTCTCCAATGCTTCACTTGTAAAATATATGTTTTTAATGACGTGTCAATTTATTATTGGTTTCCTTAAATATACTTTAGAAGTGTTAAATAAAATAAGGTAAAAGACAAGAGTGGTTGCTGACTGGGCCAATAAGACGGTTGTCTAACAGACTGTCTGAAATCAGAGAGTCATGTTGACAGCCTCTAAAAAAAAGTTGCCACCTCATCTTGAAGTTGTACTAGAGATGTTGCATTGGAGATCGATTTTTTAACAAAATGGATATCCATCATACGTGGCATCTAATTTTTTCACAACCCACATTAGCATTAGAGATGCTCTTAAATTATTTTTTCTCTCTCCTCTGATGAATGGCGATCTTCTCTCTCCCAACTCTTAGACTTTCGTTCTCTCTCTCTCTCTCTCTCTCTCTCTCTCTCTCTCTCACACACACACACACACACACACACACACACACACACACACACACACACACACACACAGAGTTCTATGCCTTTCATTCTCTCCCTCAACTTTCCAGCAATTTGTCTATTCTTTACCAATCTCCGACCTGGGAAAAAAGAAGGTATTTCATTGAGTTTTTTTTTTTTTTTTTTTTTTTGTTTTGTTTTGTTTTGTTTTGTTTTGTTTATATATATACATATATATATTATTAGGTTTTTCATATTTTTTTTCCTGTCAATTACTTTGTTATTATGGTATCATTTTTCTTTTCTTCAAAAACACAAATCGCTAAACTAGAATCGTAAATTCTACTCGAAATTCTTAATTCTTCCAAACAATATCAAGAATCGTGATGGTAGGTACTTTATTTTTATTACTGTGATTTTTCATTAAATATGCTCATTACCTGTTCGAAGAAATGTTACACAGAGGCCATATCTCTGCATCTGTATTGGCATCGAATTTTAGTGCAACTGTGCAACATTATTATTATGGTATCATTTTTCTTTTCTTCCAAATTCTTAATTAAAAGTTGTCAGATATTATTTTGGTTTTATAATTTATTTCTCAAAAAACAATAACCCTTGTATGAATCCAAAAGTTAGGATGATTCGTCCTAACCTTTTCTATTATCAGGTTGAACTAATAATAGAAAAATTGTATATACAGTATATATATATATATATATATATATATATATCCTTTGCAAAATTGTTTGATATAATAATATATTACTGTATAAAAAGGTTTGCTTCATGAAATGATCTCTTTTCTCTAAAATATTTAATGTTGTTGGCTAGTCTCTTTTATGACTCTCGCAATAGGACGAGGTCGAAGAGTAGCACAATAGTAAGTAAAGTTCGTTCCCACAGGGATCGAGTGATCGATTACCGAAATTGATTAGCCTAGATGCTATTCAAACAATCAATAATAAGGTTTTTCAAATTAAGCAAATTACACTAAATTAATTTAAAGGACTAATGCTAATGCAAAAAATGAAATAACACGAAAATAAACTCGAATGTGATAATGGAGAGAAATATGCTAGGACTTGACTACACCCCACCCTATATTGACTTCAATTTTAGACTCAATTATTCACCCAAAACATACTCATGCAATTTATAGATTCATGCACCCTAATATTAACCAACAATCTTGGTCAAGTAAAGTAGGTTACACTCAAAACATACCCAAGCTTATCTCTCGATTACTCGGAATATACGAATTGAGTTCATTAAGAACATTGGTGATTTGTTTACGCTAGCCTAAGTAGGTCTACTTTTCTAGACATGCATAGAGGGCATTTTATCGAACACGTGGTGTGCGTCTCCGGTCAGTACATAACACACCACAACAATTCATTCAAAAGGAGATCAATCAATTGAAAGCTTTAAGCACACAAAATACCCATACAAACCACACTTGCACAAAATGAATAAACAAAGGTCAATACATATAGATAGTCAAGGGTGGGGTTTCATCAAATCCTAACAATATATATTTAGCTCATCATGTTACAAATGGTAGCCATACAATAGATTAAATCAAATGAGTGCATGGCTATAATAAAAGAATAAAAGATAAAAAGTTTAGAGAAAACTATTTGGAGAGCTTCCTCCTCTTCTTTAATCTTCAACTCTTTTTGCCCAAAAGGTGGAGTGATGGTGGATGTCGTAAACGGAAATGGGAGATGTGTTTTGATTTTTGGGAGTGGTTGGTTGTGTGGAAGAGATGTGAAATATGAGAGGGTTTTGGAAGTGATTTTCGGATCTTGTGAGTGTGGCTCTTCCTCTGGCATGAAAAGATGATAAGATGTATATATATGGGCTCAAAATAGGGCAAGAAACTCGTCCAAAATGACGTAGAGATGGACTGCGCAGTCTAGGTTTGTCGCGGTTGACAAAAGCGATATCCGAACTGCGGCAAGCTTGGAAAGTTACTGTTGTGAGGGGTGCCGCGGTTGAATGACCGCTGCACTTCAACCGCGGCACATTACTGTCGCTAGGGGTGCTGCTTGCATGCCGCGGTTGGGAGAACGAGTTTGGAAGCCATGGGAGCTTGGGAGAAAAGGAGGAGAGAGAAAAATGTGCATGGAGGCTGGAAAGTGGTGCCAAACGGACGGGGAGGACACCGACCGTCAGTCTGGGTGGAGAATCGTCGAAAAACACATCGAAAACCGGTCGGGTCATCATTCGGGTTGCGACCGGGTCTAGTCGACCCGATCGGGTCTGCAACCGGGTTGCTCAAGGAAGAAGACGACGTGATGTCACGCTGAGGTGTCAGGGCGCAATTAGAATTGGGCTGGGGTGCACTCAGCAGCTGGCCTTGTCTCTTTGCGTGAATGGGATCTGGCCTGGGTCGGGTTAAGGCCCACAATGCAAAACGCACCGTTTCATTAATGACATGGCGTTCTACACGTGCTGGCTGGCAAATTACAATAAGTACCCCTGCCTTCTCCCTTAATCACAGTTTCTTCAATATTTTCACTTTGACCTCTGATTCTCCAAAATTACACCAATGTCCTTGAACTCCATAAATACCTGAAACACTTATTTTATTATATTAAATACTCGATTCTACTCGAGAAATTAACTCAAAATGATACGAAAATGGGGCTACACTTTGTGTAGAATTGAAGCAATCAGCTGTAAATCAAATACTACTGAATTTCTCATTCTCAAATAACTGGTGTAAATATGATAATCTCTTTTCTTTCTCTATTAATCGTAATCAGTGTAATATATATATATATATATATATATATATATATCTATATTTATTTATTTATATACAGTATTTCTATTATCAGTTCGAACTGATATAAAATATATCGGTTCCTTGCATGTGTGCAATTGAATTTAAAAGATGCTTTGACAAGTGCATGCAGTCAAGTCAAAGTATTTAAATCCAATGTCCCACATGTAATGAACTGATATATCTTTTTTCAGTTTGAACTGATAATAGAAAAATTATATAAATATATATATATATATAAATATATATATATATATATATATATATATATAATTTAAAAATCTACACCAAATTAGTACCCAGGGAAATCTATCATATGTGTCCCTGATCTCTCTGGGCTCACGCAAAGCTAGGGATAAACATCTATCATACACGTGCAGAGCGACTCTGACTTTGATATACACTTATGCATAAGCCCCAAAAGTCAATAAACTAAATCTGATACTACTAGGAACGGGTACACATCTGGTGTTTGAAATCTCTTTTTGAACAAACATATAATTCTTTATAAATACTTTTCTTTAAAATTTGCATAAATATTATTTTCTTTTCTTTTCTAAAAATCTCATAAATAACTTGAATCTTAAAATTTGGAAATCTGTCTGAAATACTTTTACTAATCTTCTTTATAAAATCTTACTCAAAATATCTAATTCTCTAATAAATCTATTTTTGAATTCTAAAAATCTGAACATTTCTTAATACATCTTAATTTATCTGGAAATCTATTTTCTAAATAAATATGTAATCTGGAAATCTATTTTCTAAATAAGTGAATAAATCATTTATTTCTAATAATTCTCTAAATAACTTAATTTAACGTATAATTCTAAAATAAATAGCTTTTAATAAAAGGTATCCACTCACATATCTCATGTGCTCAAATCCGATATGTGACTGAATTCTGTTTGGATTTATCTATTTCTGGATTCACCTTAAATCACATAATACTCGATTTAGAAATTATGGGAAATCTAATAATCTGTCTGTATCTCAAATTCTCAATAACTATACCAAAATAATCACTTATCTGTTGGAAAACTTTTCTTCAAATCTCCTTTAACGCATCTATCTCTTGCTTTGTCTCCGCATCAGTCTCTATTTTTTTGTCTTATTTTCTTTCTTATTTCTCATCTCTTGTCTTCTCTCTAAATCTCATCTTTCTAATTTTACTCTTCTTCTATTTCTCTTGGTTTCTCTCTTATTCTTCTATTTTTCTCTCGGATTCTATCTCTCTCTAATCAGAATCCATGCCCTCCATTTCTTTCTTCTTTCTTTTCTTCTCGCTGCTCCCTCTTTTCTCTCTATTTCTTTTTTTTTTCTATTTTTCGTTATCACGAAAATCTCCCTTCTCTCCTCATTTTTATTTTTTATGTTTTATTTATTTTCCTTTTTGTTTTGCCACATGCCACCACCTTTTTACCACCTATCACCAAAGCTTGACACATGTCCCTTTTTTTTTTTACACTAAACAGATTGCAAGGTAAGTAACTCGGGCTTGGGCTTGGGCTTGAGTTTATCTAACTAGGTCTTGGGTCATGTGTTTGGACTTGGATTCTAAACTTAGGTGAATTTGTGGGATTGAGGTATTACAATTATTCCATCTTATAAGAATTTCATCCTCGAAATTCATACTCATCCAGGATTCTTGACATCTTGCTCATAAATCATGGAGCTGGACCTTACAACTCATGTTTCCTTTCTAGCTTTCATCTCGCCTAACCCGCCTCCATTTACTCGGTTGTAGGTGCCCTTAGAAGGCTGACTAGTATGGCCACCATAGGTTTCCAACGAGGAGGCCCAAGGTTCTTATTGACTAATATGGCCCTATCAGATTTTGGGTCATTAAAGATTGAGGGCGTGGCTTGCCCATTGTCATTGTCATGGGAGAGAGCCAATCACAGAGCCTCCCTCTTTTTTAGTCCCCGAGATATGCCTAATAACTAATTTCAATCATTTCCCATGCATTCTACACTGGAAACGAAGCTCTCTCTCCCTAGATGATTCCCCGAGATATGCCTATTAACTAATTTCAATCATTTCCCATGCATTCTACACTGGAGTCTTTGCTATTCAGAACTTTTATCAATCAAATTAGTGTATTCTTCTTCCTAGTTGTTTCACCGTCTCTTCCAAAAACCCAATTTTCCATTTTCAGTTTGTCACCGGTTCACGGATTTTGCAAAACGGTAACGTTTTATCTTCTCTCTTAGTTTCACGCTTCTGATATATTATTATTATCGAAATATATTCATGCCAAAATGTACTTAATTGCTTTGAAATTGAACTGATATCTGATAAATAAAATGTAGTGTGGTTAGGTTGAATTGGTTTTTGATATCACTCACAAAATATTGAAACAATGTCAAACTCGAGCTTCAAGTTTTACCTTCTTTGGTTTTTTTGGGTGCATGTCTTGAATTGTGTTTGAGATAGTAAAGAAGGAAGAAGTGTGTGTGTGTGTGAATTGCTGAAAAGTTTTACCGGAATATTTTGTTGAACCCGGATTCCCGGAAAGAACAAGTTAACAAATTGCATGATCTGTACACTTTTAAGATTTATCTTGACACGTAACCTAATTAACATACATTTTTTCCAGGGATATGGGGAAGATTGGCTTGTTAGTGAACTATGATGGGCATTGGGATGGTGCACAGTTCATGGGTTCAAGTCCTTTTGGAGTTTGTGTGTCCACGGAAGTGAAACACGATCAGTTGTTGGAGAAGATATACCGGCGGGTCGGGGTCAGTAGGGATAGATTTGAGTTCAAGTTAAGTACAATGGTTAACACCAAGATGGGGAAAAAAATATTACCTATTTTATGTGATGGAGATGTTGAATTTGTGCTTGTTAACACAGAATGTACACCGGAAGTTTTTGTGGAAGCTGTTGAAAGACCTGTAGCTGCATTAGAAACAATGCATCTACATCAAACTCCAAGGAAAGCAATACCCATGCATCCAACATCATTTTCTAAGGATGCAGAAGACAAAGCTGGTGGAGGAAATGGGAAGGAAGGTGTAGGAAAGCCTAGTGAATGCGGAACTTCAAGAAATGCTGACAAGAGGAGAAAAAGAAAGTCAAAGGGTGAATCCAGCGAAAGTTATGAGACTGGCAATGGGAGCGAACTGTCCAATGCCAGTGAAGAGGAGGTGCAAGAAGTGGATCCAGAGCTGCTCAAGTATCCTGAGCCAGAATTCAGTGATTTTGATAAAGATAGGGCAGAAAGCTATTTTGCTGTTAATCAAGTGTGGGCTATATATGATACATGTGATGCAATGCCAAGGTGCTATGCTCGGATCAAGAAAGTATTCTCACCTGGTTTCAAGCTACAAATTACTTGGTTAAAGCCTGTTCCACGTGATAAAAGTGAGAAGGACTGGTGTGGTGTTGATCTGCCTGTTGCTTGTGGTAAGTTCATGAATGGGATCTCTCAAGAAACTGAAGATCTTCTAATGTTCTCTCATCAGATAAGTTCCATGAAAGGTGCTGGTAGAAGCTCGTACCTGATATATCCTAAGAGGGGAGAAACTTGGGCTCTTTTTAAGGATTGGGATATCAAATGGAGTTCTGATCCGGGAAAGCATAGACCACCATACGAATATGAATTTGTAGAGGTTCTGACAGATTTTAACGAAAATGTTGGCATTGTTGTTGCCTATTTGGGCAAAGTGAAAGGGTTTGTTGGTGTGTTTCAGCGAATTGCTAAGAATGGGGTTTTGTCATTTAATATAGCTCCAGGTGAGCTGTATAGATTTTCTCATCTAATTCCTTCTTTTAGAATGACCGGCAAGGAGAGGGATGGTGTACCAGAAGGATCCTTTGAGCTTGATCCTGCTTCTCTGACTGCCAATGATTGGATTTAATGTTGTTTTTCCATCTAAGAACATGAATGGCCATAGACTCGAGTACTAATTATTTTTTTGTTTTGGCCAGTTTCATTGTAACCATCTAAGATGATGAACTACCAACGATCGGATTTAATTTTGTTTTTCCATCTAAGAACATGAATGGCCGTAGACTCGAGTACTAATTATTTTTGTTTCGGCCAGTTTCATTGTAACCATCTCGGATGATAAATCTTATTCGTTGTATCTTTGGAACTTCAATAGACTGACTATTGTTAGTGTTTATAAACATATGCTTGTGTTTGCTTTTGATCACTTGTACAAAGATTTTGCTTTTGTTGTGAATTGTGATAGACTGAGATTTTGTGACATTTTATATGGAGGCATCATTGGCAAGCTTTGAAAAATCAAAGAAATTTAAACTTTACTTAATTTGGAACTCAAGATGCCTCAAATCCTCAATGATTTGGAGCTCAAGATGTCTCAATTATAATTTTGTGGATTAAACAAAAGCTTGATTAGTTTAATATGTATCCCTTATTTAATTAGGGAAAATTGCAAAAATTCCCATTTAGTTTGACCTTTTTAAAAAAAAAAACTCTCAAAATTTAAATTTAGATAAAATCCCTTTATTGTACGGTATGCTAAAAACACTTTGGCACTTTTGGTGTGCGGAATTGAATTGTAATATTTAATGAGATTCAATATGATTGAAATGAGATTGAGATTGGATTGGATTATACTTGACTAAATTAGTATAGGAATTGGACTAAAATAATTATGTATCATATTATGTATTATTATTTTTATTAAAATTAAAGTTATATGATATTATTTAAGAAAATAAAATATTTAAAAATTATTTCAGCATATTATAAATATATTAAAATTATTTTTAAATAAAAAGACTTTTAAAAAAAATATTCTAACATTAAATTAAATTATGACTGATGTATAAATTATTATATTTTTTAAAATAAAAAAGATAATGAAAAGAAAAAAGAAAAAAACATTTTTGTTTCCATGACTAGTAAACCCATTAGTATAGGTGGAGTTATTTAGTCCTATGTTTTTTTTTTGAAAACAGCAATATATTGAAGAGAACAAACAGACACAAAAGGGACAAAAACACAAGAAAGGCGACACGCCAAAAAACCCAACCCCTACGACCAGAGAACAAAAGCAGAGGAAAACAACAACGACAGAGAAAACGCCACCCACACCCAGACACCAAAACAACCAGGAACAAGAAACCAACACATCACATATCACCCCAAACAACAAAGTCCCCCCTACAATTCGACCCCATTTTAGCTAAACTATCCGCGAAAGAATTAAAACATCTCGAATCGAAGACCACCTGCAGACCACCATTAACATTTAAGATCCCCCGAATGTCGTATATAGTATTCACATGGACAAGATTCCCAAACGACCTCGAGTTATTTAGTCCTATGTTGATCAGATTAATAATCTAAGGCCCTGTTTGGCACATATGATTGGTCTGGAGATGTTTTGAAACATGAGATTAATAATCCTAAAAGTAAAATAGTCCCATGATTATGGGATTAAGGGCCAATTTAGTATTTCTGTAACTTTTATAATAATCACTGTTAGCTGTACTGAAAGAATAATCAGCTGTGAAGTTAATCAGCAGATGTTTGGTTAATTATATTTTTAAAACTAATGTATAGCTCAAAACTAATATATATATATATATATATATATATATATATATATATATATTTGGTAATTTTATTGCAAAAGTGCTGAAATCAATTACAATGACTAAAATATACATTATTTTAGAACCATACTTCAATATTTCATTATATATATATATATATAAAATCAATATTTAAGTAGAATATTTAGATTACAAAAAAAAAAAAAAAAAAAAAAAAAATTCCATAAGAACAATAAAAATATTTTTAAAAGATTTTATAAATCAAATCAATATTTGAGTAAAAGAATGGTACTATTGGCATACCTATCGCTAAACTTTTTATACCTCACTTTTTAAATTATTTAGTATTTTTTTTTCCTTTATCAAATTACTTAAAGAGACATACAAATTTTATTTAAAAAAATCCTGAAAAAAGTAAAACTAATAAAACCCCAATTTTCTTATTTCAAAACCCTAATGACATAAATTATTTTAAATCGCTGAATGCTTACTATTTTTGTTTATATTTTCTTTCAGATATCAATCTTATGTTTCTTGTGTTTAGTATTTATTGATTTTATATTTTACATGATTGTTTTGTTTTTCTTTTCAAATTCTAGATCCATGTTCGCTATTTTTTTTTTTCTCGGTTTGTTTTCTTTTAGATCTTCTAGGCATTCTGTGATTTGTATCAATTTTTTTGTAGATTTTATTCTGTATCTTCCAAAGTTAAGGGTCGTTTGTTTTTTCCACTTAAGACTTATTGGGTCTGAATTTAACTCATTAAGTTGTTTTGTTTGTTTTTTTTAAGTGGTCAAACAACTTAAAAATATCAAAAAACAACTTTAAAAAAAAGTAAAAAATCCTGACTTTTAACTTAATTCCAAATCACTGAATTATAATTAAAATATTTTCTTCCAAGTTTATCCTCCAAAAAAAGACATTTCTAAATATATTCTAATTTGATATGGTGTAGAATTCTTTCTTTTAACGTATTTCTTATTTTAAAAGGCTTTTAGAAAGGAAAAAAAAACATTAATCACTTCTCGTATTGAAATCTTCCTGAGATTAAACAATTGAATTTCTCTCATATCAAATCCTAGTAAGAACTCTTTAATTTTTTTATTTTTTTTATCTACGTGTAGTGGCAGTTGTAGAACTTTTTAAACATAATTTAGAATGATAATTTGTTATGATTGTCATAGTTGCAATTATATAATTTATCAAATATTCTTTTTGTGGTTGTATTCGATATTTAGTAGATTTCATAGCTTTAAGAAGTTATAGAATAGTAGTTATATATATATATATATATATATTTATTTATTTATATATGTATATGTACTGGTGTATATAATTTAGGTACCTATTTAAATAAAAAAGGTATCTAGGAACCTTTAAAAAAAAAAAAAATTGGTTTCTGGTTGCATATGATCCAGGAAAAAAAAAAGAGGTTTATAGAATTATTTACTGGATATTTGGACAATATGTAAAATTGAATTTGAACTTTTTATTTTTTATTTTTTTTACAATAAATTGAACTTGAACTTTGTTTGCAGAATAACATACAAAATTATATTCCTAGATGAATTTTTTGTTTTGTTAAATTAAACTTTGTTTGCGGAAGAACATGCAACATCTTATAAAGAGTGTTGTATGTTAAATTACTTCTTTTAATTAGTATGGATATAGATGTAAAATTACTTCTTTTAAGGTAATTTTATTTTTAAAAAACAAACATGCTGATAGTACAGACGTGAGAAAAAAAAAAAAACAGACATGTCATTCAAATTCAGGTTTCAATCACTATTTAGTCTTCAGTAAAATTCAGAATTATTCAGTCTTCAGACAAAAAAACAAACGACTCATTAGTTTAATGTTATTTACAACAAAAAAGAACAATGAAATCGCACCAAGAATGGCAAGTTGGGAACCTAGAAAACCTAATCTCTGACGAAACGAAACCACATCAAAACCTTAACTCAATCTCTCAAAAAAATTATCAGACGATCAATATCACACTCACAATCTACCACCAACAATCCAATTGACTACAGAAAAAAAAATCACATATAATAAGGCTGGTTTCGCCATGAAATAAGAAGAAAAAACAAGTTCTGCGAATAGATGTGAGAAACTGTATATAAAGATTAGAGATGAAATGTATTTAAAAAAAAAAAAAAAAAAAAAGATATGGAGTGTATTAATGTAAAAGGGTAATCCTGGAAATAAACAAAAAAAAATAAAACTATTTAATTTTATATAATTAAATCAAAATTTTACAAAGTGATGCATAAATAGTTCGGTAGTGGGGGTGTCAATAGCACCACTCAAGTAGAATATTTAATTTTGAGATGAAATAAGGTATATAAATAATTTTAACTTGATTTCATGAAGATAATAATGATATTTTAAAAGATTCATTAAATGCTGAAATAAATTATTTTATAATCACTTTCAAAAAATAACTCACACCTGCTTTTAAAATTATTGTCAAAACTTGTCAGATTATTAATTAATCACTTATTCATTTTATGTCAAAATTATAAAATAAATTGATTTTAACTTTTTAAAAACAATACCAAACTGGCCCTAAATAAACCCACCACCCACCTTACCTTTAATTATCTTGAGACTATTTTTATACCTGGCCCCACTCATTTAATTCATCCCACCATCAACACACGCCGACCCATCGACTCTTTCATCACATTTCAACTATCTCCTCTTTAATCACTTCATTGTCATAAAATCTCAGCAAATCTCTCATCCAAATTTTCTTTGTTTTATGCATCAATGGAACATTCTTATGTCATTCTCAAGCTTCAGCAAATCTTCTTATGAAAGCTATTTCTTTCACTGTGTCTAACATTTTTTTTTTTATATAAAAAAAATGGGATTATCAAATGTTTTACTGGTATATAATTTTTTTTAAGAAAAAACTAGCAAAATAAGTCTAACCATTCCAAGGTTTTGATTAGTTCACATTTTTTTTTTTTTTCAAAAAATTAAATGCTTGAGTTATTTCCTAAAACTGAAATCATATTTTTTTTGACATAATAAACTTCTGTTTTTGTTCTTCTTCTTTTTTTTTCTGCTCAGACCGATTTGAGGGAGTACTAATATTTAAAAATTATTTAATTTAATTATAGTTTATTCATATAATATACAATTCACCAAAAAAAAAAAAAAATCCAATCCCAAATCATTCCAAACATATATAATATTGGACTCTTTTAGTCATATCCCATGTTACACCAAACAATAGACAATATTATATTTAATCATATCCAATCTGGTCCAATCCCAGACCAATATAATCCCATAAAATATTCCGGCCAATTCAATTCTACACACCAAACAGGACCTAATGAACACCAATGAGACATAAAATATCAGTCCCTTGTGCTTGCCGAACATGGGTCTAAGATTAAAATACTTCGATCTTAACCCGGTCTCGTTCAACAAACACACCCTTGATACTAAAAATTTAGTCAAACAATCCCTTTGTTGTGTGTACCACAAGTCCACCTATAAAATTACGGGAACTTCCCATTTTTAATGAATAATGATTATGATTTAGTTTACTATACTTGTTTATTAGTCTCCCGACTAGCATATGGTATATCAACAACAACAACCAAAACAAAAAAAAAAAACAAAAAAACAAAATTTGAATTAAATTCTTTTTGTATTTCCACAAATAAAGAAAATATTAAAAATAAATTTTGAAACGGAAAAAGACAAAAGGATAAAAAGGGTGAGGCCATTAGGGTTTCTGCCGTCTACTCCAGAAACCCTACTCTCTATTTTCAGTTTGTCAACCTCTTACTCTCTCGGATTCTGCAAAACGGTAAGGTTTTATCTCCTCTCTTAGCTTCTCCCAAGTTTCTTGCTTCTATTATATTTGTATACGATTATCGAAATTCATGCCAAATTGTACTTAATTGCTTAGATTTTTTTATTTTATTAATATTTTTTGAAATATAATTGCTTAGAAATTGAACTGATATCTGATAAATAAAATGTAGAGTGTCATTTTGTTAACGTTGCTTGTAAGGCTTATGGATTTCATATAAGCCAATTATGGATTTCAACAAAATATCTCATCCTTATTTATTCTCTTCTTCCCCAAATTGTCTCTTATCAGTGGTATCATAGCACCAAAAAACGATTCATGGCGGTAAATCGAACGCCGAATTTCGTAACAAAGTTAACAAAATTCTTGCTCATCATGAATCCAGTTTCAATGCGATGAACAACAATTTCAATCAGGTCAACACTGTTCTACAAAGCATGATGCATGACTGAATCAATCTGACCAAGCACGTTTCATTCAATAACCACACCGGAGCGTATACGGTATATGGAGCCATTTACACTCGACGTGTTCATCTCAAAGCGCTTTGTTTTTTCAGCCTCTCACTCACCCACAGGGTGACGACTGACGAGCAAGCAGGTCGCAGTTGCTGGCATAAACTCTAAAGACATCAAAGGCAGCACTGAAGTCCCTTTCGGATATACCTGCGTGTTTGGCCATTGGCTGGATCCTGGCTGATCGGGCAAGAGAAGCAGATGTGTACACTGCCTCATATACTCCCAGGGAGAGGGACAATCAGAGCTGTGGTTCAGTCACTCATTGATAATGGAATTGATGTTAAAGTCTATATCTTGACTGAGAAATAGGTTTCACTTGTTTTTGAAATTACTGTTTTTGGACTCTTGAGAATGGTTTGTAACTTGATTGTGTCAATATAGAGGCATCATTGTCTCATTGACACGTTTTGAAAAATCAAAGAAGTTTTAACTTACTGATTTTGGAGTTCAAGATGTTACAATTATAATTTTGTGAATTCCTTTCAAAAAAAATAAAATAAATAATTATTATGATTTGGTGAATTGGACTAAAACTTGATTAGTCTAATGTGTATCTCTTATATAATTAAGGAGAATTGAAAAAAAAAAAAAAAAAAAAAAAAAAAAAAACTTTAATTTCGAATTGAGATAAAACCTATTTCTATTGTATTTGTATACTTAAAACGCTTTATAGTCTCAAAATTTAGTTTTTTTTTTAAAAAAACCCTCTTCGTGTACTACAAGTCCTGTAAGAGCATCTCCAACCCATACACCAATCTCCTATTTGTTGCAAATTTCCTCTCTAACCGGTACACTAAATCCGACGGCAGTTTGGAGCACCTTCACGAACTACGCTTCATCAAGTGCATTGCCTTTCTTGCGCTACTGCTGTGCTACTTTTTTTTTTACTCCCTAAATTTTTACTTATTAACATATTGACCATTATTCAATAAAATTTATTATGTTTGTATCCCTTATTTAAATGTTTTGTTTAATCACAATTTTACCCTTATTAAATCAAATTTATTCTAATGTATCTATTTTTATTATCTAATGCTTTTGTTTAATTTATATTTGTTTTAATTTAATTATTATTTATATTAATACTTATCGTATTATTATGTTAATTAAGGGTTGAAATGCTAATTGTTGGAATTAAAAAAAAAAAAAAAAAAAAAAGGAATATTAAGGGAATATTCCTTTTAGAGTAACATTTTGTGCAATGAGTTGAAGATGGAAAAAAAAATTAAAAAAATTGGTGTATAAATTGCTGCAAAGTTGCACCAATTTAGCATTTTGGGTTGGAGATGGCCTAAGATCTTCCATTTAAATTTGACACTAGAAGATTGTTTTTATAAAATGATCAAAATTCAAGAGAGATTTTGAGAATTTTTCATTTAATGATTATGATTTGGTTTACTATACTTGTTAATTAGTCTCCCGACTAGCTGGTTTAATTGGATAGATTTTATAGAACAAATGATCTATGATAGTCGCCGCTACCGCATATGGTATATCATATATATATATATATATATATATATATACAATAATGCTACTTTACACAAATTTAGTGCTCAAATAATATGGTATCATTGTAAGTGGAAATGGTGAGAAATTTCACCTTTTTAAGTTGGTGTTGTAAGAAAGTCACCACTTTAATAACTTAAGTTGAAAAGGCACCTATTATGGTGAATGGACAAAAATGCCCTTATTTTACACATTCTCTTACTTTGAAATTTTTTGAGACTTTATTTTTTCATCTTCTTCATAGAGGTCTGTTTAACAGACCTCCAATGGAGATTGAACATCAAAACAGACCTCCATTAGTTTAGTGACGCTACGCAAACGCATTCGGGGGTCGAGCTAAATAGTACTCACTTTGGCAAAGATTGGTATAAGTACCAATTTCGAGCCAGAGTGAGGGAGGCCAAAACATAAATAATAGGTACTATTGGGTCAATGGTGTGTATTGACCGGTGGTACCCACTCCACCTCATGGCGCTCAGCGTCGGTGCCTAGCCATTGATGGCGGGACCGGAAGGGCGGGGTCATGACACATTCTTTGTCGTGATATATTTATTGTCAGGACGAACTGATAATAAAAAATCTGTATATATATATATGGAGGGATCGGATGACACAATTTTTAACACAATTTTATAGCCATCGGATCTATAAGATTTGAATGGTTTAAATTTAATAAATTTATTTATTTATTATTTCATTCTCCTTTATAAATAGTTAATTTATTTTCTTTTCTCTCTCCTCTATTATAGATTCATTTTCCAAATTAAATCTAATTAATATTTTTTATTCATCTAAATCATATCTTTTTTTTTTTAGACTAGCATCTAAATCATCTCTCTTGTATTTATTTTTTCTCTTCACTGTTTATAAACAATTCATCTTGACATCTTAATCACATAACCCATTTGAATTTTTTACTCCATAGAAAGATTTATTATTAATCACATAGACAAGAGAAAAACTTGAGAGACAAGAGAGAAGAGAAAATTAATGGAACTGATTAAAAAAAAAAAAAAAAAAAACTCAAGAAAGAAGAAGAAGAAAAAATAATAATTTGATTTAAATAGGAAAATGAATTTATGATAGATGAGAGAGAAAAGAAAATAAATTAATTATTTTTTTAAGGAAAAATAAATAACTATTGATAAAGTAGGAAATTAAAAAAAAAAAAAATCAATTTATTACTTCTAAGTCATTTAAAAATCATAGATCCAATGGATGTAAAATCGTGTCAAATATTGTGTTAAAAATTGTATCCCCCGATCTCTCCCTATATATATATAATTTGATTTAAATCAATCTTTACGCCCTTTTTTTTCACTAATAAAGAAAATTTTGAAAAGACCTTTTTGAAACGAAAAAAAGACAAAAGGAGAAAAAATGGTGAGGTTATTATGATCAATTCAGTCACCACTTAAATGAAGTCCGAACCAATCGTTGCTTTTCAAAATTAACTAGAGTCTTTGTTATTTAAATGTGTTATTTTCTTTGTAATGTTTTATCGGAAAATCAATAGAAGATATAATCTTTTAAATAGTGTTACCCTGTACCCTAAGGATATAGGACAATAACCTACAATTTCTATTAATGGAAATAAAAGCACTGTATTTATTATAACAAGTCATAAGACATATGTTTTTATTTCCTTTAATGGAAATAAAGTGGGTGTTCAATGGCACATGTTAACATTACCCGATCTTTTTATCAGTCAAATTAATTAATGTATTCTCCTTACTGGTTGTTTCACCGTCTCCTCCAAAAACCCAAATTTCCATTTTCAGTTTGTGACCGTTTCTACTCTCACTCGCTCGGATTCTGCAAAACGGTAACGTTTTATCTCCTCTCTTAGTTTCACAGTTCTGATATATATTATTACTATCGAAATTCATGCCAAAATGTACTTAATTGCTTAGAAATTGAACTGATATATGATAAATAAAATGTAGTGTTGTTTTAGATGTTGTAGGTTGAATTGATTTTTGATATCACTCACAGAAAATTGAAACAATGTCAAACTTGAGCTTCAAGTTTTTATCTTTTTGGGTTTTTTTGGGTGCATGTCTTGATTTGAGCTTGAGTTGGTGAAGAAAGAAGAAATGTGTGTGTGTGTTTGTGAGTTTTTTTTTTTTTTTTTTTTTTTTTTTTTTTTTTTTTTGGTGAAACGGAAAAAAAAAAAAAAAAAAACAAATTGCATTTTTATACACGGATAGAACTTGTTAATACCGTTAAACCCGGAAAGAACATGTTAACAAATTGCATAACCTAATTAACATACCTTTTTTCTAGGGATATGGGGAAGATTGGCTTGTTAGTGAACTATGATGGACATTGGGATGGTGCACAGTTTATGGGTTCAAGTCCTTTTGGAGTTTGTGTGTCCACGGAAGAGAAACACAATCAATTGTTGGAGAAGATATACCTGCGGGTCGGGGTCAATAGGGATAGAATTGAGCTCAAGTTAAGTACGATGGTTAACACAAAGACGGGGAAAATAATATTACCTATTCTGTGTGATGGAGATGTTGAATTTGTGCTTGTTAACACTGAATGTACACCGGAAGTTTTTGTGGAAGTGGTTGAAAGACGTGTAGCTGCATTTGAAACTGTACATGTACATCAAACTCCAAGGAAGGCAATACCCATGCATCCTACATCATTTTCCAAGGATGCAGAGGACAAAGCTGGTGGTGGAAATGGGAAGGAAGGTGTAGGAAAGCCTAGTGAATGTGGAACTTCAAGAAAAGTCGACAAGAAGAGAAAGAGAAAGTCAGAGGGCGAATCCAGTGAAAGTTATGAGGCTGGCAATGGGAGCAAACTGTCCAATGCCAGTGAAGAGGAGGTGAAAGAAGTGAATCCAGAGCTGCTCGATTATCCTGACCCAGAATTCAGTGATTTTGATAAAGATAGGGCAGAAAGCTGTTTTGCTGTTAATCAAGTGTGGGCTATATATGATACATGTGATGTCATGCCAAGAATCTATGCTCGGATCAAGAAAGTATTCTCACCTGGTTTCAAGCTACAAATTACTTGGCTAGACCCTGATCCAGATGATGAAGGTGACAATGACTGGTGTGATGTTGATCTGCCTGTTGCTTGTGGTAAGTTCACAAATGGGAGATCCGAAGGAAATGAAGATCTTCTAATGTTCTCTCATCAGGTAAGTTTCATTAGAGGTGCTGGTAGAAATTCATGCCTGATATATCCTAAGAGAGGAGAAACTTGGGCACTGTTTAGGGATTGGGATATCAAGCGGAGTGATATTCCGGAAAAGCATGAACCACCATACAAATATGAATTTGTAGAGGTTTTGACAGATTTCAAAGAGAATGTTGGCATTGGGGTTGTTTATTTGGGCAAAGTAAAAGGGTTTGTCAGTGTGTTTCAGCGAATTGCTAAGAATGGGGTTTTGTCATTTAATATAGCACCAGGTGAGCTTTATAGATTTTCTCATCAAATTCCTTCATTTAGAATGACTGGCAAGGAGAGGGATGGTTTACCTGAAGGATCCTTTGAGCTTGATCCTGCTTCTCTGCCTAGTGATCTTGGCAATCATAAGATGGAAAGCAGAAAGCTGGATACTGAACCGAGTGGTTCGTGCCCGAGGTCTTCCCAAGGTAATGTGAAATCCACAATGGATTGTATGAAGAGTAGTACGCCGAAGAAGCATGAGAGTGACCCTAATAGGGAAAACAGTGAAAGGAAGAAACGCAATAAAGTTGAAGCCAGTGAATGCACTAGAAAAGAGGACATAATGGATTTCATCCCCAGTCAGCCTAAACGAAGTACTGCATACCCAGCTGATGAGAGAACCAGAACCCCTATGAAGCATGAGGAGACTGATTTTGCAATGGATGCCTTGCGACCCGGAAAATCTCCAAGGGATTTGAGCAAGCAAAGTAATCAAGTTAATGCAAGTCAGCCTACAACCCAGGAGGATGCCAACAAGCATTTAGATGCTAAGAAAAACGAAAAGCATAACAGTGTTCCTCAGTCCAAGGAAAGTGCATCCTCAAGTGTGTCTGACATTAAGATGCATTTACCTGTCAAGAATGAGAGTTCCACCAATGTCATGGATACCTCCAACTCCCCTGCACTTCCGACTACAAGCAGTAAAGTTGTTGAAGCAGAGTTTTATGATTTTAAGCAGGATAAATCTGAGGAGAAGTTTGAGCTTGAACAGATATGGGCGCTATATAGCGACAGTGATGCGATGCCTAAGAGCTATGCTCAAGTTAAGGTAATTGTTTCAACACCTGATTTCAGATTGCATGTGGCACCGCTTGAAGCTTGCTCACCCACAGATGACCCATCCAGGCCTGTTTGTTGTGGGACTTTCAAAGTAAAAAATTGTAATTTAAAGGTTTTACCACGCTCTGCCTTTTCTCATCAGCTAAAAGTTAAACCTTTTGATTGGGGTAGATTTGAAGTATACCCTCAGAAGGGTCAGGTGTGGGCACTGTACAGGAATTGGAACTCTGAGTCGACATATTCTGACCGTGATAAGGGAGAATGTGTAATTGTGGAAGTCTTGGAAGACAATGATCAGTGCATAAAAGTGGCTGTTTTGACGTGTGTTAACGGAGCTAAAGCGCTTTACAGGGCTCCAAGAAGCCAAAGATCGAAAACTGGTTTTATGGAAATCCAACAGGCTGATGTAACTAGATTTTCTCATCAGATTCCGGCATTGCAGCTCACAGGGGAGAAAGAAAATCAGTTTAGAGGGTATTGGGATCTCGACCCGTTGGCTGTTCCTGGTACTGTAATTTGTTTTGAATGAATAGGCAACCTGGGTTTATGTTGTAGTTGTAGCTGGTTAGGAGACTTTGCTTGAAAGAAATTAGGAGAATATATCTCGTAGAAAGCTTGACCAGATATAATTTTGTTTTCCATCTAAGAACATGGATGGCCGGTTTCATTGTAGCCATCTCAGATGATGAATCTTGTTCAGCTGTGTATCTCTGCAACTTTATTAGACTCTGCCATGGTCAATCAGTAATTTGATCTGGGTACTACTGACTATTGAAACTGATGTTTTCGTAGCTCCATAGCTGTATCTTTTCTGGTTCTTGAATGAAATTATCTTGTTAAAAAAAAAAATGTCTCGATTATAATTTTGTGAATTTAACTAAAACTTGATTAGTTTACTATTTATCCCTTGTTTAATTAGGGAGAATTGCAAAAACACCCTTGCAAAAATAAATAAATAAATAAATAAAATCCTGAATCCTAACAGTAAATTAAATATTTAAATTATTACTTTAAATTTAAAAGACAAATAGTCTCAATGTGGCGGGACTTTTTAGTCCCACCACAAACGTTGAATATTGTCCCAGCCATTTTTTTATTTTATTTTAATTAAATTATTTATAATTTTATATATATAATATTGAATTTATTTAATCTATTTTAAAAATTAATGTAATATATTTTATTCTTTTTTTAATATTAATATATTTTATTTTATTATTTAAAAAATATTTTTTATATCAATTAAAAAATAAATGTTATTTTATTTCAAATTAATTTTAAATAATGTTATTTATTTATTTTAATCAAAATATAATTTAAAATATTTAAAATAATTTTATTTTTCTTAGAATTGAATTGATTTAAAATGATTTTATTTGACTGAAAATTTAATTTAATATAATTTTATATTGAACTTTGACAAATAACAATTATTTTTTATCCATCCCGTATTATACCAAACAAGATAAATATTATTTTAGTCTAATCCATACTGCACAAAACACATCACATTACTAATTTAGTCATATTCAATCCAATACGATACAATCCTATAAAAATAGTATAATTCTATCTAATCAAATCCCGTGCATCAAACAAGCCCTTAATACTCAAAATAGTCAAACAATTCCTTTTTAGTGTACCACAACTCCACAAGTCCACTTATAAAAGGTGTTTCATTTAAATTCAAAACTAGATTATCATTTTAGAAAACGATCAAAAAGTTCAAAATTCAGTGAGATTTTGGGAATCTCCAATTTAATGATCATTAGGAATTGGTTTACTATAAGAGGCCTTTAAGTAAATACTAAAATAAGCTTAGCAAAAATTATCTCTAATTTGATTTAAAATAATATTTAGACCCTTTTTGTTTTTTAATTTATTTGACCACGAATAAAGAAAAATTTAAAAATAAATTTTGAAACGAAAAAAAAAAAAAGAAGGAGAAAATAGGTGAGGACATTATGGTCAATTCACCCCCACGCAACTTAAGTCCGAATCATAAAACGACGTCGTTGTCTCAATCCAGAGTCCTCGGTCCTCTGATCTTTTTTAAAGGTTTCTCCTCCTGAAATCCAATTTCCCTATTTGCAGTTTCTCGTAGGATTCTCTCTCTCTCGGATTCTGCAAAACGGTAACGTTTTTATCTCCCCTCTCAGCTTCTGTTATATTTGTATACGATTATCGAAACTCATGCCAAATCGCACTTAATTGCTTAAAAATTGAACTGATATCTGATAAATAACATGTAGTGTTGTTTTGGATGTTGTTAGGTCGAATTGATTTTTGATATCACTAAAACAATAAAATTGAAACAATGTCAAATGCGAGCTTCAAGTTTTTATCTTTTTGGGGTTTTTTTTTTTTGGGTGTATGTCTTGAATTGAGCTTGAGTTAGTGAAGAAGGGAATGTGTTTTTTGTTTTTGTTTTTGTGAAAGTTAAATAGGTATCAGTTGGTTTGTTGATCATTCGTGTTTGGCTGTTTTCGAGATTGATTATCTGAAAAAGTTTAGGTTTTTTTTTTTTGGATGCCATTTGAAGAATCCGTGCCCCTTTTGGCAAAATTGTGAATGTGATTTTCTTCAAATTTGTATCTGCAGTAGTTTAGGTGTTGAATTGGAGTACACTTTTTAAGGAATTTGATAATTTATGTGGCGGGAATGATTCTGTTTTTTGGTTATTGTAAGAATGTAAGATAAACAACTTGCTATGGTATAAATGCTTACTCGTGACTCTTAAATTAGTTATCCGATCTCTTATGTTTTCGTTATTCAGGGTTTTAACAATTTTAATTATTGGATTCATTATGTTTTTGCGTTTACTTTACTAGTGATATAACGGAAATCTAGAGCTTTTATCGTTCCGTTAATTCTGTTTGCAAATTACTTTTGTTTTGTCGTTTTCTTGTTTTAGCCTCTAGATTGGTCTGCTATATTAGATCCTAAAACAACATTGCAGCGTGTCATCCTCGTATCATTATTTCAAGTAAGCTTGTGGATTGTTCTTTTGTTCGGTCAATCTTATAAAGTATTGTTATTTCCTATTAAGTACATTGATCTCAGCCATAAATCACTGTATTTATGTTGTGACTTTCTGTAGAATTAGATTCACCTTTTAAATCTGCTTTGCAGATGATAGTTGATTAGGTGATTAGGTGATTTTCAAGGAGAGATAAAAAGAAAGAGAATCCTTTTCTAGTGGTCAATACTATAATCTAACGTTAACCTTGAAGTCTGTTTGTGATCTAGGGAACTGATAGATTTAGTAGTATGGAGAGACTGATTTCATCATTTCAGTTTGCAGATATTATTTATAGCGGAGGAGTTTCAATGGATTTTAGCAGTTGGTTTAGGTGTATAAGTAGATTTTCTTTTGCGGGTCACCTAATCGGAATCTCTATACATGAGTGAATGTGTGGAAGTCTCTGGATATTAGCCTCATGAGAACTTTGGTCACATTATAATTGGGTGTGTGAGTGGTTTATAAGTTTGTGTTGATTTTGTAGTTGGACTCTAGTTTAAAGTTTCAGACCAGAAATTTGTATGTTGTGAATTTTAAGACAATTAACCTATATTTGTTGTGTTAATTAAGAAGATATTATAAAAGTAACTTTAGTACTTTGCTGGTGAACTTGTGCCCCTTTTTAGTTTTTACTTATTTGTTTAATTTAATTCCTTTCATCACTGATCACTGATTCTGGAAAGCATTTCGCCTAGGTGGCCTGGTTGGTGAGACTATGGAACAAGAGAATAAAAGGAAGGAAGCTCAAAATACTAAAGATGCCTCCAATGAAGCAAAATCATCTGGACATAAAACCCCAAAATCATTGAAGGCAATATCTAAAATTGGAAAGAAATCACCTGTAGATGACTTGAAGACCCAAAAACCCAAAGGTACTGCGCAGCGGCGTAGTAGATTCAGAAAGAAGAAGAGCAAAACTATATTAGAGGGTCAAAAAGGAAGTGGAAATGCTGTAGAAGAGAGTTCTAAGAAGCTAAATTCAAAGGAAGGAAACCAAGAGGAGGATGTTAGTAAGAAAGAAGATACTAAGAAGAGCGAGCAGAATCGTAAGAACCAAGAGGAGGATGTTAGTAAGAAAGAAGATACTAAGAAGAGTGAGCAGAATCGTAAGAACCAAGAGGAGATAGGTCAGTCGAATAAGAGTCAACAGAAGCAAAGGAATGAAGGCAGGAGACTGAGAACTCAAAAGAACAAAGAAAAACACAATGGCAAACACAAGATTGAAGAAAAAGACAAGAAGAATGAAAATCTTGGTGGTTTGATATTTATGTGCAGCAAGAAGACCAAGCCAGATTGTTTCCATTATCGGGTCATGGGTGTATCAACAGGTAAAAAAGATGTTGTGCTGGGCATCAAACCTGGACTTAAGCTGTTTCTCTATGATTTTGATCTCAAGCTTATGTACGGGATTTACAAGGCATCCTCTTCTGGTGGCATGAAACTCGAGCCGAAAGCTTTTGGCGGGGCCTTCCCTGTTCAGGTAATTTCTCAATGGATCTGAACCCTTTAATCCTTTTTAATCTCTTAAACCAGATCTGTGTGCTTATGACTTATGAATTTCAGGTGCGGTTCAAGATCCAATTGGATTGTTATCCACTCCCTGAGAGTGTTTTCAAGACTGCTATCAAGGAAAATTATGATGGAAAGAACAAGTTCAATACTGAGCTTACCCCTAAACAGGTGAGAGTTACGTGTTTCCTGTGGTGGCTGGCTTGGCAGTCATTTCCTCTCACACATCTTTGCATTGATGATATTCCATTTTTTTCCTTTCAGGTCAGAAAGCTTTCAAAACTTTTCCGGCCGACTGCGCTCCATTCAAATGTACCTGTCCCAAACTCATCGGTGCCAAGAATTCAGGATAGGGAAGTTTATGCAAGAGGAAGAGAATCAAACCGGGAAAACTTTGCCAGAGACCCTTATGCAGATGGCAGTGCTAGGAGTTATCGTGGATTGTCCCGTGAAAGGGGATTGTCTCATGAAAGGGATCATCATTATTCGTATGAGAAGGATAGATCTTCACACAGAGAGGACAACCGTCGTGATTTATACTTGAGTGAAAAGGAGTATCGAACTTATGGTCTTCAGGGAGAGAGGGGAAACCTGACTACTACTTATCACATTGCTCCTTTAGATCCCTATCACACCCGTCATGAAATAGCGCACCAGCTCCCATTAAGGCACCCTGAACCCTTATATAGGGATCCCGTCCCTGCATCCAGGGATTCTATTCCTGCTGATCCTCACTACTTGACAGAGAGAGAATATCAGACTTATCATGTTGGTGCTAGACATGAATTGCGATCAGCAGTTTCCCCTGTAACTGCCTCTATTGCTGGTGCTACTCCAACTTCAGATTCCTATTTCAGGGATCGGTTCAGTACTTACTATAATTACGGTGCTGCACCTGTGGACTCATATCTGCCACCTTCAAGGAGAGAGGAAGTTGTTCCGGGTTCCTATTCTATTGGTGGAAGGCGAGAGACTCTCCGAGTTGATACCGATCACTTAAGAAGAAGAGAAACTGAACCAGCGGATAGGTTTTATTCAGCATATGCTTCTAATGCCCTGTCAGATTATAACCAGCTAGCAGCCGCAGCACCAGTTTCATCGCGCTACTCCTTTGCAGGTCCATCATTGTCCTACCGGTAGGACAACCCATGATCGCAGTTGTCATCACCCTTGTACCTTGTCTCCGTTCTCTAGTTAGTGTAACTGTTCAAAAAGGTTCGGTTATGGATTTAACTTTTTTCTTTCACATCATTTTATACTGCCTGCAAGTCTCTTCAGAGGGTGATTTAAATTTATGTTTACAACATTTGAATGGTAGAGAAGCTTATTGATATGTCCTCTTGTGTAAACTAGAAGCAAAATTTGACAAAATTTCATGAATGCCTGAGCTTGAACTGTTCAAACCTAATGGTTTTTCGAGTCCCAATTTTATGACTTAAATCCAACTGAGAAGGCCTTTTCTTCTATTTTGGTATCTTTTTATGCTATGTTTTGGATTGAACTGTATATGATTTTAGTATCTCATTAGATTGGATTGAACTGTATATGATTTTGTCAGTTTGATGTGATATTGGTTAGGATTGATTTAAAAGTTTGGTTAATTAGTGGACTAGACTATAATCTGTGGCCTCAAAGACATGAAACATTGGATTATGAATTTAAGCTGCTAAGTATCTGTTCTAAACCACAAGTTTTTTCCAATTAGACTGGATCAGTGGGCTTAAATAGGCTGAAACCAGTGTTGTAGAATTCGCTAGGCGCTAGTCAGGTGGGCCTAGGTAATTCTTAGGTGGAGGCAGGAGGCAGGAGGCAGGAGGCAGGAGAAAGAAGAAGAAGGAGGAGGAGGCATTAGGGTTTCTTAAGAAGACAACCCCAAAACGTTGTTTTGGAGTTTATTAAAAAATGAACCCAAAAACGACGTCGTTTTGGGGAAAACAAAACCCTAACCGCCACCTAGACTCTTGATTACCCTAAAATCAGTGTGGCCAGCTGCTGCCTAGGCCATATTTTGCAACACTGGCTGCAAGCCTGCAACTTCTTTTTGTGATGGCCTGTTTGCTTTGCTGGGTTAGAGATAACTTGTAAAAGACAAGACTTCTGTTTGGAGGGTCCTTTTCTGGTCATGACGTTGTGGTCCTTGTGGAATTGGTAATCGGTTTCACAATATTACGAAACTGTCTTTTAGGTTCATAATGTTGTGGAGTTGATTCCACAACGTTACATAACTCCAACCCCAGTCTTTTTTTTTTAATCTTTTCAAGACCAATCTGACTAGAGAATTATTATGTTATCTGATAGGATTTGGTTAAATCTAGGGAAGAAAACTTGGTCAAAATAGTAACACTTAAGATATGTCGATCAAAATATCTATCGCTTGTTAATCAGTTATTATTTTTCTTTGATTGGGATTTCAAAACTTTCCTTGAAAGGGAGATTTTGTTGGTTGTTGAATTGTGTATCTCATAGTCCACTTTTCGAAACTGAAAGTTATATAACGTTGTGGAATCAGTAATCGGTTTCACAATGTTATGAAATTGACTATTAGTTTCGTTACACTGTAGAGTTGATTCCACAATGTTACATAACTTTAGTCTTTTTTTTTATAATTTTTATAATTTTTTATTTTATTTTATCAGCTTGATTAGAGAATTATTATATTTTAGAATTTGGTTAAATTCAGACCGGAAGAAAACTTGGTCAAAATAGTAACTATTAAGTTATGTCAATCAAAATATTTGTCACTTAAATTGTATCTCCGGTCCAATTTACGAAACTGAAAGCTAAGTAACGTTGTAACATTGTGGAATCGGTACATTATGAAATGAACTTTTAATTTCGTTTACCGATTTTACAACATTTCAAAGTCGAAATTGATTTTTAATTTCGTAACGTTATGGAGTCAATTCCACAATATTACATAACTTTTACTCGATCAGTATGAGACCAACAAAGTGGATTAGGAAGACATGGTATGTACTTAGTCGTACGAAAGCACATAAAACTTTAATTAATTAGTTGGCAAAGCTAAATATTTACTATATTTTCGAAAGCTTATTGCATTGGCTATAGTATAAATTTCCCTTTTGGGAAACCCATTCAAAAATCAAAGCAACGAATAATAATAATAAATTGCGCGCGAAATTTCTCGCTCTATTAATAACCTAAACAACACACGCTTCAGTTTCTTCCCTGATTTTCGAGTTTCATTAAACCAAACGCTCTTCTTCAAACCGAATATCCTCGATCACTCTCACTCAACACTGACATAAAGATCAAATGAAGATTTTGTTGGTGATAGAAGAATATAAAACTTGAGTTTTTTTTTTTTTTTTAATTTATTTATTTTTATTTTTTTATTTCTTAAGAGAGAGATGGGGTTGTGTTTGTCGACGGATGTGAGCGGAGGGAAACAATCGGTGGGTGGGTCCCAACGGCGGACCATGGAGGCCCACAACAATGCTGCTGGTGCCGTTGACTTCTTCTTCCGATCTCGTGGTCTCCACGTTCTCTTCACGCAAATCGAGGTACATAATACTGTGCAAATTTTTTTATTTCTTTATTTATATATTAATACAGTGTTTCTATTATCAATTCAAACTGACAAAAGTTATATCAATTCCTTATATGTGGGCCACTGGATTTAAATACTTTGACTGGGCAAACTGACAAAAGTTATATCAATTCCTTATATGTGGGTCACTGGATTTAAATACTTTGACTCCCAGTCAAAGTATTTAAATCCAGTGGCCCACATACAAGGAACTGATATAACTTTTGTCAGTTCGAACTGATAATAGAATTTCTGTATATTAATATTGGGTCAAACATTAGCCAATTTATATTTATTTAGGACTAATTGCACAAACGTCCCCTAATTTTAGGCATAATTGCAAGAATATGGAACTTTTACCCATAATTACACAAACATCCCTTACCGTTAGTTGACTTCCGTTAACTTTAATCGTTGACCACAATTTTAGCACACAATGACTAAAATACCCCTAGTTACCTATTTTATTATTTAAATTAATAATTAAAAAATGAACTTCAACAACCAATTAACCACATCCATTAAAAAAAATTAGAACTTCAACCTAGAAAGTAAAAAATCTATCATTGAAGTTCTAATTTTTTTTATTTTTTATTTTAAATAGATGTTGTTAACTGGTTATGGAATTGATGGATTTGGGTTTTTATTTGTGGATTTGAGTTTTTGTTGTTGTTTGGAATTGAGTTTTGGTTTTTGTTTGTTAAGTTTATTTTTGAATTGTGTTTTGGGGTTGAGACAATGAAAGAGAAAAAAAAATGATTGATTTTTTTTTTCTCTGTCTTTTCTGTTTCATTTTTTAATTATTAATTTAAATAATAAAATAGGTAACTAGGGGTACTTTAGTCATTGTGGGTTAAAATTGTGGTCAACGGTTAGAGTTAACGGAAGTCAACTAACGGCAGAGGATGTTTATGTAATTATGGGTAAAAGTTCCATATGCTTACAATTATACCTAAACTTAGGGGACGTTTGTGCAATTAGTCCATTTATTTATTGTGTTACAGTCCCTGACATTCAAATAACTTGGTGTTTTAAGAGCATCTCCAATGCAAAAGTGGCTTGCATACCAATAATTGTTGACATGGCAACAATATCAAGAGACTTGCTTCTTATGTGGCATAAAAATAGACTTGATAGACAATCAACTTAAAATTTTGTCTCCAATGCTTTTTGTCTAAAACACAATTTTTTTAATGACGTGTCTATCTTTTTTTCCTATTTTATTTTTTATTTTATTTCCTTACCAAAAATATATGAAAAATTAATGTTAGTTTTAAATGTTTGCTGAGTCAACCTAAAAAATAGCTGTGCAACAGACCGTCTGAAAGTAGACGGTCATGTTGACAATGTCTAATTTTTTTTTGCCACGTCAGCTTGAGGTTAAAAATGCACGGTTGCATTGGAGACACAATTATTAACATAACGTCTATTAATCCTACGTGGCATCTTTTTTTTTCACAAGCCACGCTTGCATTGGAGATACTCTAAGATGAGAATATCTTACTTATCATATGCTGGACCACCAGATGCTTTTGGTTTTCTTTATATTGATTTGGACCTTTCCTGAGGGCCTACCTGGGTTCATCTGTTTGGAATTTTTGTTGTCTTGACAAAAGAGACTTGTAAGTCATATATTCATCCAAACAAAACACATTTAGAAACGGACGGTTGTGATTAGCATGTTGCATTGGTGGAGCTGAATATTTAGATCAAGTGACTCTTTATCTCCGAAAGAACGGGGGTGTCAACGTCTTCTCTCTTTATTAAAGATGTATATTTCCAGTTAGTTAACCCACATTTTATCACTACAATTGGCAATGGTGGTATTGTGCACAATCCTTGAAGTGATGATGCTGGATGAGATGTATATCATTATAGAATCGAATATATTTTACTGCAGTGTTATGTGCATGAATGATTCTTTTTCTTTTCTACATGCTTATGTATGTCTTATTGACTTTTATTTTTAAAAATTTAATCAAATACTTTTATTTTGCAGTTATCTTTATCTACTTTAAAGTTACAGGATCGTGACATCACATCAAAGGTATATTCATATTATTGTTATTATTGATTTCTTGTGTCTGAGAACATGTTCATGCTACATGTAACATGCTTATGTTCTATTATCAGGTGTCCCACCTCTTATGTTTTGCATGAATAGTTTATCAACTTTTAATGGTATTTACTTTATTCTTTTTATGGTGTCATGAATGGGCTAGGGATATAAATCTGAATCACACATATATCGATATCAAATGGTCGGACTTTGGAGATGCAAAACATATTCTAATTGCTACCATATAACATAATCTAACTAGAAACATTATTTTGAGAGTTTGAAATAACATATACAGGTCATGGTTATATTGTTTCTACATTTATGTGCACTAATTATACCTTGTGATGAAGATAATTTAACCTTTAGTGTTATTATCATTCTAGTTTCATAGTTTGTATAGGAGTTTCTGCATTGTGTTTGATTTTCAGACTTCGGTTGTCCATGTATTTTAAGACTTCAGTTGTTCAAATAATGCTGGTATGTTTTTATACATATCTGACATGTATGAAAGTATGTTTATGTAATTTTGTTGACAAATTTTCTTTAAAAGAGTTTTGTTAATTGACAATCAAACTTCCAACAAATTTTCTTCAAAAACTCTAATCTTAATATAAGTAACCAAATGATCTACAATTTAAAAGAGATTTTTTTAATCATTTAAAGGTCTTCCAAACGGACCCTTAGGATCTTCACTGTAATCAACTAATCACTAATTGTAAACAACTGTGGATATTCTTTCTGAAGTTCCTCGACCGACTTGACATCCTTCTCATTTGGAGGGTTACAAATTACTTCCAATGCCTGCATGGAAACCCAATAACACCAATTGATCAGGACAATAAATATATCAGGACAATAAATATAACATGTAAATCTAGTGGTCTACATTCTTCGTCCTGATATATTTATTGTTAGGACGAACTAACAATAGAAAGAATGTACATATATACTTGTTAAGTAGTCAAATATATCGGCAAATTAAGATGTTAAAGGGAAGAGTTTTTAACTTACAGAAGAATAGCCAGCGACTCAACATGGGGACTGACTCTTCAAAACGCTTAATGTGTCTGTAACCAAAATAAATAAATAAGAGTGAGAAGAGAACAAATGACATAATTTAAGATGAGAAAACTTGTGTGCGACAATCCCACTACGTCAGTGGTAAAGTTGGATGGTGGTGATCGAGGTTGTACAAGTTTTAGTATGCTTTACCCTTAAACTTAAAGTTCAAAGGACAACATTCTGCAATAATTTCTTTAAGTCTGCTTTCAATATGCAGTCCATAACAATCAAGTCTCGTTTCAAATTCCACTTCACCGAGGTCCAATCCTACCTAATTAATTAAGAGTGACAATTGTTAGGGAAAACAAAATAAAAACAACAAAACTGTAAAAGTAGGTAGTATATATACATACAATAGTTAAATCTCCATAAATTAATTAAGTAGTTTATTTTGAATAAAATTATCTTCTGGTGCTTATAATGGCAATCAAGAAATTTATATATACATAACTGGAGCTTCATAACTCTTGTATAATACCTCTTGCTTCAATAGTCTTGTAACATCGTAATAGTTTGAACCAAAAAGAATAGCATACAAAACATACAGAACGTTTCGTATAAATTTAAACCATGTTTCTCCTCCTCCATTGGATGATCGTCGTCTACAGTTTCAGACTTCCCCGGCGCCGCCATCTCCTTAATATGGTCACAATTTTCAATATACATGGGTGGCCCTGATGAAAACAATATTACACAATAACACAACCACCACTACTACCACCCAAATGAGCTGCCAATGCTGCCGTATCGCGATGGTTCATCGTAATCGTCATCAAGAAAAGAGAGTGCAGCATCACCATTGCTGGAATTTTCAACCACTTGATGAGTAGGGTTTTTAATAAATTATAATTAGTGTTGTTCATCACTGCAGCGTTTCCATCACAATCTTCTTTTGAGGTGGTTGAGCCTGTGAATTGCGATTCATTGTTGAAAGAAACTGCGGTATTATTATAATATTTGCTTGTTGGAAGTGAACAACACTTAACTTGAAGGCTGGTGAACTTATTGGAACATGAAATAAAATTGGCGGATTTCATGCGATGAAGGCTGTTATGGAAGTTGTGTCTCCCCTTTGAAAATTAAATAACAGTTGATTTGGATTTGCTTTGAGTAACAAAGCAGACGTCGAAACCGCCGACAGAGAGTTGTGGAATTAGGCTTAGGGTTTATGTTTTTTTTTTAATCAAATTAGGGTTTATGTTGTTACTTATGAGTTTATATAATAACATGTCTTTTTGTTTTTAAGAAAAACGAATTAATAATAAAATCAATTTAAATTAAGTTCAAATTAATTGATGTATTTTTATTTTTTTTTATAAAAAAAGTTATGATAAAAAATATAGTAATTGGCACTACACCCCGACTATATTTGAATTCGTATGTTGCCCCTAAATGAGAATATCTTATCATAGACCACCAGCTGCTTTTGGTTCTCTTTATATTGACGTGGGCCTTTCCTGAGGGCCTACCTGGGTTCATCTGTTTGGAATTTTTGTTGTCTTGGCAAAAGAGACATGTAAGTCATATACTCATATCCAAACAAAACACACGTAGAAACGAAACGGACGGTTGTAATTAGCATGCTGCATTGGTGGAGCTGAATATTATTCAATTCCCTCAATGGAAAATGTGATTTAATATTAGATCAAGTTACTCTTTATCTCCGAAAGAACGGGGTGTCAACGTCTTCTCTCTTTATAACCCACATTTTATCACTACAATTGGCAATGGTGGTATATTGTGCACAATCCTTGAAGTGATGATGCTGGATGAGATGGATATCATTATAGAATCAAATATATTTTATTGCAGTGTTATGTGCATGAATGATTCCTTTTTTTTTTTTTTCTATATGCTTATGTACGTCTTATTGACTTTTATTTTTTAAAATTTATTCAAATACTTTTATATTGCAGTTATCTTTATCTGCTTCAAAGTTACGGGATCGTGATATCACATCAAAGGTATGTTCATATTATTGTTATTATTGATTTCTTGTGTCTGAGAACATGTTCATGCTACATGTAACATGCTTATGTTCTATTATCAGGTGTCCCACCTCTTATGTTTTGCATGAACAGTTTATCAACTTTTAATGGTATTTACTTTATTCTTTCTATGGTCATCAATGGGCTAGGGATATAGATCTAAATCACATGTATATCGATATCAAATGATCGGACTTTGGAGATGCAGAACATATTCTAATTGCTACCATATAACATAATCTAACTGGAAACATTATTTTGAGAGTTTGAAATAACTTATACAGATCATGGTTATATTGTTTCTACATTCGTGTGCACTAATTATACCTTGTGATGAAGATAATAACCTTTCAAATTTAACATATCATTAGTGTTATTATCATACTAGTTGGTATAGGAGTTTCTGCATTGTGTTTGATTTTGGGGCATTGGAGGAGATTGAACGTATAGAAATCATTTTGAATAGTTTGAATCCTTCTTGGATCGTAAAGATTTCTATTGCTTATCAGTTTGAGATTGTCCAACCATTGGTGTAAGCTCCTTTATACTTTCAATTTACTTTACTATTGTTGATAGATCTTTTGCATGTCTCATAACCCTGGTTTTGCTGTGATGTTTTCTCATTTTTCCTGTTTTTCATTTCTTCCTTTCTTCTCTTTTTATAGCTTTCATGTGTACGATGTGGATACTAAGGCCCTGTTTAATTTTTCCACTTAACACTGAATGGTACTTAATGTGTTACATTCATTTATTTTGTTTGATTTTTTAAGTGTTAAAATCACTTAATGAACCCCTAAAACCACTTGTTTTGAAAAGTGAAAAAAATTCACTTTTCACTCAACACAAATCTAGTAGAATTTAATGTAAAATTTTATTTCCAAAACTATCCTCACTAATTTAATCTATTTCCAAAACTAACCACTTGTTCTATAATGTTTTTTTTTTTTTTTTTTACATGAAATCTATAAATTATATAATTATCCAAGTTTATTCCAAATCAATTAGAGAATAAATTGTTGATTGAATTTTCTTTTGGTAAGGACGTTGACCCTTAATATTCCCTGGTGGATCATTTTGTTACTGTCTGTCTATATGCAAGACTAAAAATAAAAGCCTATTAGTTTTATAATGTCACTAGCTAAATGTCACTAGCTAAGAGCTTAGTAATTATTAGATTCTATACAATAATATAAATTTGAAATATTATTAATAACTAAATAAATTTATTTTACAATTAATTTATATGTTAGAGTTGTCTGTAATATATTAAAATGTAAATATATAACAAATAATAGTTAGAAGAGCATGGATGTCAAAATATTTATTTTCAGATATTTATAACTTAAAAAAACAAACAACTTATCACTTATATTCAATTTTCAGTGAAAAAAACAAACATGTTTTTCAGTTTTTAGTTTTCAGTCACTATTCAGTCTTCAGTAACATTCAGCACTATTCAATCTTTAAACAAAAAATCAAACGGAGCCTAAGTATCACAATGTACCAGTTAAGGTATATACTAACTTCTGCTTTAGAGTTTTATTATTGTTTTTATTCCAACTTTCATGGTATATACATGATTTGATTGAGAGATTGTTCAACAAGGAAGTTTAGAATTAGAGCATCTCCAAAAGACTCTTCAAATAAGATATTTCTAAAAATCAAACGAGTCACGTCAGTATATTTGGCTCCAACAGGCTCTTTAAATAAGAATTTGCTTCTCACTCTTCAATATTGAAGAGCAACTTCTCCCTCTTCAATTATTATTATATTATTTTTTATATCACATCATCATTAATATTTACATCTATAACCTTTATCTTTTTAATTAATTTCAATTAATATATAATAAGTTTTAATTTACAAATTTTATCACCATAAAAATTATACATCTAGAAATGTCTCATCTAGATCTTTAAAATGAGACTAATATTGAATATTTAATAATAATATACTAATAATATGAAAAGTTACTATTTCTAACTTGAAAAAAATGGAGGGTAATTATATTTATTGGTGGAGGGGGAAATTTGAGTTCTTTCATTAAAATAATATAAACATATTTCTAATTGAAGAGTCTTTTGGAAAGACTCTTCTTTTTTTCACTTCTCAAATTGCCACATAGGTAAGCAAATAGACATTTGAAGAGTGAAAATAGAAGAGTCTTTTGAGGATGCTCTTACTAAGGCAACTGACCAGTGACCAGTAAAAAAAAAAAAATCTAATTTGCATCAATACTATGATGTATTAACTTTGACAAATTTTATAATATTTTGGCATTGATTTAAAAACAAACTTAATAACGTCAACAAATTGAAAACAGTGAACCACCATCTATAAAGTTTTTTTTTTTTTTTTTTTTTTTTTTTTTTTTGACTATTCTATGGATGAAGCATTGCAAGATTTGACATATATATCCCATGATTACAACTTCACTATTGGGAAAGCACTTGATTGGTGAAGATAATTATGACTTGGGTGCTTTTTGGAACCATTTTTAAAAAGGATCAAGATCCCCTATCCATCTTATTTGTTCTCACCTTTTAAACATCTAATGACATGTGGCAGTCAAACAAATGAATGGTTAGGATTAATTTTTCTTATTTTTTTTCTCTCCCCACCTAACAAACGACACAGTATCTCTCAAAAAGTTAATTTTTTTTTTTCATTTTTTCTCTCCTCTCCATCATCACCGTCTTCCTCTTCTCTCGTTTCTCTCTCTCTCTCTCTACCAACCCTCCTTCACTCTCCGATCTCTCCAATCTCAAATTCCTGTTACTGCTACCACCAAACACACACTTGTACCCTTTGAATGATAGCTGTCTGATCAAATCAAAATCAATCATATGCATTGCAGGAGACTAAATAGCAATAGATTGGTTGGAAGGATTCCAAGAGAACTTACCAAGCTTGGAGACCTCAAGATCATGTATGTGAATTAAAATCTAATCTCCAAAAAAGCTATTGTTTTTTCAATAATTTCCCCTTTTTAAAATCTTTGTTTTTTTTTTTTTTTTTTTTTTTTTTTTGGGTTCAAGGACGTGTCGAATAATGATTTGTGTGGCACATTTCCTACTTCAAGCTCGTTCTCAAAGTTCACTGAAGAAAGGTGAAGATTTGCTCGACTCATATTCAATATCAAAATTAATTGATTGATATATACTACTATCATTTAGAGCTTGATTTTTTTTTTTCTGGGTTCATGCAATTTTGTGAACAATCCAAGACTGGAGGGGCCAGAATTGATGGGTTTTGTGAGATATAATGTAGGAGGGATGGTAGAGAGAGAGAGAGAGAGAAACGAGAAAAGAGGAACAGGAAGACAGTGATGATGACAGAGGTCAGCGGAGAGAAAAAATGAAAAAAAAAATTAACTTTTTAAAAGATACGGTGTTGTTTATTAAGTGGGGAAAGAAAAAAAATAAGACAAATTAATCATAACCATTCATTTGTTTAGTTGCCACATGTCATCAGATATTTAAAAGGTGAGCACAAATAAGATGGGTAGGGGATCTTGATCCTTTTAAAAATAGTTTTGTGTTCTTAAAAATAAAAAACAACTTTAATGTTATTTGTTTACACGTTTTACAAAACTGTTTTTGAAAACAAAAAAACAACTTTTTGAAATGTATAATTGAAAAGTTAAAAACAACTTTTTATTGTTTTTCACCATTTTCAAAAACATCATTTTAAAGCAAATCAACTTTTCCCGTCAAACATTTACTTTACCCATTTTAAAAATAACAACCAAACATTTTTACATCTTTTTCCGTTTCAAAAAACTACTTTTAAAAAACACTATGTACCAAACACATCACATTTTAAAAAAAATCATTTTTAAAACATGATTTCCATTTAAAAAAAAAAGTTTTTAAAAACACTATTTTAAAAACGATATCAAACGCGCCCTTAGTTTTCTTGTTTTCCTGAATTGAAAAGCGATGTACTATATTTTTGTCGCAGCAATTACAGTGAAGCTATATACTAATTAACTAGATGAAAGTATTGAAATTAATATTCAATTTTTGGAGTCTATCACGTATTGGTTGCACATCATGGATATAAATTGTTTCTTGAAAACGAGAGTGTCCACAAGTTTCTTGAAAATGTGGCGAATGTGGGACCAATACAGTTTGGCGAATGTGGGACACTTGGGACAAGCTGTTCTCGTTTGGCGAATATGGACTTGTTTTCCAAAGCTGTTGGTGTCCATGAATTGGCTACTTTAAGAACTTCACTAATGGATTTAATTATGGTTTCACTTGTTCATCATCTTCTTATTCTCTCTATAGGATCCTTTCTTAAGAATATCTAGAATTGTTGTTGAGAATGGAGATTCTGTTCCAATCTGTAAGACCAAAGTAATAAATGACAACTTGAATCCCATATGGAGATCAATAACTCTGAGCATGCAGCAATATGAAAGCAAAGTAACCTCATCACATTCTTATGATCATTGCTTTGATGTATACCGTAATACCGGCACTTCAAGGATGTTTGGTGATGGGAGAAACTTCTCAAACATCCTCTTATTGAGAAGTTCAAACATCATCAACATTATAAAAACCATACCAAGTATATAATTATATTAGAATTACAATTGTTCATATATAACAACAATTGATCGTAAATATATACATATTAGCTAGAGTACTTCTATATAGCTAAATTTGATGATGGGATTGACTTAATGGATGATGATATACGATTAAATTTGTGTTTATGGAAAATGGCGAATTTTATTTTGTAAAATTGTTTATGGGTTAACAATATACGTGTGGCAACTGGCAAGTCACAAGTTACTCATAAATGGTTTCACTAATCTAAAAAGATTAATAATACACAAGTTCTACAACATGTTATTTTACAGCTCAAAGAAGTTGTGAGTATTCAATGACTTTAATTTCAAGGAAGAGTCCATGAAGTTCACC
The DNA here is from genome assembly GCA_030490815.1 of Acer saccharum. Lineage (NCBI taxonomy): Eukaryota > Viridiplantae > Streptophyta > Magnoliopsida > Sapindales > Sapindaceae > Acer > Acer saccharum. Next base: position 52,555,073 of record CM059867.1, read on the forward strand.
AACAACTACACTTTAATTATAATTAGAATACTGAATCATTCAAACAATGTTTTTCCTGTTGACCAAAATAGTACTGATTCCATTTTTGAGACTTTTATCTATAGTTGGAAACCTAGTCTTGATTCATGCATCAAACCTTTTGATTCACTTCCATGTAAAAGCTTCAAAACCACTCATGTATTTCCTTTCAAAAATCTCCTAATATGTTTGTTTGGTTGAGCTTTCTACCGTCTTAAAAGTTCTACACACCTCTATTTGAGTTTTTTAAAGTTGTTTTGTTGGACTTTTGGGATTGTCTATTTTAAATTCAATAAAGACTAGTAGAGTTTAAACCTCTACTAGACAAAAGCTCATGGGGAGGAGCTTCTCCAAATAGATATATATATATATATATATATATATATATATATATATATATTTTAAGAAAGTCTACCAACAAAACAACTATAATTTTTTACTTTTTTTTAAAGCTCTATTTCTAATAGATCTATTACAAGCAGACCTTTTACAAATAGAGGTTTTTCAAAAGCCTAACCAAACAAGCTCACGTATTTCTTAATATTCACATATTTCCCACCAACCTCGAAGCCTCTCCCTTTCCTGATTTGTGTACTATATTCTTCAATAATTCATATGGCAAATCACAAGTTACTATACTCATAAATGGTTTCACTAATCTAAAAAGATTAATAATACACAAGTTCTACAACATGTTATTTTACAGCTCAAAGAAGTTGTGAAGTATTCAATGACTTTAATTTCAAGGAAGAGTCCATGAAGTTCACCAAGAACTACACTTTAATTATAATTAGTGTTGACGGTGAAATTTGGATTGCCACGCACTCAACAATTATATCAATTTAATATAAAACAAGAAAATTAAGAACACATGCAAAAGACAAGTTTTACGTGGAAAACCCTTGAATGGTAAAAAACCACGGCGCCCCTGAGGGCAGAAGAATAATACTAGGTTTTCGTTGCTTTGTTACACGCTTAGATCTCTCACAATTGCTCTCTTTTCTCTCTCTCTAGATTTCTGAACCCCTTCCTCATGGGATAGGTGGTTCTATTTATACATGTTTACTTAGGGTTTCCCCTTGTTTTCAGCCGTGTGGGTGAAAGGTTTCCCTCTTTGATTCGTACTAGGATCCTGACTTGTCACGGATCAGGTCTACTTTCCTTTTTATGATTCCTTGTTGTTCTGGGTCTTCTAAAAGTTCGGGGTTTATTTCTGTGTTTCTGCCGAGTCGGTTCAAGCCTAATGTACTGGTCCAGCGAGTACCTTTATTTTCTGGGTATTGCATATTTGGCGAGCACACTTCTATATTCGGCGAGTAGGTATTTAGCTTCGACGACCATATCTTTGACTTCCTTCTGGTTTAAGCTATTCTATCATTTTGACTTGTCAAACTTCCTCCTTTAACCCGGTCAATGAGTGACGTGGCAGTCTTTCGTTAGCTCTTTTGATGACGTGTCAGTTTGGCGAATTTATACATACAACAATACCCCCATAAATACTTCGAGCTGGGCGAATGACTTGTTCTTCCCACTTCGTTTGCCTCTGCGAGTAGTATTTATATTTATGTTTATAAGATTTCAACTCACTTTGCAATAACTCCTCCTTTCCTTTTAACCACGCGCTGTATTTATTAATTGATTCTTCCGGTGCACGCTTTCAATTTAAACCACACAACTTCTGGCGCTTCCACTTGTTTGACAGGTGAAGGGACATTCTGACGGCTTGGTTATCCCCAAGATGCCACATGTCATTTATTTGGTGGTGACTGTTGCGGTTTGGTAATTGTGGCCATCATTCTCATTAAATGCATATCATTGTACTTGATTGCTTCTTTTTTGAATTTCGAAGTTCCCTCTTTTTAAGGCCCGATCGTTTCTCCTCTTTCACTTTGCTTTCTTCATCGTGTTTCATCAGAGCAGAAAAGAACAGTTTGATCTTTTGCTTCTGTCTTCCTTATTTTTTCGAGAACTAACTACAGTCCTTTCCCTGTGCCTCTTATTGCCGGACGGTTCACCGGATTCGACTTCTCTTGCTTCTCTGTGTCTCCGATTCTTCTGCACATTTTCGCGAATCTAGGGCTTTCTGGTGAGTTCCCATGGACCCTTCCTTACGTTCTTATCTTTTTAATCGGATGATGCAAGCCATGGAGCTTGGTGATAAAAGTACTGAAGACAAGATTGAATCCTTGATTCGTAATTTTCGTCCGGATTCTCCGGTCCCGGTTTCTGTTTATGTTCCATCTTCTGAAGATAACTTTATTCCTAACCTCTTTCCTCCATCTTCCAACAGTGGTTCTCCCAATATGCCGAGATCTTCCAATCCAGGCGGCAGTAAACGACGCGCCCCTAGGGCTTCTCGTGAATCCTTGCTAGATGCGCAGACGACGGTTGATTCTGACGTCGAAGATCATCAAAGGGATGTGCTGCATTTTTCACCGAGTCGCCCGTGTTCCTTTGACACGGAAGTAAATGTGGTCAGCGAGGATGAGCTTCACAAATACAAAAGTCATTTCGACCTTCCAGACTCGGTGAATCTTATGTTACCCGGCGATCGGGCTGTGTGGAATCCTCCCGAAAATACGGTCACCATTTACGGGGCTATGCTTAGTTGTGGGGTAACTCTCCCTCTTCAGCCTTTCATTGCCAGATTTTTAGCGAAGGCTCAAATTGCGCCGGCATAGCTCGCCCCAAATAGCTACAGAATACTGATGTGCCTGTGCCTCATGTGGAAGTTGAAGGGTTACGGGCCCCCTACTCCTCGCGAGATCCGCCACTTTTACACGCTAAGGCAAGCGGGAAATGGTGGCACTTACTTCCTTTTTTCTTCGCCCGTGGAGAACTGGATCCCTAAGGGCGTGGCGAACCCCGGCCAAGTAGAAATATCCGGCGATGAAAAGAAAAAGGGGTTCATCTGGGGCTTTCCCACTTCGAACAAGAGGTGGAAGAATAGCTGGTTTTTTGTTGGCGGCGAGTGGGGCCGTGATGTACCTGCCAGCAGTCGTCGCAATCTCTCAGCGAAGAAGGTTCCCAGGCACTTTACATCACCTGAAGCCTGGTCGAAGGCGACCCCTGTTTTACTAGACAGAGAGGTCTCTCGCCTTGCCGCGGCAGCTGTCCTCCCTTTGAGCTCAAGGGACAGGTCCTTCCTCTTGGATGAGGAAAAAATGATTTCTGAGGGGATTTTCACACGCCTGCATGCCAGGCTTCCTCGCTGTAAGTCTTTGTCCATTCTTTGTTTTACTGTTTCGTTTGGTTCCGTTGACTGACACTTTGTTTATTTTTCTTGCAGTGTGTGACTTTGACACCGTTTGCGACTTGCAAGCCCGGGCGGTGAAGAATTCCGAGGCTGCCAGCAAAAGGCATGCTGCTGGTTTGGCCAAGGAGGGAATTGCTGGCCCAGACGGTGATGAACCTTCTGATGGCGAGGATGCTGGTGACGTTACTGGGGGAGGCGTTGAATCAGGGCAACCCCCTATGTGTGCAGAGGCTGCTATGTCTGTTCCTGTTGCTGCTGCTGCGACTACCCCCATTACTGCTACTGCTGCGACTACCCCGGCTGCGACCACTTCTAGTCGTAAGGGTAAGGAGAAGGTTGGGGTTTCAGGGGGGGTCAGTGACATCCCTATTTTTGACGCGGATGTTCCTGAGACTCCTCTCGATCCTGCGAGTGACCTGGCCCCCAGAGCTAGGAATAAGCGTCCTGCCGAGAGTGCATCTGATCACTCAGCTCGACCTCCCAAGCGGGCTTCGCGGGTGGTGCAGTTCGTTGTTTCTTCCGATGAGGAGGACGCTGAGGAGCCAGCTATCGCTGAGGCCCCTTCTACTCAACCTTCTGTTCGTGAGGGGCCTGCTGAAGTAGAGAATGTAGCGGCGCCTCCCTCTGAGGGGGTTAATGAACAGACTTTCCCAGCTTCTACTTCTCCTCGACCAGCTTCTCCCGCAGTAGTTATGGGCGAGCCGAGTGTCTCAGATTAACCTAGGCCATCTGGCCAATCTGAGTCGACTGATCGGCCAGGCCCGTCCAATCAGGCTGGGACCTCTACTTCTGGTTCGGGCTTGGCCCACGAAATTCCTCCTACCGGACCGGTTGAAGCCGATGAAGGGAACGTGTCCCTTTTCGATTTTTCAGCTACTGAGATATGCTCCCACTTGGCTAATAATGATATATACATCGGTGATGGCTAGGGGCATGTTAAAAACAAGTCTTGTAACAGGAAGATGGAGTTTTTATTCAACTGCCACTCCTTGGTAAGTTCTTCACCGCAAATCTCTATGTATTATTATTTTTCATATTTTTTCTAACTTTGGCTATCTTTTTCCTCAGATGATGTCTGAGATGGGTGAGACTTACAAGTTTGGGATCAGAGCTTCTCGTGAGATTAAACGCTTGCGTGAGCAGGCTTTTGTTTTGGCAGCTGAAAAGCTCTCCGCTGAAGAATCCCATGCTCAATAGCTCGCTCAGTTCAGAGAATCCTCGGATGGTAATTTGTCTGCTCGGCTGGCCGCTGAAGAAAAACTTTCTGCTGCTGAAGAGGAAATTCACCCGTTGAAGGAGCTTCTATCTTCGAGTCAAGAGTCCTTCGCAGCACGTTTGGAGGCTGAGCGGGTAGCTGAGGAGGCTAAGGAGAAGGTTGAGCAAGAGGCGGTAGATTTACGTAACCAGCTATCTTCCCGCGACCTTATCTTTGAAAATTTGAAAGCCGTGCTGGAGGCTGAGTCAGTTGATCGTTTCAAGAGATCCCCTGCCTATGATGCGCTTTTGTTGCGCGAATTTGAGAAAGGCATGAGGCAGGCGAAGAAATTCTTTGCCATGAAGGATCATTCCAACGAGAAAGCTCTGAAGCGCTTCGACAGATCCCTCCAGCAGCATATGGCCAACGGCGTGGACTCGATTAAAGATCAAATGAAACGATGGAAAGCCCACTGCCGTTATAACAGGACTGAGCCTCATCCCATGCATCTAGAGATCCCCAGCAAGCGTGCCTTTAATACTTACTACTCAGGTCAGAAGGGCAGTTTTTCTAGCTCTGGTGCTGAGCCTGACTTGCGTCCCGTTGCTGGGAGGGATTATGAGCCTTTCATGCCAACGGAGGATGAGGCAGTCATTTGGCCTTCGGATGAGGAGATTGAAGACGAGGAAGATAGCGAGGGCCCTCCTACAACTGGTTGATTTTTTTTTTTTATTCTTCTGTTGTTTTAAAGACTGTAAATTTATTTCTTATCCATTCATTTGTAAATAACACAAAGTTATGAATATATACTTTTCTTTGTTCAGCTGCCTTTGCTGAGTTTTTGGCTTTTGCTTGGTTTTTCACCAAGTTATACTTTAGCATATTTTTTGCTTTTATTCAGCTGCCATTGCTGAGTTTTCGGCTCACTTGGTATTCGCCAGGTCGTATCCGACCATATACCAAGTTTTTAGCGTATTTTATAGCTATATTCAGCTGCTATTGCTGTATTTTGGCGTACTTAGTATTTGTCAGGACGTATCCGACCATACACCAAGTTTTTAACATGTTTTTGTCTTTGCTCAGCTGGCTTTGTGGCTTCTAGGGTTTATATTTTCCCGTAATGGCGATCGCCGCTTTTTGCAACTTGGGTTTTTGTTTCTCGCCGATTATCATTGCTGCGAGTATGAAACTCGTCTTTATGTGATGGAGTTGATATACGATGGCGAATATCTTTTGTGACTGGCGAGTGTGATTACGAATTCTTAGTAATAAATTACTCTTTTATTGAATATTTCCTGCAACTTTGTTAACATAGTCATAAAGAATGCTAAAACGAAAAAATTGCTCTAAGACATAAATAAAAAGGGTTGAAAAACTCTTTAACTTTTCCCAAGAGTTTAAGAAAAATATATCTTCAAGTACTGTGCATTGCATGGGCGGGGTAGTTCGCTAAAGCCTTCTCGAGTGATACGATATGCCCCGTGGCCAGCTATTCCTGTAATTTGATAAGGCCCTTCCCATTTGTCTGCGAGTGATCCTGCAGCTTTGTCTCTTGTTCCTGGATTCACCCTCTTTAGTACTAAGTCACCAAGCGCGAATCTCCTTTCACGCACATGCGAGTTGTAATATTTGACTACCCTCTGTTGATACGCAGTATTCCTTATTTGTGCGCGCTCTCTTCTTTCTTCTAACTCATCTAGGCCGCACTTTAGCATATCAATGTTGATTTCTGGCTGAAAGAGCCGTACCCTTGGTGAAGAGAATGATGTTTCCACGGGAATAACAGCTTCAGCTCCATAAGCCATGGAATATGGGGTTTCGCCTGTTGAACCCCTCTCTGTGGTTCGATATGCCCAGAGCACTTGTGGTAATTTATCCGCCCAGCTGCCCTTTTTGGTTGCCAATTTAGCTTTCAGGTTGTGCTTTATGATCTTGTTCACTGCTTCAGTCTGGCCATTCGTCTGCGGATGTGCTGGAGAAGCGTAGTAGTTGTTGATGCCATACTTATCACATAACTCCCTGAATTTCCTACCATCGAATTGGGTCCCATTGTCCGTGATGATGGTGTTTGGTATCCCGAATCTGTATAGGATATTTTTCTTCACAAAGCTTATGGTGTTTGCTTCTGTTATATGTACCAACGGCTCGGCTTCTACCCATTTTGTAAAATAATCCACGGCTACTATGGCATGCTTTGCTCCTCCAGTTGCTGTTGGCATTGGGCCGATCAAGTTTATTCCCCACATGGCGAATGGCCAAGGCGAGGTAATACTTTGCAAGAGCTCAGGTGGTTGTTGGATGTTATTGGCGATTTTCTGACACGCTTCACATCTCGCTGCCACCTTTTTGGAGTCGGCGAACAGTGTTGGCCAGTAAAAACCCTGCCTTAATGTTTTGTGGGCTAGGTTGGCACCCCCAACGTGGTTCCCACAATTTCCACTGTGTATGCTTCTCAGGATACCTTCTGCTTCTTTAGGTCCGACACATCTCTGCAGTGCCCTCGAGTATCCCCTCTTGTACAGTTCTCCATTGAGTACTGAGTATCTTGTAGCTCTGTACTTCAGCTGTTTTGCCTCTAATGGGTCACTTGGGAGTACATCATTGACGAGATATTCTTTAATTGGTGTGATCCAGCTATTCCTTTCGCCAAAGACTGCCCCGACTTCCTTTGTTTTAACTATACTCGGCTGCAATAGGCGGATCATAGAGATATTGTTGGGCCAAATGTTGATCGTGGCAGATGCCAATTTGGCTAAGGCATTAGCCTTTTCATTTTCTTCTTCGGGGACATGAACAATTCTGTACTCTTTAAATCTTTCTAACAGCTCCTTTGCCAATTCCAGGTAAGTGATCATGCTTTTATCTCTCGCCTGGTATTCATCTAGTACCTGATTGACAACAACTTGAGAGTCGCTGAAAATTTCCACCTCGTCTGCTCCTAAGACTGTGCTAATCTTTAAACATGCTATGAATGCCTCGTACTCAGCTTGATTGTTGATAGCTTTGAAGTCAAAACGCAAGGCACATTCGATTGAGTCTCCTTCCGGGGTTGACAGCACTACACCTGCCCCGCTGCCGTGCGTGTTTGATGAGCCATCAACGCGAAGTTGCCATTTGAATATTTTCTTATTTTTCTCCACCATCATTCTCGCCACCTCTATACTTGGCTCGGTGAAATCTACTACAAAGTCTGCCACTGCCTGGGCTTTAATTACTGTCCTTGGGAGGTACTCTATATCGAATTCACTTAATTCGATCGCCCACTTCGTTAATCGCCCGGATACTTCTGGTTTCTGTAGGATTAATTTTAGTGGGCAGTTGGTGTATACCCCGATTTTATGAGCCTGGAAATATGGTCTTAGTTTCCTTGCTGCTGTTATTAGGGCGAGTGCCATTTTTTCAGCCGGCGAGTACCTTGTTTCGGCTGGTAACAGTGCTTTGCTGATGTAGTATATTGGCTTTTGGATTCCATCTTCCTGTCGCACTAGCACGGAACTTGTGGCTGCTTCAGAGACGGACAAGTACATGTACAATGTCTCTCCTGTTTCTGGTTTTGATAGCAGTGGTGCCTATCCAAGGTAATCTTTCAAGGCCTGGAAGGCCTTTTTGCAATCCTCATTCCACTCGATTCCCTTTCCTTTTTTTAGAGCTTTGAAAAATGGTAGGCATCGGTCTGTTGACTTGGCTATGAATCTGCTCAGCGATGCTAGCCACCCCGTGAGTTTTTGGACATCCTTCAGAGTCTTTGGCGAGACCATTCTCGCTAATGCTTGGATTTTTTCAGGGTTCACCTCTTTTCCTCTTTGGTGTACTTGATATCATAGAAACCTCCCCGATGGTACACCGAATACACATTTTGCTGGATTCAACTTCATTTCATACTTGACCAGCACGTCGAACGTTTCCCTCAGGTCATCTGCATGTCTATCTGCGGTGACGCTTTTTGTCAGCATATCGTCAACGTAGACCTCCATATTTCTCCCTATTTGCCTGGCGAACATTTTGTTGACCAAGCGCTGGTAAGTTGCCCCAGCGTTCTTCAGGCTGAATGGCATGACTGTGTAACAATACAACCCCTGATCTGTGGTGAACGCTGTCTTCTCTTCGTTTGGCTTGTGCATCTTTATCTGGTTATATCCTGAATATGCATCCATGAAGCTCAACGTCTCATGTCCGGCTGTTGCATCGACTAACTAGTCAATCCTTGGTAGCGGGAAGCTGTCCTTGGGGCAGGCTTTGTTCAGATCGATGAAGTCCACGCACATCCTCTATTGATTGTTCTTCTTTTTTACTAAGACCACATTCGCCACCCATTCTGGGTACTTAACTTCTCTAATTGACCCTGCGACGAGCAACTTTGATACTTCCTCTTTTATCGCTGCACTTCTTTCTGGGTTGAAGCTTCTCCTTTTCTGCATCACCGGTTTGCATTTCTCATTCACAGCCAGATTGTGCGAAATTACGCTTCTATCAATCCCTGGCATGTCTTCGTGGCACCAAGCGAAAATCCCCCTATATTCTTTTAACAAGTTCATCATATCTTTCTTAACTTGTTCAGTCAGCCTTGCTCCGATCTTTACTGTTTTATCTGGTTCCGTTTCATCTAGAATAATCGAGTCAGTCGGTTCTTCCTTCTCTCTGCTCGTTTTGTCTCTTGGGTCCAGTTCGAAGTTTTCCGGATTATCTTCCTGCTCTTCCCTGTCTACTTCGAATATGTTCAAGGTTTCCATCCCTGCTTTATCTTTGAAGATTGATAGGTTGGCGCAGCGAGCCATCTCCTGTGACCCTCTCAATTCTCCGACACCGAATTCTGTAGGGAACTTTATTTTCAATGCATGGGTTAAAGTAACAGCTCGAGCTTTGTTAAGAAACGGTCGGCCAAGTAAAGCATTATACGGCCAATTATGGATGTCAACCACGACAAAGTCCAACAGGATTGTTCGCCGGCATGGTGCTGTACCAAATCTTACCGGCAGTTTCACAGTTCCTAACGACCTAATTTCTACGCCCCCGAATCCCTTTAATGGCACATGGAATGGTTCAAGATCTTTTCTGTCCAGCCGCAACTCATCATATACCCTGGCACTTAGAATATCGGCTGAACTTCCATTGTCAATCATCACCCGAAGGACATCTCTATGGGCTATTCGAACCCCCACAACGATTGCATCGTTGGGTTTTGCATCAATTCCGTCTGAGTCTTCTGCTGTAAATGTTATGGGATCATGTCCTTCTCTTCCCTTCTTGGGGTTTCTCTGCACAGAATTGATCTCCATGCTTCTGCTTTCATATATTACTTCTCGAACTTCTGACATCCTTTCTCGATTGCTCCTCCCAGTATGAGGTCCGCCAAAAATGGTGTTTATAGCTGTGTTAGGGCTGTTCCTCCTTGGACTCTTCTTGTCCTGCCCATTTCCTTGGTGGCCATCCCGGCGACCATCGTGTTTGTCACCTTTCAAAGCAAAATCCTTCAGGTGCCCATCTCTGATTAAGCTCTCAATGTGATCATGCAACTGAAAACACTTTGAAATTTCATGTCCATGATCTTTGTGGAATCGACAGTACTTAGTTGTATCTCTCCTGGCATTTGCTGATTGCTGTCGAGGGTATTTGGCGAGTCCTTTGTCTTCTACCACAAACAATATCTCCTCCTGGTCGCCAGTTAAAGGGGTGTAATGGTTGTACCTTCCTCAAAACTTATTGGCTCGAGTGTTTCCTCTGCTTTCTCTTGAATACCCTTTTTGGCCCTTCTCATCTTTCTGGCGATCACGTGATTGCATCTTTTTGTCGTCCTTATGGTCCGATTTTGAGTCAGGCTTGTGCCCATGCACGTAGCTACCCCCTTGCGCTACTTCTTCTTCCTCTGCCAGTGCATAGTCGCCAGCTATTTCCATCATCTCCTTGTAAGTTTTAGGTTTATCTCTTTGCAGGTCAAAGGATAATCGTCCACTTTGCAGCCCATTGGTGAAAGCGGCGATTACAGCTACATCACTGGCATCCTCAATTTGAGCTACTTCCTTCCCGAACCTGGCTAGATACTTCTTGATTGACTCATTACGTTCCTGCTTCAAGTTTGACAGATGAGCGAGTGACTTTCTTCTTTGGACACTTCCCATGAATTGCCTTATGAATGCCTTACTGAGGTTTGAGAAGCTGCTTATGGTTCCGGGCGGGAGTCTTCCAAACCATCTGGAGGCGAGGTCGCCGAATGTTTGTGGGAAGGTGAGGCACAACAGCTCATCATTGGATGAATACTGGGCCATAATATTACGGAATCGGTGAACATGTTCCTTTGGATCCCTGTTCTCCTTATATTGTTCAATGGTGGGCATCCTAAATCTGTCTGGAAATTGGGTGCGAGTAATAGTTTCGATGAATGGGCTGTCTGACTCATCATCTGAAGATACATTACGACCGTACCTTCGTGCCATTGCTGAAACTTTTCTTGATAGCTCTTATAGGATTACATCTCGATGACCAGTTGGCTCCCCTGCTGGATCGAGTCTGCTCCTGATTGTCATCCTACCATGATTGCCTCTCTCATCCGGGCTTCTTCGATCTTCTGTGCTCTCGGATCTTCTTCGCTTCGCTCTTTTGGACAGCAGTTCCCTTCGTGGACGAGGACTCTTATCTTCAGATGAGATGGAACGGTGTCTCCGCCAATTCCGCTGATGCGTGTCACTGGAATTGACCCAATGTGTTCGCACCTGGTCTCGTTCCTCCCTGGATTCTTCATTCATCACGCCTTTTCCCTTCCTTTGTTTTCTCCCCTCGAAATCCTCAGTGTGGTCCTGGGGGGTCTCTTCAGTGGATTGTCTTGCTTGATTATCGGGAATTGCGATGTGAACTTCTGATCGTAGCCTTCCGGGTGGATAGATTCCAGGGGTGGTTAACTCGTAAGGAGATGAAACTCCTAACCCTATGGGGAGCGAAAGTCCTATTTTGCTGGCTTCGCTGATTAGGTTTACCAATGCAGCTTGGAAGTGCTGTAGAATCCCAGGATCAGCCGCCCTAGTTCCTGGCGTTGCTGCTGAATGTTCCCCGATTGTCACTGCCCTGTCTCCCGTCGGTGCAGTTGGTTTAACAACTAAATCTCCGCTGGAGTTACCATCTCTGTCGCTGTCGTTGTTCATGCTGTTTGATTCGCAAGGGTCCCTCGAAGTTTCTGTTCAAAGACCCCCTTCTTCTAGCGCCAATTGTTGACGGTGAAATTTGGATTGCCACGCACTCAACAATTATATCAATTTAATGTAAAACAAGAAAATTAAGAACACATGCAAAAGACAAGTTTTACGTGGAAAACCCTTGAATGGGAAAAAACCACGGCGCCCCTGAGGGCAGAAGAATAATACTAGGTTTTCGTTGCTCTGTTACACGCTCAGATCTCTCACAATTGCTCTCTTTTCTCTCTCTCTAGATTTCTGAACCCCTTCTTCATGGGATAGGTGGTTCTATTTATACATATTTACTTAGGGTTTCCCCTTGTTTTCAGCCGTGTGGGTGAAAAGTTTCCCTCTTTGATTCGTACTAGGATCCTGACTTGTCACGGATCAGGTCTACTTTCCTTTTTATGATTCCTTGTTGTTCTGGATCTTCTAAAAGTTTGGGGTTTATTTCTGTGTTTCTGCCGAGTCGGTTCAAGCCCAGTGTACTGGTCCAGCGAGTACCTTTATTTTTTGGGTATTGCATATTTGGCGAACACACTTCTATATTCGGCGAGTAGGTATTTAGCTTCGGCGACCATATCTTTGACTTCCTTCTGGTTTAAGCTATTCTATCATTTGACTTGTCAAACTTCCTCCTTTAACCCGGTCAATGAGTGACGTGGCAGTCTTTCGTTAGCTCTTTTGATGACGTGTCAGTTTGGCGAATTTATACATACAACAATTAGAATATTGAATCATTCAAACAATGTTTTTCTTTTATCTATAGTTGGAAACCTAGCTAGTCTTGATTCATGCATCAAACCTTTTGATTCCCTTCCATTCCATGTAAAGGCTTCAAAACCACTCATGTATTTCCTTTCAAAAATCTCCTAATAATAACAACACTCAGTGACACGTGACACGTATTTTTTAATATTCACATATTTCCCACCAACCTCGAAGCCTCTCCCTTTCCCGATTTGTGTACTATATTATTCAATTCATTGAACTTTGAAACAAAAGTTTTTCCTTTGAATTCCAATATCTTTTCTAAAGTAAAAGAAACCTATTTGAGAAGGCTTCTCTATACCAAATTAAATTTTACGCGTAACTTTGGTTTTTCCTAAAGAATTGATGATGAGTGATGACGTAGTGTGTCTATTCCATCCATATTTTCTTGAACTTTCGTAGAAATGTGAATGGCATAATCATGGAACATCAAAAGTTGTACATCATCAACTTCAAAATTGGGACAGACTCTGTGTGAAAGGGAAAAAGATTCATGACATTTTTCATTTTCACATCAATGGACTTCGCAACCACCTTATCCAAGTATTCTCTATGTTAGAACTTTACACTGCCTTATGACACATATGATATGGACACTTTTAACAAGCATTGAAAAAACAAGTAGTTTTTTTTTTAATATAAATATTATAGAAGAAGAAAGAGTACAAGTTCAACATAAGTATTTATCAATATTTATATATAGTAATATAAAATAGAAATATAAATAAATTGGAAAAGTTATTAGTGGTAAAAATATGTACTAAACGAACTTAATTTCAAAAAATTAATTATTTTTTTCAAATTTTTTAATAGCTTGTGTAAACCACTTACTTTTAATAATCGCACATTACACCCTCGTAGCTAGTGTGAGTGTGAAACTGTGAGTGCCATTGGGCCAATCTCACTCTCATCTTAATGTAATGATTTTTGCTTTTATTGAGATGTGTATACAAATTAATTAATATTTAATGAAGAATTAGATTGGGATTATGAGTCATCGACCATATATAGCATTACCATGCCATATATAGTTTTAATTAATTACTATAATTTTATAATATTTTGTGTTAATATTCTTTTTACTCCCCCAGGGGATCGGGGCATAGCTCAGCTGGTCGATGGACGAGCTTGAGGTTTGAGCAAATGATTCAAAAATCAGCAGCTTGAATCCTATCCATGACAAAAAGTTATAAAAAAAAAAAAAAAAAAAAAAACTGATATAAATAGGTGAATAGTTAAATGCCGTAAAAAAGAAGAAGTTAATATTCTTTTCACATTAATATAGTTTCCAAATAAGGGAGAGGAAAGAAGTATAAATGACAAAAAAAAAAAAAAAACAGACTTTTGCTTCTCATCTTTATGATTTAAAAATTAAACTACACGTGACGATTTTTTTATGGTTGATTGAAGAATTAGGCTTGTAGTTTACTCTCACAAGGTTTCGGGGAAACTCATAGAGAAGTATTGTAGGGTGTGATATGATAGTAAATAAGATAATTTTTTTAAAAAAATTGAAAAATCAAGTTTTTCAATATTGTTACTTATTAGTAAGATATTCCTTTTCGTTTATAAGGATTTGCTAAATTTTTTAAAAAATAAAAATTGGAGATAAAATAATGACTTTGATTAGTCAAAATTCAGAGAAATTAAGTGTAAAAGGAATCAAATTTATTCAAATTTATGTAAAGAATTATTGCTACAAGAAGATTTTCTTAAAACAATAATAATGAAAACAGGAATTTAAAGTATTAAAGTATGGAAATTAATAAATAAATTAATTAATTAAATTTGGATAGTTAGAAAACAAAGCAACTTATAGAAAGTACTGTTAAATTTTAAACCTTTTTCATTTTGGATCTCTAATTTTTTTATTTTTTTTTTGGTATAAAGAACTTACTAAATTTGAATTTCTATTTCCGCTCCAGCTATAAAATCGCTTGAAATCACTCTATAAATCTCTAACATTGCAGAGTAAGATCTCATGCGAAAAAACACGTGAAACCTCATCTTTAACACCGCGTTCCACATATATGATATTATACATTTAATATTCGATTGAAGAAACTTATAACGCGTCAATTTCTCTATACGCTTGCTCTAATCTCTACCTCTTAACAAGTGTAGCAAAAGTCTACTCATCACATTCAGATTCGGTGTTTTAAAACACTGAAATTTCAGTGTAAACTACAAATATCATGACTTGGAAAATCCATTTATATATACATGTAAGGATTCCACAATATCTATGTTTTTGGATATATTCCATAACAAAATGAAGAGCCTTATGGTCCAATCATATTACAACAACAGCCATGCCACTAAGCAATACCATAGCAAGCAAGTTAGGTGGTGAAAAGATACCCCTCCCACAAATAAAAATAATAATAATATAAAAATATATGAATTTTCAATTATAATATCGAGATAAGATTGATCTGATGATAAACATTTCATACATATATCAAAAGATTTTAGATTCGAATTAAAAAATAAAGAAAAAATTATGGACCATCTTTAGTACATCATGTGCATCAGTTAAATGGTATATTTGGCCACTGAGAAGCTGACACATAATCACGTGTCAGTTTTTTTTTTATTATTTTTTATCTTTTACTTCTTTTATTTTTTACCTTTCTTTTTAATTATATATATATTTTTTCATCCAAATAACCGAGATGTGATTACATGTTTGCATTTCAATGGTCGGATGCGCCATTCAGTTGGTACACCAGCTGCATTAAAGATTTTCTCCTCTGTATCATCTAAAAAGGCAATTATTTTTTTTTTTAAACAAAAAAGATTATTTCCCTTTTAAGTTTCTTTCCAAAAAAAAAATTAAAAAATTCCCTTTTTGGAAATCCAAGTCCCAAATATTCTTTTGAGTACTGAGTTCTGACATACCCCGAAGTTTGAGTTAATTGCAATGGACCACAATAAATGTGGACCACCGACCACAATAAATCTCTCTGTTTCTCAGGAAACAAACGTATGTTGCCGCTTCAGTTTCTTCGGTGATTTTTTGAGTTTCATCAAACCAAACGCAGTCAAATTAGGGTTTTTTGTTTAGTGACAGTAGAGTAGAGTTTTTGTTTTAGAGAGAGGGAGGGAGAGATGGGAATGTGTTTGTCTGGGGACGTGAGAGGAGGGAAACAAGCGGTGGGTGGGGTAGGGCAGCCCACAGAGGCCCACAACAACAACAATGCTGGTGGTGGTGATGCTCACAACGACGCCGTCGACTTCTTCTTCCGATCTCGTGGTCACGGTGGTCTCCACTCTCTCTTTACTCAAATTGAGGTAAATACACTACAGTTTTCTTCACACAAAACTCTTAGGATTTTTATTAATTATTTATTTTTATTTTTTTATATGACTGAGTGCACATTGGGTCAAACATTATCCAATTTATATTTATATTTTCTTAAATTTTTATTTTAGATATAAATTTGTTGAAGTAAGGAGATTTTTTTTATTTTAGTTGCATTGGTGTTGAAGTTATTGAATGGGTATGCACAAGAAATTTTATTGCTTTTTTTATGTGGATTGAACTTTGAAGTGTTCTGAGAGTTTTGAAAAGTCATGAAACAAAACCAGAGAACTTGCTGAATACAACACACGGGGTCTGGAGGATCATTCGAAATGTTGAATAGTTGATGTTTGATTAATGATCTCACTGAAACTAATTACTTGAAAGGATTTTTAATTGATGCTACTGTGCAGTTTTTTTATTTTTATTTTTATTTTATATGGCTTGTGTGCTCACACAAGGTTGACTACTCTGTTTTTTAATTTAGATAAATCCATCTCAAAGATATGCCTTGGAGAAATTCTCTCCCTGCTGAAACATGGATTTATGGACTTCTGAGCAATCTGATTTGTCATCTAAATGTGTGGCAACGAACTAAGGAGTTGTGGATTTAGATAACTTGTTGTTTAAGATGAGAATTTCTTTTCATATGCTGGGCCACTAGATGCTTTTTGGTTTTCTTTATATTAATTGTGGACCTTTGTCTGAGGGCCTACCTGGGTTCATCTGTTTGGGCTTTGGAACTTTAGTTACATCCAAATGAAACACATGTAGAATCGGACAGTTGTGATCAACATGCTGCATCTCTTTTTGGTGGAGATGAATAATATTCAATTCCTTTAATGAACAATATGATTTAATATTATAATTGACTCTTATCTCCGAAAGAACGGGTGTCAACATCTTCTCTCTTTATTAAAGATATATTTCCAATTAGTTAAACCACATTTTATCACAGTTGACAAGGGTGGTATTGTGCACAATCCTTGAAGAGATAATGCTGGATGAGATGGATATCATTATAGAATCCAATATATGTTATTGCAGTGTTATATTCATGAATGATTCTTTTACTTTTCTACATGCTTATGTACTTCTCATTTACTTTTATTTCTTAAAATTTATTCATATATTTTGGTATTGTAGTTATCTTTATCTGCTTCAAAGTTGCGGGATCGTGACATCACATCAAAGGTATGTTCATATTATTGTTATTTTTTATCTATTGTGTCCTCATACATGTTCATGCTACATGCTTATGTTCTCTTATCATGTGTCCCACCTCTTCTCTTTTGCATGAATAGTGTATCAACTTTTTATGGTACTGACTTTATTCTTTATAGGGTAATAAATGGGCTAGGGATATAGATCTGAATCACACATATATTGGTATCAAATAGGCGGACTTTGGAGATGCAGAACACATTCTGAGTTCTACCATATATCTAAACATAATCTAACCGGAAACATTATTTTGAGAGTTCGAAATATCATATACAAGTCATGATTATATTGTTTCTACATTCATGTGCACTAGCTAATTATACCTTGTAAGGTAGATAACCTTGTAAGGAAGATAACCTTTCAAATTTAACATTTCATTAGTGTTATTATCATATTATTAGTTTATATAGGAGTTTTTGCATTGTGTTGATGGTTTTCAAATTTAGTTGTCCATGTATTTTCAGACTTTAGTTCAAATAATACTAGTGTGTTTTTATACATATTTGACATTTATGAATGTATGCTCATACGCTTATACTCATAGGTCTTTTCTTTTTTCATAGAGTGATCCCATGGCAGTTGTATATGCAAAGAAAAGAGAGGGGACACTAGAGGAGATTGGACGTACAGAAGTCATTATGAACAGTCTGAATCCCGCTTGGATTGTAAAGGTTTCTATTGCTTATCAGTTTGAGATTGTCCAACCATTGGTGTAAGCTTTCCTTATACTTCTATGTTTACTTTGTTGTTGTTGTCTCACTGATAGATCTTTTGCATGTCTCATAACCAGTGTTTTGCTTTGATGTTTTCTCATTTTTTCTGTTTTTCATTTCTTCCTTTCTTCCCTTTTTGTAGCTTTCATGTGTACGACGTGGATACCAAGTATCACAATGTACCGGTGAAGGTATATAAGAACTTCTGCTTTTAGTTTATTACTGTTTTTATTCCATCTTTCGTGGTATATTCATGATTTGGATGAGAGATTGTTCATTAAGGAAGTGCAAAGTTATCAAGGCAACTGACCAATAATATATATATATACACACACACACTCTAAGAGATACAATCCGCATTGATTTGCATCAATACTATGATGTATTAACTTTGATAAATTTTCTAATATCTTGGCAGAGACTTAAAAAAAAAACCTTAATACTTGCAAGAAATTGAAAACAGTGAACAACACACCATCTATAAAGTTATTTAGGTTATTCTATGGATGAAGCATTGCAAGATTTGACACGTATATCCCATGATCACAATTGAGAAAGCACTTGTTTGCTAAAGATAATTATGACTTAGTTTTCTTGTTTTCCTAAATGGAAAAGTGATTTACTAATTTTTGTTGAAGCAATTACAGTGAAGCTATATACAGATTAACTAAATTAAAGTATTGGAGTTAATATACAATTTTTGTAGCCTATCATGCATTGGTTGCACATCATGGATATAATCTTGACTTAATATTAAAAAATTGCCCTAGTTGTCATAAGTAGGAAATACTTGCTAAGGCCATTAAAGATACCTTAAGTTTGATTATCATCAAAAGTAAATAGTAACTGCACTTCGGAAAGATTTGTAAATTATGTAAATTTGTATGTAACTGAATCAGAACAATTAAAATTCTTAGTTGGATTCTTAGACATTAAGTGGGAAAGATAATGATTAGATCAGAGGGACGTTAGGGGAGTTTTGGAGGAAAAAGATAGTATAAATTAAGATGAGGCAAGTACAAACTATAGTATGGTAATCAAAATTTAAATACTACTTTTTTACATGTTCCTGCATTGGTCCAAATAAATTTAAAACTGTTATTATGTCATAGTGAAACAAATGTTGAAGGTGAAGTTTAAAGTTCAAACTTTCTACTTATGTTGCCCTGCAGATGCTAAAGTTGAATGAACAAGACTTTTTGGGAGAAGCCTGTTGTTTTCTGTCAGAGGTAAGTTGCCTTGACTTAAATTTTTCTGTGATAAACATTTTTTACATAGAAAGAGTGAAATATATGCATATATCCATCTAATAAATTTTGTTAGCTTTGGGTCCTCTTAGTTTATGTTCTTAAGGCACGCATTAATAGCAACTTCTTGTTTAGGAGTTTGAATAAAAAGTAAAAACAAAAGTTTCGTTCTTTCAGAACACCAAATTAGATGGGAGTCTATGCAAATTTATATTTACAATTATTACTCATACTCCTTATATAAGGTATTGGTCTTAACCTGTGCACTAAGTGAGACCTTATTGGTTGTTGCAGCCAATATAGGTTATTGCTTCAACTATCGTTGTGGTAAAGCTTTTGATCGATCAATATTATTAAATGATCATCGTTGGAGCTAGAAAAGAACTAGATTTCCTTTGATATGCTGATGGATTTAAATTAGGCTGGTTGGTGTCTTGTTGCGGGGCCTTTGCTCCCCTGCTTTGTTTTGTGTTGTGCTTTTGTGTGCGTGGGCTTTGGCCTGGCTTCTAATATATTAGCTGTTCAAAAAAAAAATTAGGCTTAACATCTGGTAGGAAAACTTGTTCATAATGTGTCCAACACTAACATGTGTCCTTTTGTCCTTTTTGTCTATGGCAGATAGTAACCAAACAAAATCGAACTTCAACTCTAAATCTCCATGATAAAAGAACTGGGGTTTCGAGAAACTTGGGGACACTCTCTGTCCATGCTGAGGAAACAGTTGCTTCTAGGAGTGTTGTTGAAATATCATTCCACTGTTCTCACCTGGCAAATGTGGACTTGTTTTCCAAAAGTGTAGGTATCCATGAATTGGCTACTTTAAGAACTTCACTGATGGATTTAATGTTTCACTTGTTTATCATCTTCTTATTCCTTTTATAGGATCCTTTCTTAAGAATATCTAGAATCGTTGAAAGTGGAGATTCTATTCCAATCTGCAAGACCGAGGTAATAAACGACAACTTGAATCCCATTTGGAGACCAATAACGCTGAGTATGCAGCAATGTGGAAGCAAAGTAAGCTCATCACATTCTTACAGTTATTGCTATGATGTATATCAGCACTTCAAGGATGTTTGGTGATGGGAGAAACTTCTTTAGTTCATTACATTTTCTTTGATGCAGGAAAACCCGCTAATTATTGAATGTTTCGATTTCAATACCAGTGGAAATCATGTACTCTTAGGGTAACTGTTGAACGTTTTTGTGTCATGAACTTTCCTTTTTTTTATAAATAAAAATAACCCTTTTAACGATGTTGGATTTTTCACTTTATTATCATCAGAAAAATTCAGAAATCAATGGCAGACCTGCAGAAACTTCACCAAGAACAAAGTGGTGCAAATTTTGTTTTACCATCTGCACATCATAATCATGAGAAGGTGTTTATTCATGCTCACAATTTTAATATATAGTATCATGTAAATGCATTGTTTATTCATGCTCAAAGTTTAATAGTATTATGCCAACGCATTGTTTAATCTTTATTTTTGTATTGTAGGTTCTGAAAAGTCAACTGTTTGTTGATAAGTGTATTGAGAAAGAGCAATATACTTTCTAGATTACATTTCTAGTGGTTTCGAGCTGAATTTTATGGTTGCAGTTGACTTTACGGGTACATATTCCTTGACTTCTAAAAAAAGATATATGCCAAAAATATATTCTCTTCGTTGATCTGATTTTCTCTTCGTTCCTTTTCTCCTCTTTCTGATCTGATTATGTTTCATGCTTTCAATACTTGATGATCATCCAGCTTCAAATGGAAACCCTCAAAATCCGAATTCTTTGCACTACATTGATCCTTCAGGCAGATTGAATTCTTATCAACAGGTAAGACTTGTTACCAATCATTTGTCAATTCAATTGAAATATTGTAGAAATATGAAGAGAGAAGCCATAAAAATATCATTATACTGGATTGTAAAACACAGTCCGATCAAGAACCAAAAAAAAAAAAAAGTTGGCTGCTCTAATGTTATATATATGAAGTAAAGAATGAGTAGAAGAACAAAAATACCAAAATTTCCCTCATCCCTGTCTAATTGTATTTGATAACATTATAACATGATGCACTCAAAAGTAAATGATGAAAGAGTGCATATTATTATTTGTGGAGTTGTTTTCATTTCTACAAAATTTTGTAAGAAAACGATCATTGATTAATGAAGTTGCTATTGAATTTTTGATTAAATTATTCAGACTATAATGGAAGTTGGGGAGGTCATACAATTCTACGATTCTGATAGACGTTTTCCTGCTTGGGGATTTGGAGGAAATCCATTCAATGGCACTGTATCACATTGTTTTAACTTGAATGGAATGCCAAATGGCTCCGAGGTAAGAGAACTAGATTTTTTGTTTTTTCTATGATTATTTTATTTATTTATTTTCAGTTTGTTGAAATGGTTGGCAAATCTTCCAAGCTTTCCTAATGAACAACAAAATATTTTAACTTTATTTTTTTTCCATGTATATTGGATCCGGATTGGTAGCCTAATATGATCCCTTTTGAGTTTTGGAAGTACAACTCAATTTTCCTGTACAATACCATCTGTTTGCCGAGTGATATGGACATTTTGCTCGCTTTAGCTCATGAATAACATGGTGGTGTCATGTCACGACTGTTTATGCTGTTGGTGGTAACTTCCAATGATAAATAAATAAGGGTCATTGTATTTATGTCTTTAGGTGAGTGTTACATTTGATGGATTGATGTATGCTACATTATATTAGAAACTTTTAACTGTAATAATCATATAAACGTATAAAGGTGATTATGTGCAAATTGCTTTGTCCTGGATTCTTTATCTGATGCTCTTGCTCTCCTGTATTGCCTTTTTTATATTAAAATTTTATGATTGGGTCTGTTGACATCTGAATTTTTCCTTTTTAATTTTCTCAATAACAGCTGATTTCCTTAATTATCAGGTTGAAGGAGTTGATGGAATCATGGCTGCTTATGCTAGTGCTCTACACAATGTCGCTTTGGCAGGACCCACTTTGTTTGGTCCAGTCATCAGCATGGCTGCGGAAATTGCCGGTCAGTCCCTCACACACAATGACAGAAGCAAGTATTTCGTCTTGCTCATCATAACTGTAGGTAGAATTATAATTTCAATTACATTAATTTCCCCTTATTTTATTCTACTGGGTGATTAATCAATGCAATATAACCTTCTCTAGGATGGAGTTCTCACGGATCTTCAAGAAACCGAAGACGCTTTGGTAAGGGCATCTGATCTTCCATTATCAATTCTTATCGTGGGAGTGGGAGGTGCAGATTTTACACAAATGGAGGTACACCCTTGTTTCTCATAAGCTTCACACAACGTTGTATATCCTTTTTTATTTTATTGTACTGGCAGTATACTTCTCTTTCCATAGTCTTAGAAGATTCAATTTATAATGAATACATGTTCTAAGTCATACTTATTGGCAGATTCTCGATGCTGACAATGGCTGTCGATTAGAGAGTTCTACAGGTCGTGTAGCTACTCGAGACATTGTACAGTTTGTTCCAATGCGAGAAGTTCACAGTAAGTACTTTTGGCACATCTTTCTGCTTGCATGACATGGTCTTTAAGACTTGTAGAACATTGTTTACATTAGAGGTTTAATACAAATTTATGTGGAAACCGGCTAATAGCATAGTACCTAATTGAAAGCGAATTAGTTTTCCAGGCAGTTTCATTTAACTGACCATATTATATATGGATTCCTTGAGATTGACTATCTTGTTCAGGCTTTGCATTGTTATACGGAACTGGATATAATTCCAAGTGAGATAATTACTTGATGGTTAAGTCGTGTATGGATTATTTCCATGTCCTCTTCTATCTTAGCATGAGTTCTATGTTCCAGTTTGATTTTGGTTCATTAAGCATGCTTGATTGCAACTCAATACCCTTGGCTCGGCTTTTCTATCAGCTGATAAATTAGTTTCCTAATTGATTTTGAAGATTATCCATACAAAATATGATATTTGGTCTAAAATAATTTCCCTTGTGTTTTGGACAGGTGGGCGGATTTCTGCTGTTCAAGCTCTTCTGGAAGAGCTGCCCGGCCAGTTTCTGTCCTACATGCGACCTAGAGATATCAAACCACGTAATATACAAGTTGCCCAAACATCTTCTTATTGAGAAGTTCAAACATCATCAACATTATAAAAACCATACCAAGTATATAAGTATATTAGGATTACAATTGTTCATATATATAACGACAGTTGATCGTAAATATAGCTAAATTTGATGATGTGATTGACTTAACGGATGATGATATATGATTAAATTTGTGTTGATGGAAAATGGCGAATTTTATTTTGTAAATTTGTTTATGGGTTAACGATATGCGTGTGGCAAATCACAAGTTACTCATAAATGATTTCAATAATCCAAAAAGATTAATAATACACAAGTTCTACAACATGTTATTTTACAGCTCAAAGTTGTTGTGAGTATTCAATGACTTTAATTTCAAGGAAGAGTCCATATGAAGTTCACCAAGAACTACACTACAAACAATGTTTTTCTTGTTGATCAAAATAATACTAATTCCATTTTTGATACGTTTATCTATACTCGGAAACCTAGTCTTGACTCATGCATCAAACCTTTTGATTCACTTCCATGTATTTCCTTTCAAAAATCTCCTAATAATAACAACACTTAGTGACATTTGACACGTATTTCTTAATATTCACACGTATTATTCAATTCATTGAACTTTGAAACAAAAGTTTTTCATTTGAAATCCAATATCTTTTCTAAAATAAATTTGAACTTTGAAACAAAAGTTTTTCATTTGAATTCCAATATCTTTTCTAAAGTAAAAGAAGCCTATTTGAGAAGGCTTTTCTATACCAAATTAAATTTTACGCGTAACTTTTGTTTTTCCTGAAGAATTGACATGCTGATGAGTGATGATGTAGTGTGTTTGTCCCATCCAGATTTTCTTGAACTTTCGTAAAAATGTGAATGGCATAAGCACGAAACATCAAATGTTGTACATCATCAACTTCAAAATTGGGATAGACTGTGTGTGAAAGGGAAAAAGATTCATGAAATTTTTCATTTTCACATCAATGGACTTCGCAACCACCTTATCCAAGTATTCCCTATGTTAGAACTTTACACAGCCTTATGACACTTATGATATGGACTAGGGATGGGCATTTCCCCACGGGCCCCCATCTGCCACGGGCCCCCATGGAGTTTTGGGGGCAAATTTTTCCCCTAAATGGATTTTGGGGGTGGGGATGGGCGCAAACTTTACCTCCAAATATATTTTGGGGGAAATGGTGGGGGTACCTCCCTCCAAACCCAAAACCCCATTTTCCCCAAATATGTATATATATTATTTTTATTTTTATTTATATATAAAAATTCTAATAATTAAAAAAATATATAAATTATAATATTAACATTAACATGAATCATTGGATAGTGGTTATAATATTAACATTGTATTTTGTGATTATTTTGTATTGTATTTTGGATTTTGTATTATATTTTTATTACTTTTTGGATTGAATATTTTAACAGTGTCAAATTAAAGATTGGAATGTCTGGATTCTAAATTTCGAATTTCAAATTCCAATTTTCGGATTGGAAATTAGAAATTTAGAATTGAAATTGAAAAGAAATTGAGGAAATAGGTTTTGGGGGTGGGGGAGGGGGGACATGCTCCCAAAACGCCCCCACCCCCAATCCCTCCAAATGGGTTTTGGTGGAGGTGGTGGGGTGAGGCTTAAGGAATGGGGGTACCCTCCCCCGCTCCATTAGGCCTTCACGTCCATCCCTAATATGGACACTTTTAACAAGCATTAAAAAAACAAGTAGTTTTTTTTTTATTTTTTTATTTTTTATTTTATTTTTATTTTTATTTTTATTTTAATATAAATATTATAGAAGAAGAAAGAGTACTAGTTCAACATAAGTATTTATCAATATTTATATATAGTAATATAAAATAGAAATATAAACAAATTGGAAAAGTTATTAGTGGTAAAAATATGTACTGAACGAACTTAATTTCAAAAAATTAATTTTTTTTTTCTAATTTATTAATAGCTTGTGTAAACCACTTACTCACTTTTAATAATCGCACGTTACACCGTGTAGGTGTGAGGGCCATTGGACCAATCTTGCTTTTATTGAGAATGTGTATACAAATTAATTAATATTTAATGAAGAATTAGATTGGGATTATGAGTCATCGACCATATATAGCATTACCAAGCCATATATAGTTTTAATTAATTACTATAATTTTATAATATTTTGTGTTAATATGCTTTTCACGCCCCTAAGGGGCCAAGATATAACTCAGCTGGTAGATGAACAAGTTTGGGTGAACAAATGACTCACACAAGTCAGCAACTCGAATCCTAACAATGACAAAAAGCTTAAAAAAAATCTAATCTAGATAAGTGGATAGGTAAATACCGTAAAAAGAAGTTAATATTCTTTTCACATTAATATAGTTTCCAAACAAGGGAGAGGAAGTAAGTATAAATGACAAAAAAAAAAAAAAAAAACTTTCACTTCTCATCTTTATGATTTAAAATTTAAAATACACGTGATGATTTTTGTATGGTTGATTGAAGAATTGGGTTTGTAGTTTACTCTCACAAGGTTTCAGGGAAACTCATCAAGAAGTATTGTAGGGTTTGATATGATAGTAAATAAGATAGTTTTAAAAAAAATAAATTGAAAAATTAAGTTTTTCAATATTGTTACTTATTAGTAAGATATTCCTTTTCGTTTATAAGGATTTGCTAAATTTTTTAAAATAATAAAAATTGGAGACAAAATAATGACTTTGATTAGTCTAAAATTCAGAGAAATTAAGTGCAAAAGGAATCAAATTTATGTAAAGAATTATTGCTACAAGAAGATTTTCTTAAAACAATAATAATAAAAACAGGAATTTTAAGTATTAAAGTATGGAAATTAATAAAAAAAAAATTAAAAATTTGGATAGTTAGAAAACAAAGTAACTTTTTTTTTTAATTAAAATATTTCCTCTCATGTACGTGATCCTGATAAAGCAAGCCATAAGTCTCAAGTCTTTTGCAAATAGTCATATCAAAAGACTTGACTATTTGCAGTCTATATTTTTCTGTGGTCATATTTCATATTCAACTGAATTGCTAAACATAATTTATCGATTGACATGTCACATGTGGAGAACTAATGAATATTTCCGAGATCCTGTATATATATTTTTTCTTGTAGAAATTACTGTTAAATTTTAAACCCTTTTCATTTGGATCTCTAAAATTTTATTTTATTTTGTATAAATAACTTCCTAAATTTGAATTTTTAATTCCGCTCCGTCTATAAAGTCACTTGAAATCACTCTATAATTTTGTAATATTACAGAGTTAAATCTCATACGAAAAAACGTATGAAACCATACCTTTGAAACCGCGTCCCGCATATATAATACTATACATTTAATATTCAACCGAAGAAATTTATAACGCGTCAATATCTCTACACTCTTGCTCTAATCTCTATCTCTTAACAAGAGTATTGTAGTAGAAAGTCGATTCATCACATTCAGATTGGGTGTTTTAAAACACTGAAATTTCAGTGTAAACTACAAATAGCTTGACTTGGAAAATTCAATTTATATATACATATACATGTGAGAATTCCACAATATCTATTGTTTTTGAATATATTCCATAACAAAATGAAGAGCCTTATGGTCCAATTATATTACAACAACAGCCATGACACTAAGCAATACCATAGCATTTATGACCAAGTTGTTGACAGGTGGCAAGCAAGTTAGGTGGTGGAAAGCCACGTTTCATACCAATAAAGAGTATGGCTACATTTATGGGAGATTAAATCGGAATAACAGCATCTCCGATGGTAATATGGGTTGTGAAAAAATTAAATGACACGTAGAAAAAACAGTTACTTTGTTAAAAAATTCATCTCCAATGCAACCTCTCTAGCAAGTTAGGTGGTGGAAAGCCACGTTTCATACCAATAAAGAGTATGGCTACATATCTGGGAGATTAAATCAGAATAACAGCATCTCCAATGGTAATATGAGTTGTGAAAAAATTAGATGACACGTAGAAAAAACAGTTACTTTGTTAAAAAATCCATCTCCAATACAACCTCTCTAGCAAGTTAGGTGGTGGAAAGCCACGTTTCATACCAATAAAGAGTATGGCTACATTTCTGGGAGATTAAATCAGAATAACAGCATCTCCAATGGTAATATAGGTTGTGAAAAAATTAGATGACACGTAGAAAAAACAGTTACTTTGTTAAAAAATTCATCTCCAATGCAACCTCTCTAGTATAACTTCAAGCTGAGGTGACAACTTTTTTTAGAAGCTGTCAACATTACAAAGTTGACATATCACTATTTTTTCAAATGCAAACCATATCATCATTGGTTAATAATATTAGTGGAGTTTTATTACAAGATTCATCTAATACTTGGTCGACATGTGGTAGCCAAACACTTTAAGAATATGAAATAATTGGTAATAAGTTACATTCAAATTATGTTATTTTACATTTTTAAAATTTATTATAAAAAATATGATAAAATAATTTAATTTAATTTAAATAGTTGTGTTAAATAATTTTAAAGGATAATTAGATAAGGATTATGTATATCATCACAATAATCTCCTGTGATTTAAATAAATATGTGATATTTTTTATTATTTGTATTTGTATTTAATTTAATTAAACATTTATAATATAATAGATTTAAAATAGTTAAAATTATTATTTTTATATGTTTTAAATCATTATTAATTTTAGAAAATGAATATATATTTTTTGTTTAATTTTTAAAATATTTTTGATGTATTACATTTTGAAATTAATATTTATTTGATTTAATTTTATAAATATTTATATCATAATAATTTTGAATTAAGATTTCATTTTAAATATTTATAAATATATTCATTATTTTTTATATAATAAATTAAGTGTAACATATTTTTTTTACAGTATAACAAATTTCGGATAAAAAATTGTAATTTAGACGTATACAGTAAGTCGGTGACAATATCAAATTTGTAGCATATGTTAAGTGATTCATAACAAGTCTTTTGGGGTTTTTGACTTGACTTGACTTGACTTGACAAGCTATATTTCTCGGTTGAATAAAAAAGATATTTTTGTTATGATAAATATTATAAGAATATGTGAACATCAAATAATTAAAGAGTAGATAAACATAATTAACCAAAGAGTAGATAGACAAGAATTAAAAAAAGGAGGAGATGAGAGAGGCGAGAGAGACAAAGATGGGAGAAAATATATTGCCTTTGAATTTGGATGAGAGTTCACTATTAATCACACACACCTTTTTCATTTACAATAAGGCCATATATATAGGCAAACAAAAACAAAGGGGGTAATATTGTAATTTTCTATTTATATGTGCTTGGTGACCAAGTAATGAATGCCAAGCTTCCATGTGTCTTGGTGTGTCCAAGAAGCCAAAGAATAAGATATTTTGGTGGAAAGTCACATTCCACATATGTGTTACAACACTCCCCTTTGGATTTCCACCATTTGTATCTTGATTTGCTAGGAAAAACCCAGTGGGACAAAAACCTTAGCAAAGTATATACAATGATCTTCTGGATCAAGTGGTGTGAACGGGTTCAGAACTGCCTCATTAAAACCTTTCCGGTAAAACACAGTGGGACAAAATCCGGTAGAAAGAAAAAGAGTACAATACCCATATTTATATTTAAAAATTTTCTCCCCCTGATTGAAACTTCAATATCAATCATGTAATTTACAAAGCCGACGCATGCCAATTCCGTATACCAGTTTCTCAAAAGTTGATGTAGGCAATGTTTTGGTAAACAAATCTGCAAGATTATCTGTAGGCCGTATTTGTTTAACATCAATTTGTCGGCTCTGTTGAAGTTCATGAGTATAGAAGAATTTAGGAGAAATATGTTTGGTTCTATCTCCCTTGATATATCCTCCTCTAACTTGAGCAATACAAGCCGCATTATCTTCGAATATTGGTGTTGGCATTTCTGTAGATAATGGAAATCCACAAGTATTTTGAATATTATAAATAACTGACCTTAGCCACACGCATTCTCGGCTTGTTTCATGAAGTGCAAGGATCTCAGAATGATTAGAGGATGTAGCAACAAGAGTTTGCTTTGTGGAGCGCCAGGAGATTGCTGTGCCATTATATGTAAAAACATATCCCGTTTGTGAACGGGCTTTATGGGGATCAGATAAATACCCGGCATCAGCATAACCAATTAAACCTGAAAAGTTGTTGAATTTTGAATAATATAATCCCAAATCTTTCGTTCCACGAAGATAATGAAAAATATGTTTAATCCCATCCCAATGTCTCCGAGTTGGTGCTGAACTGAATCTAGTAAGTAAATTCACTGAAAATGCGATATCTGGTCTAGTACATTGAGCCAGACACAATAAAGCACCAATTGAATTAAGATATGGTACTTCAGGACCAAGTATCTTTTCACCATCTTTAAGTGGCTGGAATGGATCTTTCTTAGGATCAAGATTTCTAATAACCATGGGGGTACTTAATGGATGACCATTATCCATATTAAATCTTTTCAGGATTTTTTCAATATATGCTGATTGATGGATAAGTATTCCGCCTGATTTACGCTCAATCTCCAGGCCGAGACAATATTTTGTCTTCCCTGAGTCTTTCATTTCAAATTCCCTCTTCAAATATTCAGCAGTTTTCAGGAGCTCTTCAGGAGTTCCAATTAAATTTATATCATCAACATAAACTGCTATAATAGCAAATCCAAATTTTGATTTCTTTATGAATACACATGGGCATATGGGATTATTGATATATCCTTCTTTAGTTAAATATTCACTGAGGCGGTTGTACCACATGCGCCCAGATTACTTTAATCCATACAAGGACCTTTGTAATTTAATTGAATATAAATTCTGAGGTCTCGAGTTGTATGCTTCTGGCATTCTAAATCCTTCAGGGATTTTCATGTAAATATCAGAATCGAGTGAGCCATATAGGTAGGCAGTTACTACGTCCATAAGACGCATTTCAAGTTTTTCTGAGACAGCCAAACTTATCAAAAATCGAAACGTAATTGTATCCATTACTGGTGAATACGTCTCATCAAAATCAATACCAGGTCTCTGTGAGAAACCCTGTGCTACGAGTCCTGCCTTATATCGCACCACCTCGTTTTCCTCATTACGTTTCCGTACAAAAACCCATTTGTATCCAACAGGTTTGACGTCTTTAGGCATCTGGACTATTGGTCCAAATATTTTACGTTTGGTTAATGAAGTCAGTTCTGCTTGAATTGCTTCTTTCCATTTAGGCTAATCAGATCTTTGCCTACAATCGTCGAGGTTATAAGGCTCACAATC
The DNA here is from genome assembly GCA_030490815.1 of Acer saccharum. Taxonomy (NCBI): domain Eukaryota; kingdom Viridiplantae; phylum Streptophyta; class Magnoliopsida; order Sapindales; family Sapindaceae; genus Acer; species Acer saccharum. The sequence goes on from CM059867.1 coordinate 52,585,372, forward strand.
ATCATTTAAAATTTCAGTAGCCACTGTGTACGAAAATATATCATCAATGATTGTTTCTTTACGATTCCACATTCCTCCTGTATAATTTATAGAAATTTCTTCATTTCTAGGTTCTTGTATCTCTTCAGAGATTTTTTCCCCTGCGGGGGTTTCTTGTGTCCTTTCAAGGACATCTAACTCTTGTGGAGTTGATTTAGAGAAAGTGGATTTATTTATAATTTCAGGAGTATGATCCTGATATTTTGTTTTCTTCCTCCGAGGAACAGTATCTTTCGAACCAAGTGGCATACCACGCTTCTGGCATACAGTAGATGATTCTTTTGCTATTTATTGTTTAGATTGTTCTCCTGGAACAATCACCCGAGCTGGTACATTAACAGTTGGGATGTGTGATTTTGTTACCCTAGTGGCATCTGTAAATGCATCTGGTAACTGATTTGCTATTGTTTGAAGGTGAACTATCTTTCGTACTTCATTCTCACATTGAGATGTGTATGGATCAAGATGAATTAGACTAGGGACTTTCCAAGAAAATTCACGCTTCTTTTCAGGAGAAGTTTTTCCTTTCCCTAATAATGGGAAATTTTTCTCATCGAAATGACAATCTGCAAATCGTGCAGTAAAAAGATCACCAGTTAAAGGTTCTAGATACCTAATAATTGATGGTGAATCTAGACCAACATATATTCCCAAACGCCGTAGGGGTCCCATTTTATTTCTATGTGTAGGTGCAATTGGGACATATACTGCATAGCCAAAAGTACGTAGATGAGAAATATCTGGCTGATGGCCAAATACGAGTTGCACTGGAGAATATTGATGATAAGAAGTGGGACAAAGACGAATTAATGCAGCAGCATGCAAAATAGCATGTCCCCAAACAGAAATTGGTAATTGCGTTCGTAATAGTAAAGTTCTTGCAATTACCTGGAGATGCTTGATAAGTAACTCTGCCAATCCATTCTGAGTATGAACGTGTGGAACTAGATGCTCAACATCAATCCCAACTGATTTGCAATATTCATAAAATGTTTTGGAAGTAAATTCACCCGCATTATCAAGGCGTATTGATTTAATCGGATGATCGGGAAAATATGCCCGAAGCCTGATAATCTGTGCCAATAACCTTGCAAAAGCAACATTGCGTGTTGATAATAAGCAAACGTGTGACCATCTGATGGATGCGTCAACTAGGACCATAAAATAATGGAATGGTCCACTTGGTGGATGGATAGGTCCACATATGTCCCCTTGAATCCTTTGTAGGAATGATGGGGATTCAAAGCCAACCTTAGAATGCGATAGTTTTATTACTAATTTTCCTTGTGAACATGCAGTACATAAATTTTCATGGGATAAAAGAATCTTCTGGTTCTTTAATGGATGTCCATGAGAATTTTCAATGATTTTTCGCATCATTGTAGATCCTGGATGACTAAGACGGTCATGCCAAAGCATAAATATTTTTGGATCTGAGAACTTCTGGTTCATAACTGCATGGACTTCTACATCTCTTATAAGAGTGTAATATAATCCAGATGATAAAGCACGCAGCTTTTCCATAATAAGTTTCTGACCTGAACTATGAAAAGTAATGCACAGATACTCAATATTCTCATCACTTATAGTTTCTATGTGGTATCCATTATACCGTATATCTTTGAAACTGAGTAGATTTCTTTTGGATCTGCTTGAATATAAAGCATCATTGATACATATTTTAATATTGTTTGGTAACAATATCATGGCTCTACCGGAGCCTTCTATCAGATCTGTTGGACCTGATATTGTATTAACATTTGCTTTAAGCAAGGTTAAATTCAGAAAGTATTTTCGATTTCGTAGAATCGTATGTGTCGTCGCACTATCGGCTAGACATATATCTCCTGTATTTTGCTTTTCAATATCACTCATCTTATTGTTTAAAGACATATCTATTCACAATGAAAAATAAAGTGCATATTAGACAAAGTGATTAAAAGTGTAAACATATAGATATGAAAATATATCACTTCATAAAACAAAGTCATGAATCATACTGATTTTTCAAACTTCCGATTCAACCATGAACTGCAGGTTCATAAAATTCAGAAAACTTCAGATTCTAAATAGAAATTACAAATTGACTTTCTAGATGAAAGAATCGTAACTTGATCCAATTCAGAATTTCTGGTTCTAATAAACTTTGACATAAAAGTTTTAATATCACAATTTAAATTGAATTCAGAGCTTCAAGTCTGTTAGAACTTCATGTTCAAAACTTAAGAACTTTAAGTTCAGATTCAATACTTTGTATTCAAAATTAGAATTTCAGATTCTGATCGGTTTGTAAAACCGCGCCAACTTAAATATTATAATGATAAATCCATAAACTTCAGATTCTGGTTAGTCGGTCAAACCGAGCTTGGATTAAATTCCAGAAACTTAACGATTGACCTAGTTAGGCTCAACACATAATTTATACAAATCCAGAAACTTCAGGTTCTGATTAGTTGGCATACTTAGATACATAAATTGCATAAAATTAAATAGATGCGTAAAATTAAAATAACATATAATATAACAGATGATACAACAGATAATATAACAAAAATAAGATGAAGAAGAAGAACGAGAGAATAACAATATGAGATAAAGTGAAAAAAAAAAAAAGGGGAGAAAATTTACTATTTTGCTTGTATTGATGATTTCAGATTACATCCTGACCACACAATTTCAGCTATGTAGTGATTTTGAACAAAACAGAATTATACTCAGAGACTGATTTAAGTCTTGAAAACGTAAATGTTGCCACTGATTTTAGAAGTAATCTGGCATCAATAACCTAGGACATGTAATTGTCCCTAGACACTTCTAGTGCAGCAAATTTCAAACTTGCAAGCTTTGACATTATTACAGCTTCTGGTTATCCGAAAATCACAATCGGAGTCAGAACTTCTGGTCTGACAAAAATTTGAGGAATTTAAACCTTCAAATATATAAAGGAATATTTGTAAGTAAATAAATCTAGAAGCTTCAGGTTCCGGTAATGATAAATAAATCCATAAACTTCAAGTTCTGGATGGGTGATCAAACTGTTTAAATAAAAACCACAAAATAAAATGCGTAATAATAAGTGCGAAAAAAGTAAATCTAGACAATCTCATAAATTACGAATAAATAAATAAATACAGATAAATAAAGTGCATAATAAATAAATCCAGAACTGTAGGTTCTGATAGGTTGGCCTAACCAATCTCATAACAGTGTATAAATAAATAAATGCGAGAAAATAAATTACGTAAAAGTAAATAAAATACGAGAAAGTAAATTGCGTAAAAATAAAATGCGGGAAAGTAAATTCAGAACTGCAGGTCCTGGTATTAATAAATAAAAGTCTAGAAACTTTAGGTTCTAGTAATAATAAATTCAGAATTTCAAGTTCTGGTAATAGATCTAGGAACTTCAGGTTCCAGTGATAATAAATTCATAAGCTTCAGGCTTTAATAATAAATTCAAAACTTCAAGTTCTGGAAATAACAACATCGTGCTGATAACGTGTTATGATAAATATTATAAGAATATGTGAACATCAAATAATTAAAGAGCAGATAAACATAATTAACCAAAGAGTAGATAGACAAGAATTAAAAGAAGAGGAGATGAGAGAGGCGAGAGAGACAAAGATGGGAGAAAATATATTGTCTTTGAATTTGGATGAGAGTTCACTATTAATCAAACACATCTTTTTCATTTACAATAAGGCCATATATTTAGGCAAACAAAAATAAAGGGGATAATATTGTAATTTTCTATTTATATGTGCTTGGTGACCAAGTAATGAATGCCAAGCTTCCATGTGTCTTGGTGTGTCCAAGAAGCCAAAGAATATGATATTTTGGTGGAAAGCTACATTCCACGTATGTGTTACAACAATTTTTTATTTTTTATTTTTTATCAAAAAGACAAAAAAAATATATATATAATATACAATTGTAGTGAAATTTCCATTTTTGGTTTCTTTCGAAAAAAAAAAAGAAAAGAAATTTCCCTTTTTGGATATTGTCACGTAAGTTGCCGCTTCAGTTTCTTCGCTGATTTTTTGAGTTTCATCAAACCAAACGGAGTCAAGTTAGGGTTTTTCTTCGCTTCAGCCGTAAGTTTTTGTTTTAGAGAGAGGGAGGGAGAGATGGGAATGTGTTTGTCTGGGGACGTGAGAGGAGGGAAACAAGCGGTGGGTGGGGCCCAAGGGCGGCCCACGGAGGCCCACAACAACAACAACAATGCAGGTGGTGGTGATGCTCACGACGACGCCGTTGACTTCTTCTTCCGATCTCGTGGTCTCCAAGCTCTCTTTACTCGAATTGAGGTAGATACACTACAGTTTTCTTCACACAAAACTCTTGGGATTTATTCTTTATTTTTTATTTTTATTTTATATATAAATTTTTATAACTGAGTGCACATTGGGTCAAACATTATCCAATTTATATTTATTGTGCTACAATCCCGTGAGAGTATTGATATAATGGATTTTAGTACTATACAGATTTAATGTAGTTAGAGGGCTCAAACGATTTTGTTTAATTTTTATTTTAGATAAAAATTTGTTGAAGGAAGGAGATTTTTTTATTTTTATTTTTATTTTTATTTTTTTATTTTTTATTTTTTATTTTTTTATTTTTTATTTTTTTGTGGATTGAACTTTGAAGTGTTATGAGAGTTTTGAAAAGTCATGAAACAAAACCAGAGAACTTGTCGAATACAACACACGGGGTCTGGAGGATCATTTGAAATATTGAATAGTTGATGTTTGATAAATGATCTCACTGAAACTAATTACTTTAAAGGATTTTAATTGATGCTACTGTGCAGTTTTTATTTATTTATTTTTATGGCTTGTGTGCTCACACAAGGTTGAATACTCTGTTTTTGAATTTAGATAGATCCATCTCAAAGATATGCCTTGGAGAAAATTCTCCCCCAGCTGAAACATGGATTTATGAATATGCTGTTTAGACTTCTGAGCAATCTGATTTGTCATATAAATGTGTGGCAATGAACTTGGTGTTTAAGATGAGAATGTCCTTTCATATGCTGGGCCACCAGATGCTTTTTGGTTTTCTTTATATTAATGTGGACCTTTGTCTGAGGGCCTACTTACCTGGGTTCATCTGTTTGGAACTTTTGTTACATCCAAATGAAACACAGGTAGAATCTGACGGTTGTGATCAACATGCTGCATCTTTTTTTGGTGGAGATGAATAATATTCAATTCCTTTAATGAACAATATGATTTAATATTAGAATCGACTCTTATCTCCGAAAGAATGGGTGTCAACTTCTTGTCTCTTTATTAAAGATGTTTAACCCACATTTTATCACAGTTGACAAGGGTGGTATTATGCACAATCCTTTAAGAGATAATGCTGGATGAGATGGATATTACTATAGAATCCAATATATGTTATTGCAGTGTTATATTCATGAATGATTCTTTTACTTTTCTACATGCTTATGTACTTCTCATTTACTTTTATTTCTTAAAATTTATTCATATATTTTGATATTACAGCTATCTTTATCTGCTTCAAAGTTACAGGATCGTGACATCACATCAAAGGCATGTTCGTATTATTGTTATTTTTGATTTATTGTGTCAGATAACATGTTCATGCTACATGCTTATGTTCTCTTATCATGTGTCCCACCTCTTCTGTTTTGCATGAACCGTATTATTTTTATTTTTGATTTATTGTGTCAGATAACATGTTCATGCTACATGCTTATGTTCTCTTATCATGTGTCCCACCTCTTCTGTTTTGCATGAACAGTGTATCAACTTTTAATGGTACTGACTTTATTCTTTATAGGGTAGTAAATGGACTAGGGATATAGATCTGAATCACACATATATTGATATCAAATAGGCAGACTTTGGGACGCAGAACACATTCTGATTTCTACCCTATATCTAAACATAATCTAACCGGAAACATTATTTTGAGAGTTTGAAATATCATATACAAGTCATGATTATATTGTTTCTACATTCATGTGCACTAGCTAATTATACCTTGTAAGGAAGATAACCTTTCAAATTTAACATTTCATAAGTGTTATTATCATATTATTAGTTTATATAGGAGTTTTTGCATTGTGTTGACGGTTTTCAAATTTAGTTGTCAACGTATTTTCAGACTTTAGTTGTTCAAATAATACTAGTGTGTTTTTATACATATTTGACATTTATGAATGTATGCTTATACGCTTATACTTATAGGTCTTTTCTTTTTTCATAGAGTGATCCCATGGCAGTTGTATATGCAAAGAAAAGAGAGGGGACACTGGAGGAGATTGGACGTACAGAAGTCATTACGAACAGTCTAAATCCTGCTTGGATTGTAAAGGTTTCTATTGCTTATCAGTTTGAGATTGTCCAACCATTGGTGTAAGCTTTCCTTATACTTCTATGTTACTTTGTTGTTGTTGTCTCACTGATAGATCTTTTGCATGTCTCATAACCAGTGTTTTGCTTTGATGTTAAACATTTCTTCCCTTCTTCCCTTTTTGTAGCTTTCATGTGTACGACGTGGATACCAAGTATCACAATGTACCGGTGAAGGTATATGAGAACTTCTGCTTTTAGTTTATTACTATTTTTATTCCGTCTTTCGTGGTATATTCATGATTTGGATGAGAGATTGTTCAGTAAGTGCAAAGTTATCAAGGCAACTGACCAATAATATATATATATATATATACACACACACACACACACACACTCTAAGAGATACAATCCGCATTGATTTGCATCAATACTATGATGTATTGACTTTGACAAATTTTCTAATATCTTGGCAGAAACTTAAAAAAAAAACTTAATACTTGCAAGAATTTGAAAACAGTGAACCACACACCATCTATAAAGTTATTTAGGTTATTCTATGGATGAAGAATTGCAAGATTTGACACGTATATCCCATGATCACAATTGAGAAAGCACTTGTTTGCTGAAGATAATTATGACTTAGTTTTCTTGTTTTCCTAAATGGAAAAGTGATTTACTAAATTTTTGTTGAAGCAATTACAGTGAAGCTATATATACACAGATTAACTAAATTAAAGTATTGGAGTTAATATACAATTTTTGTAGCCTATCATGCATTGGTTGCATATCATGGATATAATCTTAACTTAATATTAAAAAATTGCCCCAATTGTCATAAGTAGGAAATACTTGCTAAGGCCATTAAAGATACCTTAAGTTTGATTATCATCAAAAGTAAATAGTAACTACACTTCGGAAAGATTTGTAAATTATGTAAATTTGTATATAACTTAATCAGAACAATTAAAATTTTTAGTTGGATTCTTAGACATTAAGTGGGAAAGATTATGATTAGATCAGAGGGACGTTAGGGGAGTTTTGGAGGAAAAAGATAGTATAAATTAAGATGAGGCAAGTACAAACTATAGTATGGCAATCAAAATTTAAATACTTCTTTTCTTACATGTTCCTGCTTTGGTCCAAATAAATTTAAAACCGTTGTTATGTCATAGTGAAACAATTGTTGAAGGTGAAGTTTAAAGTTCAAACTTTCTACTTATGTTGCCCTGCAGATGCTAAAGTTGAATGAACAAGACTTTTTGGGAGAAGCCTGTTGTTTTCTGTCAGAGGTAAGTTGCCTTGACTTAAATTTTTCTGTGATAAACATTTTTTACATAGAAAGAGTGAAATATATGCATATATCCATCTAATAAATTTTGTTAGCTTTGGGTCCTCTTAGTTTATGTTCTTAAGGCACGCATTAATAGCAACTTCTTGTTTAGGAGTTTGAATAAAAAGTAAAAACAAAAGTTTTTTTCTTTTAGAACACCAAATTAGATGGGAGTCTCTGCAAATTTTATATTTACAATTATTACTCATACTCCTTATATAAGGTATTGGCCTTAACCTGTGCACTAAGTGAGACCTTATTGGTTGTTGCAGCCAATAAAGATCTTGTTCAACTTAGTTTTAAAGGCACACATTTAGACAATTCTTTTTTAATACAATAAAATATAGGTTATTGCTTCAACTATCGTTGTGGTAAAGCTTTTGATCAATCAATATTATTAAATGATCATCGTTGGAGCTAGAAAAGAACTAGATTTCCTTTGATATGCTGATTGGTTTAAATTAGGCTTAACATCTGGTGGGAAAACTTGTTCATAATGTGTCCAACACTAACATGTGTCTTTTTGTCCTTTTTGTCTATGGCAGATAGTAACCAAACAAAATCGAACTTCAACTCTAAATCTCCATGATAAAAGAACTGGGGTTTCGAGAAACTTGGGGACACTCTCTGTCCATGCTGAGGAAACAGTTGCTTCTAGGAGTGCTGTTGAAATATCATTCCACTGTTCTCACCTGGCAAATGTGGACTTGTTTTCCAAAAGTGTAGGTATCCATGAATTGGCTACTTTAAGAACTTCACTAGGATTTAATGTTTCACTTGTTTATCATCTTCTTATTCCTTTTATAGGATCCTTTCTTAAGAATATCTAGAATCGTTGAAAGTGGAGATTTTGTTCCATTCTGCAAGACTGAGGTAATAAACAACAACTTGAATCCCAATTGGAGACCAATAACTCTGAGTATGCAGCAATGTGGAAGCAAAGTAAGCTCATCACATTCTTACAGTTATGCTTTGATGTATATCAGCACCTCAAGGATGTTTGGTGATGGGAGAAACTTCTTTAGCTCATTACATTTTTTTTGCTGCAGGAAAACCCGCTAATTATTGAATGTTTCGATTTCAATACAAGTGGAAATCATGTACTCTTAGGGTAACTGTTGAACGTTTTTGTGTCATGAACTTTCCTTTTTTTTCTTAATAAAATAAACCCTTTTAATGATGTTGGATTTTTCACTTTATTATTATCAGGAAAATTCAGAAATCAATGGTAGATCTGCAGAAACTTCACCAAGAACAAAGTGGTGCAAATTTTGTTTTACCATCTGCACATCATAATCATGAGAAGGTGTTTATTCATGCTCACAATTTTAATATATAGTATTATGTAAATGCATTGTTTATCCATGCTCAAAGTTTAATAGTATTATGCCAACGCATTGTTTAATCTTTATTTTTGTATTATAGGTTCTGAAAAGTCAACTGTTTGTTGATAAGTATACTGAGAAAGAACAATATACTTTTCTAGATTACATTTCTAGTGGTTTCGAGCTGAATTTTATGGTTGCAGTTGACTTTACGGGTACATATTCCTTGACTTCTAAAAAATTATATATGCAAAAATATTTTTTCTTCGTTGATCTGATTTTCTCTTCGCTCCTTTTCTCCTCTTTCTGATCTGATTATGTTTCATGCTTTCAATACTTGATGATCATCCAGCTTCAAATGGAAACCCTCAAAATCCGAATTCTTTGCACTACATTGATCCTTCAGGCAGATTGAATTCATACCAACAGGTAAGACTTGCTACCAATCATGTGTCAATCCAATTGAAATATCGTAGAAATATGAAGAGAGAAGCCATAAAAATATCTTTATACTGGATTGTCAAACACAGTCTGATCAAGAACCAAAATAAAATATAAAAAAAAAATAGTTGGCTGCTCTAATGTTATATATATGAAGTAAAGAATGAGTAGAAGAACAAAAATACCAAAATTTCCCTCATCCCTGTCTAATTGTATTTGATAACATTATAACATGATGCACTCAAAAGTGAATGATGAAAGAGTGCATATTATTATTTGTGGGTTGTTTTCATTTCTACAAAATTTTGTAAGAAAACGATCATTGATTAATGAAGTTGCTATTGAATTTATTGATTAAATTATTCAGACTATAATGGAAGTTGGGGAGGTCATACAATTCTACGATTCTGATAGACGTTTTCCTACTTGGGGATTTGGAGGAAATCCGTTCATTGGCACTGTATCACATTGTTTTAACTTGAATGGAATGCCAAATGGCTCCGAGGTAAGAGAACTAGATTTATTGTTTTTTCTATGATTATTTTATTTATTTATTTTCAGTTTGTTGAAATGGTTGGCAAATCTTCCAAGCTTTTCCTGATGAGCAACAAAATATTTTGACTTTTTTTTTTCCATGGATATTGGATCCTGATTGGTAGCCTAATATGATCCCTTTTGAGTTTTGGAAGTACAACTCAATTTTCCTGTACAATGCCATCTGTTTGCCAAGTGATATGGACATTTTGCTCGCTTTAGCTCATGAATAACATGGTGGTGTCATGTCACGACTGTTTATGCTGTTGGTGGTAACTTCCAATGATAAATAAATAAGGTTCATTGTATTTATGTCTTTAGGTGAGCGTTACCTTTGATGGATTAATGTATGCTACATTATATTAGAAACTTTTAACTGTAATAATCATATAAACGTATAAAGGTGATTATGTGCAAATTGCTTTGTCCTGGGTTCTCTATCCTATGCTCTTGCTCTCCTGTATTGCCTTTTTTATATTAAAATTTTATGATCGGGTCTGTCCAAAGTGGTTGACATCTGAATTTTTCCATTTTTATTTTCTCAATAACAGCTGATTTCCTTAATTATCAGGTTGAAGGAGTTGATGGAATCATGGCTGCTTATGCTAGTGCTCTACACAATGTCTCTTTGGCAGGACCTACTTTGTTTGGTCCAGTCATCAACATGGCTGCAGAAATTGCCGGTCAGTCCCTATCACACGATGACAGAAGCAAGTATTTCGTCTTGCTCATCATAACTGTAAGTAGAATTATAATTTCAATTACATTAATTTTCCCTTCTTTTATTCTACTGGGTAATTAATCAATGTAATATAACCTTCTCTAGGATGGAGTTCTCACGGATCTTCAAGAAACCAAAGACGCTTTGGTAAGGGCATCTGATCTTCCATTATCAATTCTTATCGTGGGAGTGGGAGGTGCAGATTTTACACAAATGGAGGTACACCCTTGTTTCTCATAAGCTTCACACACCATTGTATATCCTTTTTTAATTTTTATTGTACTGGCAGTGTACTCTTTCCATAGTCTTAGAAGATTCAATTTATATTGAATACATGTTCTAAGTCATACTTATTGGCAGATTCTCGATGCTGACAATGGCTGTCGATTAGAGAGTTCTACGGGTCGTGTAGCTACTCGAGACATTGTACAATTTGTTCCAATGCGAGAAGTTCACAGTAAGTACTTATGACACATCTTTCTGCCTGCATGAAACGGTCTTTAAGACTTGTAGAACATTGTTTACATTAGAGGTTTAATACAAATTTACGTGGAAACCGACTAATAGCATAGTGCCTAGTACAACGGAAAGCAAATTAGAAATCCAGGTAGTTTCATTTTATTGACCAAATTATGGATTCCCCGAGATTTACTATCTTTGTTCGGGCTTTGAATTGTTATACGGAATTGGATATAATTCCAAGTGAGAAAATTACTTGATGGTTAAGCCTTGTATAGATTGTTTCCATGTCCACTTCTATCATAGCATGAGTTCTATGTTCCAGTTTGATTTTGGTTCATTGAGCATGCTTGACTGCAACTCAATACCCTGGAACAATTCTAAAACAGCTCGGCTTTTCTATCAGCTGATAAATTAGTTTCCTAATTGATTTTGAAGATTATCCATTCAAAATATGATATTTGGTCTAAAATAATTTCCCTTGTGTTTTGGACAGGTGGGCGGATTTCTGCTGTTCAAGCTCTTCTAGAAGAGCTGCCTGGCCAGTTTCTGTCCTACGTGCGAGCTAGAGATATCAAACCACGTAATCTGCAAGTTGCCTAAACATCTTATTGAGAAGTTCAAACATCATCAACATTACAAAAACCATACCAAGTATATAATTATATTAGGATTACAATTGTTCATATATATAAATATATACATATTAGCTAGAGTATTTCTATATAGCTAAATTTGATGATGTGATTGACTTAACGGATGATGATATATGATTAAATTTGTGTTTATGGAAAATGGCGAATTTTATTTTGTAAAATTGTTTATGGGTTAACAATATACGTGTGGCAAGTCACAAGTTACTCAAATGGTTTCACTAATCTAAAAAGATTAATAATACACTAGTTCTACAACATGTTATTTTACAGCTCAAAGAAGTTGTGAGTATTCAATGACTTTAATTTCAAGGAAGAGTCCATGAAGTTCACCAACAACTAAACTTTAATTATAATTAGAATACTGAATCATTCAAACAATGTTTTTCTTGTTGACCAAAATAGTACTGATTCCATTTTTGAGACTTTTATCTATAGTTGGAAACCTAGTCTTGATTCATGCATCAAACCTTTTGATTCACTTCCATGTAAAAGCTTCAAAACCATTCATGTATTTCCTTTCAAAAATCTCCTAACATGTTTGTTTGGTTGAGCTTTCTACCGTCTTAAAAGCTCTACACACCTCTATTTGAGTGTTTTAAAGTTGTTTGGTTGGACTTTTGAGATTGTCTATTTTAAATTCAATAAAGACTAGTAGAGTTTAAACCTCTACTAGACAAAAGCTCATGGAGAGGAGCTTCTCCAAATAGATATATATATATATATATTTTTTAAGAAAGTCTACCAACAAAACAACTGTACCAACAAAACAACTATAATTTTTTATTTTTTTTTAAAGCTCTATTTCTAATAGATTTATTACAAGTAAACCTTTTACAAATAGAGGTTTTTCAAAAGCCTAACCAAACAAGCTCACGTATTTCTTAATATTCACATATTTCCCACCAACCTTGAAGCCTCTCCCTTTCCTGATTTGTGTACTATATTCTTCAATAATTCATTGAACTTTGAAACAAAAGTTTTTCATTTGGATTCCAATATTTTTTCTCAAGTAAAAGAAACCTATTTGAGAAGGCTTCTCTAGGGTTCAAAATTTTTTTGTCACTATTTGGGCCTGACTTTGTAAGAATATCACCACTTTAGTAATTCAAGTTTAAAAGGCACCTATTTAGGTGACCAGACAAAAATACTCTTATTTTGTCAGTTTGTGTCTTTTGAAACATAGAGAGAGAGAGAGAGAGAGAGAACAGTGGAGAGAGAAAGCATCGGGTGCAAGAAATCTGGCTAAAAATCTCATGGCGAACTCACCGGCGGTGACGCTACAATCCTGAAGTCGACCAGAATCCGCAAGATGATGAAGATTTGAGCTTTTTAACACTTTTTTCGAGCCTTTTTAAACAATCTCCGAGCTTTTTAAATAGTAATCTGAGCTTTTTAAGAAATATGAATAGGTTTGTCAATTTTGAATCTCCAAGCCTTTTAACACTGTCTCCGAGCCTTTTTATACACTGTCCGAGCCTTTTCAACAGTAATCCAAGCTTTTTCATTCTTATGAATAGATTTGTCAATTTTGAATATCCGAGTCTTTTAACACTATCTCCAAGCCTTTTCATACACTGTCCGAGCATTTTCAACAGTAATCCGAGCTTTTTCATTTATGAATAGGTTTGTCAATTTTGAATCTCCGACACTTTTAACACTGTATCCGAGCATTTTCATACATTGTCTGAGCCTTTTCAATTAGTCTCCAAGCCTTTTCAATTATTTCCGAGACTTTGTAAATAGTCTCCGAGCCTTTTCCGAGCCTTTTTAACCATCAATTTTTTTTGTTAAATTTGATCTCTGAGACTTTGTAAATAGTCTCCGAGCCTTTTCAATTAGATTCAAAATTCACACAACCAGCTTAAGGTTTACAAAATACTCGATGAATAAATGAAAAGGAACCCAATTAGGGTTTTAAATTGAAAAAAAAAAAAAAAAAAGCTCTGGGGGCGCTGCCCCCTACCCCCCCACGAGCTCAGCGGGGAGCTCGACCCTCGAATGCGTCTGCGTAGCACCACAAAACTAATTATCCAATGAAGTTGTATTGATAATGTTATGATGTTCAATCTCCATTAGAGGTTTGTTATGGAGGAAGATGAAAGAATAAAATATCAGAAAACTTCAAAGTAAGAAAGAGAATGTGTAAAGTAAGGGCATTTTTGAAAATCACTTACTTTAGTGCCTTTTAAACTTAAGTTATTAAAGTGGTGACTTTCTTACAAAACCTGATAAAAAAGGTGACATTTCCCACCATTTCCACGGCTTCTCTATACCAAATTAAATTTTACGCGTAACTTTTGTTTTTTTTGAAGAATTGACACGCTAATGAGTGATGACCAGGGGCGGAGCCCTTTTGAAGTTTGGGTGGGCTGTAGCCCACCCAACATTTTTGAAAAAAATTAATGGTTTGTTTAAAAAAGATTTAAAGCCCACATTCAATGTAGATGCTGTCAATCCATTAAGAAACTTCAATATTCAATTTAAATCTAAACCCAATAAATCAAGTTAAATATTATGAGCCCTATAACCTAAATTTGACATTAAAAAAAGCTCAACTAAGCAATTAGTCCATAAACAAATGTTAAATTACCAGAGTCAAAATAAAAAAATTTAAAAAACCACAACCAAATTGTATGGTCATTTACATTGAGAGGAAACTTGCTGATACTATGATTCTGCATCAATAATTGATATTATGCTCCACTTTGACAATATCTTGTTGTGTATGTAATGCATTTTTTTGCTATTTTTTTTATGTGTTTTTCTTGCATTTGATATGTATTTGAGGGTAAGACTCATTGTGTCCCCCTAATTTGGTATATCATTGATATTTTAATGAAACTTTTCTCGTATCGTTTTGATTTGACTATCATAAAGAAAAAAATTGTTTGGTTATTATAGTTCAAAATTTTTTGACTTTTACGTAAGAAAATAAAATTTAGATCAGCCCACCAAAAAAAAATTCTAGCTACGCCTCTGGTGATGACGTAGTGTACATGTCTGTCCCATCCAGATTTTCCTGAACTTTCGTAGAAATGTGAATGGCCTAACCACGAAACATCAAAAGTTGTACATCATCAACTTCAAAATTGGGATAGACTGTGTGTGAAAGCCTGAAAGGGAAAAGGATTCATGAAAATTGTTACTTATTAGTAAGATATTCCTTTTCGTTTATAAGGATTTGCTAATTCTTTAAAAAAAAAAAATTTTAAAAAAAAAAATCGGAGATAAATAATGACTTTGATTAGTCTAAAATTCAGAGAAATTAAGTGCAAAAGGAATCAAATTTATGTAAAGAATTATTGCTACAAGAAGATTTTCTTATCATATATATATATATATATATATCTATATAATATAATAAAATGGTACCTCACCTTGACACGTGTCGTCGTGTGGCAGATTTGACATTTAATTTTTATTGATTAGTAGATGTGAAATAGGAGGAGATTTATTATTGTTGATTAACATTAATTGATTATTATTATTTTTTGAATGTTTTAGCTTGCCTTGAGTTAGTTTAGGAATTATTTAGTTGTCCAATTATTGTCATTTACGTTAGTTTTTGAATTTAATATAGTAAAATGGTACCTTACCTTAACACGTGTCGTCGTGTGGCAGATTTGACATTTAATTTTTATTGATTAGTAGATGTGAAATATGAGGAGATTTATTATTGTTGATTAACATTAATTGATTATTATTATTTTTTGAATGTTTTAGCTTGCCTTGAGTTAGTTTAGGTATTATTTAGTTGTCCAATTATTGTCATTTGCGTCAGTTTTTGAATTTTTTTTATTTGCTCAATTATTGCATTAATTTATATAGTTATTACTTGAGTCAATTTAGGAAATTTGTAGGTATCCAATTCCATAATTTTATTTGCACGGTTATTATGGCCAAATTAATTGATTAGTATTTTTTTATTTTTATTTTTTTAATGTTTTAGCTGCCTTGAGTCAGTTTAAGAATTATTTAGTTATCCAATTATTGTCATTTGCATCAGTTTTTGAATTTTTTTTATCTACTCAATTATTGCATTAATTTATATAGTTATTACTTGAGTCAATTTAGGAAATTTTTAGGTATCCAATTCCATGACTCTATTTGCACGGTTATTATAGACAAATACTAATAAGAATTATTGTTCCAAATTTTTAGTTGTCCAGTTATTACATTAATTTACTTTGAGTCTGTTTTTGTTGACTCTCTATTTTCATATTAACGGGATTCAATTGTTTTTAATTCTCTATTTCCACCAAAACTAAGGGGCCGTTTGGTAACGTTTTTGTTTTTTAGTTTTTGTTTTCTTGTAATCTGAAGTTTTTGAAAAACTGATTTTTGGATTTTTTGAATTCGAAAACGCGTTTGGTAGCAATGGTTGAAAACGATATTCGGAGAATCAAAACATAAAAAACGTGTTTAGTATATTATTTTTAAAATCATTTTTAAAAGATTAATATTATAAATAATGAAAAAGTGATATTCAAATAATTAAACATTAAAACTAAAAAAAAAAATTAAAATTAAATAATAAATAAATTTAATTTTCATCATAAAACCTATCGAAATCATCATCATCTTTTTAATATAGATCCATGAAGATCCAAAAGATGGATTTGGTTTAAGTAAATTTTATTGCTAAAAAAAAGTTTTCAAGAATACTGAAAACAACAAATTGTTGTTCTCAGAGTTCTCAATTTTTTGTTCATTAAAACTGAAAACTGTTCTCAATGTTTTATAAAACAGTTTTTTGAAATCATCCTACCAAACTGGTTTTTCCTGTTTTTGTGACTCAGAAAACAAAAAACAGTTTCTGAAAACGTTAACAAACGCGCCCTAACTGATTTAATGATTTTAAACTTTCCATTTCCTTAGATGTCAGGTATTTCCACTAGACTCTTCATTTTTCCCTGTTTTCTAAAGTTATAAATTCCACTAATAATTCTTCAATATCCACTGTTTTCTATAAATAGCCCTCACACGTGTCAATGATAGAATAAATTGATACATTCTTTTGTGTAAAGGTACATATTCTTTTGATTTTGTTTTGTTTCCATTTTTTAATATGTTCATAATTGTATAATTGTTTTTCAATTTTATGTAGATTGATATCATTCCTACAACCGTACATAGAAAGGTATATTCTTTTCCTTTTTTTTACCTATATAATTGTTAGAGATTAGTTTTACGTTTTTTTTTCCCTAAAAAGGAATAATTTAAACAGAAAAAAAAAAAATTAGAGATTGGTTTTATGTTTTTTTTTTTTTTTTTAAATACTTACTGATATTTCAGTGTTGATTTGGACAGAAAAGCATAACAATTGTAGAGTGGTTATTTGGGTAGGGGTCACATTTCCATAAGATAATCCCATAGACTTTAAGCAAAAAAGAAGTTAGCGAAAATGAACCAACTATGTTGTTTCTCCATCAATTTTAGAGATAATATTTTCTGTATATGTTGGGATCAATATTCGATTGATCATGACTGATTAAAAGAATATTAATCTCTAATGGCATTTTAAACGTACACATGTACTCACACAAATTACACCTAATTGGATGGAGCTCCTCTTTGATAGTTTTGTACCAAGGAAATTAAGCATGTGTAACTGTGTTTTTCATGTGTAATTGATAGCAGAAATTAACAGAAAACAAGTTCAAGTGAGTCAAGTAATTGCAATATCAATACACCAGTTTTCCTCAAATATTATGATCTTGTATTCTTCAAAAAAGTTAATAGACCATAATTTTATCTAATTATATCCAATTTCGAGTTATCAAATCTACTAAATGAACAAAATGATTAGGTTTATTTCATATTTTGAGAACATTGTTTATGTTTTTTTTTTTTTTTTTTTTTTTAAATACTTACTAATATTGTACAATATTTTCTTGGTATTAATTGGAATAGATAAAACATATAAATTACAAAAGAAACAAATAAAGAAATCACAAAAAAAAAAAAAAAAAAAAAAAAATTATAGACAAGGATAAAAAATTTAAAAAAAAAATTAAGCTGTTGATTTCTACTTATCTTATAATTTAGATTTTATGGAATGCAATTTATCATATTATCTACTTATCTTATAATTTAGATTGAGATTAAAATACAAAGTAATTTTTTTATAAAAAAAATTAACTGAAACCAGAAATTGTAGATAAAGATTAAAAAAAAAAAATGAAGATAAAGATAATGTTAAAAAATTAAGTCCATGTTCGATGTTTTCACTTGGAGAAAATAAATCTTTTCTTCACACAATCCTTAGTAAAAATAAGAAAAAGATTTTTTTTTTTTTTTTTTTTTCCTTTGATATAATTCATCGGTGTGTGCATGTATCAATTCAGATATGGACTTATTTCTTTCTTTCTTATTTTATCTAATTGTTTTATCTTATTTTGGAGCCTTAACATGTCACGTGTCATTATGATAAGACTTGACCATTAATTAGTTTTTTTATAAAAAAAAACTATATTCAACCCTTCAGTTTTATATTCTTCAACTCTTCATTTTTTTTACAATTAATAGTTGATTTTCTAGATTTAATGAAAATTATTACTATTATTAGATCATATATTATGCTTGATGAATAATATATTATCATAAAGTTTCAATATACCATATGAGAAAGCTTGATCTGACCATTGATTAATTTTTGTTGGAGATGTAATAGAAATAAATCTAGACAAATACCCCATGACTGTTTTTCATCACCAATACATTCAATATCTTAGACCAATAAGTTAAATCATTAAATTATTATTGCATTATATTTTATAGTTCCCACACATCGTGTGGGATGCAATCTAGTATATATATAATAATAGAGTTTCAAAGTGCCACATGTCAACGTAAGAGAGCTTTGAATTTAAATTCTACATCATAATAGAGTTATTTTTTTTCTACTTTTAAATATTATTAATTTTTTTTATTTCTATTTTCCTATTTATTGATTAATCAAATTAAACAATTTGATAAATATTAATTAGATAATATCAAGTGTTGCAACTCTATATCTTCATTCATATATATTATATTTTTTTAATAGTATTAATATATATTTAATCGAAGTTAAATGAAAAGCTATCTTATTTATCCATTAAACTCCTTATAATTAATGACTCACTTATTTAATTGTATGATAATATTAATGATCCACCTAAATATTAGAAGTAAAATGAAAGGTCTCTATATTGTATATATACATCGAACCCTCTCTGTTTCTTTTCATTTTTATTGTATTAATGATTAAGAATGTATATGTTTATAGGTTTGAAGTTTGATATCACATTTTTGAATTTTCTCATGTCTATTTTGCAGATATTTTCTAATACTTTCTTCAGGGGAGTGGGTGACAAGAGCTAGGTAAAGTATCGATAATGGAGTTCATATATCTGTATGTATTACTTAATCGATTAGTTATTAACTTATTATGTAAATCATTGAACCTTTTTTTTTTATTATTTTAATAATGATTAGAAATGTATGTATTTATAGGTTTGAAGTTTAAAATCAGATTGTTGAATTTTTATTAATTCACATGTAATTTTTTAGTTCGGAAAATATATATTTCGAGGAGAATTTGAAGACTTGGATCATCAAAATGACGAATGCCATCTTTTATTCTCCACAACTTTACAACTTTGGTGGTTACGTGTTTTTTTTTTTTTTTTTCTGGAATTTTTTTATTAAAAATAAGTTTTGAAATACAATGGAGAAATATTTGGTGATCTTTTTAATTTAATATTTTTCTTTTGTTTCGTGAGATAATGAAATTCAAATGTTAGCATGAGTTAGATAACTGAAGGTAAAACTATATGATCATTATGTTTAAATATGTTTGCATCAAAAAATTTGGTATAAACAACACAATGTTTTGCAAATAGTTTTTAATATGAAGCCCGTGTAACACTCAGGTTGGAAAACTAGTAACAATAATAATAAAAACAGGAATTTAAAGTATTAAAGTATGGAAATTAATAAAAAAAAATAATAATTTGGATATTTAATTAGAAAACAAAGCAACTTTTTTTTTTAAAATTTTTTTTATTAAATAATATGTGATCCTGGTAAAGCCAGCCATAAGTCTCAAGTCTTTCGCATATTGTCATATTGACTTGACTATTTGCAGTCTATGTTTTTCTCTGTGGCTTTATTTCATATTCAACTGAATTGCTACGATTGGAGAACTAATGAATATTTCCGATATCCTATATATATTTTTTTCGTGTAGAAATTACTGTTAAATTTTAAACCCTTTTCATTTTGGATCTCTAATTTTTATTTATTTATTTATTTTTTTATTTTTTAATAAATAACTTCCTAAATTCATGATCGTGGCCAACAGGAAAATTGATGAGCTCATTTTGGAAAATTGATAGAAATTAGAATAGTTTTTGTGTACAGCCTAATTTGTTGACCAATCCAACTTTGACGTGGTAAGTTTCAGATGACTATTAATAAATCCAAACTGCACCTACCCTAGTTTTGCAAATGATGACCAAATTCATCTTCGCTGCTTGTTTTCGTTTCACATCGGAAATGATGACCAAACTCTTTTTAAACCCTATTTGAGATTTGAGAAATATACAGACAACATATTACATATCTTCGCTGCTTGTTTTCATTTCACATGGCCGAAAACACACTAAAAGTTGATGGTGTTATTCGTGTTTCTCCAAACTCAGACTCCAACGGTTCCACAACCGAGTCGACTCTCCCACTCACCTTTTTCGACATATTTTGGCTCAAATTTCCTCCTGTAGAACGCCTTTTCTTCTACGAACTCACCGATTTAACTCACCATTTGTTCGACTCAGTTATCCTCCCAAACCTCAAACGCTCTCTCTCTCTTACTCTCCTCCACTACCTCCCTCTCACCGGTAAGATCAAATGGCCTCCGCAGGCACCAAAGCCCGCCGTCTTCTACTCTCCCAAAGATGGCGTCTCGGTCACCGTCGCAGAGTCCAGCGCCAATTTCGATCGTGTCTCCGCAGATGATATCCATGAAGCTCTGGAGCTTCGACCTTTAACACCAGAGTTGGTGACATCAGACGACTTCGCCGACATGGTTGCATTGCAAATAACTCTGTTTCCAGATAAAGGGTTTTCGATTGGAGTCTCAACCCACCATGCAGTCTTTGACGGCAAGAGTTCGACGACGTTTATAAAGTCGTGGGCACATCTATGCAAATCACTGATCGATGAAGATCAACAACCTCCGTCTCTACCACCAGAACTGACTCCATCTTTTGACCGGACTGTGATAAAAGACCCGACGGGTGCTGACGTGTCCTTCGTCGAGAAATGGTTTGGCTTAGACGGCAAATACAGTTCCAACTCACGAAGCTTGAAGGTTTTTCCGACAATTAATGGAACAAACGAAGGCTTTGTTCGAGGCACTTTCGAGCTGACTCGTGAGGATTTGAAGAAACTGAGAAACAGGGTTGAAGAATATTACCAAGTGAAAGAATCAAAGAATAAGCTTCATTTATCAACATTTGTCTTAACATGTGCTTATGTGTTCGTTTGCATGGTAAAAGCCAGAGGAGGAGACAGAGACAGAGAAGTGATTATCGGATTCACGGCGGATTACAGGTACCGGAGGGGCCATATATGTCCCATTTTGTTAGATTTTTTATATTTGTTTCCTATAAAATAAATTTTTTTAATTAAATTTGAAATTCTGGCTTCTCTTTTAATTACAGGACCCGTCTGGAGCCTCCGATAACGTCCAATTATTTCGGAAACTGTGTGGTGACACAGGTGTCGTTTTTGAAAGCTGAAGATTTGATGGAGGAGAAGGGTGTGGAAACTGCTGCAGAGAAGTTGAGTGAAGCGATAAAAGGGATGGAGAACAAAGGAGCTGTTGAAGCGTTGGAAAAGTTATTTTCGTTGTTCGGTAAAGTAGGAGGAGGAATACAGTTTCTTGGGACTGCCGGGTCGAACCGGTTTGGCGTTTATGAAACGGATTTCGGGTGGGGTAGGCCCAAAAAGGTGGAGACTGTGTCCATTGATAGGACTGGTTCTGTTTCTTTGGCTGAGAGTAACCGTGGACACGGTGGCGTTGAGGTCGGGCTTGTTTTGGACAAGAATGAAATGGACGCTTTTGCCTCTTTCTTCAATCAAGGCCTCAAATTTGTTTAATTAATGTCTTTAATAAAAACTACATGTCAAATTAAGCGAATTTCTGCTGGGTTTTAGACTTTAATTATTATAGTCAATAAAGAGACGTTATGTTGGGTCACTGATAATAATACGAGATTAGCTTATTAACATATCACTCACACTTACACCATGAGGTAATTCAATTCCCTTCTCTCCTTCGAACCCAATTTATAGAATTTTTGAATTCTCTATGTTGGTACTAAATTTAATAATATTCAGAAGACGTGATCGGTGGTATATATATATATATATATATATATATTCGGATGACTTAACACATTTAAATCATGCAAATCTAATATAATTTAAATGAATGGTCTATATATAGTGTTGCCACATCATTTGGGTATCAGATTTGGACACCAAATTTGGATAATGTAGCATTACTCTTACTCTATATCTAATCAAATTGTAAGTTTTAAGTGTGATTTGTTTTTATTTATAGATTTCTCACTAGGATTCTTTCCCCAACCTAGAAAGACTGAAATTAATAGGAGAGGGCTCTCGGATGATATCGCAGGGCCAGTTTTCAGAAGAACTCTTTTGGAATCTTAAATTTCTTGAGGTCGAGAATGATAAATCTACAGTCTTCCCACTTTGTCTTCAAATATTTCGCCATCTGCGGGAGCTTTATCTTGAATATAATTCATACAAAGAGATATTTTTGTACGAAGAGGATGACACACATGTTGGGATAGATTTCAAACTGGACACCGTTCTTAAAAAACTTGAGAGTTTAATGGTAGAAGATTGTGTCAACTTGATTGATCAGCTAGTGCCATCCTCAACATCTTTCCAAAATCTAACATTTTTGAAGGTATGTGGTTGCGATGGATTGAAAAACCTAATGACGTCCTCAACGGCCAAAGGCTTGGTGCAACTCAAAGAAATGTCAGTAACATTCTGCTAGTCAATGATAGAAGTAGTAGCAAATGAGGGAGATGTAATAGAGGATGATATTACTTTCAGCAAATCGAGGACTTTAACACCTGGTTATTTACCAAGTCTGTAATACCCCAATCCCATAAATTTACCTAAATCCATAATCCAAACCCAACACATGACTTAAGACCCAGAAGTTGATCAGCTGAGATTAAAAAAATAAGAAATCAGATTTGTTGCCATAAAAACTAACAGGTGGCAGCAGCTGGAGAATTGTGGCAATTTCGGTGATAGGTGGCAATTGGATGGCAAGGGGTGGTTTTGAGGTGGCAAAGAAATGAATTAACTAATTAAGAAGAGAAAAAGGGTTGCATGTGAATTCGTAGAAGATAAGGAGAAGGGTAAATTGCAATAACATGCCCTCACGTTTGCCTATACTATTGCTAGATCGAACTTTTATCTTAAATTACATAATAATACCTTTGACTGGTTTGACTACAGTTAACATTAACAGTAGGGTTAACTTTGAGATTGAAATGTCTAAATTGTCCTTCCTTGAATATCTTGTCAATTATATTAATAAATGAAAGAAAAATAAAAATAAATCACAATAATATAAAATAAAATAAAAAATCAATCCATTTTTTTTTTTTTGAAACACGAAAAATTTGAATTCATTTGAAGAAGAGATCTTCAAACGAATCAAACCTATTCTAGATCATCACTCATCACAAACCAGATCATTAAACTTGGATCCTTACCCATCACAAACCCAGATCATCAAACAATAAACTTATACCACCCACTTCAACAACTACTATATGTCTTCAAACACAACAAAATCTCAACTTCACAAGCCCAAATCTCTTTCACTCCCAAAACACAAACTAGCAACATAAATAATTCCAAAAATAGATTAAACTACTTCCAAAAAAAAAATAAAGAGTATGGAACGAATCTATGTTCCATCTGATCGAGAACCCAAATACCCTTCTTTTGTTTACATATTCTCTTCCTATCTCTCCCTAGCAGACACATCAAAGAAAATCAGCAATCCATCACTAACCACAGCCGCCACACTACAGTCGTCACGCTCTCCCACTGCCGCCACACACAGTCCACCAAAGCTTTATCGCTGCCGCAACATCCCCTCCATGTCCAAAGAACACACCAAATCGAGGTTTCGCACCAATAGATGCGATGAGTCTGCGGCTGTTGGTGGTTCGGATGTGAAGAAAGTTGTGGTAGGTTGCGGTTGTGTTGTAATCGAAGGATTGGTTGTAGTTGTGGTGGGTTTATTATAAGCTTCATATTTAGATTGAGTCCAATGCTACCATCTCTGATGTAGTTTGGATGAGATCTAGAATTTTCTAGATCTCCTCCCTACTTTTTCTTTTGTTTTTGTTTTAAATAATTATTTAATTTTTGGATGCTTGAGATTGTTATTTTTTTGAGGGATTTCTTAATGCTTTTATCATATTAATTTGTAAAGAAGATTAATTATTTATTTGATTCCTAGCTTTTTTTTTTTTTTTTTTTTTTTTTTTTAATGGTTTTAAATGGGGTAGTTGGGTGTGGATTATTTTTTTTCTTCTGATTTTTATAGATCTTTTTTATTTTATTAATATAATTGACAAGATATTCAAGGAAGGACAATTTAGACATTTCAATCTCAAAGTTAACCCTAATGCTAACGTTAACTGTAGTCAAACCAGTCGAGGGTATTATTCTGTAATTTAAGGTAAAAGTTCGATCTAGCAGTAGTATAGGCAAATGTGAGGGTATGTTATTGCAATTTACCCTAAGAAGAATTTATAAAAATAGAATTTAATGGCGTGTTTACTAATCAGGAATCCTATTTGGAAAAGGGAATTAAGTTCCCCATTTTCAAATTCCTGTGTTTACTAAATTTATGGGGAATTAAGTTCCATGGACCCCACACACATATCAGGAATTAAGTTCCTGAATGAAAGGGAACTTGATTCCCCTCACCCACCCTAGGAATCAAGTTCCCTTTCCTGATTGAAATGGGGAATTCATATCTTTTTACAAAAATATTCTCATTTAATTTTTTTAAAAAAAAAACTATATACATAATTATATATATATATATATATATATATATATATATATATAGATATATCTCTTTTTTTTTTATAAAAAAATTGAAAAAAAAAAAAAAAAAAAAAAAACTATACCGTGGCAAAAACCAAATTGTGAAAAAAAAAAACTTTTTATTTATTTATTAGCTATACTTATACATCTCTTATATGTATATGTATATGTATATATATTTTGTATATATAAGGGTATTTTTGTAATCAGATTTGAATAAATTTGATTCCATTTTTAATTCTAAAAAAGTTAGTAAACACAGTAATTGAATTTGCAACTTAATTCCGATTCCCTTTCATTCCCTTTCCAGTGGAATTTGATTCTGATTCCACTTATTCCCGATTAGTAAACGCGCCATAAGTGAAGAGGCAACCAGTTGTCAGGTGGACGTGGAGTGCATTTATGTGTTTGTGGCGTGTGTATAAATGCACGTGTGTAGTGGTTTATATATAATAATATACAATATGACTCAAATCAGCTGTCAGATTTTAGTGTCCTAATTTGTGTCCAACCAACCAACCAAATTGGGACATGTGTGCACATTTATGGAAGAAGTTGAAAAAAATTAATTAAATGTGCACACATGTCCCAATTTGATTGGTTAGACACAAATTTGAACACTAAAATTTGACAGCTAATTTGAATCCTATACAATAATGCTAAAGGACCCAAAAAAGTGACATAAATTTTGGACCCAAATCTAAGTGGTAACATCACATGGAATCTTTGGGAAGAGTGATGTGGGCCCATGTTGTGTATGATGTTGCCACATAGGTTTGAGTCCAAAATTTGGGTCACTTTTTTGGGTCCTCTAACATTATTGAATCATATATAGACGGGTGCGGCTACATTGTTAGAAGATTAAATCCTATTAATGTTATTGGAATTTTATTATAAGATTCTTCCAATACTTTGTTGACATGTGGCAACCAAACACGAGTGATGTTTGCTTTTATTGAGATGTGTATACAAATTAATTAATATTTAATGAAGAATTAGATTGGGATGAGATGTGTATACAAATTAATTAATATTTAATGAAGAATTAGATTGGGATTATGAGTCATCGATCATATATATCATTACCAAGCCATATATAGTTTTAATTAATTACTTTAGTTTTTTTATATTTTGTGTTAATATTCTTTTCACGGCCTTAAGGGGCCGGGTAGATGGACGAGCTTTGGGTTTAAGCAAATGATTCTCACAAGTCAACAGTTCGAATCCTACCAATGACAAAAAGCTTTAAAAAAAAATCTGATCTAAATAGGTGGATAGATAAATACAGTATAAAAAAAGAAGTTAATATTCTTTTCACATTAATATAGTTTCCAAACAAGGGAGAGGAAAGAAGAATAAATGACGCACAAAAAAAAAATACAAAATGGGGAAAAAAAACTACTTTTGCTTGTCATCTTTATGATTTAAAAATTAAAATACACAGGACCATTTTTTTATGGTTGATTGAAGAATTAGGTTTGTAGTTTACTCTCACAAGGTTTCGGGGAAACTCATCAAGAAGTATTGTAGGGTTCGATATGATAGTAAATAAGATAATTAAAAAAAAAAATGAAAAATTAAGTTTTTCAATATTTTTACTTATTAGTAAGATTTTTTTTTTATTTTTATTATTATTTTTTTTTTTTTACAATATCTATTAATTCGGTAGCATATATTTTTTTGAAAGCTTTTGTCATTGGTAGGATTTGAGCCGCTGACCTGAGAGTCATTTGCCTAAGTCCCAAGTCTATCTATCTACCAGCTAATCTACGTCCATGTTAGTATAAAATATTCCTTTTCGTTTATAAGGATTTACTAAAAAAAAAAATTGAAGATAAAATAATGATATTGATTAGTCTAAAATTCAGAGAAATTAAGTGCAAAAGGAATCAAATTTATGTAAAGAATTATTGCTACAAGAGATTTTCTTAAAACAATAATAATGAAAACAGGAATTTAAAGTATTAAAGTATGGAAATTAATATAAAAAAATTAAAATTTGGATAGTTAGAAAACAAAGCAACTTTTTTTTTTTTTTTTTTTTTTTTTTTTTTAATTGAAATATTTCCTCTCATATATGTGACCCTGGTAAAGCCGGCCATTGCCCATAAGTCTCAAGTCTTTCGCATATTGACTGGACTATTTGCAGTCTATATTTTTCTCAGTGGTTATATTTCATATTCAACTGAATTGCTAAACATAATTTATCGATTGACATGTCACATGTGGAGGACTAATGGATATTTCCGAGACTCTTTTCATTTTGGATCTCTAAATTTTTATTTTTATTTTTTATAAACAACTTCTTAAATTTAAATTCCTAATTCCATTTCGGTTAAATCTCATACAAAAAAACGTGTGAAACCCCACCTTTGAAACCTTGTCCCACATATATAATATCATATATTTAATATTCAACTAAAGAAACTTATAACGCGTCAATATCTGTATAGTCTTTCTCTATCTGTATAGTCTTTCTCTAATCTCTATCTCTTAACAATATCTGTATAGTCTTTCTCTATCTGTATAGTCTTTCTCTAATCTCTATCTCTTAACAAGAGTATTGTAATAGCTTGACTTGGTGTTTTAAAAGTCGATTCATCACATTCAGACTGGGTGTTTTAAAACACTGAAATTTCAGTGTAAACTACAAATAGCTTGACTTGGAAAAATCCATTTATATATACATGTAAGAATTCCACAATATCTATTGTTTTTGGATATACTCCCATAACAAAATGAAGAGCCTTATGGGGGCCAATCATATTACAACAACAACCATGACACTAAGCAATAACATAGCATTTGAAGACCAAGTTGTTGACATGTGGCAAGCAAGTAAGGTGGTGAAAAGCCACGTTTCATAACAATAAAGAGTATGGCTACATTTTGGGGAGTTCATTTTTGCTCACCCCCTCTCCAACACTTTACATGTGTCGGGGGGCAGGGGGTTAATGCTCACCCCCTTGAACGGGGGTGAGTAAAAGTAAACTAATTTTTAGGAGATTAAATCAAAATAAGAGCATCTCCGATAGTAATACTAGTTGTGAAAAAATTAAATGCCATATAGGATGAACAACCATTTTGTTAAAAAAATTCATCTCCAATGTAATTTATCTAGTACAATTTCAAGCTGATGTGACAACTTTTTTTAGTGTTAACATATCACAATTTTTTTAATGCAAGCCACATCACAATTGGTTGATTAATAATATTATTGGAATTTTATTACAAAATTCATCTAATATTTGGTCAATATGTGGTAGCCAAACACTTTAAAAATATGAAGGAACCAGTAATAAGTTACTTTAAAATTATTTTATTTTACATTTTTATTTATTTATTATAAAAATATAATAATTTAATTTAATTTAATTTAAATAGTTATGTTAAATAATTTTAAATGATAATTAAATAAGGATTATATACATCATCACAATAATCTCATGTGATTTAAATAAATATGTGATATTTTTTATTATTTGAATTTATATTTAATTTAATTAAACATTCATAGAAGAATAGATTTAAAATAGTTAAAATTATTATT
The DNA here is from genome assembly GCA_030490815.1 of Acer saccharum. Classification (NCBI taxonomy): domain Eukaryota; kingdom Viridiplantae; phylum Streptophyta; class Magnoliopsida; order Sapindales; family Sapindaceae; genus Acer; species Acer saccharum. The sequence goes on from CM059867.1 coordinate 52,613,922, forward strand.
TTTATATATTTTAAATCATTATTAATTTTAGAAAATAAATATATATATATTTTTTGTTTAATTTTAAAAATATTTTTGTTACATTTCGAAATTAATATTTATTTGATTTAATTTTATAAAATATTTGTATTATAATAATTTTTGAATCAAGATTTCATTTTAAATATTTATAAATATTATTATTATTTTTTATATAATAAATTATGTGTAACGTATTTTTTTGTACAATTTAAAATTCAGACAAAAAAATCGTAATTTAAACGTGTACAAGTCTTTTGATATTGTCATTGATTTGACTTGTCAGCTTGACTTGACAAGCTATATTTCTCGGTTGAATAAAAAAGACATTTTTTATTTTTTATTTATTATAGTTTCTTTCGAAATAAAAAAAGAGAAGAAAGTTCCCTTTTTGGATATTGTTACGTAAGTTGCCGCTTCAGTTTCTTCGCTGATTTTTTGAGTTTCATCAAAAACCAAACGCAGTCAAATTAGGGTTTTTCTTCGATTCAGCCGTAAGTTTTTGTTTTAGAGAGAGTGAGGGAGAGATGGGAATGTGTTTGTCTGGGGACGTGAGAGGAGGGAAACAAGCGGTGGGTGGGACCCAAGGGCGGCCCACGGAGGCCCACAACAACAACAATGCAGGTGGTGGTGATGCTCACGACGACGCCGTTGACTCCTTCTTCCGATCTCGTGGTCTCCAAGCTCTCTTTACTCGACTTGAGGTAGATACACTACAGTGTTCTCCACACAAAACTCTCGGGATTTATTTTTTATTTTTTATTTTTTTATATATAAATTTTTATAACTGGGTGCACATTGGATCAAACATTATCCAATTTATATTTATTGTGCTACAATCCCGTGAGAGTATTGATATAATGGATTTTAGTACTATACAGATTTAATGTAGTTAGAGGGCTCAAACGATTTTGTTTAATTTTTATTTTAGATATAAATTTGTTGAAGGAAGGAGATTTTTTTATATTTTTTTATATTTTTTATATTTTTTATTTTTTTTGTGGATTGAACTTTGAAGTGTTATGAGAGTTTTGAAAAGTCATGAAACAAAACCAGAGAACTTGTTGAATACAACACACGGGGTCTGGAGGATCATTTGAAATATTGAATAGTTGATGTTTGATTAATGATCTCACTGAAACTAATTACTTTAAAGGATTTTTAATTGATGCTACTGTGCAGTTTTTATTTATTTATTTATTTATTTATTTTCATGGCTTGTGTGCTCACACAAGGTTGGCTACTCTGTTTTTGAGTTTAGATAGATCCATCTCAAAGATATGCCTTGGAGAAAATTCGCCCCCAGCTGAAACATGGATTTATGGATATGCTGTTTAGACTTCTGAGCAATCTGATTTGTCATCTAAATGTGTGGCAATGAACTTGGTGTTTAAGTTGAGAATGTCTTTTCATATGCTGGGCCACTAGATGCTTTTTGGTTTTCTTTATATTGATGTGGAACTTTGTCTGAGGGCCTACTTACCTGGGTTCATCTGTTTGGAACTTTTGTTACATCCAAATGAAACACAGGTAGAATCGGATGGTTATGATCAACATGCTGCATCTTTTTTTGGTGGAGATGAATAATATTCAATTCCTTTAATGAACAATATGATTTAATATTATAATCAACCCTTATCTCTGAAAGAATGGGTGTCAACGTCTTGTCTCTTTATTAAAGATGTTTAACCCACATTTTATCACAGTTGACAAGGGTGGTATTGTGCACAATCCTTTAAGATATAATGCTGGATGAGATGGATATTATTATAGAATCCAATATATGTTATTGCAGTGTTATATTCATGAATGATTCTTTTACTTTTCTACATGCTTTTGTACTTCTCATTTACTTTTATTTCTTAAAATTTATTCATATATTTTGATATTGTAGTTATCTTTATCCGCTTCAAAGTTGCGGGATCGTGACATCACATCAAAGGCATGTTCATATTATTGTTATTTTTGATTTATTGTGTCAGAGAACATGTTCATGCTACATGCTTATGTTCTCTTATCATGTGTTCCACCTCTTCTGTTTTGCATTAACAGTGTATCAACTTTTAATGGTACTGACTTTATTCTTTATAGGGTAGTAAATGGACTGGGGATATAGATCTGAATCACACATATATTGATATCAAATAGGCGGACTTTGGAGATGCAGAACACATTCTGATTTCTACCCTATATCTAAACATAATCTAACCGGAAACATTATTTTGAGAGTTCGAAATATCATATACAAGTCATGATTATATTGTTTCTACATTCATGTGCACTAGCTAATTATACCTTGTAAGGAAGATAACCTTTCCAATTTAACATTTCATAAGTGTTATTACCATATTATTAGTTTATATAGGAGTTTTTGCATTGTGTTGACGGTTTTCAAATTTAGTTGTCAATGAATTTTCAGACTTTAGTTGTTCAAATAATACTAGTGTGTTTTTATACATATTTGACATTTATGAATGTATGCTTATACACTTATACTTATGGGTCTTTTCTTTTTTCATAGAGTGATCCCATGGCAGTTGTATATGCAAAGAAAAGAGAGGGGACACTGGAGGAGATTGGACGTACAGAAGTCATTACGAACAGTCTGAATCCTGCTTGGATTGTAAAGGTTTCTATTGCTTATCAGTTTGAGATTGTCCAACCATTGGTGTAAGCTTTCCTTATACTTCTATGTTACTTTGTTGTTGTTGTCTCACTGATAGATCTTTTGCATGTCTCATAACCAGTGTTTTGCTTTAATGTTTTCCCATTTTTTCTGTTTTTCATTTCTTCCCTTCTTCCCTTTTTGTAGCTTTTATGTGTACGACGTAGATACCAAGTATCACAATGTACCGGTGAAGGTATATAAGAACTTCTGCTTTTAGTTTATTACTATTTTATTCCGTCTTTCGTGGTATATTCATGATTTGGATGAGAGATTGTTCAGTAAGGAAGTGCAAAGTTATCAAGGCAACTGACCAATATATATATATATATATATATATATATATACACACACACACTCTAAGAGATACAATCCGCATTGATTTGCATCAATACTATGATGTATCTTGGCAGAAAACTTTTAAAAAAACTTAATACTTGCAAGAAATTGAAAACAGTGAACCACACACCATCTATAAAGTTATTTAGGTTATTCTATAGATGAAGCATTGCAAGATTTGACATGTATATCCCATGATCACAATTGAGAAAGCACTTGTTTGCTGAAGATAATTATGACTTAGTTTTCTTGTTTTCCTAAATGGAAAAGTGTTTTACTAAATTTTTGTTGAAGCAATTACATTGAAGCTATATACTGATTAACTAAATTAAAGTATTGGAGTTAATATACAATTTTTGTAGCCTATCATGCATTGGTTGCACATCATGGATATAATCTTAACTTAATATTAAAAAATTGCCCCAGTTGTCATAAGTAGGAAGTACTTGCTAAGGCCATTAAAGATACCTTAAGTTTGATTATCATCAAAAGTAAATAGTAACTACACTTTCGAAAGATTTGTAAATTATGTAAATTTGTATGTAACTGAATCAGAACAATTAAAATTATTAGTTGGATTCGTAGACATTAAGTGGGAAAGATATGATTAGATCAGAGGGATGTTAGGGGAGTTTTGGAGGAAGAAGATAGTATAAATTAAGATGAGGCAAGTACAAACTATACTATGGCTATGTTTGGGATTGCTTTACTTAAGCAATAGTCCGCTTATAGCTTAAATTTAGAAATAATCAACTTACGAGATAAGTTGATAGGTGTTTGGTAAATTGACTTTATAAATCATCAATTTAAGAAAAAAGCAAGAAAAAAGTGTTTGGTAAACTATAATTGATTATGAAAAATGACCAAAATGGACATATATGGTTAAAATGGATATAAATTGTTAAAATGTTATATATATATATATATATATATATATATACTTTTTTGTGATTATATTTTTCCAGCTTTATTTTTTATAGTTTTTATGGTTAATTTTTCAATATATTTTTTTTTCTTCCATTTTTTAGTTTTTTATTTAATAAAATATTTTCATGTTTTTTCATTTTTTGAGTCAACTCAGAAAGGAGAATAGCTGATTGAGTCAACTCAGTCATCTTCTCTGTCAACACAGCCAACCTCTGCATATAGAACTCCACCGTCGGCATCTCCAATTCCTCCTCCGTGTCCAGATCCACCAAGATCTTTGTCAACCTCCGTCAAGTGCTGCCGATATCCTCTCCCACACCGGCGACGTGCTTAAAGCATTTGAAATCACGATTCCATAGCGAATCCGGTCACGAAAATGGAGGAGGCTTCCTTCTCCTCCATTGTCGGCCGGTTTTGCTAAGGCGATGGAGGAGGAGGAAGCCTCCTCCATTTTCGTGACTGGATTCCGATGGAATCGCGAAACAGAGAAAGCATTAGAAACTGGATTAGAAATCACTGTGCCTCTCCACTGCCAGATTAGAACTCGTCCTCCTTCGGTGACTTCGGCGTCGCCGCTGGAAGTCAGCCCTCCTCCGTGTTAGGTTTATGGTACCTAAACAAACCTTAACACCTGCTGTTAACACTCAAAACAACTGTAAGATTCACTTACAATAACAGGCAAGACTAATAATTGCAGTAATCGGATCTATTAGATATATACTGTTCTAATTCTTGACAATAAAAGACAGATACAAGAAACAACTGCAAGTAGTGACAGTACCAACAATATACTGCTATAACCTGATAAATCTACTAATGAAATTAGTACCACTAATTTCGAATCTTCCACAAAAAATACACAGTAGACAACAGATATACCAAATATATATGTAACCAGAATTATTGCAAAGAAGACTATCACTAAGTCAACTAAGAAATATATCAAAGAACAAATCTGTAACTATCACTTGATAACAATACCAAGAAATAAAACAAGAACAATATCTGAACCTAAAACAGATTTGTATAAATGCAAATCAATAGATGCTGAAAACAGTAAAGTATAAGAAATATAACCGAATAAGAAATCAGAGAAGAGAAGAAGAAAGAAACACCAAGAATTATCGTGGTTCGGCCAAATCGGCCTACATCCACGTTGAGCCTTCCACAAAAGAGCTCTCTCCACTATATATGTATCTTTACAACAAGATCTACCAACAAATACCTCACACAATTCAGAACTCCCTCAAGAACTCTAGATCAATTTGTTCTCACAGAGATTAAATCTCACAACTCTCAGATTCTACAAATCAAACACACGAACACACTCAACCTTTCTCAAAACAGTGTAGAAACACTCAGATCTTACAGAGAACAATTATCTCACAATGATTACACAATCTTACACTCAGTTTCATTGAGAAATCGCAAAGATCACACCAAGAAACAGTCGAGAGAAGTTTCGTGAGAGAGAGAGTATTTTCAACAACCCTAATAAGAAAATACAGAATGAAAAACGTGTATTGCCTTCTCTCTCCTGATTCCTTATATATGCATATCTGATGAGTCAGCAGAGATCTGCCTCAGCCAATATGCCTTTGCCACGTCAGATTTCATCACATGAGTCAGCAAGCTTATCTGATAGGATTTTAAATCTTTCACAGATCTTGGTTCTGATGTGGGCTTCTGGATTGGGTATTTGATTGGGCTCTTGTTTGGGCCTAATTTGCAAGATGGGCTAACCCAAACTTACACTCCGGCCTCCATCGTCGGTGGTGGCACCACTAGTGAGCAGTGGTGGCCATTGTACGGTCTTCAAAAAAATTATTTTCTAGTTTTTCAATTTTTCAGTTTTTTAAATTATTATTAATTCAAAAAATTATCACTGTTAAATAGAAGGATATTATTGTCTTTACATTAAAATGGTAGGGATATTATAGACATTCTAATGATAAGAAGCCAGCTTCTCCGATAATCGGCTTCCAAAAGCAACCCCCAACCAACTTCTTAAAAGCTAATTATTAGAGGAGCAAATTATGAAATAAGTTAATTATGAAGTGTTTACCAAACACCTCATGGGTCCTAGATTATAATATAAGTGTTTATTTCATAAGTTTAAGCAATCCCAAACATAGCATATGTCAATCAAAATTTAAATACTTCTTTTCTTACATGTTCCTGCATCGGTCCAAATAAATTTAAAACCGTTATTATGTCATAGTGAAACAATTGTTGAAGGTGAAGTTTAAAGTTCAAACTTTCTACTTATGTTGCCCTGCAGATGCTAAAGTTGAATGAACAAGACTTTTTGGGAGAAGCCAGTTGTTTTCTGTCAGAGGTAAGTTGCCTTGACTTAAATTTTTCAGTGATAAACATTTTTTTATGTAGAAAGAACGAAATATATGCATATATCCATCTAATAAATTTTGTTAGCTTTGGGTCCTCTTAGTTTATGTTCTTAAGGCATGCATTAATAGCAACTTCTTGTTTAGGAGTTTGAATAAAAAGTAAAAACAAAAGCTTTGTTCTTTCAGAACACCAAATTAGATGGGAATCTGTGCAAATTTTATAATTACAATTATTACTCATACTCCTTATATAAGGTATTGGCCTTAACCTGTGCACTAAGTGAGACCTTATTGGCTGTTGCAGCCAAAAAAGATCTTGTTAAACTTAGTTTTAAGGGCACACATTTAGACAATTCTTTTTTAATATAATAAAATATAGGTTATTGCTTCAACTATCGTTGTGGTAAAGCTTTTGATCAATCAATATTATTAAATGATCATTGTTGGAGCTAGAAAAGAACTAGATTTCCTTTGATATGCTGATTGATTTAAATTAGGCTTAACATCTGGTAGGAAAACTTGTTCATAATGTGTCCAACACTAACATGTGACATGTGTCTTTTTGTCCTTTTTGTCTATGGCAGATAGTAACCAAACAAAATCGAACTTCAACTCTAAATCTCCATGATAAAAGAACTGGGGTTTCGAGAAACTTGGGGACATTTTCTGTCCATGCTGAGGAAACAGTTGCTTCTAGGAGTGCTGTTGAAATATCATTCCACTGTTCTCACCTGGCAAATGTGGACTTGTTTTCCAAAAGTGTAGGTATCCATGAATTGGCTACTTTAAGAATTTCACTGATGGATTTAATGTTTCACTTGTTTATCATCTTCTTATTCCTTTTATAGGATCCTTTCTTAAGAATATCTAGAATCGTTGAAAGTGGAGATTCTGTTCCAATCTGCAAGACCGAGGTAATAAACGACAACTTGAATCCTAATTGGAGACCAATAACTCTGAGTATGCAGCAATGTGGAAGCAAAGTAAGCTCATCACATTCTTACAGTTATGCTTTGATGTATATCAGCACTTCAAGTATGTTTGGTGATGGGAGAAACTTCTTTAGCTCATTACATTTTCTTTGATGCAGGAAAACCCGCTAATTATTGAATGTTTCGATTTCAATACTAGTGGAAATCATGTACTCTTAGGGTAATTGTTGAACGTTTTTGTGTCATGAATTATCCTTTTTTTTCTTAATAAAAAAAAAAAAAAAACCCTTTTAATGATGTTGGATTTTTCACTTTATTATTATCAGGAAAATTCAGAAATCAATGGTAGACCTGCAGAAACTTCACCAAGAACAAAGTGGTGCAAATTTTGTTTTATCATCTGCACATCATAATCATGAGAAGGTGTTTATTCATGCTCACAATTTTAATATATAGTATTATGTAAATGCATTGTTTATTCATGCTCAAAGTTTAATAGTATTATGCCAATGCATTGTTTAATCTTTATTTTTGTATTATAGGTTCTGAAAAGTCAACTGTTTGTTGATAAGTGTATTGAGAAAGAGCAATATACTTTTCTAGATTACATTTCTAGTGGTTTCGAGCTGAATTTTATGGTTGCAGTTGACTTTACGGGTACATATTACTTGACTTCTAAAAAAAGATATATGCAAAAATATATTCTCTTCGTCGATCTGATTTTCTCTTTGTTCCTTTTCTCCTCATTCTGATCTGATTATGTTTCATGCTTTCAATACTTGATGATCATCCAGCTTCAAATGGAAACCCTCAAAATCCGAATTCTTTGCACTACATTGATCCTTCAGGCAGATTGAATTCATACCAACAGGTAAGACTTGCTACCAATCATGTGTCAATTCAATTGAAATATCGTAGAAATATGAAGAGAGAAGCCATAAAAATATCAATATAATGGATTGTCAAACAGTCTGATCAAGAACAAAAAAAAAAAAAAAAAAAAAAAAAAATAGTTGGCTGCTCTAATGTTATATATATGAAGTAAAGAATGAGTAGAAGAACAAAAATACCAAAATTTCCCTCATCCCTGTCTAATTGTATTTGATAATATTATAACATGATGCACTCAAAAGTGAATGATGAAAGAGTGCATATTATTATTTGTGGAGTTGTTTTCATTTCTACAAAATTTTGTAAGAAAAAGATCATTGATTAATGAAGTCGCTATTGAATTTATTGATTAAATTATTCAGACTATAATGGAAGTTGGGGAGGTCATACAATTCTACGATTCTGATAGACGTTTTCCTGCTTGGGGATTTGGAGGAAAGCCATTCAATGGCATTGTATCACATTGTTTTAATTTAAATGGAATGCCAAATGGCTCTGAGGTAAGAGAACTAGATTTTTTGTTTTTTCTATGATTATTTTATTTATTTATTTTCAGTTTGTTGAAATGGTTGGCAAATCTTCCAAGCTTTTCCTAATGAACAACAAAATATTTTAACTTTTTTTTTTTTTCTATGGATACTGGATCCTGATCGGTAGCCTAATATGATCCCTTTTGAGTTTTGGAAGTACAACTCAATTTTCCTGTACAATGCCATCTGTTTGCCGAGTGATATGGACATTTTGCTCGCTTTAGCTCATGAATAATATGGTGGTGTCATGTCATGACTGTTTATGCTGTTGGTGGTAACTTCCAATGATAAATAAATAAGGGTCATTGTATTTATGTCTTTAGGTGAGCGTTACATTTGATGGATTAATGTATGCTACATTATATTAGAAACTTTTAACCGTAATAATCATATAAACATATAAAGGTGATTATGTGCAAATTGCTTTGTCCTGGATTCTCTATATGATGCCCTTGCTCTCTTGTATTGCCTTTTTTATATTAAAATTTTATGATCGGGTCTGTCCAAAGTGGTTGATATCTGAATTTTTCCATTTTTATTTTCTCAATAACAGCTGATTTCCTTAATTATCAGGTTGAAGGAGTTGATGGAATCATGGCTGCATATGCTAGTGCTCTACACAATGTCTCTTTGGCAGGACCCACTTTGTTTGGTCCAGTCATCAACATGGCTGTGGAAATTGCCGGCCAGTCCCTCTCACACGATGACAGAAGCAAGTATTTCGTCTTGCTCATCATAACTGTAAGTAGAATTATAATTTCAATTACATTAATTTTCCCTTCTTTTATTCTACTGGGTGATTAATCAATGTAATATAACCTTCTCTAGGATGGAGTTCTCACGGATCTTCAAGAAACCAAAGACGCTTTGGTAAGGGCATCTGATCTTCCATTATCAATTCTTATCGTGGGAGTGGGAGGTGCAGATTTTACACAAATGGAGGTACACCCTTGTTTCTCATAAGCTTCACACACCGTTGTATATCCTTTTTTTATTTTTATTGTATTGGCAGTGTACTTCTCTTTCCATAGTCTTAGGAGATTCAATTTATAATGAATACATGTTCTAAGTCATACTTACTGGCAGATTCTGGATGCTGACAATGGCTGTCGATTAGAGAGTTCTACAGGTCGTGTAGCTACTCGAGACATTGTACAGTTTGTTCCAATGCGAGAAGTTTACAGTAAGTACTTTTGGCACATCTTTCTGCCTGCATGAAATGGTCTTTAAGACTTGTAGAACATTGTTTACATTAGAGGTTTAATACAAATTTATGTGGAAACCGACTAATAGCATAGTGCCTAGTACAACAGAATGCGAATTAGAAATCCAGGTAGTTTCATTTAACTGACCAAATTATGGATTCCCCAAGATTTACTATCTTTGTTCAGGCTTTGCATTGTTATACGGAATTGGATATAATTCCAAGTGAGAAAATTACTTGATGGTTAAGCCTTGTATAGATTGTTTCCATGTCCACTTCTATCATAGCATGAGTTCTATGTTCCAGTTTGATTTTGGTTCATTGAGCATGCTTGACTGCAACTCAATACCCTGGAACAATTCTAAAACAGCTCGGCTTTTCTATCAGCTGATAAATTAGTTTCCTAATTGATTTTGAAGATTATCCATTCAAAATATGATATTTGGTCTAAAATAATTTCCCTTGTGTTTTGGACAGGTGGGCGGATTTCTGCTGTTCAAGCTCTTCTAGAAGAGCTGCCTGGCCAGTTTCTGTCCTACGTGCGAGCTAGAGATATCAAACCACGTAATCTGCAAGTTGCCTAAACATCTTATTGAGAAGTTCAAACATCATCAACATTACAAAAACCATACCAAGTATATAATTATATTAGGATTACAATTGTTCATATATATAAATATATACATATTAGCTAGAGTATTTCTATATAGCTAAATTTGATGATGTGATTGACTTAACGGATGATGATATATGATTAAATTTGTGTTTATGGAAAATGGCGAATTTTATTTTGTAAAATTGTTTATGGGTTAACAATATACGTGTGGCAAGTCACAAGTTACTCATAAATGGTTTCACTAATCTAAAAAGATTAATAATACACAAGTTCTACAACATGTTATTTTACAGCTCAAAGAAGTTGTGAGTATTCAATGACTTTAATTTCAAGGAAGAGTCCATGAAGTTCACCAACAACTAAACTTTAATTATAATTAGAATACTGAATCATTCAAACAATGTTTTTCTTGTTGACCAAAATAGTACTGATTCCATTTTTGAGACTTTTATCTATAGTTGGAAACCTAGTCTTGATTCATGCATCAAACCTTTTGATTCACTTCCATAGTTCCATGTAAAAGCTTCAAAACAACTCATGTATTTCCTTTCAAAAATCTACTAATAATAAAAATACACAAGGGTCCCTCTGCTTTGGTGATTGGAGATTTCAAAAAGAAACTCTACTGTCAGGGTGTAGGTGTGAGGAGTTTTACAATCAGATCAATTTTAAGTTTTTATCTATCCTATTTGGGAAGGTTTTTCTGCACCATAAATGTACATCAAATTAAATTTTACACGTAACATTTGTTTTTCCAGGAGAACCAACACGCTAAACGTAGTGTGCCTATCCCATCCAGATTTTCTTGAACTTTCATAGCAAATTAAAAGTCCTGGCTTTGCATTTCAAAAAGAAAAAATCCCGGCTTTGGTGTTAGAGGAAAAACGATTCTTGAAATTTTCATTCTCTTTTGCATTCTCTCATCAATGGACTTTGCTACTACCTTGTCTAAATATTCCTTTCTTTTTTACAGTAAATATTCCCCATTTTAGAACTTTACAAAACCTTATGACTCATATGATAATGGACACTTTTAACAAGCATTAAAAAAAGAAAGAAATAGGTTTTTTTTAAATATAAATATTATAAAAGAAGAAAGAGTACTAGTTCAACATAAGTATTTATCAATATATATATATATATATATATAATGGGGTAGGATCCATGACCCCATTTTTTTACACATTTTTTGACGCACTTTTGGATGGACAAGATCAACACACTAATAATCTTTTCTCTCTCTTCCATTAATATTTTTTTTATATCATTTCCTATTTCCTCTCTCCTCTCTCCTCAGCTTTAATAATTCTCTTTTCTTATTTATTTTTAATCTTTTCTCCTTAATGTTTTTTTTTTCCTCTTTTACTTATTCACTTCACCATCGTGAACTTCTTTATTTCTTCTCCCTTCCTATTTCCTTGGATTAGCATGAAATTAATTTTACATCTTTATAATAATGACAAAAAAAAATAAAATAAAAAAAAAATAAAAAAAAAGGAATTGAAAAGATAGTAGTTTGCAGTATGCTAAAATTTTGTTAATTAGTTTTTTTTATTTATTTTTTATTTTTTTTTATCTGTTTCTAGTTTTTATTTTACCAATTTTATTTATTTGTAGGTTTTTATAGAATTACTTATTTGTACCTGTTTGAATTGATTTGTATCCTAAATCAAAGGGCTATTAAATTATCCCTTCATAAACTCATGCCAAAATTGTTGCATCTAATTGTTTGTAAACATATTCCAAAAACGAAAAAGAAAATAAAATGTATGATGCTATTGTTCAATTTTTACAAATACATTAACATGACCGATATAAGTTAAAATAATGTTACTGTTCAACTTTGTAAAATCATATGGTTGAAGGGAGCCAATGAAATAGGAAATTAGAAAAGAGGAAAAAAAAAAAGAATATATATATGAAAAGTTAAATGACAGAGAAAAAAAAAACTTGAAAAAAAATGACCAAGGAAAAAAAATAAAAGAGAGAAAAAGAGGAAAAATAATGTGAAAAGAAAAGAAGAAGAAAAAAAAGATTTGAATAAAATAATAAAATTTAGGAGAGAGAAAAGAATAAATATGGGAGAGAAATTAAAATATTGAATGAGGAGAGAGAAAAGGAATAACAAACATTCAATCTTGTCCATCCAAATAATAAGTATCCAGGGGACACAAAAGTGTGTCAAAAAATGGGGCCATAGATCCTACCCCATATATAATATAATATAATATAATATAATATAAAATATAAATATAAATAAATTGTAAAGGTTATTAGTGGTAAAGATATGTACTAGAAGAACTTAACTTCAAAAAAATAATTATTATTCTTTTGATTTTTTTTTTTTTTGACTATTTGTATCTATCCATTTATTTAGACTAAGTTTTTTTTTTTTTTAAGCTTTTGCCATTGATAGGATTTGAGGCGCTAATTTGAGAATCATTTGTCCAAGCTCCAAGTCTATCTATCTACCTACCAATTGAATTACCCCTTGGGGGCTTTTTAAAGGGATGCAACATGAGGACTTCCCAAGAGGTCACCCATTTTAGTACTACTCTCGCCCAAACATGTTTAACTTCGGAGTTCCAATGGGATCCGATGTATTAGTGCTGGTATGATCGCACCCACGTTACAAGTAACTTAATGGAATGGTTTTTTTGCTTTTATTGAGATGTGTATACAAATTAATTAATATTTATTGAAGAATTAGATTGGGATTATGAGTCATCGACCATATATAGCATTACCAAGCCATATATAATTTTAACGTAACTTATGGTTTTTTGCTTCTAGAAGAGCTGCCTGGCCAGTTTCTGTCCTACGTGCGAGCTAGAGATATCAAACCACGTAATCTGCAAGTTGCCTAAACATCTATTTGGGAAGTTCAGACATCATCAACATTACAAAACCCTTCAAAGTATTAGGATTACAATTGTTCATATTAGCTAGAGTATTTCTACATATATTGCTACATTTGAGGTTGTGATTGGCTTAACGGATGATTAAACTTGTGTTTATGGGAAAGGGCGTATATGATTTTGTTAATGTTTTTATGGCTCAACGATGTGTGTGGAAAATTGCCAACTCCACAAATGGTTTCACTAATCTAAAAAGATAATACATAAGTTCTACAACATGTTAATCTACAGCTCAAAGTTGTTGTGACCATAAGAGTATTCAATGATTTTAATTTCAAGGAAGAGTCCATGAAGTTCACCAAGAACTACAGTTTTATTAGAATTTGAATATTGAATCATTCAAACAATGTTTTTCTTGTTGATCGAAATAGTAATAATTCCATTTTTGAGACTTTTATTCGGAAACCTAGTCTTGATTCATGCATCAAACCTTTTGATTCACTTCCATGTAAAAGCTTCAAAACAACTCATGTATTTCCTTTCAAAAATCTCCTAATAATAACAGTACACAAGGGTCCCCCTGCCTTGATGATTGGAGCTTGAAAAAGAAACTTTACCATCAGGGTGTACCAACTTCATCTTATCCTATTTGGGAAAGTTTTTCTGCACCATAAATGTAAATCAAATTAAATTTTACACGTAACTTTTGCTTTACCAGGAGAACTAAAACACGCTAAATGTTGTGTGCCTGTTCCATCCAGATTTTCTTGAACTTTCATAGCAAATTAAAAGCCCTGACTTTGCATTTCAAAAAAAAAAAAAAAAAAAAAAAAAAAAAAAAAAAAAAAAAATCCTGGCTTTGGTGTGAAAGGAAAAAAGATTCTTGAAATTTTCTTTCTCTTTTGCATTCTCTCATCAATGGACTTTGCTACTACCTTGTCTAAATATTCCTTTTTTTATTTTATTTATTTATTTTTTTTTACGGTAAATATTCCCCATTTTAGAACTTTACAAAACCTTATGACTCATATGACAATGGAAACTTTTAACAAGCATTAACAAAAGAAAGAAATAGTTTTTATTTATTTATTTATTTTTTTTATAAAGTATAAATATTATAGAAGAAGAAAGAGTACTAGTTCAAAATAAGTATATATATATTCTCTTATAAGGGATCCCTTATTTTAATTTCGGTAAGGACCATGATGAAATCATATCCATTTTAATGAATTTTGATCTGAATTTTTTTGTATGTGATATGTTCAATGAAATCTACCTATGAATAAAATTTGAGATTTTTTCAAGCACTATAAATATTTATCCCAATTTTGTTAAATATGAAGGCATTGGAAAATAGGCGAAATATAGGAAAATTCAAGAAAAATAGTTGTAGCACTTGAAAAATTCTCAAATTTTATTCATATGTATATTTCAATAAATATATCATTCACACGAAATTCAAATCAAAATTCATAAAAATGGATGTGATTTAATCAAAGTCCTTACCGAAATTAAAATAAATAATCACTTATGAGAGAACCACTCATATAATAATAATAATAATAATAATAATAATAATTTTAAAATAGAAATAGCTTTTGTAAACCATTTGCTCACTTTTAATAATCACACGTTACAAGTAACTTTTTCTTAGACCGCATCTATCTATCCACTTCTTTTGACCTGATATATTTTTTGAAACTTTTACCATTGGTAGGATTCGAGGCGCTGATTTGAAAATCATTTGCCCAAGCCCTAAGGTTGTCTATCTACCAGATGAGCTACGCCCTATGAGCTTTTTAAAGGGATGCAACATGAGGATTTCCCAGGAGGTCACCCATCCTAGTATTGCTCTCGCCCAAGTATGCTTAACTTTGGAGTTCTGATGGGATCCAGTACATTAGTGATGGTATGGTCGCACCCACGTTACAAGTAACTAAATGGAATGGTTTTTTTTTGTTTGTTTGTTTGTCGCTTTTATTGAAATGTGTATACAAATTAATTAAACCATTCATTTAAATTGTATTATATTTGCATGATTTAAATGAATGGACTCGAGTGTTGCCATATCATTTGGGCACCAAATTTGGGTAGTGTAGCATTACTCAATTAATTAATATTTATTGAAGAATTAGATTGGGATTCTAAGTCATCGACCGTATATAGCATTACCAAGCCATATATAATTTTAATTTTTTTTTTTTTTTCTATTTGGGGCTTTTAGGAAGGAGGATAGACTCGAACCCATGACCTCATGTGGCAACACTGTAGACCATTCATTTTAATTGTATTATATTTGCATGATTTAAATGAATAGACCCACATCATTTAGGCACCAAATTTGGGCAATGTAGAATTACTCAATTAATTAATATTTATTGAAGAATTAGATTGGGATTCTGAGTCATCGACCATATATAGCATTACCAAGCCATATATAATTTTAATTTTTTTTTTCTATTAAGGGCTTTTAGGAAAGAGGAGAGACTCGAACCCATGACATCATGGCGTAAGTGTGAGAAACATACCACCAGACCAACCTCATCTTGTATATATAGTTTTAATTAATTACTATAATTTTATAATATTTTGTGTTAATATTCTTTTCACATTAATATAGCTTCCCAACAAGGGAGAAGAAAGAAGTATAAAGCTGAAAAAAAAAAAAAAACAGACTTTTGCTTCTCATCTTTATGAGTTCTTTCTGTAGTAAGTGTAAGGTTTTGGGTTAGCCCATCTCTTTGCATATTTAGGCCCAATCAGGAAACCCAAAAGAAATCCGACCCGGAAGCCCAATTCTAGATCCTTCTCAACAGTTACGTATGCCTGATAATCAAAACGGTGCAGTTTTGATATTATTATCTGATCACATGGGGAAATCCAATGTGGCGACCTCTGAATGGCTGAGAGAGACGTCGGTGCTGAGTCAGAAGATAAGGTGTATATATAGAATGAGATGATGAGAGAGAATGTACTGAATTCATTTGTTAGGGTTTCGTTTTTGCTCTTCTCTCTCAGAATACCAAAAAGCTCTCGTCTGTTCTTCTTCTTCAAGCCTCTGTATCTTGGTGAATCCGAGTGTGATATTTGTAATATTTGTGAGATTTGTGTGTGTGAGAAGAGGATCTGAGTGCTGGTTCATATTATTGTAAGGATCTGTGATAGCTTGCTTATCTGTGACAGATTGAGGTTAACTTTAGGCTGATCTAGAGTTGTATTATCAGATCTTGTGTCTGGTTGAGTGTTCTGGGTTGTGTGAGGATTTCTTTTGGTGTGTTCTTGGTTGTAAACGATTATATGGTGGAGAGAGTCTTGCGAGCAAGGCTCAACGTGGATGTAGGCTTTTTTCATAGCCGAACCACGATATTTCTGTGTGTTCCTTACAGTCATTACATCTATTCTCCTCTTGCATTTGTTTCTTCCTTGTGTTTATGTTCAGCATCATTAACTTACTTCTCTGATATTGCAAGTGATTCTTGCTGTTGAAATAATATCAGAAAGTGTTGATTAATGATTAGTCCGAACATAATATTGAGAAAGAAGTGGTAGAATATTTTGCTTCAGATCCTGTCTTTGATGACAGTTATTTTTCATGTTTTATTCTGCTATTCTAGACATTGTTGGTAAACATTATTGTTGCAGTTTGTGTAATTGATTCTCACAGAATTGAATAAGTAATTGACCGCAGGTGTTGAGGTGTTTGTTTTAGGTTTTAAAACACAACAGTGGTATCAGAGCCCGGTCTGTACCAACGGCGAACAAGGAGGAGGAGATTCCTCCAGAAGCAGAGGCTTCAAGTCTTGAAGTCTCGGCTGGAGAAGAGACAATTGGCAGTGGATCTGCCAGCACTAGCAAAGTGGTAACTAGTTCTAATTCTGGCAATTTTAATAATTCATTTCATCCTGTTATGAGCATGAAATTTGATATAGATAAATTCGATGGCTCTGGGGATTTCGGCATTTGGAGAAGAAAGGTGAAAGCCCTTCTCTCCCAGCAGAAAATCCTCAAAGCCATTGAAGGACCGGAAAAATTGCCTGATTCATTAACTGTAGAACAGAAAGATGACATGCTTGAAATGGCCTTAGGCACTATAATTTTAAATCTGTCTGATAATGTTCTTAGAGAAATAAATGATGAGAAAACTGCATGTGATGTTTGGAAGAAGCTTGAAAGCTTGTATCTTACAAAATCTTTGACTAATAAAATCTATCTTAAAGAAAGATTGTTTGGTTTTAAAATGGATGCTAGTAAAGGCCTAGGTAAAAATCTGGATGATTTCAAGAAAATGACTATAGAATTAGCCAATGCTGGTGAGGATGAAAAACTGAGTGATGAGAATGAGGCTATAATCCTCTTGAATTCTCTCCCCGACTCCTTTAAGGATGTCAAGGCTGCCATTAAATATGGTAGGTCTTCTTTATCTCTGGAAGAGTGTATCTCTGCCTTAAAATCTAAAGAGCTTGAATTAAAAATTGAAAAGAAAGATAATGGGGAAAACTTGTTTGTTAGAGGTAGACAACCTGTTAAAAATCATAACAATAACTCTAATAACAAGATTAAAGGCAGAAGTAAAACACCTAATCATAGGTCTCAATCTAGAAACAGAAATGGTTCTAGGAAATGTTACTTCTGTGGTAAAGAGGGTCACATTAAAAATATTGTTATGAATTTAAGAAAAAGATGCAAGATAAGACCCAATCGGATGGTGATGCTGCTGTAGCGTCTAAATCCTATGAACCCAGTGAAGTCTTGGCTGTGAGCACTGAGGATAGGAATTCTGAATGGATTCTAGACTCAGGCTGCTCCTTTCACATGTGTCCTAAAAAGGAAATGTTCACTGAGTTCCAAGAACTCAACAGTGGCAGTGTGTTGATGGGTAATAATCAACAATGTAGTGTGGAAGGTATAGGTTCTATTGCTTTGAGAATGTATGATGGGATGGTTAGGGTCTTTAATAATGTTAGATATGTGCCAAACCTTAAGAGAAATTTAATTTCTCTAGGTACCCTAGATGAAGAGGGTTACACCTATAAGGCTGAAAAAGGTGTCTTTAAAGCCTCTAAAGGTTCACTTGTTATCCTTAAGGGTGACAAGAAGAATGGTTTATATGTGCTGAGAGGTGAGGCTGTCACTAATGAGGCAGCCTGTATAGCCTCTAAAATCAGTGACAAAGGTATCCTTTGGCACATGAGACTTGGCCACATGAGTGAGAGAGGTGTTCTAGAGTTGAGCAAGAGGGATCTCCTAAATGGAGACCAAGTCAGTAAGCTTGATTTTTGTGAGAACTGTGTCCTTGGAAAACAACATATAATAAGCTTTAGTACTGCTCAACACACCTTAAAACAGATCCTAGAGTATGTGCATTCAGATCTATGGGGACCCTCAAAAGTCCCCACACATGGAGGGAACAGATATTTTCTGTCCCTCATTGATGATCACTCTAGGAAACTTTGGCTTTACCTTTTAAAGTCCAAAGATCAAGCTTTTGAGAGCTTCAAAGCTTGGAAGAGGTTGGTTGAAAACCAAACCTCTAAGAAACTGAAAACTTTAAGAACTGACAATGGTTTGGAATTTTGTAATGATAACTTTAATAAATTATGTGAAGAACATGGCATAACTAGACATAGAACTGTTAGACATACTCCACAACAAAATGGAGTGGCTGAAAGAATGAATAGGACTGTTCTTGAGAAGGTTAGATGTATGCTCATAGGATCTGGTCTAAGCCAGAATTTTTGGGGGGAAGCAGCTGCCACGGCAGCCTATCTGATCAATAGATCCCCCTCTACTGCTATTGCCCTTAAAACCCCTGAAGAAATCTGGACAGGGAGGCCTCCTAGTCTGAAACACTTGAGAGTGTTTGGGTGTGCTGCCTATGCACACCAATCTGAAGGAAAGTTAGAACCTAGGTCCCTAAAGGGAGTGTTTCTAGGTTATCCTTTAGGTGTTAAAGGTTATAGAGTTTGGTTGAGAGACCAAAAGGGTTTTAAGGTCATAATAAGTAGAGATGTTGTTTTTGATGAGTCTAAGATGCCTTGTAAAAATCTGGACCAGCCCACAGAATTTAAAACAGATCCTTCAAAGGATGATGTCAATACTATTCAGGTGGAAGTTGGCAGCCCACCATATGGTTCAGATATTGTGGAAGAAAATCCCATTGAGGATGATAGGGCTGCCCATTCTGATGGTATGCATCAGGTGATCCAAGGTCAGAATCAGCCAGAGGTTACTAATCCTCTAGCTGACTACGAGCTGGTTAGGGATAGGGTTAGGAGAATTAGCAAACCTAACAGTAAGTTTTCATATGCTGATGTCGTTTCGTTTGCACTATGTACTGGCCAAGAACTGGAGAATTCTGAACCTAGGACTTATAATGAAGCTGTCAATTGTATTGACAAGCTGAAATGGCAGCAAGCCATGTTAGAAGAGATGGAGTCTCTCAAGAAAAATCAGACCTGGTCCTTAGTGAGAAAACCGGAAAAACAGAAAATTATAGCTTGTAGGTGGCTTTATAAGATTAAAGAAGGGGTAGAGCAGAATGATCCTATTAGATACAAAGCTAGATTAGTAGCTAAAGGGTTTACACAAAGGGAAGGGATAGATTATAATGAGATATTTTCCCCTGTTGTGAAATACAAAACTATTAGGATCATCCTTGCCCTTGTGAGCTTCTACAACCTTGAATTGGAGCAATTAGATGTTAAGACAGCTTTTTTACATGGAGACTTAGATGAAACTATCTATATGTCTCAACCGGAGGGTTTTGAGTCTAAGACTAATCCCTCACATGTTTGTCTTCTGAAAAAATCTTTATATGGGCTAAAACAGGCCCCTAGACAATGGTATAAAAGATTTGATGCTTTTGTTGCTAGCATAGGTTTTATTAAAAGTAAATATGATGCATGCTTTTATTTTGATAATGACAATATCAATAATTCTGTCTATTTGCTTTTATATGTTGATGATATGCTTCTAGCTAGTAAAGACATGTCTAGAATAAATGATTTAAAGAAGAAATTAAAATCTGAATTTGACATGAAGGATTTGGGTAATGCAAAAAGAATTTTAGGGATTGAAATAACTAGAAACAGAGCTGAGAATAAATTGTGCTTAAAACAATGCAATTATCTGTTAAAGCTTGTTGATAGATTTGCCATGAAAAACTGTAAACCTGTAAATGTGCCTCTGTCCCCTAGTTTTATTTTATCCGCTGCTTTATCTCCTAGATCTATTGAGGAAAATAGATTTATGGAATCTATCCCCTATTCTAGTGCTGTTGGGTCTGTAATGTACTCTATGATCAGCACCAGGCCTGATTTAGCACAGGCCATTAGTGTGCTATCTAGGTACATGGCCAATCCCGGGAAAGGCCATTGGAATGCCATGAAATGGCTATTGAGATATATCAGCTCTACCACTTCTGTAGGGCTGATTTATGATTGCTCAAATTCTGTTATTGACCTGGTAGGATATGTGGATTCTGATTATGCCGGTGATAGAGATAAGAGGAGATCCACATCCTCATATTTCTTCACCATTGCAGGTTGTTGTGTCAGCTGGAAAAGTCAGCTTCAGTCAGTTGTGGCCTTGTCCACTACTGAGGCTGAATATATTGCTGTTACTGAGGCCATAAAAGAAGCAATTTGGCTTCAAGGCCTCTTAGGAGAGATTAACTGTTTTGGTGGAAAAGCTGTTATTTACACTGACAGCCAAAGTGCCTTGCATTTAGTCAAAAATCCTGTGTTCCATGAGAGAACAAAGCATATAGAAGTCAAGTATCATTTCATTAGAGATCAAGTCTCTAATGATATTGTTCAGGTGGAAAAGGTATCCACTGATGATAATCCAGCTGACATGGGCACTAAAATTGTATCTTATAGTAAGTTTAAGCATTGCTTAAACCTGCTTAAGATAGGTGATTTTGGCTGATTGTTTTTGTTTTGTGTCTTGAGTCTTTCTTGCAGGAATCTCTCTTTACTATGTGATGAAGATGGCCTAAGGTGGAATTTGTAAGGTTTTGGGTTAGCCCATCTCTTTGCATATTTAGGCCCAATCAGGAAACCCAAAAGAAGTCCGACCCGGAAGCCCAATTCTAGATCCTTCTCAACAGTTACGTATGCCTGATCAGTTGACAGCTGGCCTATTAATCAAAACGGTGCAGTTTTGATATTATTATCTGATCACATGGGGAAATCCAATGTGGCGACCTCTGAATGGCTGAGAGAGACGTCGGTGCTGAGTCAGAAGATAAGGTGTATATATAGAATGAGATGATGAGAGAGAATGTACTGAATTCATTTGTTAGGGTTTCGTTTTGCTCTTCTCTCTCAGAATACCAAAAAGCCCTCGTCTGTTCTTCTTCTTCAAGCCTCTGTATCTTGGTGAATCCGAGTGTGGTATTTGTAATATTTGTGAGATTTGTGTGTGTGAGAAGAGGATCTGAGTGCTGGTTCATATTATTGTAAGGATCTGTGATAGCTTGCTTATCTGTGACAGATTGAGGTTAACTTTAGGCTGATCTAGAGTTGTATTATCAGATCTTGTGTCTGGTTGAGTGTTCTGGGTTGTGTGAGGATTTCTTTTGGTGTGTTCTTGGTTGTAAACGATTATATAGTGGAGAGAGTCTTGCGAGCAAGGCTCAACGTGGATGTAGGCTTTTTTCATAGCCGAACCACGATATTTCTGTGTGTTCTTTACAGTCATTACATCTATTCTCCTCTTGCATTTGTTTCTTCCTTGTGTTTATGTTCAACATCATTAACTTACTTCTCTGATATTGCAAGTGATTCTTGCTGTTGAAATAATATCAGAAAGTGTTGATTAATGATTAGTCCGAACATAATATTGAGAAAGAAGTGGTAGAATATTTTGCTTCAGATCCTGTCTTTGATGACAGTTATTTTTCATGTTTTATTCTGCTATTCTAGACATTGTTGGTAAACATTATTGCTGCAGTTTATGTAATTGATTCTCACAGAATTGAATAAGTAATTGACCGCAGGTGTTGAGGTGTTTGTTTTAGGTTTTAAAACACAACAGTAAGGATAGACGTTTCAATTTATTTTTTTTCCAAATTCTTTTCCAGATGATGTGGCACGTGAAGTGTCAACATCTTGTAAATTATAAGATTATATAGCAGTTAATGTGATATTGACATATCATATGCTACATCATTTAGGAAACAATTTGACATCTAACATTACTCTTCTTTTTGACTTAAATCCACGGGATGAATTTTTTATGGTTTGATTGAGGAATTGGGTTTGTTGTTTACTCTCACAAGGTCTCGGGTTGGATTTCGGGAGGTGATCCTCGTGAAGAAGTTAGGCTTGTGGTTTGCCCTTATAAGTTCTCGAGTTCAACTTTGAAAGGCTACTTAACTAGTAAAATGTCATTAGTTTATAACATTTTATTATTAATATTTTTTTAAAAAGATTGTAGTTTTTGATATGATGGTAAATAAGATAATTTTTTTTTTAAAATAATTGAAAATTTAAGTTTTTCAATATTATTAGTAAGGTATTCCATTTCAAAACTATCACCATTTTTAATAACTTATATTTTAAAGGCATCAAAGTAAACGACTTCCAAAAATACCCTTACTTTACTCTATTTTTTTTATTTACTTTTCAGTATTTTTAAAAAAAATTTAATTTTAATTTTTTTTTTTTGATTTTATTCTTTCATCTTATTTATAGATAGGGATGAAAATTTATCCCCGGGGTCCCAAATCCCCACATCCCCATCCCATTTGGGGGAGAATTTTTGGGAAAAATTAGGGAAATGGGGGGTACCCCTCCCCATCCTTATTTCCCCATTTTCCCCCACAAATTTATGGAAATGGGGATGATGGGGGGAGGTGCCCCCATCCCCGTTTCCCCAATTCTCCCAAACATTTTATATAATAATATATATATATATATATATATATATTAACATTAATATTTTTATTCTTCTATTTTACTAAGTATATATACATCTTTTGAATTTGTAATGAATTTTATTTTGTATTTAAATTTATGATGGATTTTGAGTTTTTCTATTATGTAATTTTTAGTTAAACAGGGGAAATGGGGAAGACAGGGAAACAGAGGAAAACGGGGAAAAACGGGGGAAATGGGGAAATGAGGAAATGAGGATGGTGATGGGAGGACCACACCCCCCCAATATCCATCCCATTCCCCAAATGCTCATCCCTATTCATAGAGGTCTGTTTAACAGACCTCCAATGAAGATCGAAATTGAACAAAACCAACTTCATAATATTATCAATGCATCTTTTTTTTGGTTTTGAATTTTCCATTTTTAAAGTTGTTAAGTGATGGGATTTTTGAGTGGGGAAGACGATGAACAGTAACTTTTATCCAAGACTTTTGAATACTTTATGAGACTTTTCATAAACCTTCTGAGACTTCTACCCGAGACTTTTATCCGGGACTTTTGTATGCTTTCCGAGGCTTTTCATAGACCTTTCGAGACTTCAACCCGAGACTTTTGAATGCTTTCTGAGACTTTTCATAAACCTTTTTGAGACTTCTATCCTAGACTTTTGAATGCTTTTTCGAGACTTTTGTATTCTTTCCGAGACATTTGTATGCTTTCCGAAACTTTTTAACGTTTTTTTGAGACTTTTGAGGGACATACCTTGTTTTTGATTGATATAGAAACTCGCTACAGTCGTTGATTGTGTTCTATGTCGTCGACGTTGCTGTAATCTTGTTGGTGGTCCACTGTTGCCATCATAGTCACCGTCGTCGTTTGCTTGTTTGCTGATATTTGAACAGAACTTTGTCACTCTACTCACAACTCTCTCACTATAAAATGAAAAGTAAAACTAAAAAAAATGAAATAAACTAAATTCAAAATAGCTGCCGTGGAAGAAATGTGGGGGTATTTTTGTCCGTTCACCATAATAGGTGCCTTTTGAACATAACTTATTAAACGAGTGATAATCTTAAAATGCCACCTCTAAAAAGTGTCATTTAATTTTCAAACCCCTCCTTTCGTTTATAAGGGTTTGCTAAAACTTTTTTTAAAAAATAAAAATTGGAGATAAAATAATGACTTTGATTCGTCTAAAATTCAGAGAAATTAAGTGTAAAAAGAATCAAATTTATGTAAAGAATTATTTCTGCAAGAAGATTTTCTTAAAAATAATAATAATGAAAACAGGAATTTAAAATATTGTCATTGACTTGACTATTTGCACTCTATATTTTTCTCTATGTACGTCAGTACGTGGTTATCGGATTCAACTTATTAATTGATAAACATAATATACCAATTAGGCAATTACTATGTGGAGAACTAATGAGTAATCCAAGATCCCGCATATTATTTGGTGTTGAATACTTGAATTTGACTTTGTAACGTTATAGAGTTAAATTTGTTGCTCAACTAGATGGACGAGATTAGAGTTTGGACAAATGACTCCTAAATTAATTTAGGGATGATTTTATCCCCAAATTAAAATGGGATGAGGATGGGGGTACCCCTCCCCATTTCCCCCACAAATTTATGGAAATGGGGATGAGGATGGGGGGATATGCCCCCGTCCCCAATTCCCACAATCATTCTATATAATAATATATATATATATATTATTCTTCTATTTTACTAAGTATATATACAGCTTTTGAATTTGTAATGGACTTTATTTTGTATTTGAATTTATGATGGATTTTGTGTTTTTCTAGTATGTAATTTTTAGTTAAACAGGGAAAATGGGGAAACGGAGAAAAACAAGAAAACGGGGAGATATGGGAAAAATGGAGAAATAGGGATTGTGATGGAGGGACCTCACCCCAAAACTCCCCCATCCCCATTTTCCCCAAATGGGGAGATTGGGGGGGGGGGGGGGGGGGTGGGCGGGCGGGCGGGGGTGGTGGGGCCGGTGGGGTTTCCATGGGGGAGGGTTTCGAAAGTGGGGATGGGGATCGGGGGACCTATATCTATCCCCATTCCCTAAATGCTCATCCCTATTCATAGAGGTCTGTTTAATAGACCTCCAATGAAGGTTGAAATCGAATAAAACCAACTTCATAACATTATCAATGCATCTTTTTTTCATTTTGAATTTTCCATTGTTATAGTTGTTAAGTGTTGGGATTTTCGAGTGGTGAAGACGATGAACATCAACTTTTATACAAGACTTTTGAATACTTTCCGAGACTTTTGTATGCTTTTCGAGACTTTTTATAAACCTTCCGAGACTTCTACCTAAGACTTTTATCCGAGACTTTTGAATGTTTTTCGAGACTTTTCATAGACCTTCCGAGACTTCAACCTGAGACTTTTGAATGCTTTCCGAGACTTTTCATAGACCTTTCGAGACTTCAACCCGAGACTTTTGAATGCTTTCCGAGACTTTTCATAAACCTTTCGAGACTTCTATCCTAGACTTTTGAAGGCTTTTCCGAGACTTTTGTATTCTTTCTGAGACATTTGTATGTTTTCCGAAACTTTTTAACGTTTTTTTGAGACTTTTGAGGGACATACCTCATTTTTATTGATATCGAAACTCGCTACAGTCGTTGGTCGTGTTCTACATCGTCGACGTTGCTGTAATCCTATTGGTGGTCCACCGCCACCGTCATAATCACTGTCGCCGTTCACTTGTTTGCCGATATTTGAACGGAATTTTCTCACTCTACTCACAACTCTCTCACTGTAAAATGAAAAGTAAAACCAAAAAAATGAAATAAACTAAGGGGGGGGGGGGGGGGGGGGTATTCAATTAGGATTTTTGAGGACATTTAAAGACATTATAAATCTTGGTGTATTCAATTTGTACATTTAAAGACTTTAAAAGAGTCCATATGAATCCAGTGGTATTCAATTAGGATTTCTATGGACTTTTAAAGAATCCTTCCAAGTCCAGGTGTATTGAATTGAGACTTTAAAAATGTCTACAAGAATCAAGGTGTATTCAATTATGATTAGATTTTAAAGGATTTTCTTAGGCCATGGATTTTGATGGATTTTGGTGGACGTGAAGGTGAGAGATATAAATATCAAATGTCATAACATGTCTAGCCTTTTCCCCAAAGATTTTGGAGGATTTTGTTCTCTCTCTCTCTCTCTCTCTATTGTAATTTTTCCGCCGCTCTTTACTTTTTTCCAGTGTTCTAGTTTGCGGCCGCCTAGACCGATTAATCGGTCCAATACAGTTAGGCGGCCGGAAAACGCACTAAAAAGGGGCAAATCGGACCATTTGGGCGGCGGGCGCTTAATCGGCCACGTGGCCGCGTAATCGGGATAGGCGGGTCAAAGCCGTTGACTCCGCCGTTCTTCTGCACCGGAAATCAGCTGGAATAAGGCGTGGGATCGCGTTTCCGATGACTGGACCAGCTGGGTTTGGTCGGCAATGGAGGAGGTGAGAGGTTGAAGATGAAGTTGGGGAAGGTGGGGTGCATTTAGCAGCGGGCTGGGGGTTACACAGGCCTCACTTGGAGTCAGTTGGGCCAAATTTTTTGGGCCTCACCCATTAATTGAAACGCAGCGTTTCATACTGATGTGGTGAGCTCTGATTTTGGTGGCCAATTACGAAAAGCTCCCTCATCTCTTATAAAATCACAATATCTTCAATATTCCTTCAATAATTACACTTATACCCCTAATTGACCAATATTACTCCAATGCCCTTGAACTTTATGTTTGGATTTGGATTGGTTTGTGATTGCATTTAGATGGGTGTTTGGGGATTTTGATTGATAATTTGGCATTTGTGGATTTATAAAGAATTTTCTTTGGATTTCTAATTGGAATTTCTTTATAATTGTGTTTTCCGATTAATCTCCGATTAATCCCCGATTAATCGGCCTAGGCGCTAGGCGCTGGGTCTCCGCCCGACTAGCGCCTAGCGCTTACTAGAACACTGCTTTTTTCTCTCCTCTTTACAAGTCTACAAGCCATTCATTCATAAATTTATTAAATTATCGTACTAGTAAATCTTTTTTCTTTGAGTATGATTAGTTGATTCAATTTCAAGAATGATCGAATTCACATAGCATATTTACTATATTTTTCTATACTATAATTTTTTTATAATTTTTTATTTTTTCTTTTGAACTTTCAATTCTTCAATTATGTAGTGTAGATTCTTTTTTCTCCATATTTTTTAAGTTCGTCTACTATACATAAAAGCAAACACTTATAATACATTATAGATTAGTCACAAAATAATTAATGTCGAAAAAATAACATGATCACCTCTCAAGTTTATTAATGTACATATACAAAACCCGTTAACACCAGTTTGTTATTAGTAAACAAATTAACATTAAAGAAATTAATGTGTTTATTTCAGCTGTAAGGAACTTATTAAACTACATTAAAGATTATAAATTTTCTATTAATTCCATTAAAGAATTTTCATTTGTTATGATTATGGTGATAATATCAGCAGCAACCATGCATGCTTGATGTTACTAACGCTCTAATGATTAAAACCAAAACGCATGCATGCTATCACCTGACCTTATTACATATACTAATTATATTGGACAAGTATATTGATGACATGATACATGATAAGTTCGTCCTATATATTCAAACATTTTTTATGCCTAATAATCAATCAACATTTATTTACTTAAAAATGATGGTTTTTAATTAAATTCATAAATGGATGCATAGACGTATGTTATTAAATTATTATATAGATAATGTGATACGTTTATCTTATTGAAACATAATACATGACAAAAAAAAAAAAAAAACTATAAGGAAGCCATAAGCAAAGTCCAAATGGAGAACTGGAAAAAGAAATAACTGATTAAGGAGGTGAAAAGTAATAGAAGAGAAAAGAAAGAAAGCAGAGATTGTTGTTAGTACTGTAAATTGTATTAATGGATCATATTGGTTGAGTGTATATATTGTGTTATTGGGTCATATAGTGGTATAATTCTCCATTTATAATAGAAGTCAGAGTTAACAAATCTATGAAAGGCCATGGATGTCTAAACAAATCCATAAAAGTCTGAGATAGATGTCTAAATAAATCCATAAAAGTCTGAGATAGATGTCTAAACAAATCAATGAAAATTCTTATCGATTTATAAAAGTCCGTAGAAATCAATGAAAATCAGTCACTTACAAAATGTCTTTAAATGTCCTCAAGAATTCTAATTGAATACACCCCCCCTAAATTCAAAATAGCTAATGTGGAAATAATGTGGGGGTATTTTTGTCCATTCACCATAATAGGTGTCTTTTAAACATAACTTATTTAATGAGTGATAGTCTTAAAATGCCACCTTAAAAAAGTGTCATTTAATTTTCAAACCCTTCCTTTTCGTTTATAAGGGTTTGCTAAAACTTTTTAAAAAAAAATAAAAATCGGAGATAAAATAATGACTTTGATTCATCTAAAATTTAGAGAAATTAAGTGTAAAAAGAATAATCTGCAAGAAGATTTTCTTAAAAAAAAGGGTTAACAGCACCAGTGCTCCCCGAACTATTAGCGAATTTGCAAGTTGCCCCTTCGTCTTTTTTTTCTGGATAATTTACCCCCTGAACTCTCTTCATTTGGCAAAACAGTTATGTCCATTGCCATCTACAGTCTTGTTTTGCCAAATGAAGAGAGTTTAGGGGGTAAATTGTTCAGAAAAAAAGGTGAGGGGGCAACTTACAAATTCACTAATAGTACAGGGGCACTGGTTTTGTTAACCCTAAAAATAATAATAATGAAAACAGGAATTTAAAATATTTTCATTGACTTGACTATTTGCACTCTAAATTTTTCTCTATGTAGTCAGTACGTGGTTATCGGATTCAACTTATTAATTGCTAAACATAATTTATCAATTACTATGTGGAGAATTAATGAGTAATCCAAGATCCCGCATATTATTTCGTGTTGAATACTTGAATTTGACTTTGTAATGTTATAGAGTTAACTTTGTTGCTCAACTAGATGAATGAACTTTGGGTTTGGACAAATGACTCTCAAGTTAACGGCTCAAATCCTACTAATAAAAAATAAAAATAATAATAAAAAAATTAAAATAAAAAAAAAATTAACAAAAAACTTTATAGACTTACAAAGTCACTTTGTAATATTATAGAGCCAGATCTCATATGAAAAAAATGTACCGAATCCAACACCTAATATATATATTTATTGATGACATTGGACTTCCCTAGTGAGAAAAACCATCATACACAATCGTATACTAAAAACCCCTAACAGTATCCACGTATATATATATATATATATATATATATTAAAGAATAAAATAAAAATAAGAAATAAGAAATATAAAGCAAAAAATGCGAAGAGTACACAGACCCAACAACAAAACAAAGAGGCATGCTAGACTCAACAAAAAACGAAAAGACAACATATTAATAAAAACGAAAAGACTCGAGGCCCATACAATCATTGCCCTATATATAATACTTCTCTAATCAGGACCATTCTGACTTTATAATTTCAGGATGTCCAACCATAGCCATACATTTATAATGGGCCCACAACCCTATATTAACAAATACCCACACTCAATATGAATGTGTGACTATGGTTGGATGTCCTTAACTTATAATTTCAAGACGTCCTTACTAGAGAACCACCATATATATATATATATATATAATTGATTTCCTCACTGAGGAATATATATATATATATCAGTATCTTGCATGTGATTCATTTGATTCACATGCTTTGACTTAGTCTGCATGCACTTACTATGCTTCTCCATAATCTATCACACTAAGGAGACCGTACATTTTTTTCCTACATAATTCCAAACTTTATAACATTACAAAATGACTAACGTAACGTGCAAAACCGCACACTTAAAACCACTGCGTTCTGCTTATATATAATACCAATATATCATAAATTTAATATTCAACCGAAGAAACTTATATCGAGTGAATATCTCTCTCTTAAAAAGAGTGTAGCAAAAAGTCTATTGAATGCAAAAAGTCTATTAATCAAATTCAGTGTTTTGAAATACTGAAATTTCACTGTAAACTACAAATTGCTAGACGTGGAAAAATCCATTTCTACATGTAAGAATTCCACAATTTCTGTTGTAAAAATACAAATATTCGGTCCCCATATTCTATGCATTGTTCTTCTCTGTCGTAAGTGGGGACGACAGACCATATATTGGTGCAAAAATCATTTCAGCAATGTTGGTGTAAAAATGGGAAAAAAAACAACAATTTTTCATTATTCTTACGTAATATTATGTTAGAATATTGTGAACTTAATTGACTCATAACTCATAAGAGTTTTTTTTATTTTTTGTATTTACGGTATATATCTATCTAGAAAATATATTTTTTTGAAACTTTTGCCATTGGTAAGATTCGATTGACTTGAGAGTCATTTGTTTAAACCCTAAGCTCGTCTATCTACCAGTTAAGCTACACCCTAGGGGCTATAGTTTAAATACATATTCTGCTCATAATATAATAAAAATTTCCATGTAAATCTTTCTAATTCTTTTTGGATCAATACATATAGTATATTATCATTACATTATTACGACGTATATCTCTAAAGTTGAATGTTAAGTTTGCAATTAATCCATGAATATTGAATACGAATTATATATATATATATATATATATATATATATATAAATATATATAAGTATTAATTACATAAATTGGGGGTTTTGGGGAAGGGGAGGACTCGAGTCCACAACCTTGTGGTGTAGGTGTGAGAGGTATACCACCGGACCAACCTCATCTCGTCTGAATGCAAAATTTGTAAGTCATGAAGTTTTGTATTCTAATTTGTAAATTTGATTGTAAGGTTTAGAAAATTTAATGTGTTCCTTGACATTTTTTTTTTTGAGAGAATGTTTCATGACATTTTAATTTTCGTTATATCAAAATCCAAATGTCTGTACTATTGTATATAGCTATTAGTCTTTTTATTTTATTTATTTATTTATGGAGATCACCTTGATGTTGCATCGTTGTACAAAACTTGATGGTTATGTCATGGTATTGACATCATCCTCGAGACCAAAAAAAAAGCTTACTTGTTCCGATCATTTCAATATGCTATATTATTGGTGCATATTGAAATGTTGAATTATCGGGTTATCATTAATAGTAGATAATCCAAAAAAAAAAAAAAAAAAGTCTAAAAATCAATCTAAATGACGTTGTAAGTAATATGTTCTTACCATATCATTCACTACATCATCCCATAATTTCTATGGTAAAGACAACCCACTTGACATTATGAAACAAAACCAATCTATCTCCGACGTATGATAGCTAATATTCACATTTCTGGAAGTGAATAAATACATAATTAGTAATACAAGGACAAAGCCAACTTATTATTATTATTATTATTTTTTTATTTTTACATATGTTGTAATTTTAACAATTAACTCAGCCTAGCTAGCTAGCCCTTGGGAGTACCTTTTTTAATTTTTTTTTTTTAATTTTTAATTTTTTATAAATATTATTACATAAATTCGAGGTTTTTTAGGAAAGGGGTAGTACTCGAATCCCATAACCTCGTGGTGAAGGTGTGAAAGGTTTACCACTGACCAACCTCATCTCGTCACTAACCCTTGGAGTACACTTGACATTAACCATCTAATTAATTACTTAATATTTAATGAATAATTAGAATGGGATTATGAGTCATCATAGATCATGTTAACACAATTATTTTCAGTTTTTGAATGGATGATATTTAGAAAGACTTTATGAAATGTCATGGTTATATATGCCATTGTGATTACGTTAGCTTTAACATGAAGATTTAAGAGAGACCAAAGTATTTTCCTGCTTGAGACTTTAAAAATTAAATCAGTCAACATTGTGTAATGTATTAATTTTCGGGGTAATTTCACTAAAGTCTTTTTTTTTTTTTTGGGTGAAATGTCTCCTTTTTAAATGTCTTTGTCATATTAGTAACCTTAGAAATACATTACTTTAGTCATTCCGTCAGTCAAATGTTAGTCAAACTTAATAAAACTAGGGTTATTTTGGTCTTTTGAATAATAATTTAAAAAAAAAAAAAATTAGAAAAATGAAATATGAGAGCATATATGTAAAGGCAGGGAAGACAATCATCATCATCATCATCATCATCACCATCGCCACCATCCATTGTCTCCTGATCTTTCTGACAATGACAAACCACTGGACTTGAAAAACTATCTATTTTGAGAAGCCTAGAAATACTAGTTGAATTTGTGAGCATCAATCCAGTTTGCTTATTATAATTATAATGATGATTAGCCACCATCAGCTTCTTGTTCCTCTTCCACATGGCTCTTCTCCTAATTGCAGCTTTGGCCTTGGAACAACAAGGGCTAATGATGATGATTATTGATCCCGATGGATCCAATTCCTAAGACACTTGACCAAACATCTTTTGCATCTTTTGGTTGCAACAACAATAGGAAGTCCATTGTTTCAACAATGGATCTCCATCGTTGGATTAAACAAAAAAAAAAAAAAAAAAAAACTGTGTTTTTTAAACCTTAAAAGTGTGTTTTTTTATTTATTTAGTATTTTAACTATTTTTTTTTAATCTTTTAATTAATATTTTATATTATTTTCTGTTTTAAAAATTATTATATATATATTTGAGAAAATAATTTGTTGTTATTAATTTAATTTTTATAAATTATTCTAATATTTAAATCTTGAAAGTATTTGAGAAAAATTCAGAAAAAGTAAATGTGTAATAACAAAAACATTTTAAGGGTAAAATTGACTTTTCAACTTGTATTATATATCAACAAGGGCAAAATCGTATTTTTATACTTATAGTCACCGTTACTTTGTTGCTTAAAGGTGTATTTTGAAAAAAGTTGGGACTAAAGTTAATATGACAAAGACATTTAAAAAGGTGACATTTTAGAAGCTTTAGTGAAATTACCCCTTAATTTTAATACTAATGATATATAATTCGAAAAATTAACTTACAAATCAACCATGAGGATGATGTGAGAAGTGTTTTGTCTTTAACCTTAATAAATTTATATTTGTACAAATATTTCTATGCAGTATTGGTATGTTTTCATTTTGGAAATATTATAATATTATAATAAAATCTAACCAAAAAAAAAAAAAAAAAAAAAAACCGCCTCCCAGCCGTAGAGGGAATATCTACTGCGTTGTGAGACTCGAATGAGGCACCACACTTAAAACCACTGCGCTCTATGTATATATAATATTAATATATCATAAATTCAATATTCAACTGAAGAAACTTATATCGAGTGAATATCTCTATCTCTCTTAACAAGAGTGTAGCAAAAAGTCTATTCATCACATTCAGTGTTTTGAAACACTGAAATTTCACTGTAAAATACAAATTGCTAGACTTGGAAAAATCCATTTCTACATGTAAGAATTCCACAATTTCTGTTGTTAAAATACAAATATTTGGTCACCATCTATGCATTGTTCTTCTCTGTCGGGAAGTGGGGACGACAGACCATTTATTGGTGCAAAAATCATTTCAGCAATGTTGGTGTAAAAACCAACAATTTTTAATTATTCTTACGTAATATTATGTTAGAATATTGTGAACTTAATTGACTCATAACTCATGCCAACAGGGGCGTAGCTCAGCTCGTATATGGATGAGCTTGAGGTTTGGGGCTTGGGCAAATGACTCTCAGATCAGCGGCTCGAATCCTACCAATAGCGAAAGCTTTAAAAAAAAATACCTAGTCCCGAATTAATTGATAATGTCAAAAAAAAAAAAAAAAAAAAAATTGACTCATAACTCATAGGAGTTTATTTTATTTTATTTTATTTACAGTAAATATCTATCTACCTATCTAGACAATGTATTTTTTTTGAAACTTTTACTATTGGTAGGATTCGAGCAGTTGACATGAGAGTCATTTACTTAAACCCTAAGTTCGTCCATCTACCAGTTAAGCTATACCCCTAGGGGGCTATAGTTTAAATACATATTCTGCTCATAATATAATAAAAATTTCCATGTAAATCTTTCTAATTCTTTTTGGATCAATACATATAGTATATTATCATTACATTTTTACGACGTATATCTCTAAAGTTTAATGTTAAGTTTGCAATAAATCTATGAATATTGAATACGAATTTTGTATTTTTTTTTTTTTGAAGTATTAATTACATAAATTGGGGGTTTTTGGAAAGGGGAGAACTCGAGCCTACAACCTCGTGGTGCATGTGTGAGAGGTATACCACCGGACTAACCTCATCACGTCTGAATGCGAAATTTATAATTCATGAAGTTTTGTATTCTAATTTGTAAATTTGATTGTAAGGTTTAGGAAATTTAATGTGTTTCTTAACATTTTTTTTTTGAGAGAATGTTTCTTGACATTTTAATTTTCGTTATATCAAAATCCAAATGTCTGTACTATTGTATATAGCTATTAGTCTTTTTATTTATTTTTTATTTATGGAGGTCACCTTGAGGTAGCATCGTTGTACAAAACTTGATGGTTATGTCATGGTATTGACATCATCCTCGAGACCAAAAAAAAAAAAAGCTTACTTGTTCCGATCATTTCAATATGCTATATTATTGGTGCATATTAAAATGTTGTATTATCGGGTTATCATTAATACTAGATAATCCAAAAAAAAAGTCTAAAAATCAATCAATGATGTTGTAAGTAATTTGTCTTTCTATATCATTCCCAATATCATTCCATAATTTATATGGTAAATACAACTCACTTGCCATATCATTTGATTAATTTTAGATTAGTTTTTTGGGTTATATAATATTACTCATTTATTTAATGAAAGCTTTTGGAAATTAGGCATATAAAATCGGATTAGATATAGAACAAATTTAAATTAATTTATTTTTGTTTAAGACCAATACTGTCTTTGATTAATTATTTATTGTTATACAATTTCTACACGATAATGATATCTTTTCTTTTGGGTAACATCAACTACAATTTCTTATAAAAAGTGAATGAATTAACACATACAATATAAGATAAGAAAACGATATTAATAAATTAAATAAAGATATATTTTTTTTCAATGAATTAATAAGCTGCCGGTTGGTTGTTTTTTCCACAAAATAAAAATTGACTCTTGCAATATGTACAATAATTCCCATGGACCATGGTCTTTTTAAATTTTCTTTGTTAACCAAACCCCACCAAAAACTTGAATCATCGCTACATGAAAAATGACATTATGAAACAAAACCAATCTATCTCCGACGTATGATAGCTAATGTTCACATTTCTGGAAGTGAATAAATACATAATTAGTAATGTACAGGGACAAAACCAACTTTTTATTTTTTATTTTTTTACATATGTTGTAATTTTAACAATTAACTCAGCCTAGCTAGCTAACCCTTGGGAGTACCTTTTTTTAATTTTATTTTGATTTTTTTATAAATATTATTACATATATTCGAGGTTTTTTAGGAAAGGGGTAGTACTTGAATCCCATAATCTCGTGGTGCAGATGTGAGAGGTTTACCACCGACCAACCTCATCTCGTCGCTAACCCTTGGAGTACACTTGACATTAATCATCTAATTAATTACTTAATATTTGAATAATTAGAATGGGATTATGAGTCATCATAGATCATGTTAACACGATTATTTTCAGTTTTTGAATGGATGATATTTAGAAAGACTTTATGAAATGTCATGATTATATATGTCATTGTGATTACGTTAGCTTTAACATGAAGATTTAAGAGAGACCAAAGTATTTTCCTGCTTGAGGCTTTAAAAATTAAATCAGTCAACATTGTGTAATGTATTAATTTTCGGAGTAATTTCACTAAAGTCTTTTTTTTTTTGGGGTGAAATGTCTCCTTTTAAAATGTTTTTGTCATATTAGTAACCTTAGAAATACATTACTTTAGTCATTTCGTCAGTCAAATGTTAGTCAAACTTAATGAAACTAGGGTTATTTTGATCTTTTGTATAATAATTAAAAAAAAAGAAATTAGAAAAAAAAAATATGAGAGCATGTAAAGGCAGGGAAGACAATCTCATCATCATCACTATCACTACCACCACCACCACCATCACCATCGCCACCATCCATTGTATCCTGATCTTTCTGACAATCACAAACCACTGGACTTGAAAAACTATCTATTTTGAGAAGCCTAGAAATACTAGTTGAATTTGTGAGCATCAATCCAGTTTGCTTATTATAATTATAATGATGATTAGCCACCATCAGCTTCTTATTCCTCTTCCACATGGCTCTTCTCCATCTAAAACCATAACCACTAATTGCAGCTTTGGCCTTGGAACAACAAGGGCTAATGATGATGATTATTGATCTCGATGGATCCAATTCCTATGACACTTGACCAAACATCTTTTGCATCTCTTGATTGCAACAACAATAGGAAGTCCATTGTTTCAACAATGGATCTCCATTGTTGGATTAAACCAAAAAAAAAAAAAAAAAAACTGCGTTTTTTAAACTGTAAAAGTGTGTTTTATTTATTTATTTATTTAGTAATTTAACTATTTTTAAAATCTTTTAATTAATATTTTATATTATTTCTGTTTTAAAAATTATTATATATATATTTGAGAAAATAATTTGTTGTTATTAATTTAATTTTTATAAATTATTATAATATTTAAATCTTGAAAGTATTTAAGAAAAAATCAGAAAAAGTAAATGTGTAATAACAAAAACATTTTAAGGGTAAAATTGACTTTTCAACTTGTATTATATATCAACAAGGGCAAAATCGTATTTTTATACTTATAGTCACAATTGACCGTTAGTTTGTTGCTCAAAGGTGTATTTTGAAAAAAGTTGGGACTAAAGTTAATAATATGACAAAGACATTTAAAAAGGTGACATTTTAGAAACTTTAGTGAAATCATCCCTTAATTTTAATACTTATGATATATAATTCGAAAAACTAACTTACAAATCAACCATGAGGATGATGTGAGAAGTGTTTTGTCTTTAACCTTAATAAATTTATATTTGTACAAATATTTCTATGTCGTATTGGTTTGTTTTCATTTTGGAAATATTATAATATTATAATAAAATCTAACTAAAAAAAAAAAAAAAAAAAAAAAACCGCCTCCCAGCCGTAGAGGGAATATCTACTCCCAAACCCAAAACACCGTGAAGATAAACTTCTCACACATGCTATTAAAATGTACATTGTGAGACTCAAATGAGGCACCTCAAATGTGGAAGGAGAGATGCACTAACACTTGTGCTAAGATGTAATGTGCACCCGTCGAATGTATATATATATTTTTGATATACCACCACTACTCGAATGTATTTTATTAAAAAATATTACAATAATTTGGGATGTAAAGAAGATGATACGACTCAAACCCATAATCTCATAGTGTAGGTACGAAGAGCATATCACCAAATCAACCTTATATTGTCACCGCTCAACGTATTAAAACATTTTTTTAAAAATAAAACTCCAACAATCTCGTGGGTATTAAAACTCCAACACTAACACACAAATTTGATTAATTAGCAAGATACTTATTCTACAATCTTAGAATCATTAGAAATTTAATGTTCAAACATGACCACACAAAATTGATTAATTAGCAAGACACTTATTCTACAATCTTAGAATCATTAGAAATTTAATGTTCAAACATGACCAAGTTTCAGGATAATAAATTGTCCAATCCTTGATAATTTCAACACAACTTACTAACATTTTACAACAAAAATATTCCCTCTCTTGTCCTCGTATCATATAAATACTACTTATGCTTATTATGATTTATTAATTTAATTAGAAATTAATATATAGGTATTGTCGTAATTTTATAAAATCATAACAGAGTTTGTTTTATGCATAATAATGTAAAAAAATAAATAGTTATCATCCCCTAGATGTATTTAAGCTTAAATTTAAAAGTTGTGCATTTTATAAATAGGAATGGTTTTAATTAAATAAAGATTGATAAATTATTAATATCATGAAAATAAAGGCTTACCTAATGCTCACCACCCAGCTAGGTGTTAAAAGACAATCATTACAATATCCTAGATTCGAGTCGCCACATTATCATCTCTTAGTACGTGGTAGTGAACCTCCCATTCAACATCACCATTGCTGAGCCAACCTCATCTCGTGATTACCTTTAAAATTAGAATAAAAGAACTGATAATTATTTATGTAATTTTATAGATCTTTTATAGTATTAGAAAACAAATTATATTAAGATTTCATTTTTAGGTGTGACATATTTTATACTACTCAAACCAAGAAATTAGTTCAAAAATCAATCTAAATAATATGAAAAACCTTATACATCATCTTGCGATGTGCTAAATGGTATGACAGAGATAAATCATCTACCACATCATTTGGTTACATAACATTAATAATTTTTTTTTTTTTTTTTTTGAAAGGTTTTCATAAAAGATGTTTTTGATAACATTTTAGAAAAAAATTCTTAAATTTTAAGTTTAGCATAATTTCTTTTATTAAATTTTAAAACCAATATTAATAATACTACTCAATTTTTTTTTTATTTTTTAAAGTACGAGAATCAACCAAACGATTCGTAAAGTGATCTGTTACACGGTATAATTTACCACAATATTAAAACCAAGATTTTATTTTAAAATGGACCAAATTCCAAGTATAAAAAATGAATAATGCTACTCAAATTTAAAAAAGAGTACGAAAATCAATCAATTGATTTGTCTAAGTGATTTGCTTATGCTTTGTTATTTACTACATCCCATGATTTATACTGTAAGAATTACTCATTAACTATTTATTTTTTATTTATTGATTTTTCAATTAAAACTTGTGCAACAATTCTTTCCAAATAATAATAAAAACTTGGGGCACTACATTACGAAACTTGAGTACTTGAAAATTGCAATGATAGAATTGTAGGATAATTTCCTTACGAAACTTGAGTACTTGACAATTGACAATTCGGTTCAAACAATAAAGCTCTCTATAAATAACTAAACACACGCTTCAGTTTCTTCGCTGGTTTTTGAGTTTCATCATCATACCAAACGCCGCACTTTTTTTAAAAAAAATTTTTTTGATCCCGTATTCTCTTCTTCAATCCTCAAATCCTCATACGCGCTTTGAATTGGGTTGAAAAGATTATATTTTAAAAAAAAGAGAGAAATAAATTTGAAGATCAAATTAGGGGTTTTTTTGTTTAGTGTTTTTGTTGGTGATAGAACTTAGAAAAATATAAAAGTTGAGTTTTTTTTTTTTTTTTTTTTAGAGAGAGAGAGAGATGGGAATGTGTTTGTCTGGGGATGTGAGAGGAGGGAAACAAGCGGTGGGTGTGGTCCAAGGGCGGCCCACAGAGGCCCACAACAACAATAATGCAGGTGGTGGTGATGGTCACAATGACGCTATTGACTTCTTCTTTCGATCTCGTGGAGACCACGCTCTCTTCACCCAAATTGAGGTAGACATTGCAGTTTTCTTCACGCAAAAGTCTCGGGATTTTTTATTTTTTATTTTATATAAATTTTTATATGACCGAGTGCACATTGGGTCGCACGTTATCCAATTTTTATATATGAAAATTTTCAGTTGTGGGGATTTTCGGTAGTGAATTACTGATCGCTACCGGTGTTAATTTAATAACTACAGGTGGTAATATAATAAGAATTGGGGATTTCGAAAATTTCATACCAGAAAGTCAATATATATATATTTATTTTGCTACAGTAGTGTGACAGTATTGTTTTAATGGATTTTACTGATATACATATTTAATATAGTAAGAGGGCTCAAAAGATTTTGTTTAATTTTCTTAAATTTTTATTTTAGATATAAATTTGTTGAAGTATGGAGATTTTTTTTAGTTGCATCGGTGTTGAAATTTAAACAGGGAAGTTATTGAATGGTATGCCCAAGCAATTTCATTGCTTTTCCTGGATTGATGGAGTGTTCTGAGAGTTTTGTAAAGTCAGAGAACTTGTTGAATACAACACACGGGGTTTTGAGGATCATTCAAAATGTTGAATAGAAGATGTTTGATCAATGGTCTCACTGGAAACTAATTACTCGAAAGGATTTTTAATTGATGCTACTGTGCAGGTTTTGTTGGCTTGTTTGCTCACTCAACAAGGTTGATTACTTGTTTTGTTGTTTCTGCCCTCTGCTGGCTCTTTGTTGTGCGTCCCTGTTTCCTCTGCTTTGGGGTGTGTCTGGCTCAATAAAACTGCTGTTAAAAAAAAAAAAAAGGTTGATTACTCTGTTATGTTGAATTTCAAAGAGTTCCTTGGAGAATATGCTCCCCCAGCTGGAACATGGATAGATGGATGCTGTTAAAAAAATCTAAGCAATCCATTAACTTTGAAAAAAAAAAAAAAAATGGAAAAAAGAATCTGATTTGTCATCTAAATGTGTGGCAATGAACTAAGGAGATCTGGATTCAGATTAACTTGGTGTTTAAGATGAGAATGTCTTTTCATATGCTGGGCCACTAGATGCTTTTTGGTTTTCTTTATACTGATGTGGACCTTTCTGAGGGCCTACGTGGGGTTCATCTGTTTGGAACTTTTGCTACCTTGGCAGATGAGACTGGTGAGTCATATCCAAGCATAGCACACGTAGAATTGTAGAAACGAACGGTTGTGATCAGCATCCTGTATTGGTGGAGCTGAATACTATTTAATTCCCTCAATGGACAATATGATTTAATATTAAAAGTGATCCTTATCTCCGAAAGAATGGGGTGTCAACGTCTTCTCTCTTTATTAAAGATGTATATTTCCAGTCAGTTAACCCACATTTTGTCACAGTTGACAAAAGTGGTATTGTGCACAATCCTTGAAGAGATAATGTTGGATGAGATGGATATCATTATAGAATCAACTATATGTTATTGCAATGTTATATTCATGAACGACTCTTTTGCTTTCCTAGATGCTTATGTACGTCTCATTTACTTTTATTTCTTAAAATTTATTCTTATACTTTTGTATTACAGTTATCTTTATCTGCTTCAAAGTTGCGGGATCGTGACATCACATCAAAAGTATGTTCATATTATTGGTATTATTGATTTATTGTATTTGAGGACATGTTCATGCTACATGCTTATGTTCTATTATCATGTGTCCCAACTCTTATGTTTTGCATGAACAATTTATCAGCTTTTAATGGTACTGACTTTATTCTTTCTATGGTCATGAGTGGGCTAGGGATATAGATCTGAATCACACATATATTGATATCAAATGACTGGACTTTGGAGATGTAGAACACATTCTGATTGCTACCATATATCAAACATAATCTAACAGGAAACATTATTTTGAGAGTTTGAAATAACATATACAAGTCATGGTTATATAGTTTCTACATTCATGTAAATTATACTTAGCTTGTGATGAAAATAACCTTTCAAATTTAACATTTCATCAGTGTTATTATCATTTTAGTTTATATAGGAGTTTCTGTTTTGTCTTGATGGTTTTCAAATTTAGTTGTCCATGTATTTTCAGAATTCAGTTGTTCAAATAATTCTAGTACGTTTCTGTACATATCTCACAGGTATGAAAGTATGTTTATACACTTACATTTACAAGTCTTTTCTTTTTTCATAGAGTGATCCCATGGCAGTTGTATATGCAAAGAAAAAAGAGGGGACATTGGAGGAGATTGGACGTACAGAAGTCATTATGAACTGTCTGAATCCTGTGTGGATTGTAAAGATTTCTATTGCTTATCAGTTTGAGATTGTCCAACCATTGGTGTAAGCTTTCCTTATACTCCTAAGTTACTTTATTGTTGTTGATAGATCTTTGGCATGTCTCCTAACCCTTGCTTTGCTTTGGTGTTTTCTCATTTTTTATGTTCTTCATTTCTTCCTTTCTTCCTTTTTTTTTTGATAGCTTTCGTGTGTACGACGTAGATACCAAGTATCATAATACATCAGTGAAGGTATATAAGAACTTTTGCTTTTAGTGTTTTATTATTGTTTTTATTCTGACTTTCGTGGTATATACATGATTTGGATGAGATACTGTTCATTAGGGAAGTTTAGTGTTATAGAGGCAACTGACCAATTAAAAAAAAATGTAAATATTATAACAAGAGATGTAATCTGCATTGATTTGCATTAATATTATGATGTGTTAACTTTGAAAAAAAAAAAAAAAAAAAAACTTAATCCTTGCAAGAAATTGAAAACATTGAACCTCCATCTATAAAGTTATTTAGATTATTCTATGGATGAAGCATTGCAAGATTTGACACGTATATCCCATGATCACAGTTGGGCAAGCACTTGTTGAAGATAATTAAGATTTAGTTTTCTTGTTTTCCGGAATGGAAAAGTGATTTACTAATTTTTTGTTGAAACAATTACAGTGAAGTTATATACAATTAACCAGTTATACAGATTAACTAGTTGAAAGTATGGGAGTTAATATACAATTTTT
The DNA here is from genome assembly GCA_030490815.1 of Acer saccharum. Taxonomy (NCBI): domain Eukaryota; kingdom Viridiplantae; phylum Streptophyta; class Magnoliopsida; order Sapindales; family Sapindaceae; genus Acer; species Acer saccharum. The sequence continues at coordinate 52,656,634 of CM059867.1, forward strand.
GGAGCCTATCATGCATTGGTTGCACATCATAGCCCGGTTGTCAGCAGTAGGAAATACTTGCTAAAGCCATTAAAGAAACCTTAAATTTGATTATCATCACAAGAAATAGTAACAGCACTTTCGAAGGATTTGTAAATTATGTAAATTTGTATGCAACAGAATCAGAAAAATTAAAATTCTTAGTTGGATTCTTACCTTAGATATTAAGTTTCGGTTTTGTTTGTTGAGCTTTGGGGAGCGTAGTGTTTGTTTAGTTTTGTTGGTTGCTGTTTTGTGTTTTGGTTTTGGGTGGGCTTAGCTGTTCTTTTCTTACTGTCGTGGGCTTGTTTGAGTGGCCTTTTTGTGCCTGGTCCGGGTGCAGCTTTTGGGCTTTTGCCAGGCCTGGTCTTAGTGTCGTGGGCTTGTTTGTCATGGGCTTCTTTGTTTTGTTTTGTTTGTCCTTCGTGGCTCCATTGAATAAAGTTTTGCCTTTAAAGAAAAAGTGGGAAAGATAATGATTAGGTGCGAGTGACAAATATTAGGGGAGTTTTAGAGGAAAAAGATAGTATAAATTAAGATGAGAAGAGGCAAGTACAAACTATAGTATGGCAATCAAAATTTAAATGCTTCCTTTTTAACAAGTTCTTGCATTGGTCCTAATAAATTTCAAACTGTTATTATGTCATAGTGAAACAATTGTTGAAGGTGAAGTTTAAAGTTTTTGTCAAACTTTCTAATTCCATTACCCTGCAGACGCTAAAGTTGAATGAACAAGACTTTTTGGGAGAAGCCGGTTGTTTTCTATCTGAGGTAAGTTGCCTTCCATTTCTTCGTTGGCCTTGGGTAGTGTATGTTCTTAAGAGCAACTTCTTGTTAAGGAGTTTGAATGAAAACAAAAGTTTTGTTCTTTCAAAACATCTCATTAGATGGGAGTCTAATATAAGGTGTTGGCCTTAACGTGTACCCTAAGTGAGACCTTATTCATTGTTGCAGCTAAAAAATACATTGTTTAACTTTGTTTTTGGGGCACACATTTAGACAATTCTTTTTAATATAATAAAATATATGTTATTGCTTCAACTATCTTTGTGGTGAAGCTTTTTGATAGAACAATATAATTAAATGACCTTGTTGGAGCTAGAAAAGAACTAGATTTCCTTTGATATCCTGAATAATTTCAAATTAGTGGCTTAATATTAGAATCTTTGAAGATAGACAAGAGGAAGACATCAATTGCTTGTGCGATAGAATCAAATTCTTAGCTTCACTTTGGGCTTCCATCTCCAAAGAATTCTAAGATATTTCATTTTTTTCATCCTTTTAAATTGGGAAATGGTTTTGGGGTAGCTTTGTATTTAATTCTATTGAAAATAGACACTTTTCTTTAGACATGTTTATGGAATTATGGCTTTGGGGCTAAGTTCATACCGGTCTCTATACTTGTTTTTTATAGTCCACAATAGGTTTTTGAGTTGTGGACATCTTGTTCACCTTTGTTTTTCTTTCCTTACTAAAATCATTCTAGTTTCCTATAAAAAAAAATCCGGTAGGAAACCTTGTTCACTAATTTAATGTGTTCAACGCTAACATGTGTCCTTTTTTCCATTTTTGTCTATGGTAGATAGTGACGAAACAAAATCGAACTTCAACTCTAAATCTCCATGATAAAAGAACTGGGGTTTCAAGAAATTTGGGGACACTCTCTGTCCATGCTGAGGAAATAGTTGCTTCTAGGAATGCTGTTGAAATCTCATTCCGCTGTTCTCGCTTGGCAAATGTGGACTTGTTTTCCAAAAGTGTAGGTATCCGTGAATTGGCTACTTTAAGAACTTCACTGATGGACTTAAGGTTTCACTTGTTTATCATCTTCTTATTCCTTTTATAGGATCCTTTCTTAAGAATATCTAGAATCGTTGAAAGTGGAGATTCAGTTCCAATCTTAAAGACTGAGGTAATAAATGACAACTTGAATCCCATTTGGAGACCAATAACTTTGAGCATGCAGCAATATGGAAGCAAAGTAAGCTCATCACATTTTTCAATTATTGCTTTGATGTATATCAGCACTTCAGGGATGTTTGGTGATGGGAGAAACTACTTTAGCTCATTACTTTTTTCTTTGATGCAGGAAAACCCGTTAATTATTGAATGTTTTGATTTCAATACCAGTGGCAATCATGTACTCTTAGGGTAACTGCCGAGCCTTTTTGTGTCATTAACTATTCCTTTTTTTTTTTCTAAAAAAAAAAAACCCTTTTAACGATGTTGGATTTTTCACTTTATTATTATCAGGAAAATTCAGAAATCAGTTGCAGACCTGCAGAAACTTCACCTAGAACAAAGTGGTGCAAATTTTGTTTTACCATCTGCTCATCGTAATCATGAGAAGGTGTTTATTCATGCTCACAATTTTAATTGCTTATGTCAATGCATTGTTTATTCGTGCTCCATTTTAACAGTATTATGTCAATGCATTGTTTAATTTTTATTTTTGCTTTATAGGTTCTGAAAAGTCAATTGTTTGTTGATAAGTGTATTGAAAAAGAGCAATATACTTTTCTAGATTACATTTCTAGTGGTTTTGAGCTGAATTTTATGGTTGCAGTTGACTTTACAGGTACGTAATTCTTGACATTCTAAGACAAGATATACGTCGAAATATATTTCTTTTTAATTTATGATTTGCCCTTCGATCCTCCTTTCTTTTTTCTAATCTGATTCTGTTTCATGCTTTCAATACTTGGTCATCCAGCTTCAAACGGAAACCCTCGAAATCCAAATTCTTTGCACTACATTGATCCTTCAGGCAGATTGAATTCTTACCAGCAGGTAAGATTGTGCTAGCAATCTTGTGTCAATTCAATTGAAATATTGTACGGAGGTGCAGTATTGGTGGTACGGAGGTGCAGTATGTTTCAAGAGCCTCCTACTTTTTTGCTGACAGTTTAGCTAAAACGGGGTCTAGCATGGCAGGAGATTTTGTGGAATGGAATATCTTGGTTGATTTGGGATTCTGGAGTTCTTTGTTTGTTCGTGGGGTCCTGTGTTTTTTGTTTTTCCTTCTTGTTTTCTGTCTTTGGCCTGTTCTGTTTTGTTGGTTGTGGCCGAGTGCGGGCCTGTTTTGGGGTGGGATGGTTGTGGCCTGGTGCTGGCCTTGCTCTGTTTTTTCTTGTTGGCGAGCTGGGTGATCTTTCCCTGTGGTGCTTTGTTGCTGATGCCTGTTTTTAGGTGTCAGTTTTTGTGCCTCTTTTTGGCCTTCTAATTGAATTGCTGTTAAAAATAAAAAATAAAAAATTCAATTGAAATATTGTAGAAATAGAGAACTCAGAGAAGCCATAAAAATATCATTATACTGGACAATCTGTACAAAAGGTGGCTGCTCTACTATTATATATACAAAGTAAAGAATGGATAGAAGAACATAAATGCCAAAATTCCCCTCATTCCTAACTATATGATGCACTCAGAGTGAACGATGTAACCTTGTTTAAATTCACTTTTGTAAGCCATGAATTGCAAGATTGTGCTACCACTTAGTAATTTATAATTTTGAACGGTGGTGGCCTTAGTAAAGGCTGACCTTAATTTTTTTTATTTTTTATGATTGTCTTAACTGAGTGCATATTATTATTTATGGAATTTTTTCTTTTCTAAAATTTTTGTAAGAAAAAATCATTGATTTATTCACAGGCTATAATGGAAGTTGGGGAGGTCATACAATTCTATGATTCTGATAGACGTTTTCCTGCTTGGGGATTTGGAGGAAAAAACATTTAATGGCGCTGTATCACATTGTTTTAGCTTGAATGGAATTCCAAATGGCTCAGAGGTATGAGAACTAGATTTTTTGTTTTCGCTATGATTATTGTTACTATTTTTTTTTTTCCTTTCAGTTTGTTGAAATGGTTGGCATATGGAATTTGCCTTTTCCATTTTCTCAATAAACAGCTGATTTCCTTATTTATCAGGTTGAAGGAGTTGATGGCATCATGGCTGCTTATGCTAGTGCTCTACATAATGTTGCTTTGGCAGGACCCACTTTATTTGGTCCAGTGATCAACATGGCTGCACAAATTGCCGGTCAGTCCCTCTCACAGGATGACAGAAGCAAGTATTTCGTCTTGCTCATCATAACGGTAAGTAGAATTATAATTTCAATTTACGGTTTTCTTCCCGTTTATTCTATATTTCTATTTGGGTGATTAATTAAATATGCAACCTTCTTTAGGATGGAGTTCTCACTGATCTTCAAGAAACCAAAGATGCTTTGGTAAGGGCATCTGATCTTCCCCTATCAATTCTTATCGTGGGAGTGGGAGGTGCGGATTTCACACAAATGGAGGTACACCCTCGTTATCTTTTATTATTTTTATTGAACTGGCAGTTTTCTTCTTTTTTATATAGTTTTAAGAGATTTAATTTATGAATTATACTTATTGGCAGATTCTTGATGCTGATAATGGTCGTCGATTAGAGAGTTCTACGGGTCGGGTAGCTACTCGAGACATTGTACAATTTGTTCCAATGCGAGAAGTTCACAGTAAGTACATATGGCACCTCTTCCCCCTTGCTTGAAATGGTCTTTAAGACTCTATATTCCATTTTGTCTTAAATTTCCATTGTGTTTTGGACAGGTGGGCGGATTTCTGCTGTTCAAGCTCTTCTGGAAGAACTACCTGGCCAGTTTCTGACCTACGTGCGGCCTAGAGATATCAAACCAAGCAATCTGCAAGTTGCCTAAACATCTGCTTGAGAAGTTCAAACATCATCAACATAACAAAACAATTCCAAGTATATTAGGATTACAATTGTTCATATATATAAACATTTGATCGTAAATATATATACATATTAGCTACATTTGATGATGTGATGATTGGCTTAACGGTTGATGGTATACGGGCGTATATGATTTCATATTTGTTGCATCCATCAGTTTCTCAATTGTTTCTTGAGATGCTAACTTCCAAGAATGAAAAAGAACAATTTCAACCATTTTCAACTCCTGGATACACCACCATGGATAAGTGAGGTTGTTTGAAGTCGATGGCAAGATATGATTACTATAAAAATTTGCATTTCAATCTAAGAGATATAACAGAGCATTACTTTAGATTTGACTGTATAATGATTTTATTGTCATCCAAAAAATTGCAGAATTCACATTCCGAAAACAGAGGCAATAAGACAATCAATTAAAGAGCAAAAACAACATTACTTATCAAAGTATATTGCATTGCAACTTAAACCGCAAAATTGAAGATAAATAATAGGTCACCGACTATTATACACATTTGGGATTTGAAGTAGATTGTGTCCACATTCCAGATACATTATTATTTTTGCTTTAAGTTTTCACCCACCGGTACCTCTTCAAGCTGAGCATTATAATATTGGTTCTCCTAGTCGCTAGAATCATAGGTAGCCTGAGGCCTTGAAGGGATCGACTACCCTATTTATGTGTAACAAAGAGGGGTGGGCATTTAATGGATTGGTTTATTTTTCAATAGAACCAATAAAGTTCAGTTTCTGAAAAAATGAACCGATCCAATAAAATTTACAAATGTCAACCGATCAAAAACCAATCGAATTGGACCGGTTCGGTTCAGTTTGGTTTTTTCGGTTTTGGGCATATTGATCTAAATTAATGGGCTTTAATTATTACATAAATTTTCTTAGAGTGACGATATTGGCACTTCTATAAAACTGTATGTACACCCCAAATCGATATATTTTCAAAATTTCAATATTACCCTTATTTAAAATGATTAATATAATTATATCTTGTATCATATTAACATAATATTCAATATTTTGAATATTTTAACAAATATTATAATTAATTAAAAAATAAAAATGATAGTGATTATTTAACTAATTTGATTTAAAAAAAATCTGATTTGATTAAAAAAAAAAAAACTATACTAAAATGAAAAAGTTAGAGAAAAAAAGAAGAAAATGGAGGTTGTAGCTTCTTCCATATAAATCCATTCCATGATCCCAAACACAGATAAAAGTAAGAAAGAAAAATTGAGGTTGTAGGCTGCAACTTCTTCTATTCGGCATACTTAATTTTTTTTTTCAAAGGAAGAACTTTATTCAATAAAATTGTAAATGGATACATCATCATTTGTGAGTTTATAAAGCCAACCAGTTAAATTAACATTTCAAACAATACATCCTGAATCTGCAGAGCTGTGTTCTTCCATTATATATATATATATATATATAAATTTTAATTATATTAGAAGTGATTAATTTATCATGTTTTTCGATAGAAATTAAAAGAAAGGGCATAATTGGTAATATAGGGGTGTGTTTACAAATTATAATATTTGAAAAAATTTAGTGGGGTGTAAATAAAATAGGGGTGCACATACAGTTTTTTAAGGGTGTAAATATCGTTACTCATTTTCTTATTGGCTTGAATAAATTAAAAATACTAGTTTAAAATAATATTCAGTAAAAAAAGCAAATAAAAAAAATCTGCTATGACACACTTTCATAGTTTCATGAACGGTTGAACATTAAGTTAGGGATTTATTTTATATATAAGTTGGATCTCGGTTCTTGAACCGGAAAATGAACCGATTCAATTGGTTTTCAAAAAATGAACCGAACTGAACTGACCAATATAAGAAAATCATTAAAATAAAAAAACCGATTGGATCGGTTCGGTTTACCTGTTTGGTTCGGTTCATTGGTTTTTTGCACACCCCTAACAAAGACAATGAAACAGAGGTTTGAGTAAACAAAATGAAACTGTATAGTAGATAAGTAGCGACAGAATGACATGACATTTTAACAAAATTTGTTGCCTTGCTGTTATATATTCTCCAAGTATATATACATATGTACCTTAAATATTTGTGTATTGTTGTATTCAGGTCACCCTCCAAGGTAAAATATCTCCCGTTTAGCTTCACTCACTGTAACATTGGGATGGTGGCGACGTCTCTTGACGAGAAAGACTTCAACACGGTGTCACGGTGCTTGAGATGGTAATACCAAGGTGTAATTTTCAGAGCAGAAGAATGAGAGACTCGGTAAATCACCAAGTGTTAAGTCCTCAATTTGCTGAAAGTAATCTCTTCGTCCTCTGTTACGTCTCCCTCCTTTGCTGCTACTACTTGTATCATTGACTTGCAGTATCCTATTGCCATTTCTTTGAGTTGCACCAAGCTTTTGACCGTTGAGGACCCCATACCTTCAAAATTGTTAGATTTTGGAAAGACGCTGAGGATGGCACTAGCTGAATCAAGTTGTCACAAACAGCTACTATTAAACTCTCAAGTTTTGGAAGAACCATGTCCAGTTTGGAGTACTCTATCCCAACATGTGTCTCGTCCTCTTCGTATGGAAATATCTTGTTGTATGAACTAGATTGAAGACAAAGCTCCTGCAGATGACGAAATTTAAGATTGCAAAAGAGCTGTTCTGAAAACTGTCCCAGCAATATCATCTTGATGGCCTCTCCCCTTAATTTCAGTTTTTCCAAGTTGGGGAAAGAATCCTGGTGACAAAACAATAAATAAAAACAAATCGAAGTTAAAGGACCAAGTTAGGCTGCCAATCCTGCTTGAATTTAAAGTAAAAATCTGCCACTCCCGATACCAAATATTGCATTAATTTTCAATTTGATTAGGTATAGAGTAAATACTGAGTACCCAATTGAAGCAACAATTATATTGCATTTATAATTAAAAATTTGCAATATCAAATGACTTATCATATATATATATATATATATATATATATAGATTTTCTATTATCAGTTCGTCCTGACAATAAATATATCAGGACAAAGAATGTGAACCACTAGATTTACGTACTTTGACTCAAAGTGTATGCACTTGTCAAAACTTCTCCATAATCTATGGTCCACATTCTTCGACATAATATATTTATTATCAGGATGAACTGACAATAGAAAGACTGTATATATATATATATATAGTCCCGATCTGGTCAGTGCATCCTGATATAACTTTATCAGGATATTGAATGTGAGCCACTAGTTTTGAAAAGTGCATACACACTTGAGTTAAAGTATGTAAAATGAGTGGCTCACATTCAATATCCTCACGAAGTTATATCAGGATACACTAACTTGGAATTTTTTCTATATATATATATATATATATATATATTATATGATAAAGTTCATTGTGCCAAATCTTTTCACAATTAATCTGATAAAGTTCATTGTGCCTCTAGTTTGGGATATATAACCCTGCAAATAAAGTTCTTGTTTCAATCTTTTTCGTATTAATTAAGGAAGAAATAATATATTACAAACAACAATAATGAAAGTACGTAGTTAGACTAATTATTTTTAAAGAATTTTAATGTAAATTTTTTTTTTTTTATTTATACCACATTCTATAAAATTAAGTTGCTCATGCCATATTATATCTTTAAGTCAAGTATTCGTCCAAAAAATAATGAAAACAGTGTGAAATATGAAGAATTTCTATCTGTCCTAAGAGAATAATATAATATATACCATTCTCAAATCAAGTAAGAAATCTTTTATATTAAGATAAATGAGGACCGACGAGATGAGATTGGTCCGGTATTAAATCCCTCACACCTGCACAACGAGGTTGCAGGTTCGAGTCTCCCCTTCCAAAAAAAAAAAACACCGAATTTATGTAATAATAATAATAAGCGTGTCTTTATTGCCGTTGATTGAGCAGAAACTTGTGAGTTTTGACAGAGAGCATAATTGTTTGAACTTAATCTGATCAGTCCCTTCATCGTTGTTGATATCTTCTTCCCTTGTGATAGCAAAAATCTCATCCATATTGTCGGAAGAAGACACATTGACTTGTTGAAGCAGTGGAAGAGCTCTGTAAGTGAAGAACGATAAGATATTCTTCAATTTATGGTTCTTACGACTCTGCTATGGGTAGATGATTATGTATCCTCTCCAGGTTGAGAACACGGTCAAGACTTAAGTGATGACAAGATTCTAACTCGAAGCAGTCAACAACAGTACGAAAGCATGGACTGTTTTTTACCCATATATATATATAGATGCTCCAATTCTGGATAGCCCTCCCTGTCCAATAAAGAAAGGAATTTCTGGACATCATCACAGCAACTACAGGTTTCAAGTTACACATTTTCTTAGATAACATGTTAAGGATTTCCAGTTGCCCACGAATTCTAAGGATTTCCGGTTGCTTAATCTCTCCGATAAAATTGATATCCCTCAGATTACAATTATCTATATACAAGGTCTGAAGACTTACTAAAAGACGAATTGAATTAGGCACAAAATACAATTTCAATCTAGCCAAATGTAAAACCTTAAGCTTCAGCATCCCAGCGAAAAAATTATCAGGGACCTCCCAGAAATATCTACTGGTACTCATGTAGAAAATTTAAGTTCTGGACATTCAAACTCTTTGGGAAGCTCTTTCATATTATGTAGGGAGATTCTAACACAGTTCTTCGGTGCATCCTTATTTTCCCATCTCTTCAGAACGTAGTTCTTCAAAGTAGACATTCTTGATTCAAATGCTTCATAGCCTTTGTGAGGGAATCCATATCTCCTTTGGAATGGTTCGGAAGGAAACTGTTTGGAAGTTGCCATCTGCATAGAGTCCAACAATAGCATTGGCCTTCTTCGCTGCTTTTCTGCTTTGTTGATAGCTTGAAACATTTCATGTTAGCTCGCTCGTTTTCTTTAATAACCTCTGACGCCTCATCAGTGACTGTCTTCACGCAGTCAAGCCAATCACTAACATATTGTTCGATCCGGTTGCCATTTCTTCTAGCTTCATCAATCAAATGCAACATCGCGTCTTGTTTAACCTTGAGGTTTCGAGCTTCGGTCTTCAAGTTGTCAAAGTTGGTCTTGTAGCTCCAGATATAACTGAAAGGTCAAACAATGGGAGCAACCAAGTTTTCCGCAACTTGAAGAATTAGGTTTGTAGTTTACCCTCAGAAGTTCTCGGGTTCAATTTCGGGGAAACTCGATCATAATGAAGTATTGTAGGGTTTGATATGACAGTAAATAAGATAATTTAAAAAAAAAATTGAAAAATTAAGTTTTTCAATATTATTACTTATTAGTAAGATATTCCTTTTCGTTTGTAAGGATTTGCTAAATTTTTTAAAAAATAAAAATTGGAGATAAAATAATGACTTTGATTAGTCTAAAATTCAGAGAAATTAAGTGCAAAAGGAATCAAATTTAATTTATGTAAATAATTATTGCTACCAGAAGATTTTTTTAAGCACATCACCTCTTAGCAGAGCTGATAGTGCACCTCCATTCCACATTAATGATGAGGGGTTTAAATCCCATCATACACATTTTACAAGCATATGTAAAGAGAGTGGTTATCTCCCGTTATGAGAGTAGATATCCGGGACGCACATGTATTGTTTAATTTCGGCAGGTCCCGATAGTCCTATTATAATAGTTCTTGTAATATTTCAAAAAAAAAAAAAAGATTTTCTTAAAACAATATTAATGATTTTTTTTTTTTTGACATTATCTATCTATCTAGATATCTGGACCAAGTTTTTGCTATTGGTAGAATTCGAGCTGCTGACTTGGGAGTCATTTGATCAAACCCCAGGTTAGTTTATCTACCAGCTGAGCTACGCTCCTGTGGCGGAATTTAAAGTATTAAAGTATGGAAATTAAGATTAAAAAAATTAAAATTTGGATAGTTAGAAAACAAAGCAACTTTTTTTTTATTTTTAATTGAAATATTTCCTCTCATATGATTAGGATATTAAATAATTTGTTATCCTGATAAAGCCAGATGTAAGTCTCAAGTCTTTTGGATATTGTCATTGACTTGACTATTTGCAGTCTATAATTTTCTCTGTGGTTATATATCATCCCTTCAAAAACGTGTAAAACATCACCCTTGAAACCGCATCCCGCGTATATGATATCATGCATTTAATATAACGTGTTAATATCTCTAATCTCTATCTCTTAATAAGGAGAAAAACTTGGTGCAACTGATGCACCACGCTAGAATCAGATGGTGGTGCATTAGTTCCACTTAATGAGTGACGTGTTACTAACTTCAAGTTTTTTTTTTTTCATCTTCATTTTCAACCGAAGCTCAATTTTCCTCCATCTCTCTCTTCGTCCTCACATTTCGACGTCAACTTGCCATTTTCCAGTGACCGTTATCGTTTCCGGCCCTTGCGATTCAAGCCGTGCCGCCAACATCATTGTGTTCCCCATCACTTCCTCTACGGCTCTACCTAATCGGCCGGTCCAAGTTTTCTTTGGACAGTTTTACCCCTTTCATCAAAGATTGAGCACATAGATGCATTATTTTTTATTTATTTCTTTTTTGTGGAATTGATGAGGTTGAGATGTTTGATAATTGAGAGATTTGGTGAACGGGATTCGAAAAATACCCAGAGATAGCAGTTTTGTTTTTGACTATTTTCCATCTATACCTCTAATTTCTTCTTATGCATTGCATAACCAAACAAAATCCAATCAATTGATTGATCAATTCTTCTTTTTTACCTCTACTTATTTGATTTTTCCTTTTATGGTAATGGAAATCTGACTATAGGTAACTTCAAACAACAAAGTTACAAAAAAAAAAAAAAAAAAAAAAAGGGGGTGCTTATTTTGGTTGAGCTTTCTACTGTCTTAAAAGGTCTATAAACGTCTATTTGAGTTTTGATAGAGTTATTTTATTCGGCTTCTGAGATTGTCTATTTTAAAATGAGGAAATAGAGAGAAATAGCACCAAATTGGATTGGTTTTGTGGTAATATCACCAACTTAATAAGTTTTGTAGAAATAGCACCAAAGTATGTGATCTTCCCAAATTGCCCTCACTTATTCTTTCTCCCTCTCTTTCCCTTTCTTCCTCTCTCCTTTGTTTTTTTTTTCAAAGAACTCCATTGATCCATCAATGGAGGTCGGACAGACCTCAAATGGAGGTCGAATGGAGGGCGAAAGACCTCCATTGGAGTCGAAATGACCTCGACCTTCATTGGTGGTCGATGAAGAAGAAGATTAAAAAAAAAAAAATCTGGAAATAAGTCTCGGATATTTGGAAATAAGTCTTAGGTATTTAAAAATAAGTCTCGGGTAGGTCACCCGAGACTTATTTCAAGCTATTTCCAACTACCCGAGACTTATTTCAGATACCCGAGACTTATTTCAAAATACCCGAGACTTATTTCCAGATTTTTTTTTTTTTAATCTTCTTCTTCATCGACCACCAATGGAAGTCGAGGTCATTTCGACTCCATTGGAGGTCTTTCGCCCTCCATTCGACCTCCATTTGAGGTCTGTCCAACCTCCATTGATGGATCAATGGAGGTTTTTGAAAAAAAAAAAAAAAAAGAGAAAAGAGAAAAGAGGAAGAAAGAGAGAAAGGAAGAAAGAGAGAGATAAAGAGAGATTATGGGCAATTTTGGCAGATCACCTTAATTGGTGCTATTTCTACAAAACTTATTAATTGGGTGACTTTTCCACAAATGGCTTTGGAAAGAGTGCTAGAAATTTTAAGGACTCAAATTAAATTGAGTAGAGGCTAGTAGAGTTTAAACCTCTACTAGGTAAAAGCTCATGGGGAGGGGGTTCTTCTCCAAATAAACATTTTTTATATAAAAAAAGTCTACTAACCAAACAATTATAATTTTTTTGAAAAAAACTCTATTTCTAATATATCTACTATAAGTAGATCTTTTATCAATATATGTTTTTCAAAAACCCAACCAAACAAGCTCTAAGACTTATGTTCCCAAATCTACGCACCAAAAGCCACATCTTAATTTTTTTATTTTATTTTTTTGCTTTAATGTTGTTCTTTATTTTATTTTATTTTATTTTTTCATTTTATGGATCAAACTGAAAATAAATAAGAGTTCAATGGAAATCTCAGATTCGTAGAGTTTCAACATATTTTTTACCTCTCAAGCAATAATGTTTCAGATTACTGGGTGTTTAATGGAGGGGAATTTGGGGAAGAGACTTTGCCTGTGAACAAGGGAAGAAGAAAAGAGAAAAATAAAAACAAAAATTAAACGTTCATTTTATTTTTTAAGTGAGTGGCACGGGTCATTCATGAATAGAACCGATGCACCACTGACAGATTATAGCGTGGTGTATCAAAGTTTTTCTCAAAAAGAGTGTAGCAAAAAGTCGATTCAGATTCGGTGTTTTAAAACACTGAAATTTCAGTGTAAACTACAAATAGCTTGACTTGGAAAAATCCATTTATCCATAACAAAATAAAGAGCCTTACGGTCCAATCATATTACAACAACAGCCATGCCTCTAATTCACTGCGCAATACCATAGCATTTGAAGACCAAGTTGTTGACAGGTGGCAAGCAAGTTAGGTGGTAGAAAGCCACGTTTCATAGCAATAATATCCCCTCCCCAAATAAAAAAAAATGTAATAAAATAAAAATATATCAATTTTCAATTATAATATGAACCTGATGATATAAGATTGACCGGATAGTAAACCCCTCACACCTATATCAAGAGGTTTGAATTCAAATTTATAAGAAAAACTGATTTTATGTAATATTATTTTTTAAAAAATTATAATATGTACCATTTATGTATTGAGAAAATCTTAAGTGCATCCGGTGCACTAGTTGAATGGTGCACCCAACCATTGAAAGCATCATGTGTTAGTTTTTTGGTTATTTTATTTTATTTTATTTTTTATTTTTTATCTTTTACTTCTTTTACTTTTTACCTTTCTTTTTCATTATATATATATATATATATTTTTTACATTCCAGAAAGTGTTGGATATGGCTTGAATTCTCCAATGGTTACCAAACCCGATTTACCAATACAGAGACTTCCTGGAGATGTGAGAGCGTTTGAAAGTATGAGGTTATGTTTGAGGGAGGCTTGAAGGATGAAACGAAGAACAGCTCAAACCGCTGCCGATGCCGATGCCGCTGTGGCTTTGGCAGCGGTAATGGCAGCGGTATCACACCGCTGCGAATTTCGGCAGCGCAACTAGAGCGGTCCAATTTCAGTAGATACCACTGTGGAAAGCGCTGTGGCTTCCACAGCGGTACCGGCAGCGGTCGACGGGATGAGGCGTATGGATCACGGTTTTCTGAGTGTCAAGTTCAACACGGTTTAGGAAGCAGGTGGCCAATTGCAACTTGAATCGTAGTTAATTATAAACATGCGTTGAATCAGGAAATATTCATGGAAGAGGAAATATGTTTCCTTCTGGAAGTTCTAATGGGAAAAGGATTTCTCCTTGAAAGAAGACTTATCTTAAATAGGAAATAGTATTTATGTGGAATAAGTATTCTTGTATGGCTAGGAGTAGGATTTCCTTGTTAGTTTAAACTCCCTGTAATTCATATAAATAGACCATAATAACTAGGTTATTGGTGTGTGAAAAAACACCTGAGAGAAGTGGAGCAAAATAGCAAATACTAGAGAGATCTCAAAGTGAGCATTGGGTGTAATTGGGTTTGGGGTATTATTTAGAGAGAGATCCTGAGTGTGTGGTTGTAACAATTTACTATATATTGGAACTTTCTCTTGTCGTTCTGACAGCCGTGGTTTTTTCTCTGATTTGGGTTTCCACGTAAATTCTTGTGTTGTGTGTGATTGGATTTAAATTACTTCTCTTCATCTTATCTTTTCTTTGTTATTGTGTTTGTTTGTGTTCTATCCGGCAACGCTTCCTCGCGTATAGTGACGTTTGTTCGCTAACAAAAAGTTGACACGTGATTGATTATGTATCAGCATTTTAGTGGCCGGGTGTGTGCCATTAAGCTGGTGCCCCGAAGATTACTGTATCATCCAAATAGACAATTTTTTTTGGTCACAAAAGGCAAAAAAAGATTCTAATATACAAATATACAATTGTAGTAAAATTTCCCTTTTTGGTTTCTTTCGAATTTTTTTTTCCCTTTTTGGAAATCCAAGTCCCAAGTATACAATCAGTATTGATGTACCGAGGATTTGGATCCTCTACTAATTCGATTTTTTTTTTTCTGATATTTTTAAAACATGTGATTGATTATTGATAAAGTGGTAAAGCATATGATTGGTTGTTGATAAAGTGATAAAGCATGTGATTGGTTGTTGAAGTTATTGAATGGTATGCACAAGAAATTTTATTGCTTTTTTTTTTGTGGATTGAACTTTGAAGTGTTCTGAGAGTTTTGAAAAGTCATGAAACAAAACCAGAGAACTTGTTGAATACAACACACGGGGTCTGGAGGATCATTCGAAATGTTGAATAGTTGATGTTTGATTAATGATCTCACTGAAACTAATTACTTGAAAGGATTTTTAATTGATGCTACTGTGCAGTTTATTTATTTATTTATTTATTTTTTATGGCTTGTGTGCTCACACAAGGTTGACTACTCAGTTTTTTAATTTAGATAAATCCATCTCAAAGATATGCCTTGGAGAAAATTCTCTCCCTGCTGAAACATGGATTTATGGATTTGCTGTTTAGACTTCTGAGCAATCTGATTTGTCATCTAAATGTGTGGCAATGAACTAAGGAGTTGTGGATTTAGATAACTTGTTGTTTAAGATGAGAATTTCTTTTCATATGCTGGGCCACTAGATGCTTTTTGGTTTTCTTTATATTAATGTGGACCTTTGTCTGAGCCTACTTACCTGGGTTCATCTGAAAGGAACTTTTGTTACATCCAAATGAAACACAGGTAGAATCGGACGGTTGTGATCAACATGCTGCATATTATTTTGGTGGAGATGAATAATATTCAATTCCTTTAATGAACAATATGATTTAATATTAGAATCGACTCTTATCTCTGGAAGAAGGGGTGTCAACGTCTTGTCTCTTTAAAGATGTTTAGCCCACATTTTATCACAGTTGACAAGGGTGGTATTGTGCACAATCCTTTAAGAGATAATGCTGGATGAGATGGATATTATTATAGAATCCAATATATGTTATTGCAATGTTATATCCATGAATGATTCTTTTACTTTTCTACATTCTTATGTACTTCTCATTTAATTTTATTTCTTAAAATTTATTCATATATTTTGGTATTGTAGTTATCTTTATCTGCTTAAAAGTTACGAGATCATAATATCACATTGAAGGTATATTCATATTATTGTTATTTTTGATTTATTGCGTCTAAGTTCATGTTCATGCTACATACTTATGTTCTCTTATCACGTGTCCCACCTCTTCTCTTTTGCATGAACAGTGTATCAACTTTTAATGATACTGACTTCATTCTTTATATGGTAATAAATGGGCTAGGGATATAGATCTGAATTATACATATATCGATATCAAATAGATGGACTTTGGAGCTGCAGAACACATTCTGATTTCTACCATATATCTAAACATAATCTAACCAGAAACATTATTTTGAGAGTTCGAAATATCATATACAAGTCATGATTATATTGTTTCTACATTCATGTGCACTACCTAAATATAATTATCTGTTTCAAAAAACAAAAGAAAAAATTGATTTCCATAAAGAGTGGTGATATTGGCACATCCCCTACTGATCTATTTATGCCCCATTTTTTTAAGAGTGGTGCTATTGGCACACCTCCTACTGATCTTTTTATACCCCTTTTTTTAAATTTTGATTTAATTAAATAAAGTTAAATGGTTTTATTAATTTATTTTATTTATTTCCAAATCTACCCTTTTTACTCATTTTTTAAACTTAATAAACCCCAATTATCTTTTGAACCGTAATTTTGGGAACTGGGTTTATATCTTTTGTGGGAATTTTTCGATATTTAGGGAAAAGGTTTTCATTCAAGATAACTCTTTATTTGGACGATTTTATCTTCTTTGCTTTTTAATTTAACTGATTTTATTTTTCTGTTGTTTGTTCTTTTTGGGGTTTTGCTTCCCTCTGTTTTTTATGGGGTCTGTTTTGCTGTTGTGTTGTGGCTTCTTAGCCTATGTTTTCGTTGGTGTTGCTTGCTTCGTTTGGTTGTCCCTACTTGGTCTTTCATAGGCCTTTTATAAAACTTCTGATGTTCAAAAAATTTAATTTTTTTTTTTTTGAACTTTATAGATAGGACAAGTTTCTAGGATTTGTTGTTTGAGTTACAGATAGGTGTTGGTATATGTAGTTGCCCGATGTTTCGCTGCTTTAGTGGCAGCGAATTTGGATTCTAGAGTTTCAATGGCGTCCTCTTAGATACACTAAACATTATATTATATAGCCTTTTTTTTTTTTTTTTTTTTTTTTTTTTTGGTGGGGTTGCTCTAGATCTGATTTCACGTTATAATTGTAAGAAAAATCTGAAAAGTGGGTCTCTGTTTCCGATTCACAAGATAGGTGTTGTTGTTTGAAGTCTGACTCGCGTTTTTACTTTTCTTCATTTTTGTTGTCGGTGTTTCGGTTCTGGGTTCTTAATTTATTTTTGGTGAGAGATTGAATTCAAGTCATTAGAAACTCTATTTGGAGAGCAAGTGAGAAAAGCAAAAAAAAAAAAAAAAAAAAAAAAAAGGTCACACTGCAGTAGCAGTTTGGGATCATAATTGGGGTTTATTAAGCTTGAAAAATGAGTAAAAAAGGTAGATTTGTAAATAAATAAAATAAATTAATAAAACCATTTAACTTTATTTAATTAAATCAAAATTTAAAAAAAGGGGTATAAATAGATCAGTAGGGGATGTGCTAATAGCACCATTCTTTTTTTTTTTTTAATTATTTAGTATTTTTTTTCTTTATCAAAATTACTAAAAGAGACATACAATTTAAGAAAAAAAAAAAATATTCTACAAAGTAAATCTAATAAAACCCCATATTCCTTTTTTCATAACTCTCAAACCCTAAAAGTACTTGTACTGGATCCTATTTAAACAATAAAGAATAACACTTGGGGTGCATTAGACAGATGGGATATTGATTATTATTTAATCTCATTACTCTTTTAGAATCTGAAAGTGAAATGATGATAACCAAAACAAATACTTGCTCTTTGCTTTTTGTTTCGTTTTGTTTGTGGGCTATTTTGTTTTTTTCTCTGTGTGTTTTTCTTGGGTTGCTCTGTTCTTTACTCTTTTCTTAAGGCTGTTTGCTTGTTCTTTGTCATGTGACTTTCTGGCCTTTTCTATAAAGCTTGATGTTGAAAAAAAAAAAAAAACACTAAAAAAGGAAAAAGGAAAAAAAAAAATGGAAAAAAAAAATCGTTCATGGGAGGTGAGAGAAAGATGAGACTAGAGATAAAGAGATCTGAGATAGATAGAGATATTAGAGATGAGATTTATTAAGTTTGAAAAATAAGTAAAAATGTAGTTTTGAAAATAAATAAAGTAAATTAATAAAACATTTAACTTTATTTAATTAAATCAAAATTTAAACAAGTGGAGCATAAATAGATTAGTAGAGGGTGTGCCAATAGCACCAGTCTTCCATAAAATATCTAAAATAAATTAATGTCATCCACTTATTTACTAAAATGCCATTCATTGGATGGAATTTGATGGAATGACCATTAGTGTATCAGTGTTTGCCAAAAATGGTCATTTTGAAACCAATTCGTCATCTGGTGGCCATTTTGATAGTGGTGACATAAGTTGATGGACACTAGGGTAATTACCCCATAATTGTTTAACATGGATATAAATGTAAAATTACTTATTTTCAAACAATTTTTCTTTTAAAAAATAAATGTGTTGACAATACATTCATTCAAGTTCAGATTTCAGTCCTTATTTAGTCTTTAGAAAAAATTAGGACTATTCAGTCTTCAGACAAAAAAACAAACGACCCCTTAATCTCTTATGAGTTACGAGTCAATTAAGTTCACAATAGTCTAACATAATATTACGTGAGAATAAATTTTTTTTTTTTTTTTTTGTTGAAAGAAGAATTCATAGATAGGAAAACAGTTACATAGAACTCGGGCAATCACCCAAGACCAGATTCTCCACCGCAAGAGGACAATCTTCCAACCAGACAAACTCACCCAAGTGACCAAGAGCAAGCTTAGTGACGACACGTCGTTGCGATGTCGGTCAAAAGATGAATATTTAAGTTCGACATCGTTAGCGCGCGAGTCACAGAGACTAGCACAGCGGCAAGTGAGGGTATCGTTCCGCAGGGAGGTGGGATCTACCGACCGTCACCGGTTCTAGCTATTATTACAACACTCCGAGAGAATTTGTGTGTTGCGTTTGCAGAAAAATAAGTAATAATATAAATAAATAAACTAACTACAATAATATATACATGGATAGAATGGAATGGAGAGATGCATGAAATGTGATTATACTAGGGAAACGACTCAACCGTAACAATCCTCCTAATTAAGCTCTAGACTCACTTAGTCCCTCAATATGCAAGTATATCATAGGCCTTGGGTTAAGCATTAGACACATGGCAGGAAATGGGATTTTGGGGGTGGGGGTGTGGGTGTGGGTTTGGGGTGGTGGTGGGTAATGATCACCCCCCTTTCAAGGGAGGTGAGCAAAAATGAACTCCTTAGTACGTGGTAGCTAGTGAACCTTCCATTCAACATCACCTTTGGCATGGGTTGGTTTGGGTTAGGTTTGATTACACCCAAACCAAACCATTATAAAATCAGTTTAATTTTTTACAACTCAAACCAAACCATTTATAAGATAAAACCAAACCAAACCAAACCAAATCGATAAAAATCAGTTTGGTTCGGTTTGGTTTAACGGTTTAAGAAAATAATTACATTATTTTTTATTTGAATAAATTTAATAATATCAAATTATCAATATAAGTAGTTAAACAAATTGTCAATAAATAAACAATAATACTAATTTATAATACTAAATTTAACTCAAGTGTAGAATGATAATCGTTAAAAAAAAAAAAAAAAAAACACCTCAAGTGTAGAACACCTAAAACTTATAAAATAAAACTAAATCGTTTAAGCTTCTAAATTAAAAATACCTACCACCGTTGAAGCAACCACTTTAAAGTTTCAAAGTTCACTTCTTATTGCATTAGGTTAACTTTAGTTTTTATTTGTTTACTCCGATAATTTAATTAATAATATATATATTTATAAGTATATTTAAGTAGTGGTGGCCACGGTTCCGGTTAAACCGTCGGTTTTGTCTGGGGTTTAACCGGAATTGTACGGACCAAACCGGATAGAAAATCAGAAACCGAAAACCGAAACCGAAACCAAAACCGGCGGTTTGAAAACCGGTTAGAAATCGTACCGTACGGTTTCAATTTTGGTTTGGGTTTGGGTTTCGGTTTGGGCATGCCCAAAACTGGCGGTTAAACCGGATGTTTTAACCGTGGTCAAACTGCCGGTTTTTTTAAAATTTTTTTTTTTAAAAAAATGACGAATCAAAAACCGTCCGAAACCGAAAACCGAACCGAAACCGTGACAAAAACCGACAGTTTTTTAACCGAAATCAAAACCAAAACCGTAAAACTGGCGGTTACAACCCCCCCCCCCCCCCCCCAAACCGTTGGCCATGGTTTCGGTTTCGGTTTTGGTTTTGGGTGGCCAAAAAACCGAAACCGTTGGTTTCGATCTGAAACCAAACCGAAACCGAACCATGGCCATGACTATATTTAAGTATGTAATGGTTTGGGTTGGGTTATACGGTTTGATAAAACGCAACCCACAAACCAACCCAAACCAATTGGGTTGCTCAAAAACAACCCAATCGATTTATTTATTTTATTAATTGGTTTGGTTTGGACGGGTTGATCGGTTTGGCGGTTTAGGTGCCCACCCCTAATCACCATTACTAAACCAACCTCATATTGATAAAAGAATTGATAATCATTTATATAATTTTATAGATCTTTTATAATATCAGAAAACAAATTATATTAAGATTTCTTTTTTCGGTGTGACATATTTTATACTACTCAAACCAAGAAATTAGTTCAAAAATCAATCTAAATAATATGAAAAATCTTATAAATTATGGTGTGATGTGCTAAATGGCAGGACAAAGATAAATAATCTAACACATCATCATTCAGTTAAATAACATTAATAAAAATTTTTTTGAAAGGTTTTCATAAAATAAGTTTTTGATAACATTCTAGAAAAAATTTCTTAAATTTTAAGTTTAGCATAATTTCTTCTTACTAAATTTTTTAACCAATATTTTTATTTTAGAATTGATCAAATTCCAAATATAAAAATTAATAATGCTACTCAATTTTTTTTTATGAAAAAAATAGTGCGAAAATCAACCAAATGATATGTAAAGTGATCTGCTTACACGGTATCATTTACTACAATATTAAAATTTAAAACCAAGATTTTATTTTAAAATGACCAAATTCCAAGTATAAAAAATGAATACTGCTACTCAATTTAAAAAAGGAGTACAAAAATCAATCAATTGATTTGCTTATGCTTTGTCATTTACTACAACATTCCATGATATATATATATATATATATTATTGCGTTATGACTGTTTTAACTATCTTTCCGTTTTTCGTTGATGTGGTCCATATGTTTTCAAAAACTCATCAATTTGATCAATTTGACTAGATTTTTAATAGTCAACCTTAACAAAAAAGTAAATTGACTATTTTACCCTTAACTTGAAACAAATGATTTAAAAGTACTAATTTACTCTGTAACTTTGTCAATTTTTACAATTTAACCTAACTTTTAATCTAATCATAATATGATGTGTCACCAATTTTAAAAATAAAAAAAAAAAATGGTTAAAATATTAATGAAAATTTGATTTTTTTTTTTTTTTTTTTTTTTTTTTGTAAGGAAACAAAAAAAAAAAAAAAAAAATAGAGAGAATAAAAAAAATTCAATTTAAAATTTAATCTTATTTTTTTTAAAAAAAAAGAAAAATAAAAAACTGAATATCAGTATTTCAAGAAAAAATAATAATACTATTTTAATTAGAAAATCATTATTAAAAAAAAAAAGTTTAAAGAGATCTGGAATTAAACAATTTTTTTTTTTAGAGGTAATTACACCAAACTCCCCTGAGGTTTGCTTTATTACACACGGAAACAACTTTATCAGCAATTGACACCCACGTCCCCTATTGTCAGTCAACGACCGTCAGACTTAACCTTTGACCTTATCAGACCATATAAAAGTCCGAAATTGGGTATGTCTATTTACTTTTATAACCCTAGAAAAAGACAAAAACAAAACTTTTTAAATAAATAAAAAACCAAACAAAATTTGGAAATTTTTTTTTTAAAAAAAATTTAACTTTTTATAGCAGAAATTTTAAAAAGAAAAAAAAACGAATTTAAAAAGAAAAAAAATTGGTGTAGATCCAATCAAAGTCCACAAAAACATCACAGATCATTCTAAAAAAAACACAAATCATTACAAAAAAATAAAATTACTAATCAATCCCAAAAACAAAAATAAAAATAAGCAAACATCATCGTCCCCAACAAAACAAAATGATCGAACATTACGCATATTAATCTTCTCTCAAGTGATCAACCATCTTCATCAAACAACAAAAACAAATTAAACAAAGAAAAAAAAAATCATCTTCAACTTCCACAATCCACACCATATTTCTTCATCTTCATAAAAACGACAAATTTTTTTTTTTCATTTCTCCATCTCTTTCCATACACAACAAAATTCAACACCACAATCCCACAATCATCACCAAACCTCATTATTCATCAATTTCAAAAAAAAAAAAAAAAACTAAAATTTTTTTCTCTAACTCCGATGAAGAGATGAAGCTACATCTCATCATCAAAGATGGAGCCACTTCATCTATTATAGATTGAGCAGATCCAGAGATGGAGCGGAGCGATTCGGCTCCATCTTTGAAGGAGATTTGTTTGGCGGTGTAGATGGAGGCAATGGTGTAGACGACGACGACCGTGGAAAGGAGGTAGAGGATCCAGAAGAAGGTGAAGTAACCGATCTTGAAGAGCCAGAAGAGGATCCATTTAGAGGAAATTCAATCGGAGAGGTGGTGTCGTTTGGAGGAATCGAATTGGATGTGGTCGAAGTGTTTGTGTTGTAGAGGATCTTTAAGTAGAGCAATTAAGAAATCTGGATGTGGGAGAGGAAGATGAAGCCTCATGAAGGAGAGAGGAAGGATGAGGGTTAAAGTGATCTGGAAAATTTCCAGATTTGTCACATTAATCTTTTAATTTTTGTTTTTTCATTTTTGGGTTCTGAAGTTTTGAGTGAGTTATTTTCGAAAGAATTCAGTAGTAAGGAAGGAAAATTTTGGATTTTGAGACAGCCTTCACAAGTGCTATTTTTTGACAAACAATTTCTGGGTTTTTCTTTAGGGGGGTTTTGGGAACGAAAGATTGGAAGGTTGAAGGTTGATGATTATAATGACGATGGAATTGGAAGGTTTATGATGATGGAATTGGAAAGTTTATGATAATGATTTTTGATTTTGTTTTTGTTTTTTTCAATTTTTTATTGTGGTGTTGAATCTAGACTGGTGATGTTGTTGTTGATGATGATATTCTGGGTTTGATTTTGATTATTAGTTTGAAGTTGGTGATACAATATTCACAATATTCCGTTTTTTTTAATTTTCTTTTTGTTAATATTTAATTTTAAATTACAAAATATTCTGACAATCATTAAATGAGTCTGACGTGTATAGTAATTAAGTTATTAAAGGACAAAATTACCCTTCCTCACAAGGTCAACGGTTAGATTAGACGGCCATTGACTAACGATAGGGGAGGTGAGTGTCAATTAAAGATAAAGTTGTTTCCGTGTGTAAAATAGCAAACCTCAGGGGAGTTTGGTGTAATTAGCTCTTTAAAAAAAAAAAAAAAAGGCTTTTGAAAAAATCCAGAAAGATTTCCAGATCTCTTAAAAAAACAAAAAAAACAAAAAAAAGAAAAAAAAGTCAAAAAAGTTTGAAGAGTTGTTTTTGCTTTTTTGAAAAGGGTTTGAAGAGTTCTGAAAATCCAATTCTCTTTAAAAAAAAAAAAACAAAAACTTCTAAAGAGATCTAGAAGTCCAGATCTCGAAACAAAAATTAACGACTTAAAAGAATAAAAGAACAGTCCATGGGGACCACTCTCTAAATTATCCAAAAGAAAAGTTTGGTATGATAAGTTTGGTATGATACAATTGTAGTTTAATTTCCAGTTTAGGAAAAGTGGAAAACAATTCAAAAAATAAAACCGACAAATTATTAATAAATTTCGAGCGAAATTTCTCTATTTATAAAACAAAACACGCCGTAAGTCGGTTCAAAGTTCAAACAATAAAGCTCTATAAATAACCTAAACACACGCTTCAGTTTCTTCGCTGATTTTTGAGTTTCATCATCATACCTAACGACGCCCTTTTTTTTTTTTTCTTTGATTCCGGATTCTCTTATTGAATCAGAAAATCCTCGTACGGGCTTTGAATTGGGTTGAAAAGATTTTTATTTTTATTTTTTTTTAAAAAAAGATAAATAAATTTGAAGATCGAATTAGGGTTTTTTTTTTTATAATTTATAATTTATAATTGTTTTTGTTGGTGATAGAACTTAGAAGAAGAATATAAAAGTTGAGTTTTTTTTTTGAGAGAGAGATAAGAGATGGGAATGTGTTTTTCTGGTGATGTGAGAGAAGGGAAACAAGCGGTGGGTGGGGCCCAAGGGCGGCCCACAGAGGCCCACAACAACGACAATGCTGGTGGTGGTCACAACGACGCTGTTGACTTCTTCTACCGATCTCGTGGTGACCACGCTCTCTTTACCCAAATTGAGGTAGACATTACAGTTTTCTTCACACTAAAGTCTTGGGATATTTTTTTATATTTTTTATATTTTTTTAATATGACTGAGTGCACATTGGGTCACACATTGTCCAATATAATAAGTATGAAGATTTTTTTTTTTTAGTTGCATTGGTGTTGAAATTTAAACAGGGAAGTTATGGAATGGGTATGCACAAGCAATTTCATTGCTTTTCCTGGATTGATGAAGTGTTCTGAGAGTTTTGAAAGTCAGAAAACTTGTTGAATACAACACACGGGGTTTTGAGGATCATTCAAAATGTTGAATAGTAGATGTTTGATCCATGGTCTCACAGGAAACTAATTACTTGAAAGGATTTTTAATTGATGCTACTGTGCAGGTTTTGTTGGCTTGTTTGCTCACTCAACAAGGTTGATTACTCTGTCATATTGAATTTAGACAACCCCATCTCAAAGAGTGCCTTGGAGAACATGCTCCCCCAGCTGAAACATGGATTTATGGATGCTGTATAGACTTCTAATCAATCCATTAACTTTGGACCTGTGGATTCGGATAACTTGGTGTTTAAGATGAGAATGTCTTTTCATATGCTGGACCACTAGATGCTTTTGGTTTTCTTTATGTTGATGTGGACATGTCTGAGGGCCTACCTGTGCTCATCTATTTGGAACTTTTATTACCTTGGCAAAGAACACGTAGAAACGAACGGTTGTGATCAGCATGCTGTATTACAATGGACAATATGATTTAATATTAGAAGTGTGACCCTTATCTACGAAAAGATGGGGTGTCAACGTCTTCTTTATTTATTAAAGATGTATATTTCCAGTTAGTTAACCCACATTTTGTCACAGTTGACATAGTTTGTATTGTGCACAATCCTTGAAGAGATAAGGCCGGATGAGACGGATATCATTATAGAATCGAATATATGTTATTGCGGCGTTATATTCATGAATGATTCTTTTGCTTTTCTAACCCATTTGTTCGATAGATGAGTGATTGATGGAATTACGAATGGGGTTGGTAATACCAGTTTTTTTGTAGGGGAAGGTTTACAATATGCAAGGGGAAGTCGCATCTCTTTTTATCTCTTAGTATATTTACCTCTATTTCTTAAAATTTATTCATATGCTTTTGCATTGCAGTTATCTTTATCTGCTTCAAAGTTGCGGGATTGTGACATTACATCCAAAGTATGTTCATATAATTATTGTTATTATTGATTTATTGTGATTGAGGACATGTTCATGCTACATGCTTATGTTCTATTATCATGTGTCCCACCTGTTATGTTTTGCATTAAAAGTTGAACTGACTTTATTCTTTCTATTGTCATGAATGGGCTAGGGATATAGATCCGAATCACACATATATTGATATCAAATTGGTAGACTTTGAAGATGCGGAACACATTCTGATTGCTACCATATATCTAAATATAATCTAACCGGAAACATTATTTTGAGAGTCTGAAATATCATAAACAAGTAATGATTAGATAGTTTCTACATTCATGTCAATTATACCTTGTGATGAAAATAATCTTTCAAATTTAACTTTTCTTCTGTGTTATTATCATTTTAGTTTATATAGGAGTTTCTATATTGTGTCGATGGTTTTCAAATTTAGTTGTCCATGTATTTTCAGAATTCAGTTTTTCATATAATTCTAGTACGTTTCTATACATATCTCACAGGTATGAAAGTATGTTTATACACTTATACTTATAAGTCTTTTCTTTTTTCATAGAGTGATCCCATGGCAGTTGTATATGCAAAGAAAAGAGAGGGGATACTAGAGGAAATTGGACGTACAGAAGTCATTATGAACTGTTTGAATCCTGCTTGGATTGTAAAGATTTCTATTGCTTATCAATTCGAGATTGTCCAACCATTGGTGTAAGCTTTCCTTATACTCCTAAGTTACTTTATTGTTGTTGATAGATCTTTGGCATGTCTCCTAACCCTTGATTTGCTTTGATGTTTTCTCATTTTTCATGTTTTTCATTTCTTCCTTTTTTCCTTTTTTATAGCTTTCGTGTGTACGACGTGGATACCAAGTATCATAATGCATCAGTGAAGGTATGTAAGAACTTCAACTTTTAGTTTTTTATTATTGTTTTTATTCCAACTTTCGTGGTATATACGTGATTTGGATGAGAGAGTGTTTAGTAGTGAAGTTTAGTGTTATAGAGGCTAACTGACCAATAAAAAAAAATGTATATATTCTAATAAGAGATGCAATCTGCATTGATTTGCATCAATATTATGATGTGTTAACTTTGAAATAAAAAACTTAATCCATGCAAGAAATTGAAAACAGTGAACCACCATCTATAAAATTATTTAGATTATTCCATGGATGAATCATTGCAAGATTTGACACGTATATCCCATGATCACAATTGGGAAAGCACTTGTTGAAGATAATTATGACTTAATTTTCTTGTTTTCCGGAATGGAAAAGTGATTTACTAAATTTTTGTCGAAACAATTACAGTGAAGTTATATACAATTAACTAGTTATACAAATTAACTAGTTGAAATTACTGGAGTTAATATACAATTTTTGGAGCCTATCATGTATTGGTTGCACATCATAGCCCCAGCTGTCAGCAGTAGGAAACACTTGCTAAAGCCATTAAAGAAACCATAAATTTGATTATCATCAAAATAAATAGTAACTACACTTACGAAAGATTTGTAAATTATGTAAATTTGTATGCAACTAATCAAAAAAATTGGATTGAGGAGTTTCCTCCCTATGTCCGTAGGTTCCTAATCTCAGAGGCACCTGGTTGTATCTAGTCTTCCTTGTATGGTTGATTGTTAAAAAAAAAAATTTAAAAAAAAAAAAAAACCTACACTTCCGAAAGATAAAGATTTGTAAATTATGTAAATTTATATGCAACTAATCAAAAAAATTAATTAAAATTCTTAGTTGGATTCTTACCTTAGACATTAAGTTTCGGTTTTGTTTGTTGGGCTTGGTGGAGCGTAGTGCGTTGCCTGGTGCTGGTTGTTTTAGTTTTGTTGGTTGCTGTTTGTCTTTTGGTTTTGGGTCGGCTTGGCTGTTCTTTTCTTAGTGTCGTGGGATTGTTTAGTTGTTTGTGTGGCCTTTTTCGTGGCCTGGTCCTGGTGCAGCTTTTGGGCTTTTGCGGCTTGGAGGCCTGCTTTTTTTGTTTTGTTTTGTTTGGCCTTTGTGGCTCGTTTGAATAACGTTTTACTGTAAAAAAAAAAGTGGGAAAGATAATGATTAGATCAGAGTAACAAATATTAGGGGAGTTTTGGAGGAAAAAGATAGTATAAATTAAGATGAGATGAGGCAAGTACAAACTATAGTATGGCAATCAAAATTTAAATGCTTCCTTTTTAACAAGTTCTTGCATTGGTCCTAATAAATTTCAAACCGTTATTATGTCATAGTGAAACAATTGTTGAAGGTGATGTTTAAAGTTTTTGTCAAACTTTCTAATTCCGTTGCCTTGTAGATGCTAAAGTTGAATGAACAAGACTTTTTGGGAGAAGCCAATTGTTTTCTATCTGAGGTAAGTTGCCTTCCATTTCTTCGTTAGCCTTGGGTAGTGTATGTTCTTAAGAGCAACTTCTTGGTAAGGAATTTGAATGAAAACAAAAGTTTTGTTGTTTCAAAACACCTCATTAGATGGGAGTCTAATATAAGGCGTTGGCCAACGTGTACCCTAAGTGAGACCTTATTCATTGTTGCAGCTAAAAAAATACATTGTTTAACTTTGTTTTAGGGGCACACATTTAGACAATTCTTTTTTAATATAATAAAATATATGTTATTGCTTCAACTATCTTTGTGGTGAAGCTTTTTGATCGAACAATATTATTAAATGACCTTATTGAAGCTAGAAAAGAACTAGATTTCCTTTGATATCCTGAATAATTTTAAACTGGTGGCTTAATATTAGAATTTTTGAAGATAGACAAGAGGAAGACATCAATTGCTTGTGAGATAGAATCAAATTCTTAGCTTCACTTTGGGTCTATCTCCAAAGAATTCCAAGATACTTCATTTTTTTCATCCTTTTAAATTGGAAAATGGTTTTGGGGTAGTTTTGTATTTAATTCTATTGAAAATAGACACTATTCTTTTAGACATGTTTATGGGTTTGGGGCTAAGTTCATATAAGTCTCTATACTTGATTTTTATAGTCCACAAGTTTTTTGAGTTGCGGACATCTAGTTCACCTTTGTTTTTTCTTTCCTTAATAAAATCATTCTAGTTTCCTATCAAAAAAAAAAAAAAAAAAAATCTGGTAGGAAACCTTTTTCATGATTTAATGTGTTCAACACTAACATGTGTCCATTTTTTCCTTTTTGTCTATGGCAGATAGTGACCAAACAAAATCAAACTTCAACTCTAAATCTCCATGATAAAAGAATTGGGGTTTCAAGAAATTTGGGGACACTCTCTGTCCATGCTGAGGAAACAGTTGCTTCTAGGAGTACTGTTGAAATCTCATTCCGCTGTTCTCGCTTGGCAAATGTGGACTTGTTTTCCAAAAGTGTAGGTATCCACGAATTGGCTACTTTAAGAACTTCACTGATGGATTTAAGGTTTCACTTGTTTATCATCTTCTTATTCCTTTTGTAGGATCCTTTCTTAAGAATATCTAGAATCGTTGAAAGTGGAGTTTCTGTTCCAATCTACAAGACCGAGGTAATAAATGACAACTTGAATCCCATTTGGAGACCAATAACTCTGAGCATGCAGCAATATGGAAGCAAAGTAAGCTCATCACATTTTCGATTATTGCTTTGATGTATATCAGCACTTTAAGGATGTCTGGTGATGGGAGAAACTACTTTAGCTCATTACATGTTTCTTAATTTGATGCAGGAAAACCCGTTAATTATTGAATGTTTTGATTTCAATACCAGTGGCAATCATGTACTCTTAGGGTAACTGCTGAGCCTTTTTCTGTTATTAACTATTCCTTTTTTTTTTTTTTTTCTAAAAAAAAAAAACCCTTTTAACGATGTTGGATTTTTCACTTTATTATTATCAGAAAAATTCAGAAATCAGTTGCAGACCTGCAGAAACTTCACCTAGAACAAAGTGGTGCAAATTTTGTTTTACCATCTGCTCATCGTAATCATGAGAAGGTGTTTATTCATGCTCACAATTTTAATTGCTTATGTCAATGCATTGTTTATTCGTGCTCCATTTTAATAGTATTATGTCAATGCATTGTTTAATTTTAATTTTTGCTTTATAGGTTCTGAAAAGTCAATTGTTTGTTGATAAGTGTATTGAAAAAGAGCAATATACTTTTCTAGATTACATTTCTAGTGGTTTTGAGCTGAATTTTATGGTTGCAGTCGACTTTACAGGTACGTAATTCTTGACATTCTAAGACAAGATATACGTCAAAATATATTTTCTTATTAATTTATGATTTGCTCTTCGATCCTCCTTTCTTTTTTCTAATCTGATTCTGTTTCATGCTTTCAATACTTGGTCATCCAGCTTCAAACGGAAACCCTCAAAATCCAAATTCTTTGCACTACATTGATCCTTCAGGCAGATTGAATTCTTACCAGCAGGTAAGATTGTGCTAGCAATCTTGTGTCAATTCAATTGAAATATTATAGAAATATGAATAGAGAACTCGGAGAAGCCATAAAAATATCATTATACTGGACAGTCTGTACAAAAATTGGCTGCTCTAATGTTATAAATACAAAGTAAAGAATGGATAGAAGAATATAAATGCCACAATTCCCCTCATTCCTAACTAATTATATATGATGCACTCAGAGTGAACGATGAAACCTTGTTTAAATTTACTTTTGTAAGCCATGAATTGCAAGATTGTCCTACCATTTAGTAATTTATAATTTTGAATGGTGGTGGCCTTAGTAAAGGCTGACATTAAATATTTTTAATGATTGTCTTAACCGAGTGCATATTATTATTTGTGGAATTTTTTCATTTCTAAAATTTTTGTAAGAAAAAATCATTGATTTATTCACAGGCTATAATGGAAGTTGGGGAGGTCATACAGTTCTACGATTTTGATAGACGTTTTCCTACCTGGGGATTTGGAGGAAAAACATTTAATGGAGCTGTATCACATTGTTTTAATTTGAATGGAATTCCAAATGGCTCAGAGGTAAGAGAACTAGATTTTTTGTTTTCGCTATGATTATTATTACTATTTTTTTTTTTTTCGGTTTTTTTGAAATGGTTGGCATTTCTTCCAAACCTTTTCCTATTGAACAACAAAATATTTGTAGATTTTTTTTCCTTGGATATTGGATCCTGATTGGTAAAAGCCCAATATGACATTGGGTTTGGAAGTACAACTCAATTTTCTTGACAATTTGTTACTGTTGATATACTTGTTTTCCTGTATAATACCATCTCATTGCTGAGTGATAAGGACATTTTTCTCATTATTCACTTTAGCTCATCCATAACATGGTGTCACAACTGTTTATGCTGTTGGTTGTAACTTCTAATTACATTTGATGGATTGATGTATGCTATATTATATTAGAAACTTTAACCGTAAATAATCAGATGACTATCATTCACCATTTGTGGGGGTGTATTTGCCAGCTATGACCACAAGGCTGACTTATCGTCATATGTAAATAGTTAGAATTTCTTCCTCTTCTTATTATTGTTAATTATTATTATTATTCTTATCATTATCATATTTAAGAGCTTCAGTACTCCTAAAAAAATAAGAGTTGCAGTTTAACCCTTTAATTTTCATTTGTTATGAAGTGAGAAAAGTTTGCTCCCCAAATTGCTGTTATCTTTCATTTGTTATAGGTTATCCATTTAGATGCTAGCTTTATCATTTCGTTTGGTTACTGTTACTGCAGCATATTGAACATTATGACACTATTTTTGAAAACATAGAAAGGTGATCTATGTGCAAATTTCTTTGTCCTGGATTCTCTAACAGAAGCTGCTCTCTTGTATTTGCCCTTTCTATTTCAAAATTTATGATCGGGTCTGTCAAAAGTGGTTGACATCTGGAATTTTCCTTTTCCATTTTCTCAATAACAGCTGATTTCCTTATTTATCAGGTTGAAGGAGTTGATGGCATCATGGCTGCTTATGCTAGTGCTCTACACAATGTTGCTTTGGCAGGACCCACTTTATTTGGTCCAGTGATCAATATGGCTGCACAAATTGCCGGTCAGTCCCTCTCACAGGATGACAGAAGCAAGTATTTCGTCTTGCTCATCATAACGGTAAGTAGAATTATAATTTCAATTTACGGTTTTATTCCCCTTTTATTCTATATATTTGGGTGATTAATTAAATATGCAACCTTCTTTAGGATGGAGTTCTCACGGATCTTCAAGAAACCAAAGATGCTTTGGTAAGGGCATCTGATCTTCCCCTTTCAATTCTTATCGTGGGAGTGGGAGGTGCGGATTTTACACAAATGGAGGTACACCCTTGTTATCTTTTATTATTTTTATTTAACTGGCAGTTTTCTTTTTATATAGTTTTAAGAGATTTAATTTATGAATACATGGTCTGAGATATACTTATTGACAGATTCTTGATGCTGATAATGGCCGTCAATTAGAGAGTTCTACAGGTCAAGTAGCTACTCGAGACATTGTACAGTTTGTTCCAATGCGAAAAGTTCATAGTAAGTACTTATGGCACCTTTTTCTCCCTCTGCATCAAATGGTCTTTAAGACTCTAGATCATTGTTTACATTAGAGGGTTGATAACAATTTATGTGGAAACTATCTATTTGTATAATGGAAAGCCAAAATTAGAAAACCAGGCAGTTCCTTTTACCTGACCAAATCATGGATTGGCCTAGATTGATCATCTTTGCTAGGGATTCACATTGTTATACACCGGACACGGTTAAACATTGTGTCCATGTCCTTTTCTATCTTGGATGTAGGTGTGAGGGGCTTATCATTGAGCCAACCTTATGTTGTCGCCACCGTAACGTGGATGTTGTATATAGATTGTGTCCATGTCCTTTTCTAGCTTAGCATGAGTTCAAAGTTCCAGCTTGGTCCCAGCAAGATTGGCTCATGAAGTGTGCTTGACTGCAACTCAATACTCTCGAGCAGTTGTAAAATAGCTCGGCTATTAAATATTATATTTTGTTTAAAAGTTCCATTGTGTTTTGGACAGGTGGGCGGATTTCTGCTGTTCAAGCTCTTCTGGAAGAACTACCTGGCCAGTTTCTGACCTACATGCAGCCTAGAGATATCAAACCAAGCAATCTGCACGTTACCTAAACATCTGCTTGAGAAGTTCAAACAGGATTACAATTGTTCATATATAGAAACAGTTGATCGTAAATATATACAAATTTTAGCTAGGGTATTTTTACATAGCTACATTTGATGATGTGATTGGCTTAACGATTGATGGTAAATGGGCGTTTATGATTTCATATTTGTTGCATATCCATCGGGGCAAAAACAACATTACTTATCAAAGTATATAGCAACTTAAACAGCAAAATTTCATATTTGGGATTTGAAGTAGATTGTGTCCACATGCCAGATACATTATTATTTTTGCTTTAAGTTTTCACCCACCTCTTCAAGCTGAGCGTTTTAATATTGGTCCTCCTAGTCGCTAGAATCTTAGGTAGCCTGAAGGGATTGACTACCCTATTTATGTGTAACAAAGACTAGGGGTGGGCGTTTAATGGATCGGTTTATTTTTCAATATAACTGATAAAAAACGGATAAAGTTCGGTTTCTGAAAAAAAGGCAATGAAAAACAGAGGTTTGAGTAAACAAAATGAAACTGTATAGTAGATTAGTAGAGAGAGAATGACATGACATTTTAACAAAATTAGTTGCCTTGCTGTTATATATTCTCCAAGCATATACATACATATGTGCCTTAAATATTTGTGTATTGTTGTATTCAGGTCACCCTCCAAGGTAAAATATCTCCCGTTTAGCTTCACTCTCTGTAACATTGGGATGGTGGTGACGTCTCTTGACGAGAAAGACTTCAACACGGTGCATGAGATGGTAATACCAAGGTGTAATTTTCAGAGCAGAAGAATGAGAGAGTTGGTAAATCACCAAGCGTTAAAGTACTCAATTTGCTGAAAGTAATCTCGTCGTCCTCTGTTACGTCTCCCTCCTTTGCTGCTACTACTTGTATCCTATTGCCATTTCTTTGAGTTGCACCAAGCTTTTGGCCGTTGAGGACACCATCAGGTTCTTCAACCCCATACCTTCAAAATTGTTAGATTTTGGAAAGAAATGGCACTAGCTGAATCCAGTTGTCACAAACAGCTAGTATTAAACTCTCGAGTTTTGGAAGAACCATGTCCAGTTTGGAGTACTCAACCCTAACATGTGTCTCGTCTTCTTCGTATGGAAATATCTCGTTGTATGAACTAGATTGAAGATGAAGCTCTCGCAGATGGCGAAATCTTTGAAGGATACAAAGTGGGAAGACTACTGATTTATCATTGTAGACCTCAAGAAATTTAAGATTGCAAAAGAGCGGTTCTGAAAACCGCGAATCCTTCATGAATTTAAAGTAAAAATCTGCCACTCCCGATACCAAATATTGCATGAATTTTCAATTTGATTAGGTATAGAGTAAATACTAAGTACCCTAATTGAAGTAACAATTATATTGCATTTATAATTAAAAATTTGCAATATCAAATGACTTATCATATTCATATATATATATATACATATGATAAAGTTCATTGTGCCAAATCTTTTCACAATTAATCTGATAAAGTTCCAAGGCCTCCAGTTTGTGATATATAACCTGCAAATAAAGTCTTGTTTTGATATTTTTCGTATTAATTAAAGAAGAAATAATATTTAATACAAACAACAATAATGAAAGTGTTATAATAATTGGCTTTCCCACAACCTTTGTTTTTTTTTTTGAAGGCAAAATATATTAATCAAAGGCCAAGAGGCCAACCAAGCAACGAAACGGAGGGATACAACGAAAAAAAGTAAGACGCCTCAAAATTCTGCGACAGAGGCATCCCAAAAACCTCTGTCGCTGAACTTTGAGAGCAGCCAACCACATGCAGCAAACCCAAACAAACAACACCCCACCCAAAAACCCCCTAGAACCACAAACCCCTCCATTAAAAAAGAAGTTGCGAAGACAAACCCCCACCCACAAGAAAGCTGCCGACCACCTGGGAATTACCAGCCCCATTCAAGCACATCACCCTCTCCGTCGGCGCCTTTTTTAGCCAAACCATCAGCATAAGTATTGTAATCTCTAAGGTTGAACTCCACATGAGACTGATTCAGAACACCTAGAAGGTTGCGAATGTCCATAATTTGATTCATATGCTGCCAGCTTCCCACCCCATTGCTATTGATCCAAGAAACCACCTCTTTCGAATCGCTGACAAACACAATTCTTTTGTCTTTCAAATTTGGAGACGACGCACAAAGGTGACAAGCTCTGACAATAGCCATATTCTCGGCAGAAATAGCATCACAACACCCCACTTTTTCCGAGAAAATACATCTGATTTTGCCTAAACTATCCCTCAACACACCCCCACAACCTTTGTTTTTGCTATTAAATATGTTTTACTTAGTGCTTAAGTAAGTGACGCAATTGATGATGCAATTATGCTAGTGGGTTTCATCATCATCGATATAAGTGCACTAATTTGCCTATATATAAGGCTTTCAAATGTAAAATTTGTTCCTCTCTGATATCAATACAAAAAGGGCTCTCTATCTCTATTCTCTCTTCTCACTCTTCCTCATCTCACTTCTTTGTTTGTTACTGATATTTCTTTTCTTATCTCTAATCTCTCTCGTTTTTCACTCGCTCACTCTCACTCACTCTCACTTATTGATTAATTGTTCTTCGTATGTCCTTCATATGTTCTTCATTATTTTACAACACGTTATCAGCACGATCGTATGTAAGTAAAAAGTATCTCTAGGTGAGTGATTTACTTACGGCTCGATATTCGTGTGTGTAAATAAAAAGGATCCCTGATGGGTGATTTACTTACATCTCAATATTCTGAATCTATTTATAGTTCCGTATACAAGATGGTTTATGCCGTCAATGGATCCTCTATATATAGTTTTGGATTTATTTAAACTGTTTAAATATTCTGTATTTATTTTTATACAATATATGAGACTGGCTTATGCTGTGTCTCGGGACTGGCTTATGCTGTGTCTTAAGACTGGCTTTATGCTGTGTCTCCAGATAAATTGTTTAAATATTTAGCATTTATTTTTATGCAATATAAGAGATTGGCTAGACCGACTAACCAAAACTTAAAGTTTCTGGAATTATGATATTTAAGTCGGCACGGTTTTGAAAACCTATAAGAACCTGGAGTTCTAAATCCAGTGTTATATACAAGAATTCCATAATTTATTATTTGGAACCTGGGGTTTCAAATTCATTCAGAATCTGAAGTTTTCTGAATTTTATATATGAACTTACAGTTCGTGGTCGAACCGGGAATTCGAAAAAATTAATATGATCCATGATTTTATTTTATCTCATATATATGAAGTGATATGTTTACATATCATTCATTTGAGAAAAATGATTTACACATCCAACAGGATGTTGTGGATATCATAAAAAGGATTTAAGATCCTAACATATAATGAAATTGAAAATAATATTTTATCTATTTCATACACATCCAACAGGATGTCGTGAGTATAACAAAAGGAATTTAAGATCCTAATATCATGTATAATGAATTTGGAAATATTTTACAAGAAAAGAGAAGAAAAATGAGGTGTGTGCAGAAATTGTGTGAAGAACATCACTGCGCAATCTTGATCAA
Source organism: Acer saccharum (assembly GCA_030490815.1). Taxonomy (NCBI): domain Eukaryota; kingdom Viridiplantae; phylum Streptophyta; class Magnoliopsida; order Sapindales; family Sapindaceae; genus Acer; species Acer saccharum. The sequence goes on from CM059867.1 coordinate 52,693,085, forward strand.
ACTATTATATCTCTCTCATTTGAGATCGGTTTGAGTTGAAATTTAGTTAGCATATTCTAGTCTTGTAGTTCTTGAATATGTACGGTGGGATTGTTAATCAGAATTTTCTATGGTGAGTTCTGCAGCTCCGAACAGGGCTGGGTAGAAAATAGAGAAGAAAATTCCGGTATTGTGTAGATTTCAGCGAAGAATGATATCTCTTTGATCTATGGTCCGATTTGAAATTTTGTCAAAACATTCTTCACTCGTGTTTCTACAATCTAATCGGTTATATTGTTGATCAAAATTTTCTACAGAGAGATATACACCTCGAACAGAGCATCTGAGTTTATACTATTCTCTCTCTTGTTTCACTTATTGATATTCCATATTTGTATTAATGGTGTTATGTATATATATTTGTTGCAAAATTAAAAGCATGGATTCAGGCCATCATTTCTATATGGTTGGGATAATTAAATTTATCCATGCAATGATGATAGTGCAATGAATCAAACAATTCTACTTAATTATTATCATTTCAGATGAGATATAAAATGACATTACAAATAATGTCCATAAAATTTCCAAAAGGGAAAATATATGCCTTGCCGCTAGTGCAACGACTCATACGTTTCTGCGGAGTCAGAAATATTTAAAGAATTTAACTTTGGTGAGAGCAAATGTTATTTATGTATCAAGTCCAATGGATCTGATAGAAAGCTCTGAAAGAGCCACTATACTGTTATCAAACAATATAAATTATGTGTCAATGATACTTGATATTATTCAAGCAGACCATAAAGAAATATGTTTAGTTTAAAAACGTATAAGTTTAATACCAAATCAGATCCAACGAATCTGAATAAAGGCTCTAGAAGAGTCACAATCTTATTACTAGATGATATTAAATTGTGTATCAGTGATACTTTATATCATTCAAGCAGAACATAAAGAAATCTGCTTAGATCAAAGACATATAACTTTATTAATGTCATTTGAGACCATAAATAATAAGAGTGTTGAATATATGTGCGTGATTCAGGCCAGAAGCTGATTATAGAAAAACTGTGTGATTTATCATATGGATCATATCACTGATCAAAAAGGGGTTGCATGTAAATATATTCATTCACCAAATAAACCATCTTATTCTAAAGTTGGTTTTGAATCCCCATCATTCAAGAGGGTATATGTGGATATATTCATCCACCAAATGAATCCTTCCATTATTTTATGGTTCTAATTGATGCATCTACGAGATCATCACATGTTCATGTATTATCAAATCACTCCAATTGAGATCGATGTTCAACATCCAGTTTTCGCATATACTTATAATCAGAATGGATCAGCGGAATCACTTATCAAACGTTTCCAGGTAATTATGAGAACTTTATTATTTCGATTCAATTACCAATTTTTATATGGGACGTTCTATATTACATGTTGATACATTCATCTATGATCATTACTTATCATCATTATTTACCATTACAACTTGTAATTGGTCATTGACTTACTCACGTTTTTAAGATATTTGATTGTTTAGTATATCTCCTTATTATATATTTGGCATGATCTAAGATAAGAATTCTATATCATTATGAGATTAATATTGATTTTGATTAATCTTCTATTAGATCATTTAAACTTTTGAGAGTTAATATTTTTACGCACAATCTGTGTATTATTATATTGATTAATTTCCAAATGGAAAGTTTCTCCGGAAAGAGTAAATGAAAAGTTACTCTTATACAAAATAGAGATACCAGTTCAGTTCTCTATATATAAATGTGTCTCATTTCAATCTTTGTATTATTCAAATACGAAAGATAATTAATCATCAGATAATTATTAATCTGTTACTTGATATATTAAAGGTAACAAGATTTTATAAGTTGTCATCTCATAAACCCCGGCCGGGTGATTGTTCTTAAAGAATGATCAGAGTAAATGATAACAAATAAATCATCTGATGCATATCATAAACTTATGAACCTTTTTAAAAGGTATTATTATTAGGATCCAAAAGTAAACAAAACTCGAGTTATAAATAAATCCACTTTCTCTAAATCAACTCTATAAGAGTCTGATATATTTAAAGAGACACAAGTATATGAAATGACTAAATCCATTGTAATGGAAGAAATCTCAACAGAGATTCAAGTATATTGAAATTGAGAAAATTTCTATAAATCATATAAGAGAAATGTGGAATCATAAAGAAACAATCATTGATAATATATTTTTATATACAGTAGTGCTACTGAAATTATAAATGATAATTATGATATTCATAATATCAATGATTGTATACAAAAGACATGATTGGCCTAAGTGAAAAGAAGCAATTCAAGAAGAATTGACTTCATATACCAAACGTAAAGTATTTAGACCAATAGTATTCCAGATACCTGAAGATGTCAAACTAGTTGGATACTAATGGGTCTTTATATGGAAACGTAATGAGAAAAACGAGATCGTGAGATATGAGACACGACTCGTAGTACAAGGTTTCTCACAGAAACTTGGTATTCAATAGTGACAGATACAATTACATTTCAAAATTTTGATAAATGTGGTTGCCTTTACAAGGCTTGAAATACGTCCTTTAGACGTAGTAATCATTTATCTATATGATTCACTCAATGCAGATATTTATAATCCTGGAAAGATTTAAAATGCTAAAAGCATATAAATCGAGATCTCGTAATCTATATTTGATGAACATACAAAAGTCCTTATATGTATTAAAAACAATCTGGACAGATGTGGTATAACCGTCTCAGTGAATATTTGATAAAATAAGGTTATAATAATTATATTATATACCCAAGTGTCTTCGCAAAGAAATCAGAATCCGAATTTACTATATTCACAACATACGTTGTTGATATGAATTTAATTGAAGCTCTTGGAGAGCTCTTGAAAACTCTTGAATTTTTATAAATGAGTTTAAAAAGGAAGACGTGGGAAAGAAAATATTGTCTCGACCTGAAGGTCGAACATAAATCAAATGGAATGTTTATCCATCAATCAAAATATGTTGAAAAGATTCTGAAAAGGATTCCATATGGATATTACTTCATAAAACAAGTCTTTGCTTATACTTCCTCCAATAATTTATGATATTATTGAAGTTCAGCAATCTAGAAGATTGCTTCACAAGAATTTTTATCAGGGGGAGCGTCCCATCAGGGGGAGCAAATCAAATGAAGTTTATTAATCATATTGGGGTATAAGTGCATTGTACTCTTTTTCCTTTAATCAGGCTTTTGTCCCATTGGGTTTTTCCTGATAAGGGTTTTTAATGAGACAATTCCCTAAGCACACCCAAAATCTTTTGATTCATAAAAGATCATCATGAATATTGCATTAATCCAGTAGATCATTGTATATATGTTATCTTGATCAAAATACCATTGTAACTATTACTTTGATCTTGCTAATCATTGTATATATGTTACCTTGATCCAAAAGATCATCATAAATATTACTTTGATCCGACAGATCAATGAATATCATTGCTCGGGTTTTTATCCCACTAGGTTTTCCTAGCAAAGTATAAATGTGAGAAATGTTTTGAAGAAAACATTAACTATTAATATATTTGCATTGCAATGGTTTTCCCTTCGATCAGGTTTTGTCCCACTGGGTTTTCCTGACAAGGTTTTAATGAGACAATCAGGGGGAGCAAAGTTCAGAACGGACATATGTGCACTATACTCTTTTCCCTTTGTTCAGGTTTTATCCTACTGGGTTTTCTTGACAAGGTTTTTAACGAGATAGTTTTGAGAATGTCCAACTCCACAAGATCTAGAATATCATTGTATGTATTTTAATAAGGTTTTGTCCTATTGGGTTTTCCTTAGTAAATTAAAAATACAAGTGGTGGAAAATCCAAGGGGGAGTGTTATAATAATTGGCTTTCCCACAACCTTTGTTTTTGCTATTAAATATGTTTTACTTAGTGCTTAAGTAAGTGACGCAATTGATGATGCAATTATGCTAGTGGGTTTCATCATCATCGATATAAGTGCACTAATTTGCCTATATATTAAGGCTTTGAAATGTAAAATTTATTCCTCTCTGATATCAATACAAAAAGGGCTCTCTATCTCTATTCTCTTGTCTCACTCAGTCACTCTTCCTCATCTCACTTCTTTGTTTGTTACTGATATTTCTTTTCTTATCTCTAATCTCTCTCGTTTTTCACTCGCTCACTCTCACTCACTCTCACTTATTGATTAATTGTTCTTTGTATGTCCTTCATATGTTCTTCATTATTTTACAACAGAAAGTAGTTAGACTAATTATTTTTAAAGAATTTTAATGTAAGATTTTTATTTTATTTTTATTTATACCACATTCTATAAAATTAAGTTGCTCATGCCATACTATATCTTTAAGTTAAGTATTTGTCCAAAAAATAATGAAAACAGCGTGAAATATGAAAGAATCTCTATCAGTCCTAAGAGAATAATATAATATATATATCATTCTCAAATTAAGAAATACCGACGAGATGAGATTGATCCGGTGTTAAATCCCTCACACCTGCACAACGAGATTGCGGGTTCGAGTCTCCCCTTAAAAAAAAAAAAAAAACCCGAAATTATGTAATAATAATAATAAGCATGTCTTTATTGCCGTTGATTGAGCAGAAACTTGTGAGTTTTGACAGAGAGCATAATTGTTTGAACTTAATCTGATCAGTCCCTTCATCGTTGTTGATATCTTCTTCCCTTGTGATAGCAAAAATCTCTTCCATATTGTTGGAAGAAGACACATTGACTTGTTGAAGCAGTGGAAGAGCTTTGTGAGTGAAGAACGTACGATAAGATATTCTTCAATTTATGGTTCCTAAGACTGCTATGAGTAGGTGCTTATGTATCCTCTTCAGGTTGAGAACACGGTCAAGACTTAAGTGATGACAAGATTCTGACTCGAAGTAGTCAACAACAGTACGAAAGCATGGACTGTTTTTTACCCATATATATTTATAGCTGCTCCAATTCTGGATAGCCCTCCCTGTCCAAGAAAGGAATTTCTGGACATCATCACAGTAACTACTGGTTTCTACACATTTTCTTAGATAACATATTAAGGATTTCCAGTTGCCCACAAATTCTAAGGATTTCCGGTTGCTTAATTTCTCCGATAAAATTGATATCCCTCAAATTACAATTATCTATATACAAGGTCCGAAGGCTTACTAAAAGACGAATTGAATTAGGCACAGAATACAATTTCAATCTAGCCAAATGTAAAACCTTAAGCTTCAGCATCCCAGCGAAAAAATTATCAAGGACTTACCAGAAATATCTACCGGTACTCATGTAGAAAATTTAAGTTCTAGACATTCAAACTCTTTGGGAAGCTCTTTCATATTATGTAGGGAGATTCTAACACAGTTCTTCAGTGCATCCTTATTTTCCCATCTCTTCGGAACGTAGTTCTTCAAAGTAGACATTCTTGATTCAAATGCTTCATAGCCTTTGTGAAAAGGAATCCATATCTCCTTTGGAATGGTTCGGAAGGAAACTGTTTGGAAGTTGCCATCTGCATAGAGTCCAACAATAGCATTGGCCTTCTTCTCTGCTTTTCGATCTGCTTTGTTGATAGCTTGAAACATTCATGTTAGCTCGCTCGTTTTCTTTAATAACCTCTGACGCCTCATCAGTGACCGTCTTCACGTGGTCAAGCCAATCACTAACATATTGTTCGATCCAGTTGCCATTTCTTCTAGCTTCATCAATCAAATGCAGTATCGCGTCTCGTTTAACCTCGAGGTTTCGAGCTTCGGTCTTCAAGTTGTCAAAGTTGGTCTTGTAGCTCCAGATATAACTGAAAGGTCGAACAACGGGAGTAACCAAGTTTTCCGCAACTTGAAGAATTAGGTTTGTACTTTACCCTCACAAGTTCTCGGGTTCAATTTCGGGGAAACTCATAAAGAAGTATTGTAGGGTTTGATATGATAGTAAATAAGATAATTTAAATTAAAAAAAAATTGAAAAATTAAGTTTTTCAATATTATTACTTATTAGTAAGGTATTCCTTTTCGTTTATAAGGATTTGCAAAATTTTTTAAAAAATAAAAATTGGAGGTAAAATAATGACTTTGATTAGTCTAAAATTCAGAGACATTAAGTGCAAAAGGAATCAAATTCAGGGTTCAAAATTTTTTTGTCACTATTTCAGCCTCTTTTTGTAAGAATATCACTGGTTTACTAATTTAAGTTTAAAAGGCACCTATTTAGGTGATCAGACAAAAATACCCTCATTTTGTCTGTTTGTGTCTTTTCAAACGTGGAGAGAAAAAAGTTGAGAGAGAGAGAACATTGGAGAACCTGCAACTGACAGTGTTTATGTTTCGATTTCGTTTTTGTTATTGATAGATTATGGTTCTAGGTTAGTTTAGGTTTAGTTTAAGGTTTGAATTTATAAAAAAGTTGTGTAGAAGACGATGAAGATCTGGGTTTTCGAGCCTTTTGAAACGTTGTTCGAGCCTTTTGAAACTTCATCGTCTTCAAAACAACTTTTCTCGTGACTTTTCGTGACTTTTGAAACACTTCCCGTGACTTTTAATATAGTTCCTGTGACTTTTAATACTGTTCCTGTGACTTTTAATACTGTTCCCGTGACTTTTGAAACACTTCCCGTGTCTTTTAATATAGTTCTCGTGACTTTTAATACTGTTCCCGTGACTTTTAATAATGTTCCCATGACTTTTCATATACCTCCTGTGACTTTTCATACACCTCCCGTGACTTTTACTACTGTTTCCGTGACTTTTAATATAGTTCTCGTGACTTTTAATACTGTTCCCGTGACTTTTCATACACGTCCCGTGACTTTTCATTCATTGGTCTAGCCTTTTTGTTCGAGCCTTTTCTCCGAGCCTTTTCAATTAGATTCAAAATTCACACAACCAGCTTAAGGTTTATGAAAGACTTTGAGAACAAATGAAAAGGAACACAGCTTAAGGTTTTAAACTGAAAAAAAAAGCTCTGGGGGCGCACCGCGAGCTCAGCGGGGAGCTCGACCCCCGAATGCGTCTGCGTAGCACCACAAAACTAATTATCCAATGAAGTTGCATTGATAATGTTATGGTGTTCAACCTCCATTGGAGGTTTGTTATAAAAGGAAGGTGAAAGAATAAAATATCAGAAAACTTCAAAGTAAGAAAGATAATGTGTAAAATAAGGGCAATTTTGGTAGTTCACCATAATAAGTGCCTTTTAAACTTAACTTATTAAAGCAGTGACTTTGTCACCAAATCAGTTTAAAAAGGTGACATTTTCCACCATTTCCACATCAAATTTATATAAAGAATTATTGCTACAAGAAGATTTTTTTAAGCACATCACCTCTTAGCAGAGTTGATAGTGTACCCCCACCCCCCTTCCACATTAGTGATGAGGAGTTTAAATCACGTCATACGCATTTTACAAGCATGTGTGAAGAGAGTGGTTATCTCCTGTTATGAGAGTGGATATCCGGGCCGCACATGTATTGTTTAATCTTGGAAGGTCCCGACAGTCCTATTGTATCTTGTAATATTTCAAAAAAAAAAAAAAGAAAAAAAAGATTTTCTTAAAACAATAATTATGATTTTTTTTGACAATATCTATCTATCTAGATTTCTAGACCAAGCTTTTGCTATTAGTAGAATTCGAGCTGCTGACTTAGAAGTCATTTGCTCAAACCCCAAGCTCGTTTATCTACCAGCTGAGCTACGCCCCTAGTTGTGGAATTTAAAGTATTAAAGTATGGAAATTAATATTAAAAAAAAAAAAATTTGGATAGTTAGAAAACAAAGCAACTTTTTATTTTTTATTTTTTTTAATTGAAATATTTCCTATTAGGATATTAAATAATATGTTATCCTGATAAAGCCAGATATAAGTCTCAAGTCTTTTGGATATTGTCATTGACTTGACTATTTGCAGTCTATATTTTTCTCTGTGGTTATATATCATCCCTTGAAAAACGTGTAAAACACCACCCTTGAAACTGGTCCCGCATATATGATATCATGCATTTAGTATAACGCGTGAATATCTCTAATCTCTATCTCTTAATAACGAGAAAAACTTGGTGCAACTGATGCACCATGTTAGAATCAGATGGTGGTGCATTGGTTCCACTTAATGAGTGACACGTGTTACTAACTTCAAGTTTTTGTTTTCATCTTCATTTTCAACTGAAGCCCAATTTCCCTCTGTCTCTCTCTTTGTCCTCACATTTCAACGTCGACTTGCCATTTTCCGGTAACCGTTATCGTTTCCGGCCCTCGCGATTCAAGCCGTGCAGCAACCATCGTTGTGGTCCCCATCACTTCCTTTACCTAATCGGCCAGTCCAAGTTTTCTTTGGACAGTTTTACCCCTGTCATCAAAGATTGAGCATAGTCTGCACAGAGATGCATTATTTTTTATTTATTTCTTTTTTGTGGAATTGATGAGTTGAGATGTGTTATAGGTAAAAATTAGTGGTGAAGGATACGTCATCAGCATGAAAGGTCAAGAAAGCAGGAGTCAAGATAAGTCAACTTATGGAGCAGAAACCCCCCATAATAACCTACTCGGAAAAAGAGTAAGAAGTCCGACCACAAACAAAGACGATCAGCTCGGGCAGCAAATCTCACTCAGGCACACTCGGGCACACTCAGGCACACTCAGGCATACTCGGGAATCAATGAGACAGTCACCAACATTCATATGCCAAACATAATCAGCGACCAGCACATCCACGATAAGCAACGATGTGGACCATTAGAGTTTAACAAGGAAACAAGCAGTTCTCCCACGAATAAAGGAGAAAGAATCTCGTCCAGAATTAGACTCAGCCAAAAGAGGAAAACATAATCTAATTAGGACTAGGAAACCGCTTGAGACTTGGGCACCACAACACCAAACCCTAGCAGCCACCTTAAAACCCTAAACACAACATGTATAAATACCCCCACTATACACAAACAGGGGGTACGTGAAAAACAGTGAGAAAGAGAGAGATTATATTGTAATATTCTTGTAACCATTCTTGATAGTGAATTTGGCTTCGTTGGTAAGGCAACAATCCGTGGATGTTTCTCCAACCATTGGAGTTTTACCACGTAATTGCTTGTTATTTCTTCTTAATTTTAAATCGTTCTCGTTCATAAACTATAGCAATTCGAAAGTAGATCATTGACGTGGTGACCATCAAAAATCACCGTCAACAATTGGCGCTAGAAAGAGGGGGACCCGAAAATTTGTGACAACAATGGCTGGCGAAAGAGATGGTAGCGATTCCAGGTACAGTCAAGGCATGCTAAGTAACGAGCTGGAAGATGACACCGTGCTCAACACTGCAGATGCAACTCTAACGACGGTAGACCAATCAGTCGCCCTGGCTGGTATTCAACGTTTCCCTACAACCAATGAAGAAATCACGCAACGACTCCGCGCTTCCCTGCAACAACTTATATCAGACGCAGCAAGGCAAGGAATTGACCTTTCTGCCACGGAAGGTTTGATGTCGCCTTACAATCTGTCCGCCCCAAACCAGCAGACAGCGAGATTGCGTTCTGCAGTGGTGATACCAACGCCTGATGCACCCCTAAAGGCAAGACGAGATCCTACAGGCAGACCAGAGATGCTATCTGAAAGAGTGGCCAGGAGAAGTAGGGAGCATAGAGAGGGGAATGATTCTGACAAAGGGTACGATCAAGATCGGACAGCCGGGGATCGAGACCACCCTAGGAGGCGCAGTCATCGGAGAGACCGATCATCCTCCTCAGAAGAAAGTGAGCAGAATCATCATCGCAAGCGCCAAAGGGGCACAGTCCGACTGCATGGCCTAAATCGAGATCGTAGAGAGTTGAACCCGGAGGAAAGGGGCCAAAAACTGACCATAAGTCAAAACTTCAATGCGATAGGGGAACCTGAAGGAGACAGAGACATACTCATACAGAGTCTGACCCGGGAAGTTCAAAATAATTGTCGACAAATGGATGCTTTAGTCAGGCGGTATGGGCATAACGAGCTGTCAAATGATGAATCCGGAAGCCTTTTCACCAATGGGGTTCTGAGGATGCCTTTCCCGGAGAGATTCAGGATGCCCCACATTGAGCTGTTCAAGAAAGATACCGATCCAAAAGAATACGTCTGGAGGTACAGGAGCGCTATGACGCAATATGTCCACAATGATGCACTGCTATGTTTGAATTTTCCCCAGACTCTTAGGGATATAGGCTCCCGGTGGTTTGGTAGATTGCCAGCAGCAAGCATAAGCAGCTTCGGCGAGCTAAGCAAAGCCTTCTCCAGGCAGTTCCTCGGGAACGTACACAGGAAAAAGTCAGTAGCTCACTTATCCCAACTCAAACAGGGAAAAGATGAGTCGCTGAAGAGATATCTGGGGAGGTTCGATCAGGAAGTGTCCGAAATTGGGAGTGCAAATGACGAAGCAATAATTGCTGCATTCATCAACAACCTTTAGAATGGCCAATTGTCCTTTGACCTCAGAAGAGCCCGACTAACCAGCTATGCCGATATGATGGACATGGCAGTGGGTTACGCCCTGGCCGAAGAGGAGGAAATTTCCACAGGAGGCTACTTCGTGCATGGCGGTCGCCCGGAGGGATCCAAAACCAAAGACCAGACAAAGGCACCCGACACCAAAGGTGACAAACAGAAGAATAAAACGCGGGATGGTCGGGACGGACGACGAGCATATGACCCAAAAACCGATCAACCGCGGTAGAAGTTCCAGGGCAGATATACAAATTATACCCCATTGAAGAAAGATCAAGAAGAAGTCCTGGCAATCCTAGAAGAGAAGAACATGTCTAAAGAGCCGCCTAAGCAGTCAACATATGCTCGGAGGGACACCACCAAATATTGCCGTTTCCACAAGGAGAATGGGCACGAGACATCCAAGTGTTTCCAGCTAAGGGACCACATCGAAACCCTCATTAGGGAAGGGCATTTGAAAGACATTGTTTTCAAAAAGGTGGACAGGGTAGATGGACAGAAGGATAGCCGACAGGACGGACGGGCAAGAAAGCTTAGTCCCAAGAAAGCCGAGTCCCAAGAAAGCCGAGGATGAAAGAGCAATTAACACCATCTTCGGAGGACCAGCGACTGGCAAGAGTAACAGGGAAAGGATCCAGGAAATCCGGGAGGCCATGGGGGCACGGAGAGACTTGGACGTGAATTCTATTGAACCCGACACGAAGAGAATCAAGGAGGGCTGGGACCCGATCATATTCACAGAAGCCGACTCACACGGAGTAGATGTTAGGCCAAATGACGCGCTGGTGATCAGCGCACGGATCGGTCATAGAGAGGTTCATCGAATTTTGATTGACAATGGGAGTTCAGCAGATATTCTTAGTGCAGAAGTATATGACCAGCTGAGGCTAGATAGGAAAGACCTACAGCCGTTTCCCACACCCCTTAGAGGATTTGGAGGAGTTGAAGTAAGGTCACTCGGCACGGTAAAGCTACCCGTGAAGATCGGGAAGGCTCCTTGCCAAAAAACAGTGCTATTCGACTTCGTGGTGGTAGATACAGAAAACTGGCCGTACAACGCCTTATTGGGCCGACCTTTTTGAATAAAGCCAAGGCGGTGACAGTAACCTATGCCCTCATGATGAAATTCCCGACCGAATATGGCGTAGGAGTGGTCAAGGGGTCACAAGAGATGGCCCGAAGAGCAAACTTGTCAGTGTATAAAGATAGGGAAGTACACCAAGTATACCCAGTAACGGCCCAGCAAAAGGTGGGAGAACTTGAAGAGCAGGCAGAAGTGCCGAAAGAATTTGAGTTGGATCCCAGAGAAGAACCCGAGGATAGGAAAGACGAGCCGACCCAAGAGGTGGCGCTAGATCCAGAAGATCCGAGTAGGACAGTGAAGGTAGGGGCAAGCTTGAGTGTATATGTCAAAACCCAACTTGTCACGTTGCTAAGAGACTATAAGGATGTTTTCGCTTGGAGTCATGAAGATATGCTGGGGGTAGACCCGAGGGTAATATCACATCACCTTTCCATCAACCCAGAGTTCCGACCGGTGGTACAAAAGAGGAGATTGTTCAATCCAGAAAGAAGCGTCGCAATCAAGAAAGAAGTGGAGAAGCTGCTTTCCGCGGGGTCGATAAGGGAAGTCAAGTATCCGGAATGGGTAGCCAATGTAGTGTTGGTCAAGAAAAAGAACAAACAATGGAGAATGTGCGTAGACTTCACAGACTTGAACAAAGCTTGCCCAAAAGATAGTTTCCCACTGCCGAGGATTGACCAGTTGGTAGATGCAACAGCAGGACACGAATTGCTGAGTTTCATGGACGCCTACTCGGGATACAATCAGATCCGGATGAACAAAGCAGACGAGGAAAAGACATAGTTTACCACGGACCAGGGCTTGTATTGCTACAAAGTGATGCCATTCGGATTGAAAAATGCCGGGGCAACGTACCAGAGATTGGTAAACAGGATATTCGCTCGGCAGATTGGGAAAAACATGGAGGTCTACGTGGATGATATGTTGACCAAGAGCACCATAGCAGAAAAACACACGGAAGATTTGAAGGAAACTTTTGTCGTCCTAAGGAAGTATCAAATGAAGCTCAACCCAAGCAAATGTGTGTTTGGGGGTACCGTCGGGAAGGTTTCTAGGTTTTCAGGTACACCAAAGGGGAATTGAAGTAAATCCCGAGAAGATCAAAGCATTAGAAGGAATGGCTTCACCAAAGACACTGAAAGATGTGCAAAGGCTAACGGGATGTCTTGTGTCACTCAACCGGTTTATAGCCAAGTCAACAGACAAATGCGCTCCATTCTTTAAAGCAACAAAAAAGGGAAAAGGGCTCGAATGGAGTACATAATGTGAAGAAGCCTTTCAGAAATTGAAAGAGTATTTGGGGAGAGCACCCATCCTTTCAAAACCGGTGGTGGGAGAAACATTGTACTTATACCTCTCGGTCACAGAAGTGGTGACAAGTTCGGTATTGATCCGATTAGAGGAAGGAATACAAAAGCCAGTGTACTACACAAGCAAGGCATTGTTACCGGTAGAAACCAGGTATTCGCCGGTTGAGAAAATAGCGCTAGCTCTGATCACATTAGCCAGGAAATTGAGGCCATATTTCTAAGCGCATACAATAGAGGTGTATACAGACTGCCCACTGAAACTCATTCTTCAAAAGCCAGAGGTGTCGGGAAGGCTGACCAAATAGGCAGTGGAACTCAGCGAATATGATATCAAATACACACCAAAAACGGTAATCAAAGGGCAGGCGGTATCCGACTTTATAGTGGAATTCACCGAGCCAGACGCCGAGGTAAGGAGGGTAATGGAAGATGAGCAGACTACTAAATTCCAATGGAAATTACATGTAGACGGATCATCAAACACACATGGCAGCGGGGCAGGAATAGTCATAACAACCCCCGAGGGAGATACTGTGGAATGCGCCATGAGGTTCGATTTCAAAGCAACCAACAATCAAGCAGAGTATGAAGCCTTGTTGGCCGGCTTAAAGGTCTGCATAGCATTAGGGGCAGACGAGCTAGAAATTTACAGCGATTCACAAGTCGTGGTTAATCAGGTACTGGATGAATACTAGGCAAGGGAAAAGCACATGATAGCTTATTTGGACATTGCAAAGAGGCTACTTAGAAAGTTCAAAGTGTACAGAATCTCTCAGATCCCTCAGGAAGAGAACGAAAAAGCAGATGTCTTGTCCAAACTAGCTTCAGCCACCACAAGTATCAGATCCAAAGCAATACCAGTGGCACATCTGACTAAACCAAGTACAGCAGAATCCGAGGAAATCACAATAGCAGAGATCCGACCGAGCCCAGGCGACTGGACATACAAACTCAGAAAGTACTTAGAAGAAAACATACTACCGGAGGACGCTGTGGAAGCTAAACGCATCAGATACAGGTCAACCCGGTACACGATTCTGAGGGGAGAATTATACAGGAGAGGATTCTCAAAAGTGCTGCAAAGATGCATTTCCGGTGAAAAAAACCGGAGAGATCCTGAAAAGTGTCCACAGTGGAGTGTGTGGGAACCACACCGGGGGTAAAAGCCTAGCACACAAGATACTCAGGCAAGGATTCTACTGGCCGACTCTGTTCGCAGAGGCGCAGCGATTCGCAGAGAGTTGCGAAACATGCCAAAGAATAGCAAACGACATTCGGCGACCCTCAGAATTACTTAGAAGCTTAACCTCACCTTGGCCCTTCGCCATGTAGGGACTCGACCTAATAGGACCAATGCCCACAGGAACAAAGGGAGGAGCAAAGCACGCCATTGTGGCAGTGGACTATTTTACCAAATGGGCAGAGGCAGAGGCACTTGTACACATCACTGAGGCAAACACCACCAGCTTTGTTAAGAAGAATATAATATATCGGTTCGGGATCCCGAGTATCATCATAACAGACAATGGAACTCAATTCGACAATAAGAAGTTCAGAGAAATGTGTGAAGAATTCAAGATCGCAAACTACTATGCATCGCCTGCTCACCCTCAAACCAATGGCCAGACCGAGGCCGTGAATAAGGTGATCAAGCACACATTGAAAGCAAAACTAGAGGCAAAGAAAGGTGGCTGGGCGGACAAACTGCCCGAGGTACTATGGGCATACCGAACAACTCTAAGGTCGTCCACGGGGGAAACTCCTTTCGCGCTGGCGTTTGGGACAGAGGCTGTTATCTCAGCAGAAACAACTTTTACATCCCCCAGGGTTCAGTTATACAGCCCCGAGCACAATATAGATATGCTGCAGTAGAACTTAGACGAGCTTGAGGAGATCAGAGATGCAGCACAAGTAAGAAATTCGGCGTACCAGCAAAGGGCTGCTAGGTACTACAACTCCCATGTTCGGGAGCGGAGATTCCAACTCAGGGATTTAGTGCTAAGAAGAGTATCCCCAAATACCAAGGATAAATCATCAGGATCTCTCGCCGATAAATGGGAAGGGCCATACATCATCAAGAGAATCGTAGGGCACGGGGCCTACATGATAGCCCGACCAGAGGGTAGCCTGGTACCCCGACCATGCAACGCACAATATCTAAAGATCTTCTATCCCTAAAGAATCTGATTATGGTTCTATGATTAATTTATCTTGCTTTAGCTCAGTTTTTAGTTTCCGCTTTGATTATTTCAGATTTATTTGTCGATTCCATTATCATATTGATCATCTAATAAAGTTCAGTTGCTAGTATGGAGTAGCGGAATCAATAAAATCCATGAGCAACATTTCAATAGCGGCCACTCAAAAGCCGACCGAATAAACGCCAAAAAGAGTCGGGCGCCATAAGGCCGCGAAAGAGCGGACGAGTGGTGCTCGAAGGGCGGAAAAGATGTAGTAGCGTGCCCGCCTAGTTAAGGCGATACGAATGCATCCCTTAGCAAAAATACAAAACCGAGGTACCAGAATAACTGGAAAACTACTCGGAGCGCCACTAGAAAGACTAGTGAGATGCGCAGCCGTGTTGGTCGGTACAAATTACCCCAATAATTCGGCAAAACCTTGCACAGATAAAACCAGGAGACGTCCTAGGTGACTTGTGCAAGGACCTCAACGTATGGTCGTGGCGAGCCTCGGCGTAACATTGAGGTAAAACAACCTCAAAAATCGAAGGATAAAAGCCAGTTACATAAGATACTCAGCTAAAGTTAATTACCAGTTAAATAAGATACTCGGTCTAATCGATTTAAAAAGCCAATTACATAAGATACTCGGCTAAAGTTAGTTACCAGTTAAATAAGATACTCGGTCCAATTGATTAAAAGGCCATTTACATAAACTACTTGGCTAAAATTAGTTACCGGCTACATAAAGCACTCGGTCAGAAAAGCTAAGAATTACCGAAGGATCCATGCATTCAAAGATAACCAAGTATAAGCGGGTGAAACGAATTCAGATCGTCCCACTTACACGTTTGTCATGCGGTAAAGTAGATCAATATAAGAATATAAGAATAAAATTTTATTCTTCATGTATATATGGAAAAGATGAATACAAAGGTAATTACAAAAGGCTTGAGATAGTTTAAAAGTCAAGAGGGAGGCGCTGGAGGCTGTGAGCTGCTTCCGCCGACATCCGGATCAGGTTCCATCACATACTCGCTCAAAAGACTGTTGTCCGAAGGCCACACGATCACATCCTCTTCATTGTCGTCCATCCAGGCGCTATAGTCAGTCCCGGGAACGGGCCCCAAGTCAAGTCTCTCATTGTTGATCCCAGCCTTCTCACAGGCATAAAAAGTAGAGAAAGACTCGGCAGTAGGAACCTCAAGGTGCATGGGATGTGGCGTCTTACCCTTACTTCTACAATATGCTCGCCACTCTCTCATTTGAACCCGAAGGGATTCTAGAGATGTATCCACATGTTTCTTGATTGAAAGGCTCCAGTTGGTCATGGCCCGATCAGTTGCCCTATTTTTCTGGTTGAAGAATTCCCTAGCCGAGACCATTCCCCGCTGGAATTCCCGCAGAAGCAAAGCATCATAGGCTGGGGACCTCTTGAAACGGTCAACATTCTGTATTTCCAGTTCCAGCCTAGCTTCTTTCGATAGGGACTCGACTGACAAGGCCTGACGCTCCAAGTCATCAATTCTGCGTTCATAGGACGACTTGGCATCTTCAGCGTTCTGCTCAGAACGGAGCAAGGCTTCCCGAGTGGACGACAGCTGATCCTGTAGAGTCCTGACCTCCTCCGCAGCAGAAGATGCTCGTTGCTCAGCTTCCATTTGCCGTGCTAGGCATTGATTCAGGAGCATCTGATTCGATCTGGCCTCCTCTTGATGAGCTAACTCAACCCGAGAGCAATGATCTTCACTCTCCTTCAATTGGGCTTCCAGCCTCCTTATTCTTTCTGCTTGGGTTTCGCCGGCTTGGCAAGCCCCCAAACATCTCGGCCACCATCTGCAGCAAGTCAACAACAAATAGAAGTGAGTAAAAAGAGGAGGAATACGAAATTATGCATATAAACCAAGGCGTTACTTACGTAGGAAGCATTGTTAAAAAAATTACAGAGCCGGTCGGATACGGTCCCGGTCCTGAAATGACTCCAACGATCCTCCCCAATGTAAGCCCGGCCTGAAGCCATGGCCCTTAGCATGGTCTCGGGGGTAGGATCATTAGTCGGAGGGGAGGAACCCAAACCACCAGCGCTGGTTTCAAGGAGCTCGGCAGACGAGGTCGCCCGAGAAAAGTCAGTTAAGCCTCAAACACTATCTTTGATCTGGTCCGCTGGAGGGGTCACACTCGTATCTTTTTCAACACCACCCTCACCCTCACCCTCACCCTCACCTTCATCATCCGAAGACGAATCAACATAGGCAACTACTCGGGGGATCTTGGGGTAAGGGCGACCAGAAGAAAACGAGGCCTTCCTCTTTCTAGGTTGCCCAACTTCAACATTGCCCTCTCCGGGGGTAGGAGTTGGATTAACGGGAGTTAGAATCTCCGGCGCAGTAGGATTCGGCTCGGCGGGAGTCGGAATCTCCGGAGCCACCACGCTCGAATGCCCCCCAGCTGCGGCAAAACCCTGAGAATCAAGATTTGGTGTGTTTACAGCAGAACGGGGAGAATTGGACCCACTGGGACAAGTCTCCCGCTTGGGCTCAGAAGGGTTCCCTACCTTCTCTTTCCCTTTAGAAGTAGGGCCCGCTTGGTTGTCCTGATCAGCAGCGGCCCTACTTGCTCCAAAGATCTCTGGATCGCCCACGGCCTCCGTTGAACACGCAGCTATCTCTGGACCGTGGGTTTCCTCGGGCACATAATCGGGTACTCCCCCCTCATCATCTCCCTCGGGAGGGTTCTCGGGAGCATTTTCATCCGATTTGTCTTCGGGAGGGGCTATCCCGGCGTCTCGCTGACGAAGGGCTGCTTTCCGGCTCGCCTCCACAATGCCCTTCGTTCGGCGGGCCAGGGCGTCGCAGACCACATCTACCTCAAACACTTCAAAAGAAAGAGTCCGAGTTAGTAGACAAATTTAAGAACAAGAATGCAAAAAAAAAAAAAAAAAAAAAAAAAAAAAAAAAAAAAACTTACGGCGTTTGCGGCGCGCAGAAATCTGAGGAAACAGACGAGCTTTAATCATCTTCCCCTCGTTATAGAGATAGGGTTTCCCCCTTTTCTCCAAGGGGCGGACTGCCGCCGGAGCCAAAGTCTTCAGTTCCTCGTCGGTAAAGGCTGAAGTCAAATGGTTCCATTGAGGTGTACAGAAGTATCGAGGAACCCGGCAAATCATCCGAGTGCCATTCAGGTCAAAACTGATTGATTGGCCCTAGTTCTTGCCAACAAAAAACCAACTGCTTTTTCAAAATTTGTTTGAGGTAGGGAAGCCCCAAACAAACCCCTTAATCTTCTCATCCGTGGTCGGCTCGATCTTGCCCTTGACCACAACATCTTTTGGGATCCACAACTCGGGCTGAGTCGACTGAAGGAAATAAATCCCGGTCTTCCCCACCGGCCTCAGCGAATAGAAGTGACAGATCTCGCGAGGTGTGGGAGGTGGCCGCTTTATTCTATGCCACATGTGCCACATGCACATCAAGATACGGTAACTATTCGGGGTTAGCTGCGCCGGAGCAAGTCGGGCCTCAGCCAAAAACCATGTAATGAAAGGTTGGAAAGGAATGGTGACGCCACAAGTGAGCATCGCCCCATAGACCGCCACATGGCTAGGCGGGGGGTTCCATGCAGCCCGACCCTCGGCTGGAATCAATGAAATCTCGTTGCTGTCCAAATCGAACCGCCGCATATATCTCGTCACCTCTTCAGGGCCGACCACGTTCGGCTCAACGTCATAGATACATATCCGCTCGGGAGAGAAGGGAATGCGAGCGATCCTGTGCTCCTCTTCAATATCGTCCTCAACAATCCTCTGGGTCGGTACTCGGCTCTCCCAAGAATGGGAGTCCTTATAAACCTTGCGAGTACTCATTCTTTTTCCTGGTCTTCTCCTCGGTCGAATATCAGCGCAAGCGGAAGGAGAAGAATCTGATCGAGCTTCAGGCTGGTATGAGTCAGGTGGTGATGAACTCGAAGAAGCAGAAGGAATTTCTAAAACAGGAGGAACCTCAGAAGTAGCAGGCCTTTCTGGAAAAAGTCCCGAGACGTCGGCGTCAGTGTAACGTGGCTGATCGAAAAGAGGCTCGTCTAATAACCTGTGAACAACCGACGCAGTGAGAGCATCATTTCGCTCAATAGCAATCATACCAACAGTAAAAAGACGGTATCTAGCTTCAGGATCCATGAGAACTAACCTTGATTAGCGAAAAGCAGGTAAATGCAGACAACAGAGGAAGAACCTTCGAGTGAAGGCCTGGGGGTCGAAACAGATGATCTCGGCAAAGCAAGATTAAGAAGGCAAGTTGGAGGAGAGAACAAAATACCCAGAAACGCAAGAGACACAGGCACACTTCTCTTTCGAAGAAATACAAAAATGGTGGAAAAGAAATAAGAGGGGAAGGGGAAGTGGATAACCAACATATATAGGCGGAACATTGATTTCAAAAAACGAACGAAACCCTAGAAGAAGCACATTAAAGCGGGAAAATAGAGGGGCATGGGCTATGACGTGGGCTGCACACAGGCGAAAAGAGAAGTCGCGTCTCATAAATGCGTCGTACCCCAGCCAAGCAAAGAAAGACAAGTGGCAATCGGACAGCATCTTGAGCCGCCAGAGAGCAGAAGCGTCGCCATCAAGAGATTTCTGACGTGAGTGATGAATCAGATGTGTGCGGTCGTAATTAAGACACGTCATTAAAGGCTTCGAATTAAACGAGGATACATTAATACAGGAAACGATAAACGAGGACTAGTTATGGAAAAGTGTCAAGATTAAATATTCGTCCCGAGAAGACCCGACTCAGCGCGATCGGTTCAAATATTTAAGGGGGTATTGTTATAGATAAAAATTAGTGGTGAAGGACACGTCATCAGCATGAAAGGTCAAGAAAGCAAGAGTCAAGATAAGTCAACTTATGGAGCAGAAACCCCCCACAATAACCTACTCGGAAAAAGAGTAAGAAGTCCGACCACAAACAAAGACGATCAGCTCGGGCAGCAAATCTCACTCGGGCACACTCAGGCATACTCGGGAATCAATGAGACAGTCACCAACATTCATATGCCAACATAATCAGCGACCAGCACATCCACGATAAGCAACGATGTGGACCATTAGAGTTTAACAAGGAAACAAGCAGTTCTCCCGCGAATAAAGGAGAAAGAATCTCGTCCAGAATTAGACTCAGCCAAAAGAGGAAACATAATCTAATTAGGACTAGGAAACCGCTTGAGACTTGGGCACCACAACACCAAACCCTAGCAGCCACCTTAAAACCCTAAACACAACATGTATAAATATCTCCACTATACACAAACAGGGGGTACGTGAAAAACAGTGAGAGAGGGAGATTATAGTGTAATATTCTTGTAACCATTCTTGATAGTGAATTTGGCTTCGTTGCTAAGGCAACAATCCGTGGATGTTTCTCCAACCATTGGAGTTTTACCACGTAATTACTTGTTATTTCTTCTTAATTTTAAATCGTTCTCGTTCATAAACTATAGCAATTTGAAAGTAGATCATTGACGTGGTGACCATCAAAAATCACTGTCAACAAGATGTTTGATAATTGAGAGATTTGGTGAACGGGATTCGAAAAATACCCAGAAATAGCAGTTTTGTTTTTGACTATTTTCCATCTATACCTCTAATTTCTTCTTATGCATTGCATAACCAAACCAAATCCAATCAATTGATTGATCAATTCTTCTTTTTTTACCTCTACTTATTTGATTTTTCTTTTTATGGTAATGGAAATCTGACTATAGGTAACTTCAAACAACAAAGTAAAAAAAAAAAAAAAAAAAAAAAAACTCAAACTAGTGTTTGTTTGGTTGAGTTTTGTTAGAGTTGTTTGGTTGGGCTTTTGAGATTTGCTTATTTTAAATTGAGTAAAAGCTAGTAGAGTGTAAACCTCTACTAGGTAAAAACTCATGGGGAGGAGGTGCTTCTCCAAATAGACGTTTTTTTTTTTTAAAAAAAAAAATCTACTAACTAAACAATTATAATTTTTTGAAAAAAACTCTATTTCTAATATATCTACTACAAGTAGATCTTTTATTAATATAGGTTTTTTAAAAACCCAACTAAACAAGCTCTAAGACTTCTGTTCCCAAATCTATCGAAAACAAATAAGAGTTCAATGGAAATCTCAGATTCGTAGAGTTTCAACATATTTTTTACCTCTCAAGCAATAATGTTTCAGATTACTGGGTGTTTAATGGAAGGGAGTTTGGGGAAGAGACTTTGCCTATGAACAAGGGAAGAAGAAAAGAGAAAAAAAATAAAAAAAATTAAACATTCATTTTATTTTTTAAGTGAGTGGCACAAGTCATTCACTGAAAGGAACCAATGCACCACCGTCAGATTATAGCGTGGTGTATCGGTTGCATCCAAGTTTTTCTCCTTAAAAAGAGTGTAGCAAAAAGTCGATTCAGATTCGGTGTTTTAAAACACTGAAATTTCAGTGTAAACTACAAATAGCTTGACTTGGAAAAATCCATTTATCCATAGCAAAATAAAGAGCCTTATGGTCCAATCATATTACAACAACAGCCATGCCTCTAACTCACTAGGCAATACCATAGCATTTGAAGACCAAGTTGTTGACAGGTGGCAAGCAAGTTAGTGGTGGAAAGCGACGTTTCATAGCAATAATATCCCCTCCCCAAATAAAAAAATGTAATAAAATATAAATATATGAATTTTCAATTATAATATGAACCTGATGATATAATATTGATCGGGTGTAAACCCCTCACACTTATATCAAGAGGTTTGAATTCAAATTTATAAGAAAATCCGATTTTATGTAATATTATTTTTAAAAAATTATAATATGAAACATTTCTGCATTGAAAAAATCTTAAGTGCATCGGGTGCACTAGCCGAATGGTGCACCAACCATTGAAAAGCATCACGTGTCAGTTTTTTTGGTTATTTTTTTATCTTTTACTTCTTACCTTTCTTTTTCATTGTATATTTTTTACAACCTAAAAAGTTAACACGTGATTATGTATCAGCATTTCAGTGGCTGGGTGTGCGCCGTTAAGCTGGTGCACCGAAGATTATTGTATCATCCAAATAGACAATTTTCTTTGGTCACAAAAGACAAAAAAAGATTCTAATATACAAATATACAATTGTAGTAAAAATTCCCATTTTGGTTTCGTTTGAAATTTTTTTCCCTTTTTGGAAATCAAAGTCCCAAGTATACAATTCGATTTGGATCCTCTACTAATTCGATTTTTTTTTCCTGATCTTTTTAATACATGTAATTGATTGTTTATAAAGTGGTAAAGCATATAAATTGTCGTTGATAAAGTGATAAAGTGATAAAGCATGTGATTGATTGTTGATAACGTGGTTGTGAAAACCAATCATATCTTATTTACCTATTCATTATTATGCTTATGTGTGATGAGATTATACGAGGTCAGTAAAAAATCAGAACATTCCCCGAAGTTTGAGTTAATTGCAATGGGAGGACAACTTTACCACTTTCATTTATAATGTGGACCACAATAAATCTCTCTGTTATTTTTTTTTCTCCAGTTTCGCAGGAAACAAAAATAAGTTGCAGCTTCAGTTTCTTCACTGATTTTTTGAGTTTCATCAAACCAATCGCTGTCTATTATTATTATTATTATTTTTAAGAGAGTAAATTTGACTATAAATTAAGGTTTTTTGTTTAGTGACAGTAGAATATAAAAGTTGAGTTTTTTAGAGAGAGATGGGAATGTGTTTGTCGGGGGACGTGAGAGGAGGGAAACAAGCGGTGGGCGGGGCCCAAGGGCGGCCAACAGAGGCGCACAACAACAACAAAATTGCAGGTGGTGGTGATGGTCACAACGACGCCGTTGACTTCTTCTTCCGATCCCGTGGTCTCCACGCTCTCTTTACTCAAATTGAGGTAGATACACTACAGTTTTCTTCACACAAAACTCTTGGGATTATTTATTTATATTTTTATATATAAATTTTTATATGACTGAGTGCACATCTGGTCAAACATTATCCAATTTATATTTATATTTTGTTTAATTTTTATTTTAGATATAAATTTGTTAAAGTAAGGAGTTTTTTTTTTTTTTTTTTTAGTTGCATTGGTGTTGGAAGTTATTGAATGGGTATGCACAAGAAATTTTATTGCTTTTTTTTTTTGTGGATTGAACTTTGAAGTGTTCTGAGAGTTTTGAAAAGTCATGAAACAAAACCAGAGAACTTGTTGAATACAACACACGGGGTCTGGAGGATCATTCGAAATGTTTTGATTAATAATCTCACTAAAACTAATTACTTGAAAGGATTTTTAATTGATGCAGTTTATTTATTTATTTATTTATTTTTTATTTTTTATGGCTTGTGTGCTCACACAAGGTTGACCACTCTGTTTTTTAATTTAGATAAATCCATCTCAAAGATATGCCTTGGAGAAAATTCTCTCCCTGCTGAAACATGGATTTATGGATTTGCTGTTTAGACTTCTGAGCAATCTGATTTGTCATCTAAATGTGTGGCAATGAACTAAGGAGTTGTGGATTTAGATAAGATGAGACTTTCTTTTCATATGCTGGGCCACTAGATGCTTTTTGGTTTTCTTTATATTAATTGTGGACCTTAGACTGAGGGCCTACCTGGGTTCATCTGTTTGGGCTTTGGAACTTTTGTTACATCCAAATGAAACACATGTAGAATCGGACGGTTGTGATCTACATGCTGCATCTCTTTTTGGTGGAGATGAATAATATTCAATTCCTTTAATGAACGATCGCCAAGCGGAGTCCTTGGAGTGGAGTTTAGATTAAGTTTTGGTCTTGGGGGGCTGGTCGTGTGGTCTCTGTTTTCAGTACCCTGTTTTACTGCTGTCTTGCTTATTCTGTCTTGTGACAGCTTTCTCCTTGTTGTTTTGGTGCGGGGCTCTTTTTCTTTTCTCTTGTGATTTTCTTTGTGTGGCATCTGTGATGTGGATGGGGTGCCGTGAGTTTGCTTGTTTGTTCTCTTTTGCCTGTTTGGCCTTTTTGAATAAATTAACCTTTCAAAAAAAACGTCCTCTCTTTATTAAAGATGTATATTTCCGGTTAGTTAACCCACATTTTATCACAGTTGACAAGGGTGGTATTGTACTATTGTGCACAATCCTTGAAGAGATAATGCCGGATGAGATGGATATCATTATAGAATCCAATATATGTCATTGCTATGTTTTATTCACGAATGATTCTTTTACTTTTCTACATGTTTATGTGCTTCTCATTTACTTTTATTTCTTAAAATTTATTTATATATTTTGGTATTACAGTTATCTTTATCTGCTTCAAAGCTGCGGGATTGTGACATCACATCAAAGGTATAGTCATATTATTGTTATTTTTGATTTATTGTGTTTGTGACAGTGTTCTAGTAAACGTTAGACGCTAGTCGAGCAGCAGCCAAGCGCCTAGCACCTAGGCGGCCGGAAATTTATTTTATTTTAAAATTGTTTTTCCTACATACAAAACCAATATTCAATCTCTTCAAAAAAATAATGATTCAATATTCAAATTATAAACAGTGTAATTAGGATATAAAAACAACTTTGACTCCGCCTAAACGATTAATTGGTAAATCGGCCGACAAATTGGCCAAATCGCCCGTTTTTTTACCTGCCGCCTAATACAAACAATTTTGTCCTAATCAGGACGGCCGGCGGCTGCCTAGGCGCGTATTTTTAAACACCGGTCTGAGGACATGTTCATGTTACATGCTTATGTTCTCTTATCATGTGTCCCACCTCTTCACTTTTGCATGAACAGTGTATCAACTTTTAATGGTATTGACTTTACTCTTTATAGGGTAATAAATGGGCTAGGGATATAGATCTGAATCACCTCATATATTGATATCAAATAGGCGGACTTTGGAGATGCAGAACACATTCTGATTTCTACCATATATCTAAACAAAATCTAACTGGGAACATTATTTTGAGAGTTTGAAATATCATATACAAGTCATGATTATATTGTTTCTACATTTATGTGCACTAGCTAATTATACCTTGTATGGAAGATAAACTTTCAAATTTTACATTCCACAAGTGTTATTATCATATTATTAGTTTATATAGGAGTTTCTTTATTGTGTTGATGGTTTTCAAATTTAGCTGTCCATGTATTTTCAGATTTCAGTTGTTCAAATAATACTAGTATGTTTTTATACATATTTGACATTTGTGAATGTATGCTTGTACGCTTATGCTTATAGGTCTTTTCTTTTTTCATAGAGTGATCCCATGGCAGTTGTATATGCAAAGAAAAGAGAGGGGACACTGGAGGAGATTGGACGTACAGAAGTCGTTATGAATAGTCTGAATCCTGCTTGGATTGTAAAGGTTTCTATTGCTTATCAGTTTGAGATTGTCCAACCATTGGTGTAAGATTTCCTTGTGCTTCTATGTTACTTTGTTGTTGTTGTCTTGCTGATAGATCTTTTTTGCATGTCTCATAACCAGTGTTTTGCTTTGATGTTTTCTCATTTTTTATGTTTTTCATTTCTTCCTTTCTTCCCTTTTTGTAGCTTTCATGTGTACGACGTGGATACCAAGTATCATAATGTATCAGTGAAGGTATATAAGAACTTCTACTTTTAGTTTATTACTGTTTTTATTCCGTCTTTCATGGTATATTCATGATTTGGATGAGAGATTGTTCACTAGGGAATTGCAAAGTTATCAAGGCAACTGACCTATATAATATATATATATATATATATATATATATAATAATGCTAAACATCCCACCTAAAATCCCAACTTTTCAACCCAACACGTGGTATGTGAGGTGTCAAATTGTGAGTGGATACACATTAATGATGCTTCATCTCACCACTCACATCACCATTTGAAATTTCAAGTGCCACATGTGTTGGGATGAATATATATATATATATATATACACTCACTCTAAGAGATGCAATCCGCATTGATTTGCATCAATACTATGATGTATTAACTTTGACAAATTTTCTAATATTTTGGCAGGAACTTAAAAAAAAAAAAAACTTAATACTTGCAAGAAATTGAAAACAATGAACCACACACCATCTATAAAGTTATTTAGGTTTTTCTATGGATGAAGCATTGCAAGATTTGATACGTATATCCCATGAACACAATTGAGAAAGCACTTGTTTGCTGAAGATATTTATATATATATATATATATATATATATATATATATTGAAAAAAGGCAAATTTTATTCACAAAGAAGGAGCACACAAATACGAACAACAAGCAAAACAGGCACTGAAGACACCCACACAGACAACAAGCAAACCACAAAACAGAGCACCTCATCTACAACGCTGAAACACAAAACAGGGGACAGAGCATAACCCCCAAGCAAGAAAACTAAACCTCTAACCAGACAATATCTTCTCCATCCATAGAAGAACCCCTCTTAGCCAGACTATCAGCCACCGAGTTCGTTGCTCTGGAATTGTGTATGACTTAGTTTTCTTGTTTCCTTGAATGGAAAAGTGATTTACTAAATTTTTGTTGAAGCAATTACAGTGAAGCTATATATACAGATTAACTAAATTAAAGTATTGGAGTTAATATACAATTTTTGTAGCCTATCATGCATTGGCTGCAGATCATGGATATAATCTTGACTTAATATTAAAAATTGCCCCAGTTGTCATCGGTAGGAAATACTTTCTAAAGCCATTAAAGATACCTTAATTTTGATTTATCTTCAAAAGTAAATAGTAACTACACTTACGAAAGATTTGTAAATTATATAAATTTGTATGTAACTGAATCATAAAAATTAAAATTCTTAGTTGGATTCTTAGACATTAAGTGGGAAAGATAATGATTAGATCAGAGGGACCTTAGGGGAGTTTTGGAGGAGGCAAGTAGTAACTATAGTATAAATTAAGATGAGGCAAGTACAAACTATAGGATGGCAATCGAAATTGAAATACTTCATTTTTTACATGTTCCTGCATTGGTCCAAATAAATCTCAAACTGTTGTTATGTCCTAGTGAAACAATTGTTGAAGGTAAAGTTTAAAGTTCAAACTTTCTAATTCTGTTGTCCTACAGATGCTAAAGTTGAATGAACAAGACTTTTTGGGAGAAGCCAGTTGTTTTCTGTCCGAGGTAAGTTGCCTTGACTTAATTTTTTTTGCCATAAGCTTTTTTTACATAGAAAGAGTGAAATATATGCATATATCCATCTAATAAATTTTGTTAGCTTAGGGTCCTCTTAATTTATGTTCTTAAGCCACGCATTAATAGCAACTTCTTGTTAAGGAGTTTGGATAAAAACAAAAGTTTTGTTCTTTCAAAACGCCAAATTAGATGGGAGTCTGTGCAAATTTTATATTTACAATTATTACTCATACTCCTTATTTAAGGTATTGGCCGTAACCTGTGCACTAAGTGAGACCTTATTCGTTGTTGCAGCTAATAAAGATCTTGTTCAACTTAGTTTTAAGGGCACACATTTAGACAATTCTTTTTTAGTATAATAAAATATAGGTTATTGCTTCAACCATCGTTGTGGTAAAGCTTTTTGATCGATCAATATTATTAAATGACCACCGTTGGAGCTAGAAAAGAACTAGATTTCCTTTGATATACTGATTGATTTAAATTAGGCTTAACATCTGGTAGGAAAACTTGTTCATAATGTGTCCAACACTAACTTGTGTCCTTTTGTCCTTTTGTCTATGGCAGATAGTGACCAAACAAAATCGAACTTCAACTCTAAATCTCCATGATAAAAGAACTGGGGTTTCGAGAAACTTGGGGACACTCTCTGTCCATGCTGAGGAAACAGTTGCTTCTAGGAGTGCTGTTGAAATATCATTCCACTGTTCTCACCTGGCAAATGTGGACTTGTTTTCCAAAAGTGTAGGTATCCATGAATTGGCTACTTTTAAGAACTTCACTGATGGATTTAATGTTTTACTTGTTTATCATCTTCTTATTCCTTTTATAGGATCCTTTCTTAAGAATATCTAGAATCGTTGAAAGTGGAGGTTGTGTTCCAATCTACAAGACCGAGGTAATAAATGACAACTCTAATCCCATTTGGAGACCAATAACTCTGAGTATGCAGCAATGTGGAAGCAAAGTAAGCTCATTGCATTCTTCCGATCATTGCTTTGATGTATATCAGCACTTCAAGGATGTTTGGTGATGGGAGAAACTTCTTTAGCTCATTACATTTTTCTTTGATGCAGGAAAACCCGCTAATTATTGAATGTTTCGATTTTAATGCCAGTGGAAATCATGTACTCTTAGGGTAACTGTTGAGCTTTTTTGTGTCATGAACTTCCTTTTTTTAATTAAAAAAAACCCTTTTAATAATGTTGGATTTTTCACTTTATTATTATCAGGAAAATTCAGAAATCAATGGCAGACCTACAGAAACTTCACCAAGAACAAAGTGGTGCAAATTTTGTTTTACCATCTGCACATCATGAGAAGGTGTTTATTTAACTGCATAGTTTATTCATGCCCAAAATTTAATAGTATTATGCCAACGCATTGTTTAACCGTTATTTTTGTTTTATAGGTTTTGAAAAGTCAACTGTTTGTTGATAAGTATATTGAGAAAGAGCGATATACTTTTCTAGATTACATTTCTAGTGGTTTCGAGTTGAATTTTATGGTTGCAGTTGACTTTACAGGTACATAATCCTTGACTTCTAAAAAAAGATATATGCCAAAAATATGTTCTCTTCGTTGATCTGATTTGCTCTTTGTACCTTTTCTCCTCTTTCTGATCTGATTCTGTTTCATGCTTTCAATACTTTATGATCATCTAGCTTCAAACGGAAACCCTCGAAATCCGAATTCTTTGCACTACATTGATCCTTCAGGCAGATTGAATTCTTACCAACAGGTAAGACTGTGCTACCAATCATGTGTCAATTCAATTAAAATATCGTAGAAATATGAAGAGAGAAGCCATAAAAATATCATTATACTGGATTGTCAAACACAATTTAATCAAGAACAAAATAAAAATAAAAAAAGTTGGCTGCTCTAATGTTATATATACGAAGTAAAGAATGAGTAGAAGAACAAAAATACCAAAATTTCCCTCATCCCTGTCTAATTGTATTTGATAACATTATAACAAGATGCACTCAGAAGTGAATGATGAAAGAGTGCATATTTGTTGGGAATAAAGTGTATATTTTGAACAAGAACAACAAGAGAATTTCTAAATAATTTGGAGTACGTATCTCCTTTGTTATATTTTCTCTGTTTATTTCTTGATGAATAATTAGTACATCACCTAGCTATTTATACTAGTCTCATAGACTATTCTAGAGAGTGCAAATTACTAAGCACTATCTTGGTACACACACATACATAGCACTTAGCCTCTTTGGAACTCTTAATACATGGTTCCTACCCCATACATGAATCTCCCCTTACATAGATTATAGCGATACATGGAATCAACCCATACATGCATTTAGTAAAACTAGAACACTAAATACTCATTGGAAAATTCATTAACTTTAATACTCCCCCTTAATGTGTTTTCCAGTAACTCCAAGCATATTTATGAGAAACTGAAATTTGTCTCTTGGGAGGGCTTTTGTGAAAATGTCTGCCAATTGTTCTTCTGAGCTGCAGAACTTGAGCTGAATTTCACCTCTTGCTTCTATTTCATGCAAATAGTGATATTTGATGGCAATGTGCTTAGTTCGACTGTGGTACACTGGATTTTTTGTGATTGCTATAGCTGACTTGTTATCACAGTATAATTCAACCGAACTTTGCTTATTTTCTCCCATATCGTCCAAAATTCTCCTTAGCCAAATTGCTTGATTTGCCGCCCCTGCTGCTGCAACATACTCAGCTTCTGCAGTAGATTGTGCCACACTATTTTGCTTCTTTGAACCCCAAGAAAGTATGCTTGAGCCAAGGCGAAAACAATATCCTGAGGTGCTCCTCATGTCATCCAAAGACCCTGCCCAATCACTATCAGTATAGCCAACTAACTTTGCATTAGAACAAGCCTTGTACCAAATGCCAAAGTCAGTTGTTCCCTGCAAGTATCTGAGGACTCTCTTTGCAGTTCCAAAATGGACTTGACTTGGACTCTGCATAAATCTGGATAGCAAACTTGTGGCAAACATAATGTCAGGTCTAGTGGTAGTTAACTAGAGCAAACTACCAACTAAACTCCTGTAAATTCCAGCATCTGCCTTCTTGACTCCATCTTCCTTCTTCAACTTTTCACTTGGAACCAATGGAGTTGCAACTGTCTTGCATCCAAGCATCTTGAACTTTGCCAGCATGTCTTCTATGTACTTCTTCTGTGAAATGAAGATGCCTTCTTTTTCTTGATGAACCTCCATTCCAAGAAAGTAATGCATGAGCCCCAAATCACTCATCTCAAAGGAACTCATCATGTCATTCTTGAATCTTCTAATCATGGTTGAGTTGTTTCCTGTAAAAATTAGATCATCCACATATAAGGAAACAATAAGAACGTCAGTTTCTCCTTGGGTTTTCGTGTAGAGTGTAGGCTCACTCTTACTTTTGACAAACCCTTGCTGTACAAAGTAGCCATCAATTTTCCCATACCAAGCTCTAGGAGCTTGTTTGAGTCCATACAAGGCTTTTCTTAACCTCAACACCTTTCCTTCTTCCTCCACGAAACCTTCAGGTTGATCAACATAGACCTCCTCTTCAAGTTCTCCATTGAGGAATGCTGAATTGACATCAAGTTGGTAAATTTCCCAATTTTTCTGAGCTGCAAGTGCCACAAGAGTCCGAATGGTGTCTAACCGAGCAACTGGAGCAAAAGTTTCATTGTAGTCCACTCCATATTGCTAAGCATAGCCCTTGGCTACAAGTCTTGCCTTGTGTTTTTGAATGGACTTGTCAGGATTCAACTTGGTTTTCAAGACCCATTTCACCCCAATTACATCTTTGTCAGTAGGGCGATTCACCGATTCCCAAGTATTATTCTTTTTGATCATTTTCATCTCCTCCTCCATGGCTTTAATCCACACAGCCTCCTTAGAAGCTTTTGCAAAATTGTTAGGCTCAATAGAAGAGAAATTACAGCTTTCATAAACCTCACTCAGAGGTCTCATCCTCCTAGGTGTTGTTTCTGGTGAGAAAAGCTCTTCTTCTTCAATTACTTGAGGAATTCTTTCATCTGCAACATTCTGGTTGTCTATAGAATTTTCCTCTGGAATTGTAATGCTCGGTCTTGTAACCTGCTCTTCCTCCCAATTCCAGACTGTATGCTCATCAAAGACAACATCCCTGCTTGTAATGAGCTTCTTGGTTTCAAGATTGTAAATTCTGTATCCTTTGGAAAGAGTGCTATAACCCAGAAAGATTCCCTTCTCTGCTTTCTCCTCCAGCTTGGTTCTTTTCTGAGATGGCACATGAATATAGCACACACAACCAAAGACTTTCAGATATCTTGCTGAAGGTTGTCTACCACTCCAAGCTTCAATTGGGGTTTGATTAGGCACAGCTTTGGTAGGACACCTGTTCAGCAAGTAAACTGCAGTGTTAACTGCTTCTGCCCAGAACATTTTTGGCAAGTTCTTCTCATGAAGCATAGATCTTGCCATCTCCATTACAGTTCTATTCTTCCTCTCAGAAACTCCATTCTGCTGTGGAGTATAAGCCACTGTCAGCTGACATTCTACTCCTCCTTCTTCACAGAATTGATCAAATTGATGAGAGTTGTACTCAGTCTCTCTATCACTTCGAAGAGTCTTTAGCTTATGACCACTCTGAGTTTCTACAAACTGTTTGAATTTCTTGAAAAAACCAAAAACTTCAGATTTTTCTTTCAAGAAATACACCCATGTCATTCTGGTATAATCATCTATAAACAACATAAAATACCTATTTCCATTTTGAGAGGGTGTCCTCATAGGACCACACACATCAGTATGCACAAGCTCAAGAGGTTTTGTGGCTCTCCATGCACTACCAGAAGGAAAAGATTGCCTATGTTGTTTGCCCAGCATACATCCTTCACAAATAGCATTCTTAGCTTCTACTAGAGGTAAGTCACTGATCATACCTTTCTGATGAAGAAGCCTCAAAGCATTGTAGTTGTAATGCCTAAATCTTTGATGCCAAAGTGTGGAATCATCAACTGTAGCCGCCAAAACTTTAGGACAATGCCAAAAAATAGGAAAGTTTCTGCTTCTTCCCATGTTCACCTCAGCAATCTCCACATCATACTGCACAAATTTCCCTCAAAGTGCAAAGAATACCCATGTTGCATCATCTGACCAACACTTAACAAATTTTGATCTAAAGAAGGGACTAGAAGAACATCTTTAATGAATCTAGTACCTTTCTTTGTTTGAACAGCCACTGTGCCTTTGCCTTTGGACTCTACTAGGTCACCATTCCCCATCTTGACCTTAGTCTTGATAGAAAGATCTAAGTTAGTGAAAATGCTTTCCTTAGCTGTCATATGATTGCTACAACCGCTATCAATGAACCAAGTATCATTGATTTCTTCCACTGTAGCTTGGCAAGCAAAGAACAAATGCTCTTGATCTTCTTCAGAATAATTAGCCTGATGTTCTTTCTTCTTGTATCGGCAATCTTTTTCTCTATGGCCAAACTTCTTGCAGTTTGTACACATGGGCTTCCCTTTGTGAAAGCAATCTTTCTCCAAATGATTGGTCTTTTTGCAAGTACCGCATGGTGGATAATTATTTTGTTTAGCCTTCCCTTTTTCTTTCTTTTGAGAAGTTTCACCCTTGAAATAGCCTTTATTCTTCTTTTTGTAGTCACCTGATTTTGAATTCTTCAGGTTGACTTCGGATTGGAAGGCATTCTCCAGAGACTCTCCACTCCTGCTTAATCTCTGCTCATGTGCTTGCAAAGATCCCATAAGTTCTATAATGGTTAGAGTAGATAAATCCTTGGATTCTTCAATGGCCGCCACCACATGATCATATTTTTCAGTAAGGCTAATCAAGAACTTCTGAACAATCCTTTGTTCAGTAATATCTTCTCCATATGTTCTCATCTGATTCACAAGATCAATCACTCTGGTGCTATACTCTGTAGCATTCTTAGAGTCCTTCATCTTGAGATTCTCCATCTCTCTTCTCAAGCTTTGAAGTTTAATAGTCTTGACCTTTGGATTCCCTTGGAATTCCTGTTGCAAAGTCTCCCACGCTTGCTTGTAAGATGTGGCTCTCATCAGCCTAGGAAAAATGGCATCACTCACTGCTTGTTGAAGCACAAACAATGCCTTAGCATCCTTTTGTTTCTCATTTTTGACAACAACTGCATTAGAACTTCCTTCTGCAGGAGTTGTCACCCCTTTTTCTACCACATCCCAAAGGTCTTGTGATAGAAAAAATGTCTTCATCTTAATACTCCAATAGTCATAGTTCTCACCACTAAAGATGGGAATAGATTGAGAAGCACCAAGACTCGCCATATTGATTGCCGCCTACTAATGCTTGAGTGCTAACACCCTGGTAAGATCGAACTTGCTCTGATACCACTTGTTGGGAATAAAGTGTATATTTTGAACAAGAACAACAAGAGAATTTCTAAATAATTTGGAGTACGTATCTCCTTTGTTATATTTTCTCTGTTTATTTCTTGATGAATAACTAGTACATCACCTAGCTATTTATACTAGTCTCATAGACTATTCTAGAGAGTGCAAATTACTAAGCACTATCTTGGTACACACACATACATAGCACTTAGCCTCTTTGGAACTCTTAATACATGGTTCCTAGCTACCCCATACATGAATCTCCCCTTACATAGATTCTAGCAATACATGGAATCAACCCATACATGCATTTAGTAAAACTAGAACACTAAATACTCATTGGAAAATTCATTAACTTTAATAATATTATTATTTGTGGAGTTGTTTTCATTTCTACAAAATTTTGTAAGAAAAAGATCATTGATTAATGAAGTTGCTATTGAATTTATTGATTAAATTACTTACAGACTATAATAGAAGTTGGGGAGGTCATACAATTCTACGATTCTGATAGACGTTTTCCTGCTTGGGGATTTGGAGGAAATCCATTCAATGGCGCTGTATCACATTGTTTTAACTTGAATGGAATGCCAAATGGCTCCGAGGTAAGAGAACTAGATTTATTGTTTTTTCTATGATTATTTATTTATTTATTTCTAGTTTGTTGAAATGGTTGGCATATCTTCCAAGCTTTTCCTTATGAACAACACAATCTTATAACTTTTTTTTTTCCCATGGATATTGGATCCTGATTGGTAGCCTAGTATGATCCCTTTTGAGTTTTGAAAGTACAACTCAATTTTCCTGTACAGTACCATCTGTTTACTGAGTGATATGGACATTTTGCGTGCTTTAGCTCATGAATAACATGGTGGTGTCTTGTCATGATTGCTTATGCTGTTGGTGGTAACTTCCAATGATAAATAAATAAGGGTCATTGTATTTATGTCTTTAGGTGAGTGTTACATTTGATGGATTGATGTATGCTACATTATATTAGAAACTTTTAACTGTAATAATCATATAAACATATAAAGGTGATTATGTGCAAATTGCTTTGTCCTGGATTCCCTATCTGATGCTCTTGCTCTCCTGTATTGCCTTTTTTATATCAAAATTTATTGATCGGGTCTGTCCAAAGTGGTTGACATCTGAATTTTTCATTTTTTATTTTCTCAATAACAGCTGATTTCCTTAATTATCAGGTTGAAGGAGTTGATGGAATCATGGCTGCTTATGCTAGTGCTCTACACAATGTCGCTTTGGCAGGACCCACTTTGTTTGGTCCAGTCATCAACATGGCTGCGGAAATTGCCTGTCAGTCCCTCACACACAATGACAGAAGCAAGTATTTCGTCTTGCTCATCATAACGGTAGGTAGAATTATAATTTCAATTACATTAATTTCCCCTTATTTTATTCTACTGGGTGATTAATCAATGCAATATAACCTTCTCTAGGATGGAGTTCTCACGGATCTTCAAGAAACCAAAGACGCTTTGGTAAGGGCATCTGATCTTCCATTATCAATTCTTATCGTGGGAGTGGGAGGTGCAGATTTTACACAAATGGAGGTACACCCTTGTTTCTCATAAGCTTCACACACCGTTGTATATCCTTTTTTACTTTTATTGTACTGGCAGTATACTTCTCCTAGGAGATTCAATTTATAATGAATACATATTCTAAGTCATACTTATTGGCAGATTCTCGATGCTGACAATGGTCGATTAGTGAGTTCTACAGGTCGTGTAGCTACTCGAGACATTGTACAGTTTGTTCCAATACGAGATGTTCACAGTAAGTACTTTTGGCACATCTGTCTGTCTGCGTGAAATGACCTTTAAGACTTGT
Source organism: Acer saccharum (assembly GCA_030490815.1). Taxonomy (NCBI): domain Eukaryota; kingdom Viridiplantae; phylum Streptophyta; class Magnoliopsida; order Sapindales; family Sapindaceae; genus Acer; species Acer saccharum. The sequence goes on from CM059867.1 coordinate 52,728,525, forward strand.
AGAACATTGTTTACATTAGAGGGTTAATACAAATTTATGTGGAAACCGACTAATAGCATAGTGCCTAGTACAATGGAAAGCGAATTAGAAATCCAGGTAGTTTCATTTAATTGACCAAGTTATGGATTCCCCAAGATTTACTATCTTTGTTCAGGCTTGCATTGTTATATGGAACTAGATATAATTCCAAGTGAGATAATTACTTGATGGTTAAGTCGTGTATAGATTGTTTACATATCCTCTTCTATCATAGCATGAGTTCTATGTTCCAGTTTGATTTTGGCTCATTAAGCATGCTAGACTGCAACCCGATACAATTCTAAAACAGTTAGGCTTTTCTACCAGTTTCCTAATTGATTTTGAAGATTATCCATTCAAAATATGATATTTGGTCTAAAATAATTTCCCTTGTTTTTTGGACAGGTGGGCGGATTTCTGCTGTTCAAGCTCTTCTAGAAGAGCTGCATGGCCAGTTTCTGTCCTACGTGCGAGCTGGAGATATCAAACCACGTAATCTGCAAGTTGCCTAAACTCTGCTTAGGAAGTTCAAACATCATCAACATTATAAAACCATTCCAAGTATATTAATTAGGAATTAGGATTACAATTGTTCATATATAGCAATAGCAACAGTTGATCGTAAATATATACATATATATTAGGGTATTTCTACATATCTACCTTTGATGATGTTACTGGTTTTACGGATGATGATATATGATTAAATTTGTGTTAATGGGAAGGAGCGTACTTGATTTTGTAAAAGTGTTTATGGCGTAACGATATGTGTGCAGCAACTTGCCAACTCCACAAAAATAATCACAAGTTACTTACAGTACTCATAAACAGTTTCACTAATCCAAAAAGATTAATAATACATAAGTTCTACAACATGCCCAGAGTTGTTGTGACCATAATAGTATTCAATGACTCTTTAATTTCAAGGAAGAGTCCATGAAGTTCACTAAGAACACTTTGATTAGAATTAGAATATTGAATCATTCAAAACAATGTTTTTCTTGTTGATCAAAATAGTACTAATTCCATTTTTGAGACTTATTTATACTCGGAAACCTAGACTTGATACATGAATCAAACCTTTTGATTCACTTCCATGTAAAAGCTTCAAAATAACTCATGAATTCCCTTTCAAGAATCTTCTAATAATAACAACACTTGTCACATGTGACATGTATTTCTTGAATTTTCACATATTTCCCACCAACCACGAAGCCTTACCTTTCCTGTTTTGTGTACTATATTATTCTATTCAATCAATAATGTTGTTTTGTCTAAATTTATTATCCAAATGATGTGGCATCCTTGATTTCTTTATATTATGATTGCATGATTGAAATGACACATGATGTGGACACCAATAAAAATAAACCATTTAACTAGCAATATTAAAAACTTAAAAAAATATATATAAATATTATAGAAGAAGAAAGAGTACTAGTTCAACATAAGTATTTGTCAATAATTATATATAATAATATAAGTTAGAAATGTAAATAAATTGTAAAAGTTATTATTGGCAAAGATATGTACTAAAAGAACTAAAACTAGTCAACTTCAAAAAATATATTATTATTTTTTTCCAATTTATTAATAGCTTTTGTAAACCACTTGCTCACTCTTAATAATCACACGTTACAATTAATTTATATATATATATATATATATATATATTTTAAAGTATTACATTTACAATTATTACAATAGAATTGCCGGGACCTACCAAGACACGTTATAAGTAACTTAATGGAATGGTTTTTGCTTTTATTTAGATGTGTTTACAAATTAATTAATATTTAGTGAAGAATTAGATTGGGATAATGAGTCATCGACCATAGTCCATTGCATAACCAATTAACCAAACCACATTCGTATATAGTTGTAAACTTGTAATTACTATAATTTTATAATATTTTAAAATAGTCAACAAGGGAGAGGAAAAAAGTATAAAGGGAAATAAAAATTAAAAAGGCAGATTTTTGGAAGAATAATTCGTCTCCAGGGGCGTCACTCTACTGGTAGATGGACTAGCTTAGGATTTGGGTAAATGACTCCCAAATCAGCGACTCGAATCCTACTAATGACAAAAAGCTTTAAAAAAAAAAAAAAAAAATACATCGATAGGTCGTTAGATAAATATTGTCAAAAAAAAAAAAAAAAAAAAAAAATCTTTATGAGTAATTCTTTTTGAGTTTTTCATTTATTTAAATTTTAAATCATTTTTTTATGAGCTAGCATTTATAGAATTGTTCGACGGAACGGATTTTTGATCTTTGATGGAGGAATTAAGGTTGTTGTTTACTCCCCACAATGTCTTGGGTCTGATTTCATAAGGTCAACCCCATTAAGGAGGAATTTGGATCCATTGCTGAGTTGATATTTGTCCTAATCAAAATAAATCCGATGACATATGTAATTGCAAACATTTATTTATTTCACTTTTATTATATTTAAATGCAAAGTATTATCTTCAACTGTCTCAGATCAAGTAAAGATCAGTTCAGCAGAAGATCTTACCCTGGAATTAGGCTTGTTTATTCTCATAAATAACTTCTTGAGTTCAACATGGTTGCAGGCAAAACCTAGTGGTAACTACATCTCTCAACAAAGTTGAGGTCTCAAGTTCAAATCCTCTCTTCTCCAATTCAAAATGAAAAAAAAGAAAAAAACAACTTCTTGAGTTCAAAATGTCATTAGTTTTCCCTTTTTTAAAGGTTGTATCATTGTAGTAGGGTTCGATATGATAATAAATGAGATAAATTAAAAAAATGAAAAACCATTTTAGAATTATTTCGAAATTAGTAAGGAATCATCATCATCATTTTAGAATTATTTCGAAACTAAACTATGTACTATTATATATATCTTGTTGCTTATTAAAATTTTTTTTTTTTGAAAAACTATCTTTTTTTGGGTATTTGTAAAATTAAAAATTGGAGATAAAATAATGACTTTGATTCATCACAAATTCCAAGAAATTATTATGTGCAAAAAGATTGGAATTTTTGTAAGGAATTATTGCTACAAGAAGATTTTCTTACAAATAATAATAATAATAATGAAAACAGGAATTTCAAAGATTAAAGTGTGGAACTTTTCCTCTCAGATAATTAGGATATTAAATTCAATGATATCCCGATAAAGTCAGCCATAAGTCTCATGTCTTTTTGGATATAATTTTGACTCGAGTATTTATTGTCAATTTTTCTATGTGGTTATTGTATGCTAAACATAAATTTTCAATTACTATGTCCAGGATTACTGATTTGGTTTGTTTGGGCAGCTGTTTTGCCTGTTTTGGTTTTCTTAGCTGTGGGTCTGCCCCTCTTTGTGTTTTGTGCTCTTTGCCTTTTGGCTTTTAATAATATTTACCGTTAAAAAAAAAAATGTGTGGGATCTTATACGATTTTTCGTGGAGGTTTCGATTTCGTAACGTTAGTATAAATTTAATGTTGTAATGCTACAAAGTTTCTTAAAGTAACTCTATAAAATTACAGAGTCAGACTCCACATAAACACGTCTGTGATCCCATTCCTAAAACCTCCTACATGGCTCCACGCCTCCACATATTTATCATAAACTTATTACGCGTACTTGAATATCCTTAAAGAGCGTGTTGAAAAGGTCCGTTCAGATATATCACATTCAGTGTATTCGAAAGTGATCAATAATGCATGCATCATGCAACTACTGCAATTCTCTGACCTCAGTCAACCTAATCTCCGTTATCCAAGCACTGAAAATTCAATGGAAACTGCAAAATAGACTTAGAAAAATCTTGGATGCTATCGTACGTGGCCACGTGGGGACGACAGACCATACATCGTTGCAATTACAAATGACTTCAATGTTAGTGAAAAAAGAAAAAAAAATAAAAATATATATATATATTTATATATAAACACAAAGATTATTAATTATTCTTACGTTCACGGCTTCTTTTAGCAAAAGTGATGTGTACCTCTCATTTTACGTTAGTGATGGAAGGTTCGAATCACACTATACGTATTTTATAAATATGTGATGAGAGTTTTCTCCTGTTATTGTGGGAGTAGATATCTTTCGATTATTGTGGCCGTGCGTAGTGTTTGATATCAACAGATCCTGGCAGACCCATGATCCATTTAATGCTAATTTTTAAAAAAATTATTCTTATGTAATATTATGTTAGAATATAAAAAAAAAATGTTTAGAATGCTGTGAACTTATATAATTGGTTCATAAGAGTAAAATATTTATAATTACGAAGTTTCATTCAAAAAATATTTTTATATATAGAAAATTACAGTCATGAAGTTTGTAATATTGAATAGGGTTCTAAAAATTTCTAACACTCTTGGATGCTAATTTTGTGAGACTAGTACCAAGTCAATAATTTAAGTTTTAATATTTAAGTAATTCATGAAGTTTGTGTCGTAATATGTAAATTGATTGTAAAGTTTACCAAATTTAACGTGAGTTTATTGACATCTTAATTTTCGTTATAGTAAAATCCAAATGTCAGCATTAGATAATAACGTACTATTGAAGGAAAACCACTGCTATTAGTTTTTTTTTTTTTATTTTTTTTATTTTTTTTATTTTTTTAGAGATCACCTTGACAAAACTTATGGTTAATTGTTTATGTCATTGTATACTTCAGAAAAATTATTTATTTCTGGGGGAGGGGAGCCATGAGGGAACCCTAGGAAAAAAAGAAAGAAAGAAGTGAATAGTGGTTGTTGCTACAGTAATTCCGCCGTTTCTACAGTAATTCCGCCACTGCTACAGTGCCACCGCTACAGTTTCATCAATGCTACAGTGTTTCCGTCGCTGCTACAGTATTCCGCTACAGTGTTTTCGTCACCGCTACAGTACCAGCCGCTACAGTGTTTTCGTTGCTGCTACAGTGCCCACTACAGTGTTCCGCTTTTGCTACAGTGTTTCCGCTAATCTCATTCACTGCTACAGTATCTGCTACAGTGATTTCTCTACAGTACTTCCGCTACAGTTTATCGAGCTCTATGGATCTTATGTGCATGGAGGCCGCTTTGTCTCTTTCATCTCTGGTGGCGGTGTCTTCGTCTTCCACCTTGAATAGTCAGGTTGGTCTGAGTACGGTGAGTGGAGTGAATTCCTTTTCTCGGGTTGTTCCTCTCGCATCTGGTGGGATGTGTTCTTTGGTTGGTGGGCCGATTCCTCCTCAGCCTGAGGGGGGTGTTTCGGTGATTGCTCCTGATTCAGTTACAAGTCTCATTCAGAGTTCAGCATCTATGGTCCAGGGTGGTAAGTCTTTTGCGGGTCTCTTCAAATCTTGTCCTGTTGAAACTTTACCGGTGCCATCAGTTCCCTCTAAAAAGGGGGGGTTTGCGGATCTTTTTATGGTTGCCCAATTTCAAGAGGATAATGTTTCCAGTCCTTCGATTCTTTCGAAAAAGGGTGGTTATGTGGCTGTTCAGGTGGATCCCTCTGCTTATAAGTCTAGATTGGAGGTTTGTAAGTTTTCTCTCATTGGTTGAGTTGTCCTTTCTAGTGGTGAGAAGCCTTGGAAGTTGGCTGATCTTAAAGCCAAGATGCAGTCTATTTGGAAGTTGAACTCTGTTTGGAGGCTGATTTCTTTAGGTAAGGGGTACTTTTAGATTCTGTTGAATTCAGATGCTGACAAGAATATGGTTTGGAGTTTGGGGTCTCTTAATCTCAAACCAGGTGTTTTACGGCTTCAGCCTTGGATGCCGGATTTTAATCCGGCATTACATAAGTCTTCAAATGCTCAGGTTTGAGTCCGTTTTTATGATCTGTCATGGGAATATTGGCATCCGAAGATTATTTCTGATTTAGCTAGAGGGATTGGAGTGCCTTTACGGCTAGACAGGGCTACTGTGGAAGGTGATTTTGGACATTTTGCACGTGTTCTGGTGGATATTGATGTGTCTACTGTGCCTCCGTCTTCTTTGCTTCTTGAGAGGGATGATTCTCATAGTTCTTTCATTTCGGTGGAATATGAGAATCTCCCAGCTTTCTGTTCTACTTGTTCCTCTATTGGTCATTTTCCTAATGTTTGTCGTTGGAACAAGTCCGACAAGGGGATTTCTGTTAGTTATAGTAAGCCCGATTCGGCTAGAGATGGTCCGGCCACGGTTGTTGCAGTTGAGGGGTTTCAGATTCCTCACAAACATGCTCCTAAACTGGTTTTTCCTCAGGCAGAAGTTTCAATTTCTAATGTCTTTGCCGCTATTCAACAGGATTTAGGGTCTTTGGATTCAGTTGGGTTCATTCTTCAACAGGTTCAGATCCGATTTTGGGTATGGTTTCTTCTGCTAGTCTAGTTGATTCGCTATGTTTAACTTCTTTGGTGGCTCCTACTACTTCGATGGTGGCTGCTCAGGTCTGTCAGTCCCAGCAGGTAGGGCTGAGTGAGGATTCTCTTATTGGTGTCCCTGTTCATTCCTCCAGAGTGAGAGCAGTGCCTGTTTCTTCAGAGGGCCCTTCTTCGATTCTTGATGTTTCAGCTGGTGCTGTTGTTTCAATCTCTTCAGCTGCTTCGATGGTCGAGCAAGGGTCGAAGGTTAGTAGGGATTCTGTTTCTTCATTGGTTTCTTTTGCTCACCCTATTGTTTCTTCAGTGGTTTCAGTTGATGAGTTGGACGATAGGGTGGGTATAGTTTCTCCTTCGGTTGAAAGGGTTGAGAGGGTTGTTTTGAGGAATGGATCTGGATCTTCATGTTCCCCTATCTTGGATGTAGACTCTGATGTTCAGGTACAGGGTCCTGAGCGTCCATTGTCTGATTCCCAATCTAAACTTCGCCCCATTGATGATTCTTCCTGGGCTGACCAGGTTGAAGAAGAAGAGTTAAATGATACTACTACTTTTACACGAAGGTCCACTAGGATTGCACGTAGACTAGCTTTTTATAAGTCCGGGTCCCAGGCTTTTTCGAGGGTCTCTGATGATTAGTGTCCTATATTGGAATTGTCGTGGGATTGGGAATGGTTCTTTGAGGCAGGTTCTCAGTGATCTGAGTTGACTGCATAGGTCGGGAGTCTTTTCGTTTTTCTTGTTGTTTTTGTTTTCTTGTGTGGCCTGCGCGCCACTTTTCTAGTTGGGGCTTTTGTTCGTGGTGTTTTTGTGTTTGGTTTGGTCTTTGCTACTTTTTGTTCTTTTCTTTTTTTATTTATATAGTTTTATTTGATTGAGAAAAAAAAATCATTGTATACTTCAAAAAGAAAAAAAAAAAAAAATTGGTTATGTCATCATTGACATTCTCTTCCAGAGATTTTTTTTTTTTTTTTTTTTTTTTATAGAATTCGTTGTCAAGCCACATGGCGTGACACAATTGGATTAGCCACACTAAATCGGTCCCACTCTCCAGCCAGATGGGATATGTTGTTTTTAATTTAATGAAAGCGTGTGGATAAATTTGGATTAGATAGTGTGTCAAAAAAAAAATTCGGATTAGATAAAACAAATTTAAATTATTATAATTAAGTTTAGAGTAATACTATACAATCCAAAAAATTAATCCAAAATTCAATCCAAATGATGTGGCAAATGAGTTGTCATCACCACACAAATTATTGGGTGATGTGGTGAATGATATGATAAGGACAAATTTAAATCAAAAAGTTTTTTAAAAATGGGTTTTTTTTTTTAATTTCATTTTTTTTCTAAAAAAATATTGAAAAAAGTTTTTTATTTTTTATTTTGTTTTATTTTATTTATTTTTTCGGAAGCCATAAAAGTAATTACAAGACAAATTTTGAAGAAACCGTGAAATGGTTAGTTACTAAAGCCGTAAATGTAGTTACCAAAGACATAAATGTATTTACCGTAACCGTAAACGTAGTTACAAACAAACTTTTGAAGAAACCATGAAATAGTTACCAAAGTCGTAAATGTAGTTACCAAATGTGTTAATGTAGTTACCATAGTCGTAAACGTAGTTACAAGCAAAATTTTGAAGAAACCAAGAAATGGTTACTGAAACAATAAATGTAGTTACTAAAGCCATAAATGTAGTTACCGTAGCCGTAAACGTAGTTATAAGCAAAATTTTGAAGAAACCATGAAATGGTTACAGAAGCTGTAAATGTAGTTACCGTAGTCGTAAACGTAGAGCAAAATTTTGAATAAGTTGTGAAATGGTTACGGAGGCCATAAATGTAGTTAATGTAGCTGTAAATATAGTTATTGTAGCCGTAAATGTAGTTACAAGCAAATTTTTGAAGAAAGCATGAAATGGTTACGGAAGCTGTAAATGTAGTTACCAAAGGCATAAATGTAGTTACCGTAGTCATAAACGTAGTTACAAGCAAAATTTTGAAGAAGCCATGAAAGAGTTACGGAAGCCGTAAATGTAGTTACAAGTAAAATTTTAAAGAAACCACGAAATAGTTACCGAAACTATAAATATGGTTACTAAAACCGTAAAAATAGTTACCGTAACAAAAATAATAAAATAATTTAATTTATTCTAATTAAACATTATTTTTTTATATTGTTTTTAAGATTAAATAATTTTTTATTATTATTTTATCTCTTTATTTATTTATTTTAATAATTAATAATAATATATATAAATTATTTTTTATTAGAAAATAAGGAACAGTCGATTTCAAACCGACTGTTCCCAAGGAATCTTTCATGTTTGGCGACTGTTTGGCAGCTGCCGCCAAACATGAAAGCTTCATTGGGAACAGCCGGTTTGAAATCGGCTGTTCGGCAGCCAACCATGAAAGCTTCGTTATATTTTTGTTTGTGTTATGCAGGTAGCCGGCCACTATATTATATCATATTACATGTATGGTTATGTTTTTGTGATTACGTTAGTGTATTATGTATATATATTAATTATTTTGCAGAGAACAAATTAAAATATACATTTTCGTACTTGACACTTTTTTTTTTTGAGAGAAAAAAAATTACTAATGCTAATTAGGACAATTAGTCAATATTATTAAAGGAAGGCCAATTACGACAAAATTCATGTATTAATTTTAACTTTAGTTTATGATATAAAGGAGGTAAGGAGGTTTTAATTTATGCTTTGTTGGGATTTTTGTTGCTGTCTTTTTCTGGCTTGTGCTGTGGGGGGTTTTTCTTGCCTTTGTTTTTTGGCTTCTACTTTCCTTTCGTTTTTTTCTTGTTGCTTTGCTCTGCTGCCCCGTTGCTGGTGTTGGCTTGCACTGTGGGTGTTTTCTGTTTTGCTGTTGTTACGTTTGGGTGTGTGCAGCCGTCTGCTTTGTTGTTTTGCAGCTTTTGGCCTGCTTTAATAAATCTCTAACCTTTTCAAAAAAAAAAGAAAAAAAGTGTGGGATTCACTTATATATATATATATATATATATATCATTATATAATGCTACAGAACCCTTGTAACATTAAAAAGTGATATTGTCACTTTTAAGAGAGTGCATGGTCTTTGTAACATTATAAAGTCGACCCCATATTAGAATTCCACATTGGATAATTATATATATATAACTTCACACCTATAAATCCCTTAACATACGGGTATATACAAATCAATTTTTCAGTCTTTGGATCAAAATCCAAGGGTTATTATTCTCTCTCGACCCCCCACTTACATAACAATACTTGAATTTTGATCCGAAGGCTAAAAAGTTGGTTTGTATATACAAAAATAAATATAAACAAAGACAATGTTGTCTTAATTAATTAAGGTGGAAATGGTGGGAAATGTCACTCTTTTGAACTCATTTGGTGACTTTGTCAGTACTTTAATAAGTTAAGTTTAAAAGGCACCAATTATGGTGAACTACCAAAATTGCCCTTAGTTCTTCATTTATGTTATTCTGTTTATACTTTTCTCTCTCCACACTTCCAAAAAAATGAGACTTTCTCTCTCCACTTTCTCTCTCCACAGCGACTCTCTTTGTTTATAGAAATAAAAATTCAAGGTTGGATCGACTTTCTTCTTCAACTTATAAAACGTTTAGACGTGCTTCAGTACAAGAAGGTAATATTTCTGGCAAATACTTCTGTTAATTTGTTCACATTTTCATTTGTTTATATAGAAAACTGTAATATCTTTTGTTGGATCTCCGAGACTTTTGTTGCCTTGATCGAGCCTTTTATAGCCTTGACCGAGCCTTTTCCGAGCCTTTTCTTGCCTTCATCGAGCCTTTTCCTTGTTTTTGAAATGAATAAGTATGAAGCCTTTTACACAAATTTCCGAGCCTTTTATTGCCTTAATCGAGCCTTTTCCGAGCCTTTTCTTGCTTCATCGAGCCTTTTCCTTGTTTTTGAAATGAATAAGTATGGAGCCTTTTATTGCCTTGACCGAGCCTTTTCCTTGTTTTTGAAATGAATAAGTATGGAGCCTTTTATACAAATTTCCGAGCCTGTTATTGCTTTGACCGAGCCTTTTCCGAGCCTTTTATTGCCTTCACCGAGCCTTTTCCGAGCCTTTTCCTTGCCTTTGAAATGAATAAATATCAAGCCTTTTAGAGAAATTTTCGAGACTTTTGAAGTCTTCTCCGAGTCTTTTCAATATCCTCACCCGAGCCTTTGTAAATGTAAGATGTGAAAATATTTTTTAGTCCTGTGTTTTTATTAATTGTTAGTGATGAATAATTTGACAGCATCATGAATCGGGTTAGGATTGTAATATCTTACAATGGTAGATGGGAGCAGTTTTCCGACGGAAGTCAGAGGTTTATTGGATCCGATAACCGGGGAATGTATGTGTCAAAGAATATGACTTACGAAGAATTGTTGGCAATTGTGCATACCATTGTGAAATACGATGAAAACAAATTCATTGTTGATCTGTCATCAATATCAATCGTTCATGGCAGTACATGTCGCACATTTATAAGGAATGACGACAATGTCCAGTTTATGCTGGGGGAAGATCGAGTGATCCCTCAAGTATGTGTCAGTGTAACTGAGAGGACAGTTAGAGATATGATATGGAATGATATTCCTCGTCCTGAAAATACCCAACAGTTTGGATCCTTTAGCGGTAGCAACCAAGGGTTCACCCAAAGGAGTGCCACCGAAGGTGGGGAAAACATGTGTGGTGTCCCACCGGTAACGGTCAACCATACAGATGTAGTTGAACCTCAAATTGTTGATGTGTTTGGGTGTCGAATTGAGCATTACAATGAGCAGAACAATTACTCGAACCATGTCGTGGATAATGATGCAAATAATGAACAGGTGCATGATCTGTAAAATGTGGATGAAGAGCCTGAACAAATTCAAACACATGGTAGACGTGTACAAGGAGTTAGTTGCACTGCACCAGATATGGCTAGGACTTCCGAGGTCTGGTATAACGTAACAGCATCTGATTCTGATAATGTGACAATGTGGGTTATTCTCGGAGCAGATGCATACTCGTTTGGTACTGGTACAAGCAGCACCTTTGCAGCGCAAGAACCTAGAACCATGATTTATAAAGGTCAATTTTTTTCGAGTAAAAAGGATTTGAAAAGGCTAGTTAGCCATTTTTCAATGCGGCAAAACTTTGAATGGAAGGTGAAAAGGTCGAATAAGATAACTTTACATCTGGTCTGCATCATTGACGAATGTACGTGGAAATTAAGAGCGGTGAGGAGAGATGAAGGGACTTACTTTCAAGTCAGAAGTTTTGTCAACGAACACAGTTGTCCGTTGGAGAAGATTCACCATCGGCACAGACAAGCTAGTGCAGTCATAATCGGAGAAGTCGTTGCCCCTAGACTTCAGCAACATGATGGACGTCTCATGCGTCCCAAGGACATAATTGCCGATATGAAAACAATATATGGCATCCAAATCATGTACAGTAAAGCACATGATGCCCTACAATATGCATTGTCATTGAGCTATGGAACGCATGAAGAAACTTTCCAACCGCTGCCATCTTTTGTATACATTCTCGAACAGTAAAATCCTGGCACAATCACGGACTTACAATGCGCAGACGATGGTAAATTCTTTTACTTTTTCATGTCGTTATGGTCCTCAATTAGAGGTTTTCGGAGGTGTATGCGTCCTGTGATTGTAGTTGATGGTACCCATTTGAAGGGAAAATTCGGGGGTACAATGTTTGTTGCAACTGCACAAGATGGAAACAAACAGGTGTATCCAATTGCTTTTGGGTACAGTGACTCAGAAAATAACCATTCATGGGAGTTGTTTTTGGAATGCTTGAGGGGGGCCCTTGGTCATATAGATGATCTAGTTTTCATTTCCGATCGTCATGTAAGCATTGAAGCAGGGATTTCTAAGGTGTTCCCTTATGCAACCCATACCATATGTTGTTGGCATTTTGGTGAAAATATGAAGAAGCGATTCCACAGAAAGGATGTTGCCGACATAATGGATAGTGCTGCTAGGTCGTATAGTGAAATCCAATACGATCGCCACATGGAGGAGTTACGTAAGCTGCACAAGGGTGCATAAGATTATGCCATTGATGCCGGTCCACACAAGTGGTCCCGCGTTCACTGTCCCCAAAGAAGGTACAGGTTGATGACCACAAATATTGCAGAGTGCATAAACTCATGCTTAAAATTCGCACGGCAACTGCCACTAATAACACTAGCAGAGTTCATTAAGAATATGCTACAGAAGTGGTTTCACGATCGTCATACAGCTGCACAGTCCTAGCGTCATCGATTGACTGACACAGCACATGGGGTGATCCAGAAACGGATCGAGAAATACAGTTATATGACCGTAAATGCAGTTGACTGGAACATATTCTCCGCCAAACACAAGGGAAAACAGTGGACGGTTAACTTAGCCCGGAAGACTTGCACGTGCAACAAATTCCAAATGGACTTTTTACCTTGTTCACACGCACTCGCAGCGGCAAGGTACATGACAAGTTACATTTAACGCTTTTCTATAACCAAACGTGAGTCTCACTGTTTTCATTGTTGCAGAGAGCGGAACTTGGATTTCACATCTCTGTGTGCAGACTACTACAAGAGGGAGCCACTTATTGATGCATACTCGGTTCCTATTATGCATGTTGGCCATCCTTCTTCATGGGTGGTTCCATCCGATATCACAGCGCAGGTGGTTTTAAATCCAAAGACGAAGAGACAATCAGGTCGCCCCATGGAGGGTCGACACGTATCGTCTTCGGAGAGGACAACCACACAGTCACGTAGAAGATGTGGACAACCAGGATATAATAGCAGGCGGTGTTCGAATCCGCCTATGGTTAATGAAGGTCCCAGGACAATTGTCCCCGATGATTACCGTCGCAAGTGTAGCATCTGTCACACAATAGGACACAACAAACAAACATGCCCTCAGAAGGACACGCTAGTGGAATGAATGGAGCCGTACAAGAGGAAGACGATCAAACATAACAAGGTAGTACAAGAGGAAGACGAATTGCCACCAGAAAAGCTTGTGATTGAGAAACATGTCTCCAACTTGATGTCTTCCAACATTGTTTAGACTTTGGGAACCATGATCGATACAATTGTTTTATGAGACCCTTGGTTCTTATGCTTTTATGTAGAACTAATATGATTGATTTATGTTGGAGAAAAGCTTCCAATTGCTAATGTGTTCCAACATTGTTCAAACTTTGGGAACCATGCTCGATATAGTTGTGTTATGGTTTTATGTTGAATACTTTTTATTTTATTTTTTTCTGAAATTGATTTGAATTTAGTTGTTTGTGTTGTGTAATGTCATACTGGATCCTTTGTTAATTGCAAACACTTAAAAAGAAAAACAATTTTTTTTTTTCATTACTGAAATGTTATGTACATAAACTAAATCACTATCTTGAAGACCAGTCCTTCGAGTTGCAAAAAACCTCCACAGCCATCTTCTCTCGAATGGTGGTCATATCATTTTTCGACCAGTCAAAAGTATCCCTGTTCGCCGCCAGATACTCTGTCAATCTTAAAGTATGAGCACCACAGTTACCCTTACAATTCACCACATGAACAACCGTTAGAATGGAATTATATGAAAACGGATTTGGATAAAATCAGATCTTGAAACAGTCATACCCTGTGTCCTGTTGTGGCACATGGTCTGCAGACACGTAATAAAAAGTGAATGCCCTAGTAGTCTTTGAGTACGTCATATCGCCCCTCTGTCTGCGATTGTGAAAGTTCACTGTATGCAGCATCGAGGGTAAAAAATATCGTAAGCACGCGAGCTGCATTTTCCTGTGGCTGAATGGCACCTCCTGTCTGTACGAGTCAAAAAGGTAGATATTCCCTCCTATGAGGTCGATGCTGGCCAGGGCCCAATGCGTACGTCCAAGGTTGCACGGAATCAGAACCTGTAGGTGTTTCAACAATGTGCGATCAGTGTGACATTTATTTTTCAAAACTTTAATGGAAAACATGTAAAATAAACACTCACGGAGTCAACATTGTGCCATGGTATGTTTCCTAGCGGGAGCAACCCACGTACCACCGTAAGGTTTTCTTCGGACCACTTCTGCTTCTGTGAAGACCAACCTGTACGGGGTCTATCAGACCCAGTTCCCATCTTTCTGTCCCAGCGGTTATATAACCATGACTGTACAAAAACGTTAGGTTATAGATGTATGAAACACATCAATGCACAAGCAAATACTGTACAATTTAAACACTTACATAAAACTGTGAATCCAGTATGTTGATCCTCGAACCGTAGACAGTGGGAAATGCTCGTTGACGCTTCCGTAGAATCTTCAAGTACGTGTCAATATGCTGAAAGTTTGAACATTTTTATTTGTTAGGATTGTACAATTTTTGTAACAACATATACATATATTACAGTTATGAACATACCGTATCCTCAAACTTTATAAAGTTGCTTTGAAACCGGTGGAACCAAAGGACATCGACTGGCAAGTGTAGATCCACATCACGCCTGCATAATTGTTGAAGAAATTAGATAACCAAGTCAAGTCAGTTTAACTAAGCTGTTTCAAAATAAATACAGAGATTGTAATATCTACGATTATACTTACAATTCCCCTGTCGGGTTCCTCTTGTACGCTTGGTACACTGCTAGGTGATCAGGATCTATCAGTTCGTGGGGCGCCCATACATGTGGTGGCTGTGGCATAGTCCTTGCCCTCTTCGACCGACAAGGGTTAGTGTATAGGCTCCGCTCCTGCCAACCTCGCCTATGAACCCGATCCTGACGCTGAAGGGGTGAGGGACTCCGATCCAAACCATGGGGATCCACCAAACGTGTGCTCTGTATAGAAGAACTCTGTCCCCGTGGATCGCTAGCAGGGGTGCTCTGTATGGAGGAACTCTGTCCTCGTGGATCGCCTGTAGGGGTGCTCTGTATGGAGGAACTTTGTCCTTGTGGATCGCCTGCAGGGGTAAGCCCTGCTGGGATAGACCCAATGGGTGCATCAGGATTGAGGAACTCTATCCCCGTGGAATGAATGGAGGGATGCGCTGCACTAGGATCAACCAGAGGGGTGCGCAGTATGGAGGCACTCTGTCCCAAGTCCTAGGGATGAACAACAGGGTCTGGTAATACCTGATGAGGTACCTGCTCTATCTCCATATGTGCTGTCTCAGTGTCATCAGTACCACCAGTAACCTCCTCTCTTAGTGTCACACCTAGCCCCTGCTGATCAGACATTGTCTGTGTACTGGGGTGCAGCTGACGCCCAGTTTGTAAGTCTGCTCCGTCCTGATGACTACTAGTCCAGTCTCTATCACTGAAGTGTCGGTCTTGGTCATCGATCGACGGGTCATCAAATGGTGGGTCATCGGACCGTCTGCCTTCAGTAGGTGTTTGCGACGTCGAACCCTGAAGACCCCGAATCAAATCCAGCAACTCCTGATGCTATTGATCTCGATTTTTGTCAGTCTTTTGCACTTCGTCCCGTAACTCTCGAAACGCATCCAGTAGTTCAGTATACCTACGGTCCTTAAATGAAAAAAAATAAACACGTTGTGAGTACTAAAATTTTCCAACTGCTTTCAGATTAAATACTGCGGTGCAACTACTTTTACGTACCTTTGGATGCCCTCCGACGCCTCATCGTGAGTGACCTTCAGGTCGAGGCTCTGTGGGCAACACAAATTGAACCCGCCTATGCCTCACGGGACTCCTACTGCGACCCTCCATGTCAGAACCATCTGTATCACTAGGTCCCGAATGCGGATACTCAGTATCACTGGGTCTCGAATATGGACCCTCAGTATCACTAGGTTCGACAGTCGTACGGTGTTCGGCTTCGGCATCAGCATCATACAGAATGCCTCTCTCCTCAATGCCCTCATAGTACCGTTCAGCCAGCTCTACCGGTGTCGGCACCAATTTCACCCTCGCAAACATCTGAAATCAATGTTAGACCATTTGTAATCGCATACATACTATTAACTATTAACTATTAACGTTAACATAACAGATACTTACCCGTTCAATGAAAATGGAATCCAACTTATCCCCCCTCGGTCGTTGACTCAACTCCCATTTTAGAATATGGGGGGATAGCTCGATTTCCCTGCGGGTCCCACAATCTTCGATGGCAAGGTCGGGGATAACCTCTGTTGACGGTGAAATTTGGATTGCCACGCACTCAACAATTATATCAATTTAATATAAAACGAGAAAATTAAGAATGCATGTAAAAGACAGATTTTACGTGGAAAACCCTTTAATGGGAAAAAACCACGGCGCCCCCTGAGGGCAGAAGAATAATACTAGGTTTTTGTTGCCTTGTTACACACTTAGATCTCTCTTACAATTGCTCTCTTCTCTCTCTAGATTTCCGAACCCCTTCCTCATAGGATAGATGGTTCTATTTATACCTGTCTAATTAGGGTTTCCCCTTGTTTTTAGCCGTGTGGGTGGTAGGTTTCCCTCTTTGATTCGTACTAGGATTCCCCTATTGTCACGGATCCGAATCTACTTTCCTCTTTGTGATTCCTTGTTTGTCATGGGTCTTCTAAAAGTTTAGGGTTTATTTCTGTATTTCTGTCGAGTCGGTTCAGGCCCAGTATGGTGCAGCGAGTACCTTCACTTCTGGGTATCGTCTCTTCGACGACCACATTTCTACTTTTGGTGAGTAAATATCTAGCTTCGGCGACCATATCTTTGACTCCCTTTTGGCTTGAGGTATTTTGTCATTCTGACTTGTCACACTCCCTCCCTTGACCCAGTCAATGAGTGACATGGCAATCTTTTATTGGCTCTTTTGATGACGTGTCAGGTTGGCGAATTTATACATACAACAACCTCAAAAGCAAATATCTGCGTAATAGATAAGTACAATAATAATCAAACACATCAATCATATGAAAATAAAAAATAAAATTAAAGTATGGAATCAAATTCTAAATTCTTACCAATAGTGCATAAGTACAACCATATATGTTGTACGTCTCCACCTTGTGTACTTCAACGCCCTTTTCTTGCTGTCTTTTTTCGAACCGTTCCCGACGACCATCCAACGCATGCTTGAACCCAGAAATAGATCGCCTATACACGTGCGCACCCCACGGGAATGCATCAAAAGCGTCCAAGTTCTCGATTAGGTGAAACTGCCATAATGGGACTTTCTCTCTCTCGTCCAAACCCATTAGTATCCAGTTAAGCATATATAGTAAGCATAGCTTAACCGCATCGTACTGCTCAGCAAAAACACCAGTCCGTACAACGGCTCTCAGCTCTCCAATCTCGACTTCATCTCGACCCTCAAAGTACCGCTGGTGTATGCCATTCTGTACCACATCATAGGTCGACGTGTCGGGAAGTTGTCCGAACTTCAATCCAGTGATCAGACAGAACTCAACCTTCGAGAATCGGACCGAATGCTTTCCTAAAAGAAATCTCATCTCATCTTTCAGTCCATCGTGATGCAACTCACGAATAAGCAATCGATGGACAATGCCAGCTGAAAACTTCATGTTGCACTGCATCTGAAGGAAATGTCCAAAACACGACTCAGTGTACCGACGTCGTTCTTCGACCGTAAGATCTTCAGGTACACTGCTAAGTGCATTTTCGATATCTCTAAGGTGACCGAAATGGTCATGCCGAGTTATTTTCCCTGGGTACCTTTCTTCCGCTGGAGTTTTTAGAAAATTTTTCAGTGGATTCCTCATCTGCATATTCACATAAAAAAAAAAATAAAAGAAATTAATATATATAACTTCATGAAAAGGCTCGGACACTGAAAAATAAAAGTCATGGAGACTTTAAGAAAAGGCTCAGAGTGAGGTTCAAAAGTCTCGGAGACTTAATGAAAAGGCTCGGGTACTATTAATAAAAAGGCTCAGAGACTTTATAAAAAGGCTCGAAATATTATGTAAAAAGCTCGGATGAAGGTTTAAAAGGCTCGGAGATTCAAATTATAAAAACCTACATCATATTCTTTAAAAGGCTTGAATGAAGGTCTAAAAGGCTCGGAAAAGGCTCGGATGAAGGTTTAAAAAGCTCGGATGAGGGTTTAAAAGGCTCGGAGATTCAAATTACAAAAACCTACATCATATTCTTTAAAAGGCTCGGATGAAGGTTTAAAAGGCTCGAGATTCAAATTTCAAAAACCTACATCATATCTTTAAAAGGCTCGGATGAAGGTTTAAAAGGCTCGGAGAAAGGTTTAAAAGGCTTGGAAATGAAAAATTGCAGAAAACCTAATCACATTACTTAAAAGGCTCGGATGAAGGTTGAAAAGGATCGGAAAAGGCTCGAACGAAGGTTTAAAAGGCTCGGATGAAGATTTAAAAGGCTCGGAGAATGTTCTATTCATCGTCTTCAACAAAATTTTTACAGAACTTTAAACCTTAACCTAACATAATCAAACAAACCTAAGGAACAATAAATCTAATCAAACCTAATCTATATGTCTAACCAAACACCAAACATCAAACGCAAATCAAATTAACAACAACAAAATGCGTGAGAGAGAAAGTTCAACTCACCACTGGACGCTTGGAGTCGAAAGGGGTACTGTAGCACCACCGCCGGTGATTCGCCGTCGTTTTTTTGCCGGATTTCTTACGCCGATAACTTATCTCCCAACTGTTCTCTCTCCCTCAAGTTTTTTCTCTCAAGTTTCAAAACACACAAATAGACAAAAATGGGGGTATTTTTATCTGGTCACTAAGATTGTTGCCTTTTAAACTTAGATTATTAAAGTGGTGCTATTCTTACAAAAACCCCTCCAAATAGTGACATTTAAATTTCAAGCCCTTAATTAAGCGGGTTGTTACACATTAATAAAAAAGAGTGGTGGATGAGATGGGGTTAGTCCGGAGGTAAAACCCCTCACAACCTGCGCCACGAGGTTGTGGGTTCGAGTCTTCCCTTTCTCTAAAAAAAGGCCGAATTTATGTAATAGTGTAATATTTAAAAATAAAAAAAAAACAAAGTGGTGCTATTGTCACCCCATTGTCAACCTAATAATGTCCCACTTTTAAAAATTTTGGTTTAAATATGCAAAATTAAATGATTTTATTATATATTTTAAATTTATTTCCAAAATTAACCTTCTTACTTATTTTTCAAACTTTACACACTCCATTTTTATGTAAATATATATGTTATATTTTTCTCACAGTCTCACTTCATTAGCTAATAAATCATCGACTACGAAGACAACAAAAGTAACAAAATCAATTTCTTCTTCATCTAAGCAAACAAACAAAAATTCGAAGAAAGTAATGCTACCAAGCAAGGACATACCCAGGAAATATTTACTGCCCAGGCTAAATATTATATATATATATATAAAATATATTTTTCTTGGTACACACTAACATTATAAAGTCAACTCCTTAACTATAAATAGTTATTTATCTATTTTTATTTAGTCAATATATTATAATACTTAATTAATGATTTACAAACTCTCTCATACTAAATTTATTAAATTCAGTGTGTATTATGGAAAAAACTCTTGTGATTTTCTTTCTCAATGCACCTGAATTTAATAACGTCATGCAAGACATGTGAGTCATTGATTAAGAATAAATAAAAAATTATATATAATTCTTGATAAAAGTATATATATATATTAATAATAAGATGACACCAATTCAATAATGGACTACTCAATAATATGAAATACATTGTAAAATTTATGCATAAACAATTGTTTAAACTTGTAGTTATACATATATATATATATATATATATATATATATATATAAACTTGTAAATGACTTAATTCTATAATGTTAGAAGCCATAATATTATGTGTATTTTTACAATGAACAATAAAATATTTACATTTCACTAAATTTAGATAAAATATCATAGTTTTGTAATATTATCAAACCTTAGGGGTGTTGATGTAATTAGACCTTTATGTATTGAATTTAATTTTTTTATTTTGAGGGCTGACAGGGCAGCCCTCTCTTACGTCCGCCTCTGCAACCAAGCCCTCGTGGCAGCAGAAATTAAAAACGGTTTTTTCAGTCGGCAGGTTGCAACAATGTTGGCTGTGATGCTAGAAACAAATTACATGCAGAAAGACAAATTTAAAGAGAACTTTTGGAATGATTGGCGTACATTGCTGGGCAAAATCCATGTGATTCATAATTTGGATAATTGGCATCAAGAGCAGAAGGAGAAAAGGAAACCGATAGAGTAATTGTAGCATACTTAGTGGTGTCGGAATCATCTCTCTCTTGTCGACTGAGTACTTGCAACTTGTAAGGTTTTATTTATTCAATTAATTTTTTAGAGGTTACATATAAGGAAATGTTTTATAAAGGATATTTCGGTAATTGGTTATAAATGAAAATTTTTAATAGATTTGGATCCTTTGCTATTTGATCTTTTTCTTTGACCTTTTTAAAATATATGATTGTTTGTCGATAAAGTGGTTGTGAAAACCAATCATATTTTAACCATACATTTATTGCAATACTTATATATAATGATATCATGTGAGATCATAAAAAAAGATCGGTAGAGGATTCAAATTCAATTTTAATTTTTTCTCTCGAGTACACTTTTGTTTAAGTTTCATAGCAAAAACAAACATGACTTCCACGGTCAACCCATGACAATCTCATCACTAAAATTACTATAAATACCCAAACACACCCTTCAGTTTCTTCCAATATTTTTCGAGTTTCATTCGGCAAACCGGCCTTTGTGATTGCTTCTTTTGAAACCGAAAAAAACTCTTCCTAGGATACGACGAGCACGAGCACTCAACTTTCTCACGCACTTTAAATAGGTTTTAAAGAAAAAAAATTTTGAACATCAAAATTTTTTTCTTTTTTTTTTTTTTTTTGTTTTTTTTTTTTTGGTTCTGGGTGATAGAAGAATAGAAAAGTTGAGATTTTTTTTTAGAGGAATAGATGGGAAATTGTTTGTCTGGAGACATACGAGGAGGGAAACAAGCAGTGGGTGGGGTCCAGGGGCGGCTCACAGAATCCAACAACAATGCTGGTGGTGGTGGTGATCATAATGACGCTGTTGACTTCTTCTTTCGATCACGTGGTCTCCACGCTCTTTTTACTCAAATTGAGGTAGATGATACACTTTTCTTCACACAAAAGTCTTTTGGGGATTTTTTTATTTTTATTTTTATTTTTATTTTTTTATATATAAATATTTTTATATGAATGAGTGCAGATTGGGTCAAACTTTATCCAATTAATTTTTTATTATATATATTTTTATTTATGTGGAAATTGTCAAAACTGACCTATCTACTTATAAGATTTTCTTTTTTAACCACATTCATACTTTTAATTGTTTTTAACCATCTTTTTGAGCAATTACTGGAATGCCCCCATATAAAAACCCCCCTCAAAACACTCCTCTCTCTTTTCTCTCTTTTCAGCCTCTCTCCTCTCCTCTCCTCTCCTCTCTCTCTCCCTCAAAGCCACCGCCGGCGTGGCCGTGCAGCGTCGCCGAGGGCCGACGAAGGCGTCGCACGGGGCCGGCGACCTTCTGGGCTGCACGACAGCGCCGTCGTCGTGCAGCTGGCCGTCGTCGTCGTGCTCCTTCGCGAACGAAGGGGTTGGCCATCGTCGTTGTGCAGCGCCGTCACCGTGCAGGTGGGCCGGCGTCGTCGCTGCTGCTGCCGTCTTCTGCGTGATCGCCGGCGAATAGACCTGCAATTAAAACAAAAAACCTAAACCTAATTTGAATTTGGGGAAGAAGAAGAGAAAGAAGAAAGAGGGAAAAAAAAAAAAAAAAAAAACTTATCCTAATTTCAATTTAGTCCAGATTTCAAGTTTTAATATTTCTATTTTAGGCATGATTTCAAGTTTTAATATTTCCAGTTAGGCAGGATTTCAAGTTTGTGTATTTCAATTTAGTCGTGATTTCAAGTTTGTTTCGAGGTTTAAAGAATACTATTTTCAGGGGTACTCTGGTAATTCATGGTACTAAATTGAATTTTTTTTAAAAAAGTGGTTATTAACAATTAAAAATTCAAAAGTGGTTAAAAACAAAAGTATGATAAGTGTTATGGCTACTTATGAATTTCTCTCTTTATTTATTTACTGTTTTCCTGTTTTAATGGGTTTCCTACTATGAAGATTTTGTATTTAGTGGTTGAAATTTAAACAGGCAAGTTATTGAATGAGTCTGCACAAGCAATTTCATTGTTTTTTTTCATGGATTGAAGTGTTCTGAGAATTTTGAAAAGTCAAGCAACAAAACCAGATAACTTGTTGATCACAACGCACGGGGTCTGGAGGATCATTCAAAAAGTTGAATAGTTGATGTTTGATCAATGGTCTCACTGGAAACTAATTACTTGAAAGGATTTTTAATTGATTCTACTGTGCAGGGCTCGTGTGTTCACACAAGGTTGATTCTCATCAATGTCTTCATATACAGTGATTGATCATTGATGTGGACCTTTTTGAGGGCCAACTACCGGGTTTATCTATCTGTTTGGAACTTTTGTTACATTGACGGGCAAGACCAGTATGCACAAGCAATTTCATTGTTTTTTCATGGAACAAAACCAGAGAACTTGTTGAACACAACACACGGGGTCTGGAGGATCATTCAAAATGTTGAATAGTTGATGTCTGATCAATGGTCTCACTGGAAACTAATTACTTTGAAAGGATTTTTTTTTTTCTTTTGAACTATTACACTATTTTGGAATCATGGAGGGGACATAACTCGAACCCACAATCTCTTGAATGGAGATTTGAGATGTTTATCACTAAGCCGACCACAATCTCTTGAACTTTACAATATTTTGTTGAAAGGATTTTTAATTGATGCTACAATGCAGGTTTTTTGTTGGCTTGTGTGCTCACATAAGGTTGACTGCTCTGTTTTTGAATTTAGATAACTCCCATATCAAAGATTGCCTTGGAGAATATTCTCCCCCAGCTGAAACAGGGATTTATGGATGCTGTTTAGACTTCTGAAAAATCCATTACCTTTTAAAAATGGATAAAGAATCTGATTTGTCATCTAAATTTGTGGCATGGAACTAAGGAGTTGTGGATTCAGATAACTTGGTGTTTAAGATGATAATATCTTTTTCATATGCTGGACCACCAGATGCTTTTGGTTTTCTTTATATTGATGTGGACCTTTGTCTGAGGACTGAGGCCCTACCTGGGTTCATCTGTTTTGAACTTTTGTTACCTTGGCAGATGAGACTAGTAAGTTGCATCCAAATGAAACACACGTATAATCGGACGGTTGTGATCAACATGCTACATCTTTTTTGGGTGGAGCTGAATAATTTTCAATTCCTTCAATGGAAAATATGGTTTAATGTTAGAAGTGACTCTTATGGTTTAATCTCCGGTTAGTTATCCTTGAAGAGATAATGTTGGATGAGATAGATGTCATTATAGAATCAAACATAGATTATTGCTTTTATATGCATGAATGATTCTTTTACTCTTCTACAAGCTTATGTGCTTCTCATTTACTTTTATTTCTTAAAAGTTAATACCTTAAATTTGTATTGTAGTTATCATTATCAGCTTCAAAGTTGCGTGATCGAGATATAACATCAAAGGTATGTTCATATTATAATCATACTAGTTTATATAGGAGTTTCTGTATTGTGTTGATGGTTTTCAAATTTAGTTGTCTATGTATTTTCAGACTTCAGTTGTTCAAATAATGCTAGTACGTTTTTATACATATCTGACATGTATGAAAGTATGTTTATATGGTTATACTTATAGGTCATTTTTTTTTTCCATAGAGTGATCCCATGGCAGTTGTATATGCAAAGAAAAGAGAGGGGACACTGGAGGAGATTGGACGTACAGAAGTTATTATGAACAGTCTGAATCCTGCTTGGATTGTAAAGATTTCTATTGCTTATCAGTTCGAGATTGTCCAACCATTGGTGTAAGCTTTCCTTATACTCCTAAGTTACTTTATTGTTGTTGATAGATCTTTGACATGTTTCCTAACCCTTTCTTTGCTTTGATGTTTTCTCATTTTTTCTGTTTTTCATTTCTTCCTTTCTTCTCTTTTTATAGCTTTCATGTGTACGACGTGGATACCAAGTATCATAATGTATCAGTGAAGGTATATAAGAACTTTTGCTTTTAGTGTTTTATTAATGTTTTTATTTTGAATTTCGTGGTATATACATGATTTAGATGAGAGAGAGTGTTCAGTAGGGAAGTTTAGAGTCATAGAGGCAACTGACCAAAAAAAAAAAAAAAATGTATATATTCTAAGAGATGCAATCTGCATTGATTTGCATCACTACTATGATGTGTTATCTTTGACAATTTTTTAAATATTTTGGCACAGACTTGAAAAAAAAAAAATAATCCTTGCAAGAAATTGAAAACAATGAACCACCATCTATAAAGTTATTTAGATTATTCTATGGATGAAGCATTGCAAGATTTGACACGTATATCCTATGATCACAATTGGGAAAGCACTTGTCGATGATAATTATGACTTAGAGCATCTCCAATGCAAGCGTGGCTTGTGAAAAAAAAAAGATGCCATGTAGGATCAATAGACGTTATGTTAATAATTGTGTCTCCAATGCAGCTGTGCATATTCAACATCAAGCTGACGTGGCAAAAAAAATATTAAACATTGTCAACATGACCGTCCACTTTCAGACGGTCTGTTGCACAACTATTTTTTAGGTTGACCCAGTAAACATTTAAAACTGACAATAATTTTTCATATATTTTTGGTAAAAAAATAAAATAAAAAATAAAACAGGAAAAAAAGATGAACACGTCATTAAAAAATTGTGTTTTAGACAAAAGTATTGGAGACCAAATTTTGAGTTGATTGTCTATCAAGTCTATTTTTATGCCACATAAAAAGTAAGTCTCTTGACATTGTTGTCATGTCAATAATTATCGGTATGCAAGCCACTTTTGCATTGGAGATACTCTTAGTTTTCTTGTTTTCCTGAATGAAAAAGTGATTTACTAAATTTTTGTCGAAGCAATTATAGTGAAGTTATACATATTAACTAGTTGAAAGTGTTGGAGTTAATATACAATTTTTGGAGCCTATCATGTATTGGTTGCACCTCATAGCCCCAGTTGTCATCAGTAGGAAATACTTGCTAAAGCATTAAAGAAGCCTTAAATTTGATTATCATCAAAATAAATAGTAATTACACTTCCGAAAGATTTGTAAATTATGTAAATTTGTATGCAACTAAATCAGAAAAATTTAAAATTCTTTGTTGGATTCTTACCTTAGACATTAAGTGGGAAAGATAATGATTAGGTCAAATTGACAAATATTAGGGTAGTTTAAAAGGAAAAAGATAGTATAAATTAAGATGAGATAAGACAAGTACAAACTATAGTATGGCAATCAGAATTTAAATGCTTCCTTTTTAACAAGTTCCTGCATTGGTCCAAATAAATTTCAAACAGTTATTATGTCATAGTGAAACAATTATTGAAGTTAAAATTTAAAGTTCAAACTTTCTAATTTTATTGTCTTGCAGATGCTAAAGTTGAATGAACAAGACTTTTTGGGAGAAGCTAGTTGTTTTCTGTCTGAGGTAAGTTGCCTTGAATTAAGTTTTGTTCACATAATATATGCAATTCACATTATTTTTTTTTTTCATAGCCTTGGGGTGAAATATATGCATATATTCATCGAAGGCATTTCTCCGTTAGCCTTGGGTCCTCTTAGTGTATGTTCTTAAGAGCAACTTCTTGTTAAGGAGTTTGAATGAAAACAAAAGTTTTGTTCTTTCAAAACACCTCATTAGATGGGAGTCTAATATAAAGTGTTGACCTTAATGTGTACCCTACGTGAGACCTTATTCATTGTTGCAGCTAAAAAAGACATTGTTTAACTTTGTTTTAAGGGCACACATTTAGACAATTCTTTTTTAATATAATAAAATATATGTTATTGCTTCAACTATCTTTGTGGTGACTGGTGAAGCTTTTTGATCTAACAATATTATTAAATGACCATCGTTGGAGCTAGAAAAGAACTAGATTTCCTTTGATATGCTGGTTAATTTTAAATTGGTGGCTTAACATCTGGTAGGAAACCTTGTTCATACTTTAATGTGTTCAACACTAACTTGTGTCCTTTGGTCCTTTTTGTCTATGGCAGATAGTGACCAAACAAAATCGAACTTCAACTCTAAATCTCCATGATAAAAGAACTGGGGTTTCGAGAAACTTGGGGACACTCTCTGTCCATACTGAGGAAACAGTTGCTTCTAGGAGTGCTGTTGAAATATCATTCCACTGTTCTCACCTGGCAAATGTGGACTTGTTTTCCAAAAGTGTAGATATCCATGAATTGGCTACTTTAAGAACTTCACTGATGGATTTAATGTTTCACTTGTTTATCATCTTCTTATTCCTTTTATAGGATCCTTTCTTAAGAATATCTAGAATTGTTGAAAGTGGAGGTTGTGTTCCAATTTGCAAGACCGAGGTAATAAACGACAACTCTAATCCCATTTGGAGACCAATAACTCTGAGCATGCAGCAATATGGAAGCAAAGTAAGCTCATCACATTTTTACGATCGTTGCTTTGATGTATATCAGCACTTCAAGGGTGTTTGGTGATGGGAGAAACTTCTTTAGCTCATTACATTTTTCTTTGATGCAGGAAAACCCGTTAATTATTGAAAGTTTCGATTTCAATACCAGTGGCAATCATGTACTCTTAGGGTAACTGCTGAGCCTTTTTCTGTCATTAACTATTCCTTTTTTTTTTCTCTAAAAAAAAAAAAAAAAAAAAAAACCCTTTTAACGATGTTGGATTTTTCACTTTATTATTATCAGGAAAATTCAGAAATCAGTAGCAGACATGCAGAAACTTCACCTAGAACAAAGTGGTGCAAATTTTGTTTTACCATCTGCTCAACATAATCATGAGAAGGTGCTTATTCATGCTCACAATTTTAATTGCTTATGTCAATGCATTGTTTATTCATGCTCCATTTTAATAGTATTATGTCAATTCATTGTTTAATTTTTATTTTTGCTTTATAGGTTCTAAAAAGTCAATTGTTTGTTGATAAGTGTATTGAAAAAGAGCAATATACTTTTCTAGATTACATTTCTAGTGGTTTCGAGCTGAATTTTATGGTTGCAGTTGACTTTACAGGTACCTAATTGGCTGTCTTGACATTCTAAAACGAGATTTACGTCAAAATATATTTCCTTTTTAATTTATCTGATTTGCTCTTTGTTGCATTTTTCCCTTTTCTGATCTGATTCTATTTCATGCTTTCAATACTTGATCATCTAGCTTCAAACGGAAACCCTCAAAATCCAAATTCTTTGCACTACATTGATCCTTCAGGCAGATTAAATTCTTATCAGCAGGTAAGATTTTGCTAGCAATCTTGTGTCAATTCAATTGAAATATTGTAGAAATATGAATAGAAAACTCAGAGAAGCCATAAAAATATCATTATACTGGAATCTATACAAAAGTTGGCTGCTCTAATGTTATATATGCATATTAAAGAATGAGTACACGAACATAAATACCAAAATTCCCTTCATTCCTAACTAATTGTATGTGATGCACTCCGAAGGGAACGATGAAACCTTGTTTGAATTCACTTTTGTATGCCATGAATTGCAAGATTGTCCTACCATTTAGTAATTTATAATTTTGAATGGCGGTGGCCTTTGTAAAGGCTGACCTTAAAATTTTTTCATGATTGTCTTAACCGAGTGCATATTATTATTTGTGGAATTATTTTATTTTATAAAATTTTTGTAAGGAAAGATCATCGATTAAGAAAAGATCATTGATTTATTCATAGGCTATAATGGAAGTTGGGGAGGTCATACAATTCTACGATTCTGATAAACGTTTTCCTGCTTGGGGATTTGGAGGAAAAACATTCAGTGGTTCTGTATCACATTGTTTTAACTTGAATGGAATTCCAGATGGCTCTGAGGTAAGAGAATTAGATTTTTTGTTTTCGCTATGATTATTATTACTATTTTTTTTCAGTTTGTTGAAATGGTTGGCATATGGAATTTGCCTTTTCCATTTTCTCCATAAACAGCTGATTTCCTTATTTATCAGGTTGAAGGAGTTGATGGCATCATGGCTGCTTATGCTAGTGCTCTACACAATGTTGCTTTGGCAGGACCCACTTTATTTGGTCCAGTGATCAACATGGCTGCACAAATTGCCGGTCAGTCCCTCTCACACGACGATAGAAGCAAGTATTTCGTCCTCCTCATCATAACGGTAAGTAGAATTACAATTTCAATTTACAGTTTCTTTTTTTTTTTTTTTTTCCTATTTGGGTGATTAATCAATGTAGTATAACCTTCTCTAGGACGGAGTTCTCACGGATCTTCAAGAAACCAAAGACGCTTTGGTAAAGGCATCTGATCTTCCGTTATCAATTCTTATTGTGGGAGTGGGAGGTGCAGATTTTACACAGATGGAGGTACACCCTTGTTTCTCATAAGCTTCATACACCATTGAATACTTGGTCTAAGTCATATTTATTGGCAGATTCTTGATGCTGATAATGGCCGTCGATTAGAGAGTTCTACAGGTCGGGTAGCTACTCGAGACATTGTACAGTTTGTTCCAATGCGAGAAGTTCACAGTAAGTACATATGGCACCTCTTTCCCCCTGCTTGAAATGGTCTTTAAGACTCTATATTCCATTTTGTCTTAAATTTCCATTGTGTTTTGGACAGGTGGACAGATTTCTGCTGTTCAAGCTCTTCTGGAAGAACTGCCTGGCCAGTTTCTGACCTATGTACGACCTAGAGATATCAAACCGTGCAATCTGCAAGTTGTCTAAACATCTGCTTGAGAAGTTCAAACATCATCATCATTACGAAAACCATTCTAATAAGCATGATTGCTCTGATCAAGCTTCATAGTCAGATTCAAGCTCCAAGTTTTGGCTAGAGACGAGAAGTCCATATTCTTCAGAATTGTGATTTCTAGTAGCGGAAGATTTGTGTGAAAGGTTTTCGTTGTTTGAGAGATCTTCTGCCATTGACGTTGATCAAAGGCTCTAATACCATGAAACGATTCAAGAAAAAATGAAGAGAAGCAAGAAGAAGCAAAGATGTGTGAAGTGAAAAACAAAGTGTTCGATGAAAGTACTAAAAGAAAAAGAAAAAGAAAAAGAATTGAAGACAATAGCTACTGCTAGGCCATTAATTGAAAAAGATTAATAACTCACAATGTACATGTTATTTACTTATTTCAAAGGTGTTTTAGGCTTTTACCCTCCTTTTTAATTCTTTTCACATTAAGAAGATGAGATGAGTCTCAAAAATCATGTAGTGAATGATCTCGTACCATGAAGAGAGGTAGTATCGAATTATCACATTGCCTCTCATTATTTTCTTGGAAGTGGAACAATGACGACACGTCGTTGCGGTGTCGGTCAAAAGATGAACATTTAAGTTCGACCTCGCTAGCGTGCGAGTCATAAGGACTAGCACAACGGCAAGTGAGGGTATCATTCCGTAGGGAGGTGGGATCCGCCGATCGTCACCGGTTCTAGCTATTATTACAACACTCCGAGAGAACTCGTGTGTTGCGTTTGCAGAAAAGTAAGTAATAATATAAATAAATAAATAAACTAACTACCATAATATATACATGGATAGAATGGAATGGAGAGATGCATGAAATGTGGTTACATTAGGAAAACGACTCAACTGTAACAATCCTCCTAATTAAGCTCTAGACTCACTTAGTCCCTCAATATGCAAGTATATTATAGGCTCGTGTCCCCTTAATTGATCTCTAATCTCTCTCGAGTCTTAGAAATCACATCCACACATACAAAGTATACATGAATTCATTAAGTGCCGTGGCACGCACACAAGAGCCCTATATGCCAGCCTAGTGTATCTCTCACTATCTGGTCATATACAGTGGTTATTTCGTTGGGCATGTAATGCGTAACCGCGTGGGCCATACTACAGCCAATAATTCATTCACAATGGCTAACCAAATACGGGATGTCAACCAAGTGAAAGCATTAAGAATACGAGATACCCATACAACACATATGTTATATGCTCATGTCCCCTTAATTAATCTCTAATCTCTCTCGATGTCTTAGAGATTACATCCATGCATAAATGCTTGGATTCATTAAGGACTGTGGGACACACACACGAGCTTTACACGCCAGCCTAGTGTATCTCTCACTGCCTGGTCAAATGTAGAGGATATCACGCTGGACATATTAATGTGAACCACGCAATATATAACACATAGCCTAAATATCATCTACAATGTAGCTAACCGAGTGAAAGCATTAAGCAATGAAATACCCATATATCTACACAAGCACAAGAGGAATTTAGTTTGTCTTTACTCTAGATACGGATTCGATTTTATCAATCTCCCTACGATGGCTAGACATGAGAAACAAGTTTGCCAAACAACAATGTGCAATAAGTTGGTTGTTATTCATTAAGGACATCAAATCTAGGTTAAGGGTTTATCCTCTTGATTTGAGAATTCTCCCTAAATCAATTTATTACCCAATCTGGCCAAGGATGGATAATTGTGTCTTAAAAAGACCCATTAAGCACAAGGATTATGGAACCCAGGCCAATTTAGCAACTAAATGCCTGAACTAAAACCTTTCCTGCTCTTTGGAGCTAAATCTCTAACACTCAAATTACTCTAAACATGACATTTTGGTCTTCCATCAATCAATCAACAATCATGAGAAGTTAAATTACACTACTCCTACATTAAATTACTCTACTCCTAATCCCAATCATGGACACATATCAATTTCAGACCTCTACACACATGAATATTGCAATTAGAGCTTAAAACATGCAATTAGCAAAGAGTAAAACAAAACCCGCAAGAATTTAAGAACAAACAACATATATAACACAAGTGTAGGGTTTACAATATTCCCCAAATTGGGGTTACACATCAAAGAAGCAAGAAATACAAAGAAATGAGTAAAAAGGAGACAACCTTTGAAGACAAACCCTCCAAAGAAGCTCCTAGCTTTCCTAGCTCGAAATTGGTCCAAGGACCACTCCTATTCCTTTCAATCTGCCCTAAAATGGATGGAGGAAGTGTAAAACAGGGTTGTGGAGATGTATGGGGAGCTCCCATGGAGGTTTTGGGAGGAAAAACCTCCATGGGAGCTTGGATCCTCTCCTTATTTGGTGGAGAAGGTGAAGAAGATGAAGAAAATGGAAGAGAGAGAGAGTTGGGCGGAGGAGAGAGAGAGGGGGGGTTAGGGATTCTGAAAAACTGATGAGAAAAGGGGATATTTATAGTGGGGAGGGGACTAGGGCAGAATTGATGGTAAAATGACAAGAATGCCCTTGCATAAGTGGCTGATTTTGGGGGCTTCGCGGGTGACTTTCCAACAGCGCACACCGTTACGGAAATGGGCATAAATTTCTCCATAAATATCGGAATCATGATCTTGAAGAACCATTGGAAAGAAGACTTCTGGGGCTTTCTAACCATATGTAGCACGAAACCCAGTTCGATCGGAGGAGAGAGATATGGCCCCCGCAAGTTGAGTTTTCTACAGGAAACTTTCGTCAAAAATTCCGTCTCAATTATGCGCCCTATTCTGCGGCCATGGACCGCCGGTTTGCAAAAAATGACATTCTGGTCCCTTTCTGCGGCCCCTAATCGCAGAACAAGGGAGCATAATTTTAACTTTCAAAAATTACACTTTTGCCCCAAAAGTCCTACATTTTTGCACTTTAGCCCCTATAATAAAAAATACCCTGAAACACTTATTTAAAACGTTAAATACCCGGTTTTACCTGGGAAACAAGCATAAAAGATAAAAGTAAGGGGCTACACAATATGTAGAAATAAGAGTTATCAAACAATTCTGAAGCAAATAACTCAACTTTGTCACAATGACACATGACCAAACTTTTTAAGTTCAGCCATTGTGATGCATGAACAATTCTCATTATTTATGCATGATGTGCTTGTTCACAGAAAAACCACCATGGATAAGTGAGGTTGTTCGAAGGCAATGGCAAGATTAGAATACTCTAAAAATTTGCATTTCAATCTCAGAGATATAACTGTGTAATGTTTTATTGTCATTAAAATACACCAGAAATGAAAGTGTAAAGTAGAGACTAGAGAGTGCCAAGAAATTAGTTGCCTTGTGGTGATTCTCCAAGTACCTTCAATTTGCTGAAAATAATCTCACCCTCCTTTGCTACTACTACTTCTATCATTGACTTGCAGTCTTTTATTATCATTTCTCCTATTTGCACCAAGCTTTTTGACGCAGGAGGAAGCTAACCTTCAAGCCAAATCCATGGCTAAGAGAAAAGAAGAGAGAGCTTTGCTCTGCGATCTTCAATATCAGCAAATAACAACAATATTCAAAACTGATTACAAAAGCTATTGAGCTGGTAATATATACCCATCTAACAAACCTAAAGCCCAAGTCTAAAGTAAGCCCAAATCTAATTACAAGCCCAATACAATTACAATATAACTCCTACATCAGTCAACCTTTCTTCGAAAAGAACTCGACCTCGAGTTCGGTTGAAGCACGCGGGAAAAGAACTAGTAGAATGACAATGGAGCGAAGTCCTATATTTGGCTTGTGGGAGTGGTAGACCCCAACTGAGAAGTCTCTTCGTAGCTCATCCCAAATCCAAAGTGGTACCGAACCGATCGTCCAACGGAATGCTGAAAACACCCAAGCTATTTGCCATTGGCGCCGCCTTGCCCCTTTGGTCTTGACATTCTCGAATCCCATGCATAATGTATCAACAATTTGGCAAACATAACTTGCATCTCCAAGATCAATTGCCTCCACCATTGGTTGGGTAAAAATTCCAAGAATTGGAAACACAATTTTATCATCCTCCTCCACATTTTTAACATTCTCCCCTACATTTTTAACAACTTCAAAACAATCCACAAGCTGCCCTTGAACACTATTCCCACTCTTCAAAACAACTTCAGTACTTTCATCTACCACAATCTCCTTATCACTGTGGATCCTGCAGGCCCTAAGAAAAGAACACCATCCGAAAGCATTCGGTTCAAATGGCATGTTCTTTATAAATTCTTCTCTAGTCACTAATCCATAGGTTTTCTCCATAGAATAAAAGTGAGTTAAAACTTCATCTATTAATCCAACATGGCTACATCCTGTCAAAAGACTAACAAAGGTTATTGCAGTTGGTTTCACTCCTCTATGGATCATCCTATCTAAAGTTTCCAAGGCTTCTTTTCCTAAACCATGTTGAGCAAACACACTTATCCATGAATTCCAAGCAAATTCAGTTGGGTTATCAATATCATCAAACAGTTGAATTGAATCATCAAGCAACCCACATTTACCATACATATCGACAAGAATTGAAGAAACAAAAGGGTTCCTATCAAAATTGAACCTGATCACCTGAGCAGCAAGCTGGATCCCTTGGTCAAGTGCAGCTTGATTAGCACAACCCTTGATGAAACTAGAAAAAGTAAACTCGTTAGGTTCAATTTCGTGCCTCTGCAACTCAACAAAAGTATTCACAGCCCTCTTTGGCATACTCTCAAACAACTCCCACGCTTCACTCAGATTCTTATTCCTCAAATACCCACTAATCATCACATTCCAAGAAACCAAGTCTATCTCAGGCATTTTATCGAACACTTCCCTTGACATTGCAACCGAAATACCATTTTGATACAACTTGTTCTCGGAATTGGAAAGATCAAAGTGTTGTTGACGGTTCTTCGAATCGAGAGGTGCGACAGATTTATAATCTTCTTTACTTGAATGGAGATCCAAGTCAACCAAATCTCTTCTTTGTGAAATCTGATTTTTCTTGCAAGGGTCATGGGTTGAAGCCGAATTCTGTGGTTGAAAATGGGTTTCGGTGGATTGGGTTTCACATATAGGATTGATTGCATTTTGTTGGTCATGAAATTGGCTAGGAGGGTGGGTTTCAAGGCTGAAACGAGAACAGGTTTCAGTGGTTTTGAATTGATTTTCATGGGTATTGTCGAATTTGGGGTTTGGGGTTTTGTGTGTATACGGTGAAGAGGATGAAGATGTAGGTGGATTATGATGAAGAAACCTTGGTTGAGCAGCAAACCTGGGTTCCCCCAAAATCCATTGTTCAACTTCTTCATCTGTGCTTGAATCACGACCACAATACCTCCGATGACAAATTCCTCCTTCATCGGACTCAGAAAACTCAGGCGGAGCTGGTTGCACATGTCGTCGGGCTCTCCTCTGACCACGTGCACCCATCGGAGACACATAAGCACGACGAACAGGTGGTGCTCTGTCTTCCCGAATTTTGAGATTCTCTGTCACTACTCTCAGAGTGTCAATGGTTCGACGTAAATCGTTTGAGATCGAGTCAACCTTTC
This sequence comes from Acer saccharum, assembly GCA_030490815.1. Classification (NCBI taxonomy): domain Eukaryota; kingdom Viridiplantae; phylum Streptophyta; class Magnoliopsida; order Sapindales; family Sapindaceae; genus Acer; species Acer saccharum. Next base: position 52,763,241 of record CM059867.1, read on the forward strand.
GCTCTAAGATTGTATGAGAAATTCGAAATTCCTCCAAGCTGCGATTTCCACCGTCAGCCGGGAGTCCACTGTCGCCATCGTTGGCCATAACCAAGGAGCTAACCGAGGCTCTGATACCACATGACCCAGGAGGAAGCTAACCTTCAAGCCAAATCCATGGCTAAGAGAAAAGAAGAGAGAGCTTTGCTCTGCGATCTTCAATATCAGCAAATAACAACAATATTCAAAACTGATTACAAAAGCTATTGAGCTGGTAATATATACCCATCTAACAAACCTAAAGCCCAAGTCTAAAGTAAGCCCAAATCTAATTACAAGCCCAATACAATTACAATATAACTCCTACATCACTTTTAGCCATTGAGGACGTCATCAGGTTCTTCAATCCATTGCAACTGAGGATGGCACTAGCTTAATCAAGTTCTCAACATCTGTCTTGTCATCTTCGTACGAAAATATCTCCTTGTATGAACTAGATTCAAGATGAAGCTTCTGCAGATGACGAATTATCTGAAGAATACAAAGTGGGAAGAGTAATGATTTATCATTGTAGACCTCAAGAAATTTAAGATTGCAAAAGAGCTGTTCTGAAAACTGGCCCTGAGATATCATCCAGGCGCTCTCTCTGGTTAATTTCAGTTTTTCTAGGTTGGGGGAAAGAATCAATAAGTTTAAAACAGAAAAATTAGAGATAATTTTGAAAAGTTTAAAACAGAACAATTGAAACAAGGATGTTCCTCCCTGCCCGTACAACCTCAGATGACCCTAATGGGATTTGGTGTAGATTGTGTACAAATCCAAATATTCCAGAGATTATTATTTTTTAGTTTAAGTTTTCACTAACCTCTTCAACCTGTGCATTTTAATCTACGTCCTCTGAGGCGTAGGCATCATCTACCTCCGAGTCGTAGTTATCATCTTCGTCATCTGAGGCGTAGGAACCATCTACCCAATTTATGTGCAACAGAGACAATGAAAAACAGAGGTTTGAGTAAACAATATGAAAGTGGATATTAGAGAGAATGCAATACATTGCAAAATCAAGCAGTGAAAAGATGTAAAAAGAAGACATTTTAACAAACTTAGTCGCCTTCTTGCGGTGATTCTCCTAAGTATACATATATGTACCTTGTATTTGTTGTATGGTTGTATTCAAGTCACCCTTCAACTTATAGTCTCTAAAGTCATCCTGGTGTCCCTGTACTATCTGTAATATTGGTGTGGTTACGTTTCGTGACGAGAAACACTTCATCTCGGGGCAACTATACAAAGTTAATTCTTCCAAAGATGGTAATTGGAAGTTGAAATTTTCAGAGCAGAAGCATGAGAGACTTCGTAAACCACCAAGTGTTAAACTCCTCAATTTGCTGAAAGTAATCTCGTCCTCTGTTACATCTCCCTCCTTTGTTACTACTTCTATCATTGAATCGCATTCTCCTATTGCCATTTCTCTGAGTTGAACCAAGCTTTTGGCCGTTGAGGATGTCATCAGGTTCTTCAATCCATTGCAATCCCATACCCTAAAAAATGTTAGATTTTGGAAAGACTCTGGGGACGGCCATAGCTGAATCAAGTTGCAACACTTTTCTACTTCTAAACTCTCAAGTTTTTGAAGAACCGTATCCAGTTTGGAGTCTATCCAAACATGTGTCTCATCCTCTTGGTACGAAAATATCTCTTTATATGAACATGATTCAAATAAAGATTCTGCAGATGGCGAAATCTCTGAAGGATACAAAGTGGGAAGACTACTGATTCTTCATCCTGGACCTTAAAAAATTTAAGATTGCAAAAGAGTTCTTCTGAAAACTGGCCCAGCAATATCATCATTTTTATGGCATTTCCGCCTAATATCAGTTTTTCCAAGTTGGGGAAAGAATCCTGAAAAGATAAATAAAAACAAGTCACACTTATGTACTTTGAAATGACTTTTAAAATTTCACAATGAAAAGATAAATAAATTGGTTAGTAAATGTGTGGATTCACGAGTCTTGTACCTTTTCAACCAAAAATAAAGGTTGTCGTGCTGGAATTTCAAGGTTGCTCTCGTCGTTATTTTCTTGGAAGCTAAATAATTCTAAGGCTAATAACTCTATTTTGTCACAGCCAACCACTTCCAACTCCTTTAAAACTAACCATTTTAAAGAATGTACCCCTGGATAGAAAGTTCTAAGTTGAGGTAATTTATTGAGCTCGATGGAGGTTAATTCCGGAAAGACAAATCTAACCGTAGCTTTTGCTTCTCCTTCCTTGGCAACAACCTCCTCCAGTTTTTCACAATTGTACACATCAAGCTTTACAAGTTGCAATAGACTCCTACCAATGGAGGCTGGAAAAACATCTTTCAGATTTTGACAATTTTCAACTTCCACTTTCTGTAGGCTTTTAAAGAACAACTCTGCTTGAGGATCCTTATTCCATATGTGCTTCAATTTTGGTAGGCTACTGATAATTAGCTCTTGTAATTGTTGAGTTATTGCTCCAGAATGAGATTCTTCAAAGTTTACGTTTTGGAGATCAAAAATCTCTTCAATTGAATCACAGTCAATAACATATAACCTCTTTGGCATTGGTAATTCTTCAAAAGACAACTTTGCCTGAGGATCCTTCTTCCATATGTGCTTCAATTTTGGTAGCCCTCTGATATATAGCTCTTCAAAGTTTACCTTTTGGAGATCAAAATTCTCTTCTAGTAAAGCACAGCCACTAACATCAACTGTTAACAGCCTCGGCATTGAAAACTGAAAGATAGTCAATAGACTATTGCAGTCACGAACTTGCATAGATTTTAAATTGCAAAAGGACTCCTTAGCTCGCTTGTGCCATACCATCTTCAAGTTATTTGATTCGGAAATGTCAATTTCTTCTAAGTTAGGGAATGTGACCTGCAATGTTCAAGCCAATACTGTGTTACTAATATTCTTTTCAATTCTGATTCAAAATAATTAACATGGAAATATTTATTTAAAAAAATAAAGAAAATAATTGGATATAAGATGTATACTTAAACAATGAGAATATGAATTAATTGTGCATATATATGAGATAAAAATTAACATCTCAATATTTTAATACTTCTATTTTACAAAATAACACTTAATAATATATTTTAAATCACATAAGACAAAAATTAAAATAATTACTATATAAATCAATCTAATCCATTCTAATTTATTTTTAAATCTAATCCCAAATATAAATCCAATCATATTTCCTATACCTGTTATTTCAGAGGTGTTCTAGCATCCTCTTTAATTATATTCACATTAGATGAGAGGGTCAATCTCAAAAATAATTTAGTTCCAATTAATTTTAATTTCATATATGAATCCACTCATTTATCATATATGTATGGGTTATTTCAGGGTGTTCTAGATCTTCTAGAATTCTATTCACAATTTTTTTTATAAAAAAAGACATAAATCTCATACCTTTTCGACCATAAAGAAAGGTTGAAGTGAGTTATCATGTTGGCCCTCATTATTTTCTTGGAAGTTGAATAATTCTGAAGCAAATAACTCAACTTTGTCACAACCACACATGGTCAACCTTTTTAAGTTCTGCCATTGTGATGTATGTACTCCACGATAGAAAGTTTTGAGTCGAGTTAAATTGAAGAGCTCTAGAGAGGTTATTCGTGGGAATACAAACGTAGCAGCTACGTTTGCTTCTCCTTGATCATCCCTAACAATCTCCTCCACTCCACAACGGTGCAAATCAAGCTGTTGAAGTTCCGAAAGACTCTCGGCAATAGAGACTGGAAACAGATATTTCAAATTCATACAATGATAAACATCGACACTATTTAGTTTTTGATAGGAGAACATTTTGTGTGGATCTTTGTTCCATATGTGCTTCAGTTTTGGTAGTCCATTAATAACCAGTTCTCGTAATAGAGCTTCTTTTGCAGGAAGTGATTCTTCAAAATCTACCTCTTGGAGATCAAATATCTCTTCTACCAAATCACAGTCACTGATAGTTAAGGATTCTAGTCTTGCGATTCTTTCAAGCATATTAGACTGAAAAATAGTCAATAGCTTATTGCACTTTGTGACTTCCAATGATTTTAGATTACCAAACGAATCCTTGCAAAGTAAAGAAAAGGAAGATAACTTAACAGTAGAAGATGAAAATATAACTTTTAATGTAATACTTAAAAAAAAAAAATTAAAAAAAAAATGTCAAATTAAATTATTTTAACAAGTGTTATAAACTGTGATCCAAAATTTATATTGTGGAGATCAAAATCTCTTCTACTGTTTCACAATTAGTAATAGATAAGGACTTTGGCATTGACAATCCTTCAAGTGTATGAAAATGAAAGAAAGTCAATAATTCATTGCACCCACTGACTTCCACAGAATTGAAATTGAAAAAGGACTCCTTAGCTCACTTGTTCCGTACTATCTTCTAAACTAGGGAAAGTAACCTATAATGTTCAAGCCACTGTATTACTAATATTCATCCCAACTACTCCACGCACTACTCCATTTCATTTTAATTATTTCAATGAGTTAGTGACCTTTTTTTTGGAGTTTATTCTTATTATTTATTAATAAAACAGGCAAAAATGAATTAAATTGGTACAGAATAGATTGTTCTATGTTAACTTACCTTTTGGTTGAAAAGTGGGGTGGGAGTATCAAGAATGTCTTTGTTGCTATTAATTGAGCAGAAACTTGTGAGCTTTGGCAGAGACTCTAATCTCAGAGAGTGTAATTGCTTGAACTCAATCTGATCAAGCATGTCTTTGTTGCCATTAATTGAGCAGAAACTTGTGATCTTTGGCAGAGACTCTAATCTCAGAGAGTGTAATTGCTTGAACTCAATCTGATCAGTCCCTTCATCGTTGTTGATACCTTCTTCCCTTCTATTAATAGCAAAAATCTCTTCCATATTGTCGCAAGAAGACACATAGACTTGTTGAAGCAATGGAAGAGCTCTGTAAGTGGAGAACGAGAAGATATTCTTCAATTTATTACACTTGTAAACTTCTAAGGTTGTCAATCGCTGAAAAGACTCTGCTTTGAGTTGATGATTATGTACACTCTCCAGGTTGGGGACATCGTGAAGATTTAACCACTCCAAGAAAAGAAAGTGATTATGACAAGATTCAGACTCCAAGCAGTCTACAACAGTTAGAAAGCAAGGACTGTTTTCTACCCATAGATACTCCAATTCTGGAAAGCCCTCCGTGTCCAATACAGAAAGGAATTTCTGGACATCATCAGAGCAACTACTGCTTTCAAGGTTGAGTTTCACTGTTCTTCTGGATGTCACACGCAGCCTGTAAAACTCACTCCTTACATTACTTCCAAAAGTTATTCCGTACCTCTCCAACTTATTCGACAAAAATTGGCCTTTTGGTAGAACATTGGTATCTGGGATACTTATTTCCAGAACAGTGAGGAGCTTCAGATGCTTCAACTCATCAAGAATGTTGACCCCTTCAACCTCCCACTCAATACTACTAGGCAAATACAATTCTTCTAATCTGGTAAAGGTCGATAAGACATCTGGTGGGATATTTCCAAGAACGTAATACTCACTCAAATCTAATAACCTTAACCCAGTCAAGTTACACATTTTCTTAGATAACATCTGAATTTCATTTGGATAAAAACCACGAATTTTAAGGATTTCTAGTTGCTTAATCTCTCCGATAAAATCGATATCCCTTAATTCACAATAATCTATACACAAGGTACGTAGATTTACTAGGAGACCAATTGAATTTGGCATTGAATTCAAATCCAATCCAACCAAATGTAAAACCTTAAGCTTTGGCATCCCTACAAAAAAATTATTAGGGATTTGACAGTTATCTACAGGGGTAGTACTCATGTAGAAAAATTGAAGTTCCGGACATTCAAACTCTTTGGGAAGCTCACTGATATTATGCACGGTGATTGCAAGGCAGTTCTTTAGTGCATCCTTATCAACCAATTCCTTGATAGTGCAATTATGAAACATATTCCAATCTCTAGATGCAATAGATGTGCCAATGTCACGTACAACATCATGCAGTGAAAACTGGTAGTTGTTAATGTGAAGCAATAGAGAAGAATCTCTGAGTTTTCGAAGCAATGTATTGACTCTATTTCTTGCGTCTTCCATTGCTTCAACTTTCTCAAATTTACCCAAACCCATTACATATGCTAACAAGTATTCGATATGGGTATTTTCCATTATACAGCAAAGCAAGAAAGTTAATTTGAGTTCCTTTTCTTTTAATTGATTGTAACTGATCTCTATACTTGAATATGTTTTTGCAGACACTCCCTCAAAGTTACTCGTGGAAGGCACTGTGAGTTTTCTCAAGGCATCTTTCCATTCACACTCTTCCTTGTTTTTTAATGCAACCGCCACTGAATCAATTGCAATGGGCAAACCTCCACATGCCAAGGCAACTTTTTTTGCTAAAGCTTGCAAATGATCACAAACTCCTGCTTTTTTCTCATACAAACTCCACGCCTCTCCTTCATCTAAAATACCAACCTCGAAATTATTTTGAGATTCCATTTCTAACAACACATCTAAAATCCTTGCTGTCAACAACAATTTGCATCCTTCACCATCGTTACCAAAAGGAATTCCCACATCCTCCAAATTGAGCTTGTCCCAGATATTATCTAAAACTAAGAGGACCTTCTCCTCTTGCTTCAATCTTTGTTGCAGACTCCTTGCTCTTCCGGAAATGCTCTCCTCATGGAATGTCAAGCCCAACTTATCTGCAATTTCTTGTTGAATCTCTTTAATGTCTGGTTTCACACCTACCTCTGCAAAAGCTACAACATTGAAGAGCTTCTTATCCTCAGCATGTCCAGCAATTTCTCTAGCTAGCGTAGTCTTGCCAATGCCACCTGTTCCGTAAATACCGACCATGTTGACATCTGGATTGCTCAATGCATCTAGAATATTCTTCAAAGTAGATATTCTTGATTCAAAGACCATGTAGCCTTTGTAAGATGGAATCCATGTCTCCTCTGGAATGGTTCGGAAGGAAACTGTTTGGAAGTTGCCATCGGCATAGAGTCCAACAATAGCATTGGCCTTCTTCACTGCTTTTCTGCTATGTTGATAACGTTTCTTGGGATTAGGACACAACCCTTTGAAACATTTCATGTTGGCTCGCTGGTTTTCTTCAATCACCTCTGAAGCCTCATCAGTCATCGTCGTCACACGATCCAGCCAATCGCTAACATGTTGTTCGATCTGTTCACCATTTCTTCTAGCTTCATCAACCGAATGCTGCACCGTGTCTCTTTTACCCTTGAGCTTCTGAACCTCAGTCTTCAAGTTGTCGAAGTTGGTATTGTAGTTCCAGATATAACTGAATTGTCGAGTAATGGGAACAACCGATAATTCCGCAACTTTCTCAGCAACAGACTGACCAATTTCAACCATTTTGAACCACTCCCTCTTTAGAGAAATAGAAGTGAAAGACAGATGTGAAGTAAGTTGATAATAGGAAACTGTTTTTGAGAACAAACTGTGAAAATAAGAAAACAATTTATTTTTTTTTTCCTCTTTTCTTTTTTCCTCGTCTAAGTTATGAAAAATAGAAGTGAAGTAAAAGAAAAGGAGATAAAAATAAAACAGAGAACACAATAATGGAATAATGACGACAAGAACAAATAATAGCAGAGTGGTTTTAAGATCAAAATGTGAAAATTGGAGAAACAAAATCTAGTTTTTTTATATTTCAGTGGAGATATATATCTCCACTAGAATACAAAAACAAATAAAAAAAAAAAATATCTCCACTGGAATATAAAAACAAATAACAAAATATAAAAATTTAAACCATTAAGGGTTGTTTTTGGTCAATAACGAAACTAAAGGGTGGTTTTTAACCAATAACCCAAACTAGAGGGGTTTTTTTTGATAGTATCCCTTTTTGTATTTGCAAGTGCGATCTATGACAGTGACTAGAAATAATAAAGAAAGACCAACCAGTCTAAGCTCTGTCATTCAAACAAATAAACAACAAATTATTCAAACCACTTTACCATAAAAAATATTAATCCTTTACCTGCCTGTCTGCCTTTAATGAATCCAAGAGGTGGTTGCCTTGGTGGTCCAAAGCTTGGGATGAAAATGCCAAGTCCTTGGTTCTACTCTTGGCAATTATATTGTGGTCAGCTATCAGGGCACTAGCTCAGCTGGTGGAAGGACGGGCTTGGGCCACAAATAACTCTCAGGTCAGCGGTTCGAATCCTACCCAGGCGAAGGCAAGTTTTAATTTATTTGCTTGCATCTTTGTGTGGGCCAAGATTTCTTATCTGCCATACTCCATAACAACCAACAAATAAACCGTCAGAACCAACAAATTGGATATGGGTGTGTTATGCAGTTGGGGAGGGCAGACGGATGGGTGCCTGAACGAAGTCTAGGATCCTCAATACCAAAAAAAAATAAAAAAGACAAAGCATCAAACCACATATTCATCTAGAAAGGCTGTCTGATTATCCTTTCTCTTTTTTTTTTTTTTTTTTAAATTTATTTATATTTTTAAAGAAATTTATTTTTTATTTTTGAAAGGTGTTGTAATTTAATTAATTATGGAGTACAAATATTATAGAAGGGATAATATAAATGATTTATAAGAGATAATTTTATAATATAAGTTTATAATAGGTTAAACATAAGTTAGGTGAACATAAGAGTATATATTTGTATCTAAATAAAGTGTCAAATTCGAGTCACCATTCCCATTATCCCATTTATGGTAAAATAAAATAGAAACCATTACTGATGTAGTATTTTTCCGTTCAATTAAAAGAAAGTTCGTTCACTGAGATCGATGATTCTATTTAAATTTTTATAATTAATTTAAGATAATATATGTAATATATAAATGTGAATATATATCCAATCACGTGCTGCAAAACCTAGTTATTTGAAGACAAAATCACCAGCAAACCAATGAAGAAATCACCGGCCATTAGGCGGTTTGACCATGATTTCTCTGTGCAAAGGAAGAAGGGTGTTCCACTATCACAATCGGGCTCATTTGTTTTGACATGGTTGGTCAAGGGTTGAGATCCACTAAAACTATGACATCAATATCGTTATATTATTTTATTGATGGCATAGTTTAAGAAAATCTGTGTCTTGTCCAACCAGGCCAAAACTAACCCACCCAATTGGTTTAGACTTCTGTTAATATACTTATCGATTCAATTTTGGGCAAAAATCAATGGACCTAAAAAAAAAAAAAAAAAAAAAAATCGGTTTTTCAACTTTGTGTTATAAACCAAACAAATTTGGTTCGGTTTAGTTCGTTTCATTCAGTTCTGATGAATTGTAAAATTTGGAAAAGGAAAAAGAAAAATTAACTCAACACCATCATTAAAGCACAAACCAAATCCATAGAAATTTCTCTACCAAATTTATGGACCCGGAATAAAGGAAACTTAATATGTGGTATATGAAATTTCAGTGATCCTTTTATGGCCGTTGTACAGTTTTTCAGTGTTTTAGAGCACTAGTGGCCTAGTGGGTGTACCTGCAAGAATCACAAAAGTAAAATCTCAAAAGATTTTCAAAACAAAAAACTGCATACATGCTAACCTCGTGAACATCGTAAGAAAAAACAATTATAAATAAGGCTGAAAATAAGAAAAAAAAAAAATCTTTAAGAACTCTAAAGTGAATCATTCACTTTATCTAGTGCATAAAAATCACATGACTATTGATCGGTCCACAACCACACGGTTAGACTCTCGCAAGTGTACGAGGTCGGCCTGCAATATAATGGCCAAGAAGGGATCGTTCCCACGAGGACTAAGGATTGATTACCGGCTTTTATCGGTTTATATACTATTTGAACAATTGAAATTGATAGCTTTTAGATTTCTAACACTAAATTGACTAATATTAAAGCAAGTAAATACTAACCACAACTAAAATGAATGTGACAATATGAGGAAAGTGTGCTAGAACTTGAATCCACCTCACCCTTCTAATTTGATTCTTGACTTACTTAATCTCTCAATTGTGCAAGTATGGATTATAGGTTCGTATTCCCTCAAATCAACCTCTAATCTCTCTCGATGTACTTAGAGATTTTATCCAACATAGAAAATATGCATGGACTCATTAAGATTAATGGAATACACACATGAACCCTATAAGCTAGCCTAGTGTATCTCTCACTTTCTAGTCATTTATAGTGAATATTTTGTTTATCTATTGATCATTCAACAAGATGGCCAATCAAGACAAAAGCATTAAGCATACAAAACATTCATATAACCACACAAGCACTTGTAGAGAAACTAAGTAGTCATTAACAATGGTTCAAGGGTTTGATTTCATCTTTGTTCTAGCACAAGAATATTTAGCTCATATTACACATCAAAACCATACAAGATATCCAATGAGCATAAACCATAACAAATACAAGAAGAGAAAGAAGAGTTTATAGAAGTAAACTAGGATGATGATCTCATTCTTGCAATGCTTGGTCTCCAATGGTTCCCTTCCCCTAGGATCAACTCCTCCAAGCTCTAAAGATGATGAAGAACCACCAAGCTCTAAAGATGATGAAGAACCACCAAGCTTGAGAGAAAAGAGAGAGTTTCTGTTGGAGGAAATGTTGTGGCCGCCTGTGTGAGTGTGTGAATGAGAGGAAGCCTCTTGCCACCTACACTAAACCATGCTTACAAGGACAAACATCCCATACCTCTTAATTGAAGATGGCCCACCAAGATCTTCAATTATCAACTTCTCCTCTCATAGCCCACACAAAATCTCGGACAAAATCTGATTAAACCATGCTTAAGGGCTCAAGAAATCTTCATGAAAATACTGATATAGGCACCTGACGAGCCAAAAATGCGCCCTTATCGGCGCCCTGTTCTACGGCCAAGGGCGCAGAATTGAGAAGAGAGGAAAATTTGACCAAGAAACGGTGCCCTTGTTCTGTGGCCCCCAACCGCAGAACCAAGGGAGCAGAACTGATGCGAAAATTGTGATGTTTTGGTCTCTTTCTGGGCCCTATTCGGCGGCCCCTAATCGCACAACCAAGGGCGTAGAACTAACTTCTTGAAATTGCACTTTTGCCCCAGAATTTCCATCTTTTTGCACAAAGGCCGTTCTTTTGGAAGAAATCCTGAAACACTTATTTTAGCCGTTAAAAACACGGTTTTACCCGGGAATAGAGCATAAAAGATACAAATAAAAGGGTTACACTTCATGAAGAAATAAGATTTATCATCACCCCCAAACTTATCTTTTGCTCGTCTTGAGCAAACCGAAACAAAAAAAAACCTACAACAACTAAAATAAAAGAAAACACAACAAAGTATTTCTGCTAAGCCAAAAGAAAAATGAGATGCGACAATGAGTGTAACCAAGAGTGGGCATCCAAAAATATTGCTAAGTCCACTGAGACAAGGCAAGGATTCCAAAAGCCAAGGTGCTACAACAAGAGAGATTGCAATTTCATACTTAATAGTGAACTAAGCTTCAAAAGCATCGAACACAAGAGTCGTAAGATAGCATTTCGCTTCGACTCTAAACCTTTCCGGGTACTCTCTTATTCTACCACACAGAACCTAGGCTCACTCAAGCAACTCATGCGGTTGGAAGTTATGCACCAAAAGATTATCAAATTACACGCATGATATTTCTCAAAAGACCGCAAGAGATAGAACGGAAAAGGACCATAAGAACGGAATCAAACATTAAGAACATGGCAAACATCCAAGAATACCTTGTAAGCAAGCCAAATCCCTCCTCAAGATCAATTAGGACTTCTTTTAAAAGCACAAGTGAGGCGATGGAATATTCAGTGATGGAGAGGCTAGGTGGATATGGTATTTTGGGGAGGCTAGCGATTATGATAAAGATTCTCACTTAACACACTTTTCTCCTTTTTAATGAGAGTTTTAGGCACTACATCTTATTCTAAACATATTTACAAATAAACAACATTTATTCTTTTTTTTTTCTTTTTTTTTTTTTTTAATTAGAGAAACTAAGTAACTTCTTTACACAATTTACAAAGTTGGCCTAAAAACAAACTCCTTTACAACCTGAACTTTTCGAGCTTACTTCTCAATGATCTCTAACCATAATCGCCGCCAAAGGTTGGTTTAGTGTTTAAGTGATATGTGGTGATGTATTTATGGGATGAGAGGATATGGTGATTGGTTTTAGAGTGTGGGTTATCAATGATAGAACATTAAAAGCATTCACACATAAGGCTATAGGATTGTGTTTGGGCCATTTTTAAGTGACTAACACAAACTTTGCCTACGTCATCTCTTGAGGCACGGACTAAGCAAGCAAACAAGGTGGAACTAAGATGACGCCGTTAAATGAATGTTCTTTAATGCCCAATGCATGGAGTGAGGTCCTTCAAAAATTTATACTCAATTATCTAAAAGATGAGTGTTTAAGAATAAGAAAGAAAATTCACACTCATAAGGACGCAATTTAAGGCTCTGGCCTCACACGGGTAGTCTCTACTAATGATCTAGACATTTTAAGCGCGATAACCCATTTGCTAAGACACATTAAAGTCTGGCAAAATGTGTGCAAGCAATGTGATGTAGCTTTGACTAATGCTACCTAAGCCCGGACTTAGTGAAACAAAACACACAATGAAATCCGACCCACGACACATCTCACAAGCATCTCAACAAAAATATTCGAAAATTTTGAAAAATTGGTTCATTTTTAGCAGAAAAACAGATTCTTTATTCCAAGGCCATACCCCTAAACTTAAACTAAACTTTGTCCTCAAAGTTTGTACAATTTAAAGAAAATTGGATAGAGTTTCATTTGAAAAAGGGAATACCACCAAATGCATATGCACCAAAGATCACACAAGCATACAAAAGAATATTACCAAGCAAGATAAAATAAAATCCCAAATGGTTAAAATATCCAACTAAAAGCAATTCTAAAAGTAATCCGCAAAAGTAATGCAAAGCAAAAACCATAACTAAAATCCGATAACTAGAAAAGTAAATAAAATCCGATAAAAGTAAAGTAATGTTTTTAACAACCCAAAAAGTGATGAGATAACCCTTGAATGGCCTGGTTGAGTTGCCATCCTAGCCATCATGCTCTGAACTCGGCCATGCTCCACCCTGACACTCTGAGGCACTCAAGTAGCTATCCCGGATAGCTTTCGTCAAATAAGCTATCCCTTGTTCAAGCGCGGTCTGTCTTGCCTCCATTGCAGTCTGTCTACCCTCCATAGTGGTCTACCTCTAAAGGAGCGTATCAACCCAATCCCGCTTCCGTAAAATCTCATCAACCCAATTCGTCCTATGGTCCCCTGTTGGGACTGCACCGGGGTCTTCTTCAGCAGCCTCCTCAGCAGCATGGGCAATAGCATCTTTTCTCTGCCTCTTTCTAGTGGCAACTGGCCGTAGGCCCACCTCATTCCTCTGAGCAGAGATATCATTGAATGTCCTGGAGTTCAGAGGCCCGTCCATTTGTGCAAGTCGGTCCCTCTCCTCAGGCTGTAGGCCAGCTTGCTCACAAAAGTAAATGATCAGAGCAGGGAAAGGCAAGACTAGGTTGGCAACACTTTCGGCCCGAATGATTGCTCGCCTAATTATTTTTCCTACATCCAACCTCTCCTGATGTTTGATACAATACAGGAGTTTGGCGAGCTCATAAACTGTAATGGTGATTTGCCTAGAGGGCTTCATTGAGGATGACATAAATATTACCTAAAAAGCCTAAATCAGCTCCAAATCATGCTGAAGCAACTGATTCTCTTTATTCTCGTCCCATACCTTCACCACTTGTGGCATACGCAGCTCCATAGCAAGTTCTTGATTGTACCTTCTGAAAATGCCGAGCTTGGGAACTCCGGTATCTAGATCTCTATGGTTCTAGGTACTGTAGTACCTGTTGATGTCCTGGGCACTAAATCCTACATCAACTCCCCTCACTTTGACCAGAATACCCCTCTCAAACTCACTGGGATCCATTGCTACGTAAAATTCCCGAACCATCCTTTCGTTGATTCTATGAGTGGTGGTCACAAATTGACGCCAACCCATGGCCTCCACCTGTTGCGGGACATCGGATTCTATCAAATTGTTGAGGTTTATGTTCCTCTCGCTCAAAATAGCCCTGCCCAGATTTTGCTCTAAACGACCAACATAACCCGAGTGGCGGACCCCATTGTTTGACCCATTGGAGGAAACACCCTTGCCTTTTTGCTTTTTACTGGCTCGAGGCATGCTTGAATCAACCTGCTGGTTCCTGCAAACAAAAGATGTACACATTCCAAGCACAATGCCACACAAAAATCACCACCCTTAGAATATACCAAGAAAATTAAAATAGAAAATAAAAATAAATCTAACATGCATAATTAAATAAACTGAAATTAAAAAGAAATTAACTAAAATTCATCAAATATTAACCCAAAAACTAACTACAATTTACACAACTAATTAAAAGAAATAAAATGCCCGAAAAAAAAAGAAAAATAAAAAGTTCCAAGCACCCAAACACTACCCTACCCGAAATTGGCTCACCAAGAGCTCTAAAATCAATCAATCATCAAGATAAAGCGAAATTAACCCAAGAGCCATCATTCAAACTACCAAAATAGCAAAACCCATGTTGTTTCACACAAATCTCCCAACAAAAATGCAAAACCCCTTCAAGAAATTCAAAATCTATGCCTTAACTTCATAAAATTAAGTTTGTGCACGAAATTTTTGAGATAAGAGAGATGAAGAGTGAATTCGTACATGAAAGATGAAGAATGGAGAGGAAATTACCTTGATTGGGTGTGAATGGAGGAGGAGAGCACCTTGGAGAGGAGAGGTTTCTATTTGGGAGAAATTAGGGTACTTACCTGTTATGCTCGAGGCCCCTCGTTTTTGTGCAGAAAACGCACCGTTTTGTGCCCTGTTCTGCGCCCTTGCCCACTGAATAGGGCGCAAAAATGCTTTATAATTGAAACGGTGAGTTTTGGCAAAGGAAAATTATGTGCCCTTTTATGCAATAAGAGGCCGCCGATTAAGGGCACCGAAAGGGACCAGAAAGTCCCAAAAAGTTCTGCGCCCTTAAAAATGCAGCCCACGACCGCCGAATTCCCTTGCACCAGACTTTTTTCAGTTTTTTTCTCCCATTTCACCCAATTTCACCTATAGACAATTTATTTCATGGGCTGACCATCAAAACCTGCTTGGAAACACAAAAACAAACAAATAGAAAGCAAACAAAACCTACCTAAAGCAAGAAAACATAAAAGAAAGCAAAAATTAAAATATGCAAAAATAGTAGCTAGTTATGTACAAGGTAACACTCCCCTTCATTGGCTTGGATCATAAAGGAGGATCACTTCCCTGCAGTCCTCCATTTCTTGCTCCCAGTATAACTTCAACCATTGCCCGTTCACCTTAAAGCTTTCCTTGGTATCGTTCTCAATCTCAACGGCTCCGTACGAAAAGACTTTCTTCACTGTAAACGGTCCGGTCCATCTGCTCTTGAGCTTCTTAGGGAATAGTCTCAACCTTGAGTTGAACAAAAGGACTGTATTGCCAACCTTGAGCTCCTTGTAGGCCAATCTCTTGTCATGCCATCTCTTTGACTTTTCTTTGCAAATTATGGAGCTCTCATACGGTTCAAGCCGTATTTCCTCCAATTCACTAAGTTGTAACAATCTTTTTGCACCGGCTTCTTTCATTTCAAAATTTAAGGCTTTGATTGCCCACCAAGCCTTATACTCCAACTCAAAAGGGAGATGACATGCCTATGGGAGTCTTATATGCGGTGCGATATGCCTACAATGAATCCTCTAACTTAAGGGCCCAATCTTTTCTCTTGATCCTCACTGTTTTCTCAAGAATCCCCTTAAGCTCTCGGTTCAAAATTTTGACTTGGCCATTTGCTTGCGGATGGTAAGGAGTGGTTATCTTGTGCTTCACCCCATACTTCTTCAACAATGCTTCAAATCTTCTATTGCAAAAATGGGACCCCCCATCACTAACAATGGCTCTTGGTGCCACAAACCTTGTGAAAATATTCCTCTTCAAGAACTTTGTGACTTCATTTGCTCCACATATTTTGGTGGGTATGGCTTCCACCCATTTGGACACATAATCTACGGCCAGTAAAATATATCTATTTCCACAAGACATTGGAAAATGACCCATGAAGTCCACTCCACACACATCAAAGACCTCTATTTCAAGCATTATGTGCATTGGCATTTCATCCCTTATTGTCATATTTCCAGTTCTTTGACACCAGTCACATGCCTCTACGTAGCTTCGAGAATCTTTGAAGATGATGGGCCACCAAAAACCTGATTGGAGGACTTTTCTTACTGTCCTCGATGCACCGAAACGGCCTCCACACTTCTTAGAGTGGCAATGACTCAAAATCTCTTCCATATCGTCATCGGGCACACATCGCCGAATGATCCCATCACCACAAACTCTAAATAATAGTGGTTCATCCCAAAAGTAATGCTTCAAATCTGCAAAGAACTTTCTTATTTGATGATGATTCAACTCCATTGGCACCACATTGCTCACCAAGAAGTTTACAAAGTCGGCAAACCAAGGAACTTGACTCCTCTCTACTATAAACAACTGCTCATCCGGGAAGTTTTCATTTATAGGCAGATCAACCGCTTCTCCATCTCTTTCCAATCTTGAGAGGTGGTCGGCAACTAAGTTCTTGGTTCCCTTTTTATCCTTGATCTCTGAATCGAATTCTTGAAGCAATAGGACCCATCTTATCAATCTCGGCTTGGCATCTTTCTTGGCCATCAAGTACTTGATTGCCAAATGATCTGTGTAGACTATCACCTTGGATCCCACTAGATACGATCAGAACTTATCAAAGGCAAATACTATGGCTAGCAACTCCTTCTCTGTAGTAGCATAATTGATCTGAGCTTCGTTCAAAGTTTGACTAGCATAATAGATGACATGTAGACGCTTTTCTTTCCGTTGACCTAATACGGCACCCACCGCATAGTCACTTGCGTCACACATAAGTTCAAACAGCAAATTCCAATCCGGAGATTAAATGATAGGAGCCGAAGTCAACTCCTTCTTTAGCAACTCAAAAGCTCTCAAGCACTCCTCATCAAACACAAATGGGACATCTTTCATGAGCAAAGAATCAAGTGGCTTCGTAATCTTGGAGAAATCTTTTATGAACCTTCGGTAGAAACCCGCGTGCCCCCAAAAAACATATAACTCCCCCTAACCGAGAGTGGTGGAGGAAGCTTCTCTATCACTTCAATCTTGGCCCTATCAACCTCAATTCCCTTTTCAGAAATTCTATGGCCTAGCATAATGCCTTATTTTACCATAAAATGACATTTTTCCCAATTCAAAACCAAGTTTGTATCTTCACACCGTTGAAGCACCAAACTCAAATTGTAAAGGCACCCGTCAAAAGAGGACCCAAAAACTGAAAAGTCGTCCATGAACACCTCAATGAACTTCTCAACCATATCGGAGAAAATGGCCATCATACACCGTTGAAAGGTTACCGGAGCATTACACAAACTAAAAGGCATCCTCATATAAGCAAATGTCCCATAGGGACATGTGAAAGTAGTCTTCTCTTGGTCTTTCGGATCTATAGCAATCTAATTATAACCCGAATACCCATCTAGGAAGCAGTAGTAGTTATGACCGGCTAGGCGCTACAACATTTGGTCAATGAATGGCAATGGGAAGTGGTCCTTCCTTGTGGCAGCATTGAGCTTCCTATAGTCTATACATACTTTCCAACCGGTCACCGTTCTTGTTGGAATGAGCTCATTGTTTTCATTTGGTATCACGGTTATCCCACCTTTCTTTGGCACACATTGCACCGGGCTCACCCATGAGCTATCCGAAATTGGGTAAATAATACCCGTATTAAGTAACTTCAGAATCTCAGCTCTCACTACTTCCTTCATGTTCAGGTTTAGTCTTCTTTGGTGTTCAATTGATGGCTTGAAATCATCCTCCATAAGTATCTTGTGCATGCATATTGATTGGCTTAGACCTTTGATGTCGGAGATGGTCCATCCAATCGCCCTTATGTGCTCTCTCAACACTCTCACTAACTTATCTTCCTCAAGCTTGGATAAGGATGATGAGATTATGACTGGGAGGGTTGATGCTTCTCCAATGAATGCATATCGCAAATTCGAAGGCAATTGCTTCAACTCTAGAACAGGAGGCTTCTCTACAGATGGTGGAAGTTGACGACACGTCGTTGCGATATCGGTCAAAAGATGAACATTTAAGTTCGACCTCACTAGCGCGCGAGTCACAAGGACTAGCACAGCGGTAAGTGAGGGTATCGTTTCGTAGAGAGGTGGGATCCACCGACCGTCACTGGTTCTAGCTATTATTACAACACGCCGAGAGAACTCGTGTGTTACGGGTTCGAAAAAGTAAGTAATAATATAAATAAATAAACTAACTACCATAATATATACATGGATAGAATGGAATGGAGAGATGCATGAAATGTGGTTACACTAAGGAAATGATTCAACCGTAACAATCCACATAATTAAGCTCTAGACTCACTTAGTCCCTCAATATGCAAGTATATCATAGGCTCGTGTCCCCTTAATTGATCTTTAATCTCTCTCAAGTCTTAGAAATCACATCCACACATACAAAGTACACATGAATTCATTAAGTGCCGTGGCACATACACAAGAGCCCTGTATGCCAGCCTAGTGTATCTCTCACTGTCTGGTCATATACAGTGGTTATTTCGTTGGGCATGTAATGCGCAACCGTGTGGGCCATACTACAGCCAATAATTCATTCACAATGGCTAACCAAATACGGGATGGCAACTAAGTGAAAGCATTAAGAATACGAGATACTCATACAACACATATGTTATATGCTCGTGTCCCCTTAATTAATATCTAATCTCTCTCGATGTCTTAGAGATTACATCCATGCATAAATGCTTGGATTCATTAAGGACTGTGGGACACACACACGAGCTCTACACGTCAGCCTAGTGTATCTCTCACTATCTGGTCAAATGTAGAGGATATCATGCTGGACATTTTAATGTGAACCACGCAATATATAACACATAGCCTAAATATCATCCACAAGGTGGCTAACCGAGTGAAAGCACTAAGCAATGAAATACCATATAACTACACAAGCACAAGAGGAATTCAGTTTGTCTTTACTCTAGATACGGATTCGGTTTTATCAATTGCCCTAGGATGGCTAGACATGGGAAACAAGTTTACCAAACAACAATGTGCAAATAAATTGGTTGTTATTCATTAAGACCATTCAATATAGGTTAAGGGTTCATTATCTTGATATGGGAATTTTTCCTAAATCAATTTATTACCCAATCCGGTCAAGGATGAGCAATTGTGCCCTGATAACAAGACCCATTAAGTACAAGAATATGGAACCCAGGCCAATTTAGCAACTAAATGCCTGAACTGAAACCTTTTCCACTCTTTGGAGCTAAATCTCTAACACTCAAATTACTCTAAACATGGCATTTTAGTCTTCCATCAATCAATCAACAATCATGGGAAGTTAAGTTACACTGCTCCTACATTAAATTACTCTACTCCTAATCCCAATCATGGACACATATCAATTTCGGACCTCTACACACATGGATATTGCAATTAGAGCTTAAAACATGCAATTAGCAAAGAGTAAAACAAAACCCGCAAGAATTTAAGAACAAACAACATATATAACACAAGTGTAGGTTCACAAAATCCCCAAATTGGTGGTTACACAATTAAAAAAAATAAGAAATACAAAGAGAATGAGTAAAAGGAGATACAACCCTCGAAGAAATTCCTCCAAGAGCTCCTTTCCATGCTTGGCTCGAAATTGGTCAAAAACCCCTTTGATAACTCTTATTTCTACACGTTGTGTAGCCCCTTACTTTTATCTTTTATGCTTGTTTTCCAGGTAAAACTAGGTATTTAACGTTTTAAATAAGTGTTTCAGGATTTTTTCCAGAACAGGGGCTAAAGTGCAAAAATGGAGAAATATTGGGGCAAAAGTGCAATTTTTGAAACTTGATTCGGCGCCCCATTTCTGCTATTAGGGGCCAAAGAAAAGGGCGCATAAAGGGACCAGAATGTCATTTTTTTGCAATTCTGTGGTCCATGGCCGCAGAATAGGGCGCATAATTCAAGGCGGAATTTCGACGAAAGCTTCCTGCAGAATACTCAACCTGCAGGGGCCATATCTCTCTCCTCCAATCAAATTGGGTTTCGTACTACATATGGTTGGAAAGCCCCTGAAGTCTTCTTTCCAACAGTTCATCAAGAACGCAATTTTGATATTTGTGGAGAAAGTTATGCCTATTTCCGTAACGGTGCGCGTTGTTGGAAAACCATCCGTGAAATGCCCAATTTTCAGCCACTTAAGGGCATTTTCGTCCTTTCCCCCATTTATGCCCTAATCTCCTAAATACTATAGATATCCCCATTTTCTTTCCTCTCATCAGTTTTGACAGAATCCCTAACCCCCCTCTCTCTCTCTTCCGCCCCACTCTCTCCTTCTTCCATTTTCTTCACCTTCTTCACTTTCTCACTAAATAAGGAGAGGATCCAAGCTCCCATGGAGGTTTTTCCTCCATGGGAGGCTACCATACATCACCACCACCATGTGTTTCACTTCCTCTACCACAATTGAGAGTAGATTGCAAGGAGATAGGAGGGGTTTTTGACCAATTTCGAGCCAAGCATGGAAAGGAGCTCTTGGAGGAATTTCTTCAAGGGTTGTATCTCCTTTTACTCATTCTCTTTGTATTTCTTATTTTCTTAATTGTGTAACCACCAATTTAGGGATTTTGTAAACCTACACTTGTGTAATATATGTTGTTTGTGCTTAAATTTGGTTGGGTTTTGTTTCACTCTTTGTTAATTTCATGAATTTAGCTCTAATTGCAATATCCATGTGTGTGGAGGCCTGAAATTGATATGTGTCCATGATTGGGATTAGGAGTAGAGTAATTTAATGTAGGAGTAGTGTAATTTAACTTCCCATGATTGTTGATTGATTGTTGGATGACCAAAATGTCATGTTTAGAGTAATTGGAGTGTTAGAGATTTAGCTCCAAAGAGTGGGAAAGGTTTCAGTTCAGGCATTTAGTTGCTAAATTGGCCTGGGTTCCAATTCTTGTGCTTAATGGGTCTTGTTATCAAGACACAATTGCTCATCCTTGGCCGGATTGGGTAATAAATTGATTTAGGGAAAATTCTCAAATCAAGAGAATGAACCCTTAACCTATATTGAATGGTTTTAATGTATAACAACCAACTTATTGCACATTGTTGTTTGGTAAGCTTGTTTCCATTTTTAGCCATCCTAGGGAGATTGATAAAACTGAATTCGTATCTAGAGTAAAGACAAACTGAATTCCTCTTGTGCTTGTGTAGATATATAGGTATTGCATTGCTTAATGCTTTCACTCGGTTAGCCACCTTGTGGATGATATTTAGGCTATGTGTTATATATTACGTGGTTCACATTAACATGTTCAGCGTGATATCCTCTACATTTGACCAGACAGTGAGAGATACACTAGGCTGGCGTGTAGAGCTCGTGTGTGTGTCCCACAGTCCTTAATGAATCCAAGCATTTATGCATGGATGTAATCTCTAAGACATCGAGAGAGATTAGAGATTAATTAAGGGGGCACGAGCATATAACATACGTGTTGTATGGGTATCTCGTATTCTTAATGCTTTCACTTGGTTGCCATCCCGTATTTGGTTAGCCATTGTGAATGAATTATTGGCTGTAGTATGGCCCACGCAGTTGCGCATTAAATGCCCAACGAAATAACCACTGTATATGACCAGACAGTGAGAGATACACTAGGCTGGCATACAAGGCTCTTGTGTGTGTGCCACGACACTTAATGAATTCATGTGTACTTTGTATGTGTGGATGTGATTTCTAAAACTCGAGAGAGATTAGAGATCAATTAAGGGGACACGAGCCTATGATATACTTGCAGATTGAGGGACTAAGTGAGTCTAGCACTTAATTAGGAGGATTGTTACGGTTGAATCGTTTCTCTAGTGTACACCACATTTCATGCATCTCTCCATTCCATCCTATCCATGTATATATTATGGTAGTTAGTTTATATATTTATAGTATTATTTACACTTTTCCGCAACCGCAACCGCAACACACGAGTCCTCTCGGAGTGTTGTAATAATAGCTAGAACAGGTGATGGTTGGCGAATCCCACCTCCCTGCGGAACGATACCCTCACTTGCCGTTGTGCTAGTCCTTGTGACTTGTGCGCTAGCGAGGTCGAACTTAAATGTTCATCTTTTGACCGACATCGCAACGACGTGTCGTCACCCTCCTATCTCCTTGCAATCTACTCTCAATTGTGGTAGAGGAAGTGAAAACGTGGTGGTGGTGATGTATGGTAACCTCCCATGGAGGAAAAACCTCCATGGGAGCTTGGATCCTCTCCTTATTTGGTGAGAAAGTCAAGAAACTACAGAAAATGGAAGAGAGAGAGAGTGGGGCGGAAGAGAGAGAGAGAGAGGGAGGTTAGGGATTCTAAAAAACTGAAGATAAAGGGGGTATATATAGTGGAGAGAAGGCTAGGGTAGAAATAATGGTGAAAGGATGAGAATGCCCTTGCATAAATGGCTGATTTGGAGGGCTTCGCGGGTGACTTTCCAATAGCGTGCATCGTTACGAAAATAAGCATAACTTTCTCCAGAAACATCAGAATTATGATCTTGAAGAACCGTTGGAAGAAGACTTCTGGGGATTTCCAATCATATATAGCATGAAATCCAGTTTGATCTGAAGAGAGAGATATGGCCCCCGCAAGTTGAGTGTTTTGTAGGAAACTTTTGTCAAAAATTCCGCCTTGATTTTGCGCCCTATTCTGCACCCTAGGCCGCAGAATTATAAAAAGTGGGTCTTCTGGTCCCTTTCTACTCCCTAAACGGTGGCCCCTAATCACCGAATTAGGGAGCAAAATTTAACTTTTGAAAATTGCACTTTGGCCCCAATATTTCACCATTTTTGCACTTTAGCCCCTCTTCTGGAAAAAATCCTGAAACACTTATTTAAAACGTTAAATAATCGGTTTTACCCGGGAAACAAGCATAAAAGATGAAAGTAAGGGGCTACACAACGTGTAGAAATACGAGTTATCAGAAGTCTTGGTTTCCCCTCACCTAACTCTTCAAAGTGCCATCTCTTTCCAAAGTTTGCCAAAGGAAAGGTGTCCAAGTACAAAGCATGCTCGGTCACTTCACTATCTTCATCTTCTTTGGTTGCACTTTCTCTAATGCAAGCTTGCAAAGGGTCTTTTGGATGTGATTTCTTAAAGAATTCTTCCACTAGAGGCTCAAATACCTCCAATCTCATGCAATTCTCAACATCCGTCGGTTTCTTCATGGCCTTGGACATGTGGAAGACTACTTGATCATCACCAACTCTCAAAGTCATTTTGTCTTCCCTCACATCAATAAGTGCCCCTACAGTCTTTAAAAATGGCCTCTCCAAAAGGAGTGGAATCTCCACATCTTTTTCCATCTCAAGGATTACAAAGTCAACCAGAAAATATAAATTCTCCACCTTCACTAGCACATCCTCCATTACTCCTCTTGGATGTTTGATGGATCTATCCGCAAGTTGAAGGGTCACATTGGTGGGTTTCACCTCTCCCACACCAAGCTTCTCAAATACCGAGAACGGCATCAAGTTGATGCTAGCTCCCGAATCAATAAGTGCTCTATTAAAATTTGAAGTACCAATAGTGTAAAGGATAGTAAACTTGCCCGGATCTTTTAGCTTGGGAGGAAGCTTGTTTTGCAATATTGCACTGCACTCCTCTGTTAAGGCCACTGTTTCAAACTCCTCTAGCTTCCTCTTGTTTGAAAGAAGCTCCTTTAAGAACTTCACATAGGTGGGCATTTGAGCTAAGGCCTCCGTAAAAGGAATGTTGATGTGTAGTTTCTTGAACACTTCTAAGAACTTGGCAAAACTTTGAGCTTCCTTATACTTCTTTAGTCTTTATGGGTAGGGAATTGGTGGAACAAATGCTTTGACTTGTGGAGGTGGTGGTGTATCACTTGATGATGTGGGTTGTGCACTAGCTTTCTTCTCTTCCTCAACCTTCTTCTCCACTCTCTCTTCCTCATCAACATTTTCATCAACTTCAAGTTCAACTTCCTTTTCAACTATAACTCCTTGTCTCTCTCCAAAACCTTTTGGTAGCTCAACCTCCTTTCCGCTCCTCAAAGTGATGGCTTTACATTGTTCTTTTGGGTTTATGATTGTGTCACTAGGCAAGGTCCCTTGTTGTCTTGCTTGGGCACCTCTTGCTAGTTGACCCAATTGTACTTCAAGGTTTTGTATGGCGGCTTGAGAATGTTGAGCAAGTTGGTCGATTTTGGTGTTGAGCTTCTTTAGGGCTGCATTTTGAACTTCCATACGGCTGTCCATTCTCCCCATGTACTTGGTGAACATGTCCTCAAGAGATGGTTTCTTTTCCGCTTGGTTATTGATGAATTGGTTTTGGAAACCTGGATTTTGGTGGTTATAGGCTTGAGGTTGTTGTTGTTGTTGAACTTGAAAACCGGGAGGTTGTCTTTGGTTGATGGGTTGTGGTGGTTGGAGGGCATTGTTGTTGTCTCTCCAAGAGAAGGCGGGGTTGTGTTTCCATCCCGGGTTATATGTGTTTGAGAATGGGTTGTTTTGAGGGTTTTGGTTAGGATAATTTCTGTTGTAGTTCACAAATGCCACTTGGTCAATGGGTATGGGATTGGCAAGGTCACAATCTATGCTTCCATGAGGTCCAAAACACAATTCACAACATGCAACATTGGCTTGAATTGATGAAGCTCCCATTCTATTCACATGCTTGGTCAAGGCTTCAACTTGAGCTTTCAATGCGGTGACGCCATTCACTTCAATCATCCCCGGGGCTTTCTTTATTTGTTTATCATTTCCCCAATGACTATTTATGGAGGAAAGCTCCTCCAAAATATTCCAAGCTACATCCTCCGACTTTTTCATGAGAGAACCACCGGCCGCCGCATCTATCAATGTCCTTGTGGCGTTACTAATGCCGGTATAGAATGACTCTACAAGTTGCCACTTCATTAGTCCATGGTGTGGGCATTTCCTCACAAGATCTTTGAACCTTTCCCATGCATCATAAAGGCTCTCACTTTCAAATTGAGCAAAGTTGGTGACCTCATTTCTTAGTCGGGCTGCCCTTCCGGGTGGGAAATACTTGTTGAGAAACTCTTGGGCTAGTTGCTCAAAGGTGATGATGGAGTTTGGAGGTAGTCTTTGAAGCCATCCTCTAGCATCGCCGGTCAAGGAGAACGAAAACAACTTCAGCTTGATAAAGTTATCTGAGACTCCATTGTATCTAAATGTGTCACAAATGTCATTGAAACTCTGTAGGTGGACATTTGGATCTTCATGAGCTGGTCCCGCAAACTGAACTGTGGCGGCTATCATTGAAATCAACCCCGGCTTAATCTCAAAATTGTTCGCATTTACCGTTGGTCTTTGAATTGATGATAGGTTTATATCCACCCTCGGCATGAAGTAGTCTTGTAAGATCCTCTCATCCGCCACATTGGCACCTTCATCAACTGGATTTGGACTTGGAACGGGATTTGGATTTGGGGCTAGGTTTGGAATAGGATTTCGATCTCCCATATCTCTTGCTCTTCTTCGATTCCGACGATTACTCCTTGTATATTGGTGCATACAAGAGTAACCTGCCTGAAAATACACACAAAAGAAAGCGAAAGTAACACGTCCAAACTAGTAAAAACCAACTAATTCCAATATCAATTTTCCGCTTAGTCCCCGGCAGCGGCGCCAAAAATTGATTGATCCACAACCACACGGTTAGAATCTCACAAGTGTACGAGGTCGGCGTGCAATATAATGGCCAAGAAGGGATCGTTCCCACGAGGACTAAGGATTGATTACCGGCTTTTATCGGTTTATATACTATTTGAACAATTGAAATTGATAGCTTTTAGATTTCTAACACTAAATTGACTAATATTAAAGCAAGTAAATACTAACCACAACTAAAATGAATGTGACAATATGAGGAAAGTGTGCTAGAACGGAATCAAACATTAAGAACATGGCAAACATCCAAGAATACCTTGTAAGCAAGCAAAATCCCTCCTCAAGATCAATTAGGACTTCTTTTAAATGCACAAGTGAGGTGATGGAATATTCGGTGATAGAGAGGCTAGGTGTATATGGTATTTTGGGGAGGCTAGCGATTATGATAAAGATTCTCACTTAACACACTTTTCTCCTTTTTAATGAGAGTTTTAGGCACTACATCTTATTCTAAACATATTTACAAATAAACAACATTTATTCTTTTCTCCTATAGTTTTGTCATTGGCCAAAAACCACCCTTTATGGTTTAAATTTTTGTATTTTGTTATTTGTTTTTGTATTCCGGTGGAGATATATCTCCACTAGAATACAAAAACAAATAAAAAAATATATATCTCCACTGGAATATAAAAACAAATAACAAAATATAGAAATTTAAACCATTAAGGGTTGTTTTTGGCCAATAACGAAACTAAAGGGTGGTTTTTAACCAATAACCCAAACTAAGAGTTGTCAGCAGTTCAAATCCTACCCAGGCGAAGGCAAGTTTTAATTTATCCGCTTGCATCTTTGTGTGGGCCAGGATTTCTTATCTGCCATACTCCATAACAACCAATAAATAGACTGTCAGAACCAACAAATTGGATATGGGTGTGTCATGCAGTTGGGGAGGACAGACGGATGGGTGCCTGAACGAAGTCTAGGATCCTCAATACCAAAAAAAATAAAAAAGACAAAGCATCAAACCACAAATCAACTTTCATATAAAAAATATTATTCTTTACCTGCCAGATTATATAAATGATTTATATGACATAATATTCCTTAAAAGAGAAAGACAAAGCATCAAACCACATATTCATCTAGATAGGCTGTCTGACTATCGTTTCTCTTGTTTTTTTTTTTTTTTTTTTTTTTTTAAATTTATTTATATTTTTAAAGAAATTTATTTTTTATTTTTGAAAGGTGTTGTAATTTAATTAATTATGGAGTACAAATATTATAGAAGGGATAATATAAATGATTTATAAGAGATAATTTTATAATATAAGTTTATAATAGGTTAAACATAAGTTAGGTGAACATAAGAGTATATATTTGTATCTAAATAAAGTGTCAAATTCGAGTCACCATTCCCATTATCCCATTTATGGTAAAATAAAATAGAAACCATTACTGATGTAGTATTTTTCCGTTCAATTAAAAGAAAGTTCGTTCACTGAGATCGATGATTCTATTTAAATTTTTATAATTAATTTAAGATAATATATGTAATATATAAATGTGAATATATATCCAATCAGGTGCTGCAAAACCTAGTTATTTGAAGACAAAATCACCAGCAAACCAATGAAGAAATCACCGGCCATTAGGCGGTTTGACCATGATTTCTCTGTGCAAAGGAAGAAGGGTGTTCCACTATCACAATCGGGCTCATTTGTTTTGACATGGTTGGTCAAGGGTTGAGATCCACTAAAACTATGACATCAATATCGTTATATTATTTTATTGATGGCATAGTTTAAGAAAATCTGTGTCTTGTCCAACCAGGCCAAAACTAACCCACCCAATTGGTTTAGACTTCTGTTAATATACTTATCGATTCAATTTTGGGCAAAAATCAATGGACCTAAAAAAAAAAAAAAAAAAAAAAATCGGTTTTTCAACTTTGTGTTATAAACCAAACAAATTTGGTTCGGTTTAGTTCGTTTCATTCAGTTCTGATGAATTGTAAAATTTGGAAAAGGAAAAAGAAAAATTAACTCAACACCATCATTAAAGCACAAACCAAATCCATAGAAATTTCTCTACCAAATTTATGGACCCGGAATAAAGGAAACTTAATATGTGGTATATGAAATTTCAGTGATCCTTTTATGGCCGTTGTACAGTTTTTCAGTGTTTTAGAGCACTAGTGGCCTAGTGGGTGTACCTGCAAGAATCACAAAAGTAAAATCTCAAAAGATTTTCAAAACAAAAAACTGCATACATGCTAACCTCGTGAACATCGTAAGAAAAAACAATTATAAATAAGGCTGAAAATAAGAAAAAAAAAAAATCTTTAAGAACTCTAAAGTGAATCATTCACTTTATCTAGTGCATAAAAATCACATGATTATTGATCGGTCCACAACCACACGGTTAGACTCTCGCAAGTGTACGAGGTCGGCGTGCAATATAATGGCCAAGAAGGGATCGTTCCCACGAGGACTAAGGATTGATTACTGGCTTTTATCGGTTTATATACTATTTGAACAATTGAAATTGATAGCTTTTAGATTTCTAACACTAAATTGACTAATATTAAAGCAAGTAAATACTAACCACAACTAAAATGAATGTGACAATATGAGGAAAGTGTGCTAGAACTTGAATCCACCTCACCCTTCTAATTTGACTCTTGACTTACTTAATCTCTCAATTGTGCAAGTATGGATTATAGGTTCGTATTCCCTCAAATCAACCTCTAATCTCTCTCGATGTACTTAGAGATTTTATCCAACACATAAAATATGCATGGACTCATTAAGATTAATGGAATACACACATGAACCCTATAAGCTAGCCTAGTGTATCTCTCACTTTCTAGTCATTTGTAGTGAATATTTTGTTTAACTATTGATCATTCAACAAGATGGCCAATCAAGACAAAAGTATTAAGCATACAAAACATTCATATAACCACACAAGCACTTGTAGAGAAACTAAGTAGTCATTAACAATGGTTCAAGGGTTTGATTTCATCTTTGTTCTAGCACAAGAATATTTAGCTCATATTACACATCAAAACCATACAAGATATCCAATGAGCATAAACCATAACAAATACAAGAAGAGAAAGAAGAGTTTATAGAAGTAAACTAGGATGATGATCTCATTCTTGCAATGCTTGGTCTCCAATGGTTCCCTTCCCCTAGGATCAACTCCTCCAAGCTCCAAAGATGATGAAGAACCACCAAGCTTGAGAGAAAAGAGAGAGTTTTTGTTGGAGGAAATGTTGTGGCCGGCTGTGTGAGTGTGTGAATGAGAGGAAGCCTCTTGCCACCTACACTAAACCATGCTTACAAGGACAAACACCCCATACCTCTTAATTGAAGATGGCCCACCAAGATCTTCAATTATCAACTTCTCCTCTCACAACCCACACAAAATCTCAGACAAAATCTGATTAAACCATGCTTAGGGGCTCAAGAAATCTTCATGAAAAGACTGATATAGGCACCTGACGAGCCAAAAATGCGCCCTTATCGGCGCCCTGTTCTACGGCCAAGGGTGCAGAACTGAGAAGAGAGGAAAATTTGACCAAGAAACGGCGCCCTTGTTCTGCGGTCCCCAACTGCAGAACCAAGGGCGTAGAACTGATGCGAAAATTGTGATGTTCTGGTCCCTTTTTACGCCCTATTCGGCGGCCCCCAATCGCACAACCAAGGGCGCAGAACTAACTTTTTGAAATTGCACTTTTGCCCTAGAATTTCCATCTTTTTGCACAAAGGCCCTTCTTTTGGAAGAAATCCTGAAACACTTATTTTAGCCGTTAAAAACATGGTTTTACCCTGGAATAGAGCATAAAAGATACAAATAAGGGGGTTGTTGTATGTATATTTTTGTCAGCATGACAGGTCAACAAAGATAGCAGTTAATACGGAAGTACAATAATTCCACGTCATTCAAAGTCAACCAGTCAATGAAAGGAACGCTGACCAAGGACACGTCACCAGGTATGGACACGTCATCAAGAAAACTAAATATGGAAGTTAGAAGTGTATACGCCAAGTAAAGTCTTCTAGTTAGAGATTAATGAGCAAAGATCCTGCTCGCCGAAGATCTTTACTCGGCCAAGATTCTACTCGGCCAAGAATCTACTCGACCAGGATTCTACTCGGCCAGGAATCTACTCGGCCAGGAATCTGCTCAGCCAAGAACGGGAAATACAGCCTTACTAAGACACGCCATATCAGTAAGAGATCTACATAGATACGAAATCTTAGGATAATATTCCAATAAGGAAATATCCCTATTTCCTCTCCAGTACTAGAGAAGTCTAATCCGAAAAGGATTTAAATTCCAGAAGGATAAACACCAAACGGGAAACGAGTCCTAATTGGTCTACTCTACCGGAATCCTACAAAGATTCTAATTAATGAATCCGCCACTTATACGACAGAAACTAGGGCAACCCTAGATCGAACCATATAAATACATCCATGTATTCATTATATCAGGGGGAACAGGATGAGCAATTTACACTTACATAAGAAAAAAGATACGAAACGTAAACAATTATCTAAGAGAAAGCGAGTATTGAGTGTGTAATTATTCTATTCATAGTGGATCTCTTCTCGCCGTCACCGGCACTGTGGATGTTTCCCTGCCTTGGGGTTTTACCACGTAAAACATGTGTTATGTTTGATTTATTCTTTATTTCCTGCTTTTCTATATTATTATCCTCAAATATGAACAAATTGTATCACATCCACGTGGAAAAAGAGGCTTTGATTATTCAACCCTATACTGGTTAAAGCTTCGATTTGCCTACGTGTTATTGTTTGGCGGTTGACTTTTTAACGATCCAAAATTCACCGTCAATAGGGGTTACACTTTGTGAAGAAATAAGAGTTATCAATTATCGCATAAAACCATTATAAATAAAGGGAAGATGAGAGAAAAGGAAATTATTGTTAGGTTTATGCTGTTCAAGCTCTTCTGGAAGAATTGCCTGGTCAGTTTCTAACCTACGTACGACCTAGAGATATCAAACCATGCAATCTGCAAGTTGTCTAAACATCTGCTTGAGAAGTTCAAACATCATCAGCATTACGAAAACCATTCCAATAAACATGATTGCTCTGATCAAGCTTCAGAGTCAGATTCAAGCTCAAAGTTTTGGCTAGAGACGAGAAGTCCATATTCTTCAGAATTGTGATTTCTAGTAGCGGAAGAGTTGTGTGAAAGACTGAAAGGTTTTCATTGTTTGAGAGATCTTCTGCCATTGACATTAGTCAAAGGCTTTCATACCATGAAACGATTCAAGAAAAAATATAGAGAAACAAGAAGAAGCAAAGACGTGTGAAGTGAACAACAAAGTGTACGATGAAAGTACTAAAAGAAAAAGAAAAAGAATTGAAGACAATAGCTACTGCTAGGCCATTAATTGAAAAAGATTATTATCTCTCACAATGTACATGTTATTTACTTATTTCAGAGGTGTTTTAGGCTTTAATTCTTTTCACATTAAGAAGATGAGACGAGTCTCAAAAATCATGTATTTGCACCACGATGAAGTGTCCTAGCTCTTGTTTAATTCTATTAACAATGTTAAAAATAATGAATCTCGTACCATGAAGAGAGGTAGTACCGAATTATCACATTGCCTCTCATTTTTTTCTTGCAAGTGGAACAATTCTGAAGCAAATAACTCAACTTTGTCACAACGACACATGACCAAACTTTTTAAGTTCAGCCATTGTGATGCATGAACAATTCTCATTCTTTATGCATGATTTGCGTGTTCACAGAAAAACCACCATGGATAAGTGAGGTTGTTCGAAGGCAATGGCAAGATCAGATTACTCTAAAAATTTGCATTTCAATCTCAGAGATATAACAGAGCTTCCACTTTAGATTTGACTGTATAATGTTTTATTGTCATTAAAATACACCAGAAATGAAAAACAGAGGTTAAGCAAACAAAATGAAAGTGTATAGTAGAGAGTGCCAAGAAATTAGTTGCCTTGTGGTGATTCTCCAAGTATACATGTATGTACCTTCAATTTGCTGAAAATAATCTCGCTCTCTGTTGCATCTCCCTCCTTGCTACTACTACTTCTATCATTGACTCGCAGTCTTTTATTATCATTTCTCCTATTTGCACCAAGCTTTTGGCCGTTGAGGACGTCATCAGGTTCTTCAATCCATTGCAACTGAGGATGGCACTAGCTTATTCAAGTTCTCACAACTTTTTACAATTAAACTCCCAAGTTGTTGAAGAATAATGTCCAGTTCGGTGTCTATCCCAACATGTGTCTTGTCCTCTTCTTATGAAAATATCTCCTTGTATGAACTAGATTCAAGATGAAGCTTCTGCAGATGACGAATTCTCTGAAGATACAAAGTGGGAAGAGTAATGATTTATCATTATAGACCGCAAGAAATTTAAGATTGCAAAAGAGCTGTTCTGAAAACTGGCTCTGAGATATCATCCGGCCCTCTCTCCAGTTAATTTCAGTTTTTCTAGGTCGGGGGAAAGAATCAATAAGTTTCAAACAGAAAAATTAGAGATAATTTTGAAAAGTTTAAAACAGAACAATTGAAACAAGGATGTTCCTCCCTGCCCGTACAACCTCAGATGACCCTAATAGGATTTGGTGTAGTTGTGTCCAAATCCAAATATTCCAGAGATTATTATTTTTTAGTTTAAGTTTTCACTAACCTCTTCAACCTGAGCGTTATAATCTTCGTCCTCTGAGTTGTAGGAATCATCTACCAAAAAACAAAGACAATGAAAAACAGAGGTTAAGCAAACCAAAATGAAACTGTAGAACATAGAGAATGATAAGAAATTACAAAAGCTTAGTTGCCTTGCAGTGATTCTCCGAGTATACATGTACCTTGAATCTTGTGTCTTTTGTATGGTGGTATTCAGGCCACCCTCTAATGTATAGTCCATGGAGCCTCTCCTTACTTTCTGTAATATCCGTGTGGTTATGTCTCCTAAGGAGAAATACTTCATCTCAGGGCATTTGTACACAATTATTTCTTCCAAAGATGGTAATTCAAAAGTGTAATTTTCAGAGCAGAAGCACGAGAGACTTGGTAAATTACGAAGTTTTAAAGTCCTCAATTTGCTGAAAATAATATTGTCCTCTGTTATATCTCCCCCCTTTGCTACTACTTCTATCATTGACTTGCATTTTTGTATTTCCATTTCTCTGAGTTGCACCAACCTCTTGGCTGTTGAGGACGTCATCAGGTTCTTCAATCCATCGCAAATCCAGACTTTCAAAACTGTTAGATTTTGGAAAGTTGTCGAGGATGGCACTAGCTGAATCAAGTTTTGACATTCACCTACTGTTAAACTCTCAAGTTTTGAAAGAACCGTGTCCAGTTTGGAGTCTACCCCAACATGTGTTTCGTCCTCTTCATACAAATATATCATCTTGATGGCCTTTCCACGTAATATCAGTTTTTCCAAGTTGGGGAAAGAATCCTGAAAAGATAATTAAAAACAGATCACACTTATGTACTTCGAAAATTTCATAATGAAAAGATAAATAAATTGGTTAGTAAATATGCTTATATGCGGATTCACGAGTCTTGTAGTCTTGTACCTTTTCAACCAAAAAGAAAGGTGGTTGCACTGAAATATCAATATAGCTCTCCTCAATATTATTTTCTTGGAAGCAAGATAATTGCGATGCTAATAACTCTATTTTGTCACAGTCAACCACTTTCAACTCCTTTAAAACCTCCCATTTTGAAGAATGCACCCCACGATAGAAAGTTCTGAGTTGAGGTAATCTTTCGAGTGTGATGGAGGTTACTTTCGGAAAGACAAATCTAGCAGCTTCTTTTGCTTCTCCTTCCTTGGCAACAATCTCCTCCAGTTTTCCACAATTGTCCACATCAAGCTTTACAAGTTGCGATAGACTCCTCCCAATGGAGGCTGGAAAAAGATCTTTCAGATTTTGACAACTATAAACATTCACTCGTCGTAGGCTTTCAAAGGACAGCTCTGCTTGAGGATCCTTTTTCCATATGTGCTTCAATTTTGGTAGCCTAGAGATATATAGCTCTTGTAACTGACTCGTTACTGGTCTAGAATGTGATTCTTCAAAGTTTACCTTTTGGAGATCAAAAATCTCTTCAATTGAATCGCAGTCACCAACAGATAACCTCTTCGGCATTGGCAATTCTTTAAAAGACAACTTTGCCTGAGGATCCTTATTCCATATGTGCTTCAATTTTGGTAGCCGACTGATATCTAGCTCTTCAAAGTTTACCTTTTGGAGATCAAAATTCTCTTCTACTAAAGCACAGCCGTTAACACCAACTGTTAACAGCCTCGGCATTGAAAACTGAAAGATAGTCAATAGACTATAGCAGTCACGAACTTGCATAGATTTTAAATTGCAAAAGGACTCCTTAGCTTTCTTGTGCCATACCATCTTCAAGTTACTTGATTGGGAAATTTTAATTTCTTCTAAGCTAGGGAATGTGACCTGCAATGTTCAAGCCAGTACTATGTTACTAATATTCTTTTCAATTTTGATTCAAAATAATTAACATGGAAATATTTATTTAAAAAAATAAAGAAAATAATTGGATTAAGATGTATACTTAAACAACGAGAATATGAATTAACTGTGCATATGAGATAAAAATCAATATCTCAATATTTTAATTCTTCTATTTGACAAAATAACACTTAATAATATATTTTAAATCACATAAGACAAAAATTAAAATAATTACTATATAAATCAATCTAATCCATTCTAATTTATTTTTAAATCTAATCCCAAATATAAATCCAATCATATTTCCTGTACCTGTTATTTCAGAGGTGTTTTAGCATCCACTTTAATTATATTCACATTAGATCGTGAGATGAATCCACTCATTTATCATATATGTATAGTTATTTCAGGGTGTTCTAGATCTTCTTGAATTCTATTCACATTAAAAAAAAAAAAAAAAAAAAAAAAAAAAAAAAAAAAAAAAAGACATAAATCTCATACCTTTTCGACCATAAAGAGAGGTTGAACTGAGCTATCATGTTGGCCCTCATTAATTTCTTGGAAGTTGAACAATTCTGAAGCAAATAACTCAACTTTGTCACAACCATACATAACCAATGATTTTAAGTTCTGCCATTGTGATGTATATATTCCACGATAGAAAGTTTTTAGTTGAGGTAAGAAGTTGAGCTCTAGAGAGGTTATTTGTTGGAATACAAATGTAGCAGCTACGTTTGTTTCCCCTTGATCATCCCCAACAATATCCTCCACTCCACAATGGAGCAAATCAAGCTGTTGAAGTTCCGAAAGACTCTCGGCAATAGAGACTGGAAATAGATATTTCAAATTCATACAATGATGAACTTTGACACTGTTTAGTTTTTGATAGGAGAACATTTTTTGTGGATCTTTGTTCCATATGTGCTTCAGTTTTGGTAGACCATTAATATCCAGTTTTCGTAATAGAGTTTCTATTTCCGAATGCGATTTTTCAAAATCTACCCCTTGGATATCAAATATCTCTTCTACCGATTCACAACCACTGACAGCCAAGGACTCCAGTCTCGTGATTCTTTCAAGCATATTAGACTGAAAAATAGTCAATAGCTTATTGCACTTTGTGACTTTCAATGATTTTAGATTGCAAAACGAATCCTTGCAAAGTTGATTAGGCCATATCATCTCCAAGTCTAACATCCCAGAAATTTCAAGTCCTTTTAAAGAAGGAAATGCAACCTACATATATATATATATAACCCATAGCATTAACTAATAAGTAAGAAATAAAGAAAATAACTTAAAGTAAAGAAAAGGAAGATAACTTAACTGTACAAGATGAAAATAAAACTTAAAATTTTTCTTTTCCCAAAAAAACAGAAAGAAAGTATAGAGACTAATTACTAAATAATTTTAATCCAAGATTTTTAATTTTAATTTGGGTGTTGTTAGTGCCACCCATAAAACTAATTAGTACATCGCACTTTTTATTAAAAAAAAATAGATTACAAAAATATCCCTAAATAAAATTACTAAAAGGGACAAAATAAATTAAATTAAAAAGCTTTTTTAAAGAATTAATTTAAGTAAGTTAACTCATGATAAACCTCTCCTTCTTTAAATATATATACATAAGTTGCTCGTGCCATATTATGGCTTTAAGTTAAAGTATTCATCCAAAAAAATGTAAACAGTTAAAAATATGAAGCAAAATTCTAAAAATTCTAATACCAAAAATATAATATTTATCATTCCTTTTTCAAGTAAGAAATCTTTAATATTAAGATAAATGAGGACCCAAATGAAATTTCAATATATTTTGATGAAAGATTTTTTTTTTTTTTGGAAGTAAACAATGATATATAATTAGAAAATATTTTAATGTTTTTTATAGGAAGAAATTTAAAAAAGAAACATATAGGAATTAATCCAAACCCGGTGGAATGAAATTTCAACACTCTACGCACTAGTGGAATACCGCCGGAAGGTAGAAATTAACATCCAAGTCAGCCATTTCATTTTAATTATTTCAATGAGTTAGTGACCTTTTTTTTTTTAGAGTTTTTTCTTAATATTTATTAATAAAACGGCAACAATGAATTAAATTGGTACAGAATAGATTGTTCTATGTTAACGTACCTTTTGGTTGAAAAGTAGGGTGGGGGTATCCAGCATCTCTTCGTTGCCATTAATTGAGCAGAAACTTGTGAGCTTTGGTAGAGACTCTAATCTCAGAGAACGTAATTGCTTGAACTCAATCTGATCAGTCCCTTCATCATTGTTGATATCTTCTTCCCTTCTATTAATAGCAAAAATCTCTTCCATATTGTCGCAAAAAGACACATAGACTTGTTGAAGCAGTGGAAGAGCTCTATAAGTGGAGAACGAGAAGATATTCTTCAATTTATTGCACTTGTAAACTTCTAAGTTTGTCAATCGCTGAAAAGACTCTGCTCTGAGTTGATGATTATGTATCCTCTCCAGGTTTAGGACACTGTGAAGACTTAACAACTCCAAGAAAACAAAGTGATTATGACAAGATTCTGAGTGCGCGAAGCAGTCAACAACCGTACAAAAGCCTGGACTGTTTGCTACCCATAGATGCTCCAATTCTGGAAAGCCCTCTGTGTCCAATACAGAAAGGAATTTCTGGACATCATCAGAGCAACTACTGCTTTCAAGGTTGAGATTCACAGTTCTTCTGGAAGTCCCAAGCAGCCTGTAAAGCTCACTCCTTACATTACTTCCAAAAGTTATTCGGTACCTCTCCAACTTATTCGACAACAATCGGCCTTTTGGTAGAACATTGGTATCTGGGATACTTATTTCCAGAGCAGTGAGGTGCGTTAGATGCTTCAACTCATCAAGGATGTTGACACCTTCAACCTTCCACTCGATTTTGCATCTCCCAAAAATATCAACAGGGAAATACAATTCTTCTAATCGGGTAAAGGTCGATAAGACATTCGGTGGGATATTTCTAATTAATTTACAACCATTCAAATCTAATAACCTTAACCCAGTCAAGTTACACATTTTCTTAGGAATCATCTCAATTTCAGAACCGTAAAAACCATGAATTCTTAGGATTTCCAGTTGCTTAAACTCTCCAATAAAATCGATATCCCTTAGCTTGCAATCATCTATATACAAGGTACGTAGATTTACTAGGAGACCAATTGAATTTGGCATTGAATTCAAATCAAATCCAACCAAATGTAAAACCTTAAGCTTTGGCATCCCTATGAAAAAATTATCAGGGAATCGACAGTTATCTACAGAGGTAGTTCTCATGTAGAAAAATTGAAGTTCCGGACATTCAAACTCTTTGGGAAGCCGTTCTTTGATATTATGTAGGGTGATTGCAAAGCAGTTCTTCATTGCATCCTTATCAACCAATTCCCTGATAGTGCAATTATGAAACATATTCCAATCTCTAGATGCAATAGATGTGCCAACGTCACGTACAACATCATGCAGTGAAAACTGGTAGTTGTTAATGTCAAGCAATAGAGAAGAATCTTTGAGTTTTCGAACCAATGTATTAACTCTATTTCTTGTGTCTTTCATTGTTTCAACTTTCTCAAATATACCCAAACCCATTCCATATGCTACCAAGTCTTCGATACGGGTATTTTTCATTATACAGCAAAGCAAGAAAGTTGATTTGAGTTCATCTTCTTTTAATTGGTTGTAACTGATCTCTGTACATGAATATGTTTCTGCAGTCACTCCTCCCTTAAAGTTACTCTTGGAAGGAGTTGTGAGTTTTTTCAAGGCATCTTCCCATTCAAACTCTTCTTTGGTTTTTAATGCCACTGCCACTGAATTAATGGCAATGGGAAAACCTCCACATGCCTCGGAAACTTTTATTGCTAAAGCTTGCAAATGATCATTGTTTTCAATACAAGCTCCCGTTTTTTTCTCAAACAAACTCCATGCCTCTCTTTTATCTAAAACATCGATTTGGAAATTCCTCTGAGAATCCATTATTGACAACACATCTAGTTCTCTTGCTGTCAACAACAATTTACATCCCTTGTGTTCATAACCGAAAGGAATTCCCACCTTTTCCAAATGGAGCCTCTCCCAAATATCATCTAAAACTAATAAGACCTTTTCCTCTTGCTTCAATCTTTCTTGCAGTCTCCGTGCTCTTCCAGGAACACTTTGTTCACGGAATGTCATGCCCAACTTATCTGCAATTTCTTGTTGAATCCCTTTTATGTCTGGGTTCACAGATACCTTTGCAAAAGCTACAACGTCGAAGAGCTTCTTATCCTCAGCTTGTCCAGCAATTTCCCTCGCTATCGTAGTCTTGCCAATGCCACCTGATCCATAAATACCGACCATGTTGACATCAGGATTGCTCAATTCATCTAGTATTTTCTTCAAAGTAGGAATCCTTGATTCAAAGGCCTCAAAGCCTTTGTAAGATGGAATCCATTTCTCCTTTGGAATGGTTGGGTAGGAAATTCTACCGAATATCCCTTCTCCATAGAGCCTAGCAACAGCATCCGTTTTCTTCACTGCTTTTCTGCTATGTTGATAACGTTTCTTGGGATTAGGACACAACCCCATGAAACATTTCATGTCCGCTCGCACATTTTCTCCGTTCACCTCGGACGCCTCATCAGTCATCGTCTTCACACAATCCAGCCAATCGCTAACATGTTGTTCGATCTGTTCGCCATTTCTTCTAGCTTCATCAACCAAATGCTGCACTGTGTCTCTTTGACCCTCGAGCTTCCGAACCTCAGTCTTCAAGTTGTCGAAGTTGGTCTTGGGGTTCCAGATATAACTGAATTGTCGAGCAATGGGAGCAACCAAGTATTCCGCAACTTTTGCAGTAACAGAGATAACAATTTCAACCATTTTGAACACCCCTCTCTTAGTAAAAATAGAAGTGAAGGTAAGAGAGATGTGAAGTAAGTTGAATAGCAAACTGTTTTTGTGATCAAACTGTCAAAATAAGAAAACAATTTTTTTTTTTTTTTAATTTGATAAGAAACAAAATCAATGAAAATAAAGCAGATATAAACAGAGAACAAAGCTGAACAAAACAGAGCAAATAGGGAGCAAAAATCTGATAAAACAAAAGCGGCCACCAGAACAAAACAATAGCAATTTTTTTTTTTTTTTTTTTTTTTTTTTTTTTTTTTTTTTTTTAATGAAGTGAGACGGTGAATCAAAGCAAAACAGGGCAACTAGGCAGAAAAAAAATATGAATTAAGAGAAGAGCAGCCACAACAAAACAAAACAAAACAGATACAAGAAGAGGGCAACAACAAACTTGAAAGATGAACAAAACAATTTTTGATTTTGTTTTTTGGATTTTAAGTTGATGAGAAACAAAACAGATACTATAAACTTGAAATATGAACAAAACAATTTTTGATTTTGTTTTTAGGATTTTAAGTTGATGAGAAACAAAACAGATACAAGTAGAGGGCAACAACAAAGTTGAAAGATGAACAAGACAGAGCTAGTCTGAATAAGATCGAGAAGAGAAAAGTTTCTTATGAAATGAGAGGGAGAGGGTGAATAACTTGATTAGTTGATTTCAAAACAAACAACAAAATGTTTTTCTTATGAATTATCCTTGCTGTCTCGTTTGACGTTTGTGGATTTTGATTTTAATTTTAATTTTATTTTTTATTTTTATATTTTTTTATATGTCATTGTCTATTTAATTACAAAATAGACATGATGTTGAGGTTGGTTTATAAGTCATCGTCTATTTGAAAAGTAAAGTCATTATCTATTTAATTACAAAGTCATTGGTTTCACACTTGTAAGGCCGTGAGTTTAAGGACGCGTTTGTTAACGTTTTCAGAAACTGTTTTTTGTTTTCTGAGTCACAAAAATAGGAAAAACCCGTTTGGTAGGATGATTTCAAAAAACTGTTTTATAAAACACTGAGAACAGTTTTCAGTTTTAATGAACAAAAAATTGAAAACTCTGAGAACAACAATTTGTTGTTTTCAGTATTCTTGAAAACTTTTTTTTAGCAATAAAATTTACTCAAACCAAATCCATCTTTTGGATCTTCATGGATCTATATCAAAAGATGATGATGATTTCGATAGGTTTGATGATGAAAATTAAATTTATTTATTATTTAATTTTAATTTTTTTTTTTTTTTAGTTTTAATGTTTAATTATTTTAATATCACTTTTTCATTATTTATAATATTAACCTTTTAAAAATGATTTTAAAAATATTATACTAAACACATTTTTTATATTTTGATTCTTCGAATATTGTTTCAACCATTACTACCAAACGCGTTTTCGAATTCAAAAAATCCAAAAATCAGTTTTTCAAAACTTCAGATTACAAGAAAACAAAAACTGAAAAACGAAAACGTTACCAAACGGCCCCTAAGTCTTTCCTTCTCCAATCCTGTATTATTTTAAAAAAAAAAAAAAAATTACAAAATATTCAGTCGTAAGAAAAAAATACTCATTTA
Source organism: Acer saccharum (assembly GCA_030490815.1). Classification (NCBI taxonomy): domain Eukaryota; kingdom Viridiplantae; phylum Streptophyta; class Magnoliopsida; order Sapindales; family Sapindaceae; genus Acer; species Acer saccharum. Next base: position 52,804,062 of record CM059867.1, read on the forward strand.
ATTAAATAATCAATATTTTATATTTCTAATTTTATGTGTTAATTGCAGACCAATAACAAAAGGATTTTAAGGTTTCCTAACAGTTGACCAATGACTTTATTATTATTGTTTCATATTACTTTTTCATTATTGTTTTTTCCTAAAAGTTGGCCAATATTGACCCGCTGCATGAAGTGAAAGGACTAGGATCCTCTCCTCACCTCTTCTCATCCTCACCTTTTCCTCACCTTTTAAAAACATGTGATTGGTTGTTAATAAAGTGTTAATCACATCTTAACCATTCATTCATTCAAATGCTTATGTGTCATAAGATTAATTGAGGTGAGTACAAGGTGAGATGAGGAGAAGATCCTTATCCGAAGTGAAAAGTGGTGCTATTGGCACTTTGGCAGATTTATAAATTTCAATTTATTTATTTCCTAAATTGCCATTATCTCTTTCCCAACACTCCATACGGTATACATAAACATAAGCCCCTTTTTTTTTTCATTTCTTTTCTTTTTTCCCAGCACCCCGTTGTTTTTTTGCTTTTATTTTTGAGTAATAATAGGCTTCATAAATATAAAGAAATTAAATATTTAATAAATAAAATTATCATTAAAAAAATATAGTTCCATGATTGTATCACAATTCATACATAATACACTGTATATCTTAAATTTAATATCAAAATGAATTCCTTAGTAGTTCAGAGACATAAGATACATTTTCATCTGGATTAGAACAACAATTTTCATAATAAAATGTGATTGCATAGTTTGCGAAGTAATTATTAATATGCAACTTGTATGTTACTTGATCTCTTCAGGTGGATCCATGAATTGGATAGTTTGGATTAACCTAACTTAGTAGATATTGCTAATTTGCGTGCATATATATTGCATATGACATTTGTGGCGAATGATAATCAAATATATTGTAGCCAACATAACTATCATAATATTGTACCTAGGAACCTAACCCTTGTTTGCGAATCACCCAAAGAACTATTTTCTGGGTTTATACTAATTGAGGAGATAGTCATAGTCAAAGAATCTTCATCAATTTTGACTCATTCCTCCTTTTTTTACCACGATTTTGATCAACATTAACTGTACCAGCATCCCAACCTGCCGCACTAACATCCCAACCTATTACACCAGCTTTACATCCTACTGCATCAGCATCCCAACCTCCTCTCTCATTCCCACCATCCCCATCATCTCCATCATCTTTTTGACTTTTCCTCCACTATCTCCATAATCTACACCAATTTCTTCTCTAATCACTTGTTCAACATTTATTCACGTGTCTTGAGTATGAGAAGCAATATACATGATATTTTCTTCAATAATAAGATGTTGTATTTAAGGGAAAAAAAAAAAAAAACAATTAGGGTTAAAAAAACTTCTTTTTTTTTTTTCCAAATTACGTGTGGATGTGGGTTTTATTAGAATTCACTTTGAAGAAGCAAAGGCGGATCCATGAAAGGGCAACTCACTAGAAAAAAAATCTATATATAATTGGGTAATTACATAACTGGTCCCTAAAGTTTGACAATATTATACAAATATGATATTTTTGTCTAAATTTAATGAAATGTCAATATTTTGTTGTTCAAAGCAAATTGTAAAAATACACATAATTATGTCTTCTAACATTGTAGAATTAAGCCATTTGCAAGTTTAAATTATTATTTTTGCATAAATTTTACAATATATTTCATATTCTTGAATAGTCTATTATTGAATTAGTGTTGCCTTATTATTAAAAAATTAAACAAATACTTTTTATCAAGAATCATATATATATATATATATAAATTAATTCTTAATTAATGGCTCACATGTCTTGCACTGACTTTATTATACTAGAAGTTGAATATTTAAATAATGAACATTGTAGGACTGTTGCTACGAAATTACATTTACAGAGTTGATAAGTAATCCTCATTCCTTAGTCAAGAAATGTGTTTGTAGAAAATTTTCTTTATGTCATGGTCATTGATGTCAAGTTCTCGGAAATTCACCTCAAAAATGTCAATATCACTATTGTTTACGATGAATATCTTCCATATACTTGCATTAATATTTATTTTTTGAGAAAGCAAGATTTATAAGAGAGGCACAAGGCCAAAAACAGAGCAGCTACAGGGAGGAAAATCAAAGAGCAGCGACAAAGGCAACAAGGGGGCCAATGTCGCTGACCTTTGACAGCAGCAACAACCCAAAGCAAAAGGGGAAAGACAAGCCCCCAAGCCCCACAAAACGGACAAAAACAAACAAACACAGGACTGTTAAAACTCTCCCCAGACAATACAATCCTCCCCACCATGAGAACCCGACTTCGCAAGGCCATCCGCCATCTCATTAGTTTCCCTGGGATTGAAAACAATACACAGACCCTTCTGACTTTGAAGGTAGCTTCTTATGTCAAAGACAGCATTAACATGAGTCAAGCTACCAAAATTGTCCACGCTATTAACCCAAGAGACTGCCACCGAAGAGTCGCTAGCGATATGAATGTTCCTTTCAGATAGGCTGGGTTTTAACGCACACAGTTCACACGCTTTCAGGATTGCAAGGATCTCAGCTGTAATTGAATCCTGAATCCCGACAGCAAGAGAGAACTGACACAAGATCCTGCCATTTGCGTTTCGTAGGACACCCCCAATGCCAGCTGGGCCTGGGTTCCCATTTGCCGATCCGTCAACATTAAATTTCAAATCCTCACCAACAGGCGGCGTCCACCTTCCTTTCAGCTTTTTCTTCAAAGGAGCAAGGATTACACAGCTTTCTTTCACATTTAGTATCAACAGCGATACCGGCAGCTTTGAACCTTTACCATAGTGTTTAAACCACCAAGCCACCCGAAATCTTGCATTAATATTTATTATAAAACTGTCAATTATTTCATAAACTAGAAGATATCATAGAATTTCATGTATGCATGAATGCCAGTTTTAGGAGAGAGAGAGAGAGAGAGAGAGAGAGAGAGAGAGAGAGAGAGAGAATTTTCTAGTTATTAAGGTACATTTGGGGCTCCCTTGATCAAGGAAGTAATTATTGGTATGAAAAAATTATATATATATCGGTTATATATGGTATTTTCAAAAAAAAATTTAGTTCAAATTTTTGAAAATACTAATATCATTAGTTCGAAGTTTTGAAAATATTGGTTGTATATCGGAGGATTTGGAGCAAATTTTAAAATAATAGAAGATTAAATAAATAATTTATTATAATTAAAATATATTATTTGAGATTAAAAAATGAAATTATAGAAGATTAAATAAATGATTTACTATAATTAAAATATTTTCCAAAATTTCCCTACATATCCATAATATTACTAAAATATTCAGATACCTTTAAAGTTCTTAAATTAACATGTTGACGGTTGTAAAAACTGTTTGGCTTTCTTTTTCCTAACTCCAACTTTCGGATTCTCTCAAAGAAGAAGAATATAGTGTTAGGAAAGAAACTTTAGTACAGCAGGATGCACATACATCCCTCGTTTCGATTGCGTCACGTTGCAAAAATTGCCATCTAGCACGATTACAGTGGTAGATATACATGATACATCACTTGCACAGAAGATTTTTGATCGTGTTAATAGTCCACGGAATTTATCGCCAGAAAAGGACTTTGAATGTTTCATCATCTTTAGTTGGCTCCACTACTCCACGGTCCACCGGTCCACCCCATCTAGACGATATATAGAATATTTGATTCCAAAATTCATGTATTCATTATTTCATTTCAATTTGCCGGTCGGCCACAGGCCCATAGTCATGAGTCTTGACTTTAATTTTCCACCCAAAAACATTAATGACAAACTATTCAAAATATACTTCCAAAAATGACTTGACTTGTGGACCCCATCAAATCAATCTTTAGTCCATTGTTATTTATATCTTATTTCAATCTTGGAGGCGGGCTGTCATTTCCTTTTCATTGGGTTTCATAGTTGGTTGGAAATGTTGTCAGGAATGATTTTTCAAATAAAGTTTTAGAGCATATCTTTTAAGAGTAGAGTTTTTTTTTAAGTAAAATTTTTAATAAAAAAAGCCGTATGTTGTTTGGTATCTACTTAAAAGAAAAAACACTTTTGTGTTAATAGATTTTTTAATGGTATATTTTAAAAGAATTTAAAAAAAAAAAAATACACTAACAAAGTATTTGAAATAGAATGGGTATATAGTAAAAGTGTTAAAATTAAAAATTAAAAAAAAAAAGTTATCTATTAAAAAGAGTTTAACAGGAGAATCATAAAGTTTGGGTTTCTCCCACCAAACATAAAATAACTATTTTAATATATATATATATATATACAATCTTTCTATTATCAGTTCGAACAGACAAACGTTATATCAGTTCTTTGTATGTAGACCACTGGATTTAAATATTTTGACTGACAAGTGCATACAGCCAAGTCAAAGTATTTAAATCTAGTGGCCCACATGCAAGGAACTGATATAACTTTTATCAGTTCGAACTGATAATTGAATTTCTGTATATATATATATATATTTTAAAAATCCTCTTTTGATAAACCCGATCATTCAAGATTAGACATGTGGTATGGAAATCATATAATCTTAAATGGCCTGATACACTCAAGTTTTTCTTGTGATTCTATATCTTTTTTACACCGGGCCCTTCCACTAAGTTTATCTTTTTAACCGAGTATCCAGCACCTATTAATCATGAAAGATTTGGACCTACCACTTTGCCCGATCTCATTAAACCATAGTAGCCGACTCCTAACAACAATGATTGAAAGCAACAATCCAACAACTCTCTCCATTCAATTATTAATCCCTTAGAGCATCCACAATGGTGGCACTATTCAAGACCCACTTTTGGAAGACCCACTTTGGATCCAATTATTCTTCCACAATGGTGTAAAATAAGATCCAAAAATGAGACCCAAATGTGGGGCCCATCCAAGTAGACCCAAATTGGGTTCCACATTTGGAACTCAATTTTGGTCTTGCCCAATGATTGGGTTGGGTTCCCAACACTTCCCAATCATTGGGTTGGGCCCCTAAATATATATATATATATATATATATATTTATTTATTTATATAATTTAAATTAAAATATATAACTATTAATTTTAATAATTATATATAATGAAAAAATATAAATAAATTTAATATATATATATATATATATTTCAATTAATTAAATTTAAATATATTATTATTAACTTCAATAATTATATATATAATGAAAAAATTATAAATAAATTTAATTCCAATTATAAAATTTTAGTTCAATGAAATTAAAAATATTTAAATGAAAACATTAATTTTTTGAAGGTTGTGCTAATTTTAAATGAATAAATTGTTTTAAATATTTATTTTTGTTTTAAATATTTATTTTTGTTGATGTAATTCGGTTGTGCTAATTTTAAATGAATAAATTGTTTTATTTTAAATTAATTATAATTTGTTAAATAATTATTGATATTGTTGATATTTTAAATAAATTATATAATTTGAATAAAAACATTAATTTTTTGAAGGTCTAGAACCGAAACCGAACCTTTGAAACCGAAACCGAAACCGAAACCACCATCGAAATCGAAACCAAACCAAAACCGAAACCGAAACCGAACCATCGAAACTGAAGCCGAAGCCGAAGACGAAATCGAAATTGAAATCGAAATCGAAGCCGAAGCCGAAACCGAAACCGAAACCGAAACCAAAACCGAAACCGAAACCGAAACCAAAATTTAAAACCGAAGCCGAAGCCGGAATCGGAACCAGAATCGGAATCAGAATCGGAATGGAAACCGGAACCGGAACCGGAACCCAACCGAACTGAAACCGGTGCCATGTCTAATCTTATACAATATTTTGTTTTAAATATTTATTTTTATTGTTGATGTAATTCGGTTGTGAAAAAATTATTTTAAATTAATCATAATTTGTTAAATAATTATTGAATATATATATATATATAATATTTTAAAGAAGAGTAATGATTGTTTGGAAAAAAGTTAAAAAAGTGGATCCACTTTTACTTTTTCAATTGAATACCATTGTGGGAAAATGAGACCCAAATAAATGAGACTCAAATGAGAAGACCCATTTTTTACTATTCAAGAGCCATTTTTGGTGATGTGGCAATAAATGGGTCTTGAATAGTGCCACCACCACTGTCAAATCAATCTTTAGTCCATTGCTATTTATATCTTATTTCAATCTTGGAGGCGGGCTGTCATTTCCTTTTCATTGGGTTTCATAGTTTGTTGGAAATGTTGTCAGGAATGATTTTTCAAATAAAGCTTTAGAGCATATCTTTTAAGAGTAGAGTTTTTTTTAAAGTAAAATTTTTAATAAAAAAGCCGTATGTTGTTTGGTATCTACTTAAAAGAAAAAACACTTTTGTGTTAATAGATTGTTTAATGGTATATTTTAAAAGAATTTAAAAAAAAAAATACACTAACAAAGTATTTGAAATAGAATGGGTATATAGTAAAAGTGTTAAAATTAAAAATTAAAAAAAAAAAAGTTATCTATTTTTAACAGGAGAATCATAAAGTTTGGGTTTCTCCCACCAAACATAAAATAACTATTTTAATATATATATATATATATATACAATCTTTCTATTATCAGTTCGAACTGACAAAAGTTATATCAGTTCTTTGTATATAGACCACTGGATTTAAATACTTTGACTGACAAGTGCATACAGCCAAGTCAAAGTATTTAAATCCAGTGGCCCACATGCAAGGAACTGATATAACTTTTATCAGTTCGAACTGATAATTGAATTTCTGTATATATATATATATATTTTAAAAATCCTCTTTTGATAAACCCGATCATTCAAGATTAGACATGTGGTATGGAAATCATATAATCTTAAATAGCCTGGTACACTCAAGTTTTTCTTGTGATTCTATATCTTTTTTACACCGGGCCCTTCCACTAAGTTTATCTTTTTAACCGAGTATCCAGCACCTATTAATCATGAAAGATTTGGACCTACCACTTTGCCCGATCTCATTAAACCATAGTAGCCGACTCCTAACAACAATGATTGAAAGCAACAATCCAACAACTCTCTCCATTCAATTATTAATCCCTTAGTTTTCATTCTTGACTCCCATTTTGAACATCATTTTCTAAGTTTGTTTTATTGAACTGTAGCAAAAAATAAATAATAAAAAATCCACAAACATCAAACGACAGCAATAACAATTATTTTGAAGATAATACAACCACCCAATATTTTTTTTTTAAAATTAAAATAAATAAATAAATCGACCACCCAACAACTCGATGATTTTGATTTATCAAATGCTTTGCACAACCACATGAGCCCATACAAAGCTCAAATGGATGTGCACTTATCATTCACATCCAAAATAGGAGTTCAGTACTTCAGTCACACTTTTATCTTCAAAATCACAGCTGTGGGGAGACCTCTGGCTATCTTGTACTGGAAGTTGATTAAAAAAAAAAAAGCACTTATCCAAAGGAAAATATTAATTGAAGGCAACGGCCAACAACTTTCGGCTTAATATAATCCAATATATATATATATATATATATATATATATATCAATTAATAAAATATATTTTAAAATACAAAATAATTATTGTAAGTCGTACCTACACAAAATTAGAACAAACGAATGAATTGCAATAATCAAAGTATTTTTATTATAATTTAATCTTTTAATTGATTATTAAAAAAGATTTATATTAAAAATGACAATTCCCAGCTAGACTAACATGACTTTGAAATACTAAAATGACAATTTTTTATTGTATTTTTTAAAAAATAATTTCAAGCTCCAGCCATTCTCTTCACTTGTCTCCCGTACATTTCATATTTCTTAATTATTTGTATTAATTACAAGAAACCTTTTTTTGTTGTTTTCGTTGGTTTGATCTCAAAAGCCATTTAGCTCTTTAGATGGATCTGTAGTTTTTGAAAATTAAGTTGCTCTGGTAGTGTTCTCTGTTTTGAAATTCAAGGTTCAAAAGGTTCAAAATGGTTGAAATTGCTATTTCCTTTGCCAAAAAAAGTTGCCAAATACTTGGTTGATCTCGTTGTACATCAATTGAGTTACATCTGGAATTACAAGAGCAACTTTGAGAATCTGGAGAATGAAGTCCGGAAGCTCTGTTTTGGACCGTTGTACATCAATTGAGTTACATATCTGTTTTGGACATTTTTGCTCTTTCAAATATAGGAAAGGCTATTTCCACTTAAATAAATAATTTATTATAATTAAAATATATTATTTGATATTTAAAAAATGAAATCATAAAAGATTAAATAAATGATTTATTATAATTAAAATATTTTCCAAAATATCCCTATGTATATATAATACTACTAAAATATTCAAAAACCTTTAAAGTTCTTAAATTAACACGTTGGCCGTTGCAAAAACTGTTTAGCTCTCTTTTTCCTAACTCCAACTTTCGGATTCTCTCTCAAAGAAGAAGAATAGTGTTAGGAGAGAAAATTGAGTGCAGCAGGATGCACATACATCCTTCGTTTTGATTGTGTCACGTTGCAAAAATTGCCACATAGCATGATTATAGTGGCAGATATATGATACATCTCTTTGCACCCAAGATTTTTGATCATGTTAGTGTTGGGTTTTGTGAAGCCTGAAAACAGCCTGAGGATAGATTTTCGGCAGGAAGAGTGGCGCAGACATGAGCACATGTCGCGGCACACACAACGGTGGATTCGGTCACTTGCTGCCATCTCTCTCTCTCTCTCTCGGAGGATTTCCAACATTACCTGCTTCAGCTTGCGAATTAACTTCATATGAGTCTCCTTGGTGACTTCCACCGTCCACGACGTTGACAACTCAAGTCACATTCTAAGTCAAGATATCCAATATGATTTAAAAGGTCACGAATTACTGGGTCATGATCTGGAGGAAAGAACTGTTGTGTCTTTTTGTGTATGTGTATGTGGGGGGGGGGGGGGGGGGGGGGGGTGTGGGCGGGTTTGTAATACCGGTAGTGATCTTGGAGGATAATAAGGCGGTGGTTATGATCGGTCATTTATTTCATATGTTTTTTATTCCCTTTACTCCAATCATTTGCTTATTTCTCGAGTCTTTTTAGGGGTTTAATGTGTGTGTTTGAGCATTTTCAGGTTTTTGGATCCAACTGTGTTGTTTGAAGAATGTCAGGCAAAAATGTGCTATTTTAGAAGATCTGAGGGGCATTCTAGCAAAAGGCCAAAAATGCGCTGCCATGACTGCTCCTAATTTCAGGACAGCAGTTTAGCAGCGTTCCAACATCAGTAGAGGCCGCTGCCCCGACTGCTGTCAAACCGCTCTCAGAGCCACATTGGTTGTCCGTCAAACGAGAAGACTATTGTTGATATCACTGCGGTAGTCGCAGTGGTTTGACAACTCCGTTCAGCATAAGATGTCTTTTCGCATCTAGGAACTGGAGGCCTATATATATTGAGAAGATTAATATGTTTTGCTCTCTCTCGGACACTAACTTATCCTTTGGAACACAGACCATCCCTTACGCAACTCATCACACAATTCTATCATTCATCGTGACACATAGAAGATTCGAGGACAAAGAAGATTTCAACATTGAAGAGTTGAAGAATTTATTGAAGTTTCTCAATGGGTTTTATCTCCTCCATCTCTTGTCTTGTTATTTTCATGATGTGTAACTAATTCCATACTAGGGAATCAATGTGAACCTCTATGAATGCTATTTGTTAGAACTGACTATATTTTCTTAATTCAAGTTTTGATTCATTCGATTCATTCTAGGTCTTAATTCTTATTTGTGTTAATGCATGATTATACGGTGACATGAGTTTAGGGTTTTGATAATTAAACAATTAAGTTTGGAGTGTTGATTTTGGAGGGGCGGGGTTGTAATACCGGTAGTGATCTTGGAGGATAATAAGGCGGTGGTTATGATCGGTCATTTATTGCATATGTTTTTTATTCCCTTTACTCCAATCATTTGCTTATTTCTCGAGTCTTTTTAGGGGTTTAATGTGTGTGTTTGAGCATTTTTCAGGTTTTTGGATCCAACTGTGTTGTTTGAAGAATGTCAGGCAAAAATGTGCTATTTTAGAAGATCTGAGGGGCATTCTAGCAAAAGGCCAAAAATGCGCTGCCATGGCTGCTCCTAATTTCAGGATAGCAGTTTAGCAGCGTTCCAACATCAGTAGAGGCCGCTGCCCCGACTGCTGTCAAACCGCTCTCAGAGCCACATTGGTTGTCCGTCAAACGAGAAGACTACTGTTGATATCGCTGCGGTAGTCGCAAGTGGTTTGACAACTCCGTTCAGCATAAGATGTCTTTTCGCATCTAGGAACTAGAGGCCTATATATATTGAGAAGATTAATATGTTTTGCTCTCTCTCGGACACTAACTCATCCTTTGGAACACAGACCATCCCTTACGCAACTCATCACACAGTTCTATCATTCATCGTGACACATAGAAGATTCGAGGACAAAGAAGATTTCAACATCGAAGAGTTGAAGAATTTATTGAAGTTTCTCAATGGGTTTTATCTCCTCCATCTCTTGTCTTGTTATTTTCATGATGTGTAACTAATTCCATACTAGGGAATCAATGTGAACCTCTATGAATGCTATTTGTTAGAATTGACTATATTTTCTTAATTCAAGTTTTGATTCATTCGATTCATTCTAGGTCTTAATTCTTATTTGTGTTAATGCATGATTATACGCTGACATGAGTTTAGGGTTTTGATAATTAAACAATTAAGTTTGGAGTGTTGATTTTAGAGGGGCAGGGTTGTAATACCGGTAGTGATCTTGGAGGATAATAAGGCGGTGGTTATGATCGGTCATTTATTGCATATGTTTTTTATTCCCTTTACTCCAATCATTTGCTTATTTCTCGAGTCTTTTTAGGGGTTTAATGTGTGTGTTTGAGCATTTTTAGGTTTTTGGATCCAACTGTGTTGTTTGAAGAATGTCAGGCAAAAATGTGCTATTTTAGAAGATCTGAGGGGCATTCTAGCAAAAGGCCAAAAATGCGCTGCCATGACTGCTCCTAATTTCAGGACAGCAGTTTAGCAGCGTTCCAACATCAGTAGAGGCCGCTGCCCCGACTGCTGTCAAACCGCTCTCAGAGCCACATTGGTTGTCCGTCAAACGAGAAGACTACTGTTGATATCGCTGCGGTAGTCGCAGTGGTTTGACAACTCCGTTCAGCATAAGATGTCTTTTCGCATCTAGGAACTGGAGGCCTATATATATTGAGAAGATTAATATGTTTTGCTCTCTCTCGGACACTAACTTATCCTTTGGAACACAGACCATCCCTTACGCAACTCATCACACAGTTCTATCATTCATCGTGACACATAGAAGATTCGAGGACAAAGAAGATTTCAACATCGAAGAGTTGAAGAATTTATTGAAGTTTCTCAATGGGTTTTATCTCCTCCATCTCTTGTCTTGTTATTTTCATGATGTGTAACTAATTCCATACTAGGGAATCAATGTGAACCTCTATGAATGCTATTTGTTAGAATTGACTATATTTTCTTAATTCAAGTTTTGATTCATTCGATTCATTCTAGGTCTTAATTCTTATTTGTGTTAATGCATGATTATACGCTGACATGAGTTTAGGGTTTTGATAATTAAACAATTAAGTTTGGAGTGTTGATTTTGGAGGGGCGGGGTTGTAATACTGGTAGTGATCTTGGAGGATAATAAGGCGGTGGTTATGATCGTTCATTTATTGCATATGTTTTTTATTCCCTTTACTCCAATCATTTGCTTATTTCTCGAGTCTTTTTAGGGGTTTAATGTGTGTGTTTGAGCATTTTTCAGGTTTTTGGATCCAACTGTGTTGTTTGAAGAATGTCAGGCAAAAATGTGCTATTTTAGAAGATCTGAGGGGCATTCTAGCAAAAGGCCAAAAATGCGCTGCCATGACTGCTCCTAATTTCAGGATAGCAGTTTAGCAGCGTTCCAACATCAGTAGAGGCCGCTGCCCCGACTGCTGTCAAACCGCTCTCAGAGCCACATTGGTTGTCCGTCAAACGAGAAGACTACTGTTGATATCGCTGCGGTAGTCGCAGTGGTTTGACAACTCCGTTCAGCATAAGATGTCTTTTCGCATCTAGGAACTGGAGGCCTATATATATTGAGAAGATTAATATGTTTTGCTCTCTCTCGGACACTAACTCATCCTTTGGAACACAGACCATCCCTTACGCAACTCATCACACAGTTCTATCATTCATCGTGACACATAGAAGATTCGAGGACAAAGAAGATTTCAACATCGAAGAGTTGAAGAATTTATTGAAGTTTCTCAATGGGTTTTATCTCCTCCATCTCTTGTCTTGTTATTTTCATGATGTGTAACTAATTCCATACTAGGGAATCAATGTGAACCTCTATGAATGCTATTTGTTAGAATTGACTATATTTTCTTAATTCAAGTTTTGATTCATTCGATTCATTCTAGGTCTTAATTCTTATTTGTGTTAATGCATGATTATACGCTGACATGAGTTTAGGGTTTTGATAATTAAACAATTAAGTTTGGAGTGTTGATTTTAGAGGGGCGGGGTTGTAATACCGGTAGTGATCTTGGAGGATAATAAGGCGGTGGTTATGATCGGTCATTTATTGCATATGTTTTTTATTCCCTTTACTCCAATCATTTGCTTATTTCTCGAGTCTTTTTAGGGGTTTAATGTGTGTGTTTGAGCATTTTCAGGTTTTTGGATCCAACTGTGTTGTTTGAAGAATGTCAGGCAAAAATGTGCTATTTTAGAAGATCTGAGGGGCATTCTAGCAAAAGGCCAAAAATGCGCTGCCATGACTGCTCCTAATTTCAGGAAAGCAGTTTAGCAGCGTTCCAACATCAGTAGAGGCCGCTGCCCCGACTGCTGTCAAACCGCTCTCAGAGCCACATTGGTTGTCCGTCAAACGAGAAGACTACTGTTGATATCGCTGCGGTAGTCGCAGTGGTTTGACAACTCCGTTCAGCATAAGATGTCTTTTCGCATCTAGGAACTGGAGGCCTATATATATTGAGAAGATTAATATGTTTTGCTCTCTCTCGGACACTAACTTATCCTTTGGAACACAGACCATCCCTTACGCAACTCATCACACAGTTCTATCATTCATCGTGACACATAGAAGATTCGAGGACAAAGAAGATTTCAACATCGAAGAGTTGAAGAATTTATTGAAGTTTCTCAATGGGTTTTATCTCCTCCATCTCTTGTCTTGTTATTTTCATGATGTGTAACTAATTCCATACTAGGGAATCAATGTGAACCTCTATGAATGCTATTTGTTAGAATTGACTATATTTTCTTAATTCAAGTTTTGATTCATTCGATTCATTCTAGGTCTTAATTCTTATTTGTGTTAATGCATGATTATACGCTGACATGAGTTTAGGGTTTTGATAATTAAACAATTAAGTTTGGAGTGTTGATTTACACGTAACCTTAATTAATATTCAGTTGAATGGGTAAAACTGATCTTAACATTGATTTATGCAAGTAGGTTTTGGTTCATTAGTTCTTGCGCTTAATGGGTTCTCAGTTGTAGTTTGCGCCATTGATTTATAGGTAAATTATAATTGAGAACACTTGATTCATCCCAGGATCATACGGTAACAATCATATTTAATTTAAGAACGAATCCTTAACTTGGGTTACATCTTTTATCAAAATCAATTTGAAGCATTGAGTAAACATAGTTGGGGAGCATTGATGACTTAGTTCTCTCACCTCTTGATCACATTCACATATTCTTGTTAAACAGCTTTCTTAGATAATTCGGTTCTAAATCAATCAATCAAAATCTCTTGGATACTGTTAATTGCTTAGTTTTAATTAGAACTAGTTTAATCAGTAAATCACTTTTCCTCGTGGGAACGATCCCTACTTGTCACTGTACTTATCTCACGATTCGTGCACTTGCGAGTTAGGTTTTTATAACACGATTTTATCCATCAGGTTACCATGGGGGTAATACCGCGGAAAGCTTTGATATCTTGGATAATACGATGGCGGTGGATATTACATCTGATACGGGTAGTAACCATAGTTAGGAGGCTGTGCAGGTTGATCTGCCACGGGATGAGGGTAAGGTGATACATGCTATGGAGCATTCTGAGGTCGTGGGTTCGAGATAGAACCTAGTGGCTTCTGTTGGGCTTCCGGGAACCTTTTATGGTCTTGCCCTATGGGCGATTGTAATTCAAGGTTGATGTTGTGATACTGATCTCCTAGCTGCTGATTCATTCTTGTTGCGAAGGCATTAATTTAACTCCCTCATTCTAACGCCAAATGTTAAGGGTATTCAATGTGCTTTCGGTTGTTAGACATTAAATGAGCCCTTAATAGGCTTTTCTTACAGGGTTAGGTATCTTTTATGGGAGTGTGAATCGGTATATATTTGATCACCGAATAGTTAGCTTTAAGTTAGGTCTGGTAAAAATGGAAAAAAGTTCGCCTTTAAGCAAGGTGAAAAAGGGTTTATATAAGGCTTTCCTATGACATCGAAGGTGCCTTGTCTTCGCCTTCTTGACTGGTTTTTGACAGGTGTCGTTATTAGATCGACAAGTGTTGATTTGCATGTGATCGGAACAATTTATATACCTATTTGAGGTCCCCATTTCCTATCATTTATTCTTGTTTTCGAGTGTATTTGTGTGTATAATATGTTTTGTGAGCCTTGTGTAGGTAATCACCCCAAAATATGGTGTTTGAGCTTAATTGAAGAGTTTTGGAGATTATAGGGTTGAAATGGTGATGGCTCGTGCAGAACACTTAACTTTCGAGGGTCATATCTCCCTCCTTAGATCAAACTAGGTTTCATTCTACCTATTTTTGGAAAGCCTCAGATGTCTTCTTTCCAACGATTTTTATAGATTGCGATTTTGATGTTTTTGGAGAAAGTTATGGTTATTTTCGTAACGGTGCGCAAAGCTGACAGGCAGTCTACGGTACGCTCCGTCAAAGTCAACGGCAGAAATGAACCACGAATTCACTAGAAATGCTCCACGGCATGTTTTTATCAAAGAGAACCGCGAAGACCAATTCCCAAACCACAAAAAATGACTAGATATGCTCTGTGGTACGTCCCATTGGACTGAACCGCGGAAACCAACTGCGAAACGCACCAGATGAGCGATTTTTGGTCATTTTCAAAGGGGTCAACTCATCCTTTCACACCCCATTCATGCCCTAACCCCTTCCCACTATAAATTTCCCATTTCCTCACCTCTTTTTAGACTTCTTCGATCTCACACGCTCCTTCTCTCTTTCTCTCACACCCAAACACTTCTCTCTTCCATCTTCTTCACCAAATAAGGAGAGACCCAAGCTCCCATGGAGGTTTTTCCTCCATGGGAGCTCCCCATATATCTCTACAACACCATTTTACTCCTCCTCCATTCATCTTAGAGTAGATTGCAAGGAATTAGGAGCTAAATCCGAGCTAGGAAAGCTAAGAGCTTCTTTGGAGGGTTTGTCTTCAAAGGCTGTCTCTTTTTTAATCATTTCTTTATATTTCTTGCTTCTTTGATGTGTAACCCCGATTTGAGGAATATTGTAAACCTACACATGTGCAATCTATGTTTGTTTGTGTTTAAATTAATTTGGGTTTTGTTTTACTCTTTGTTAATTTCATGATTTAAACTCTAATTGTGATATTCATGTGTTAGGAGGTCCGAAATTGATATGTGTCCATGAATGAGATTAAGAGTAGAGTAATTTAGAGTAGGAGTAGTGTAATTTAGCATCTCATAATTGTTGCTTGATTGATGTATGACCAAAATACCATGTTTAAAGTAATCTGAGTGTTAGAGTTTTAGCTCTAAAGAGTGTGAAAGGTTTCAGTTCAGGCATTGGATATGCTGAATTGGCCTTGGTTCAATATTCTTGTGCTTAATTGGTCTTGTTATCAAGACACAATTGCTCATCCTTGGCTAGATTTGGGTAATAAATTGATTTAGGGATAATTCCCAAATCAAGAGAATGAACCCTTAACCTAAATTGAATGTCCTTAATGATAAACAACCAACTATTTGCACATTGTTGTTAAGTGGACTTGTTTCCCATTTTTAGCCATCCTAGGGAGATAGATAAAACCGAATCCTTATATAGAGTAAAGACCGTTAAATTTCTCTTGTGCTTGTGTTGTTATAAGGGTATTTCTTGTGCTTAATGCTTTCACTTGGTTAGCCACCTCGTGAATGATTTTTTGGTTGTGTTATATATCGTGTGGTGTCGCATGATATGCTCAGCGAGATATCCTCTATATATGACCAGTAAGGTAGAGATACGCGAGGTTGGCATATAGAGCTCATGTGTGTCTCCTAGCTCTTAATGCGATCTCTAAGACATCGAGAGAGATTAGATATCAATTAAGGGGACACGAGCATATAACATACGTGTTGTATGGGTATCTCGTATTCTTAATGCTTTTACTTGGTTGCCATCCCGTATTTGGTAAGCCATTGTGAATGAATTATTGGCTATAGTATGACCTACGCGGTTGTGCATTACATGCCCAACGAAATAACCATTGTATATGACCAGAAAGTTGAGAGATCACTAGACTAGCGTATAGAGCTCGTTTGTGTGTGTCCCAAAGTACTTAATGAATCCATGCATTGTGTGGATGTGATTTCTAAGACTCGAGAGAGATTAGAGCTCAATTAAGGGGAAACGAGCCTATGGTATACTTGTACATTGAGGGACTAAGTGAGTCTAACACTTAATTAGGAGGATTGTTATAGTCGAGTCATTTCCTTAGTGAAACTACATTTCATGCCATCTTTCCATTCCATTCTATCATGTAAATATTAGTTTATGTAATTTGTATATTTATAGTATTATTTCCACTTTTCCGCACCTGCAATACATGAGTTCTCTCGGTGTACTGTAATAATAGCTAGAATCGGTGACGGTCGGCGAATCCCACCTCCCTACGGAATGATACCCTTGCTTGCCGCTGTGCTAATCCCTTGACTCGCGCGCTAGCTGATGCCGAACTTAAATGTTCAATCTCTTGACGACACTGCAACGACGTGTCAGCATGCAATGCCACCCAATGGAGGATTAGTGGGTTCTAGTTTCCAGGTGTCCTGTGGGGTATGAGACTCCGAATTGATATTTCAGAGGTAGCATGTAACGGTGTTCAAGTTATCGTTCAGTATTTCACAAATATGTCCAACAATTACTAATGCCAGACAACCCAAAAAATTAGCTCAAAAACCAATCCTGAAATATACAAACAAATCCAAATGATGTGGTAAGTGATTTATCCATTGACCATATCATCTCATGATTTGTATAGTAATAACAACTTACTTACCACATCATTTGGGTTGAATTTTGGATTAATTATTTGGGTTGTATAGTTTTTTTTTTTTTGAAAGAAAGCAATCTTTATAGAAGCCAAAAGGCAAGGGAAAAGGACACAAAACACCAGCCAAAACAACAAAATCAATGGACCGCAACACAGGCAACAACACAACCTCTGTTACGGAACATTGACCAGGCTGCCCACCAAAAACAAGCAAGAAAACCAGGCCAAAACACGCCCCAGCAGCACTGAACAACACACACCAGAAAAAGCAAAAAAAAACCCCGAAGCAATAACAAAAAAACCCCAAAAACTACAGAAGAAGAAGATCAAACTACAAAACCTCCCAGACCACAAAATCCTCACCGCCACTTGAGCTAGCCTTCGCAAGGGCATCTGCTGCTTCGTTAGAAGCCCTAGGATTGTAAACAATTGACAAACCTTTAAGGCTCTGAAGATAACCTCTTATGTCGTAGATAATCTGAACATGAGGCAAACTCCCGAAATTATCAGTGCTATTAGCCCAAGAGACCGCGACAGAGGAATCATTGGCAATTTGGATATTTCTGCTGACCAAACTAGGATTTGACTCGCAAAGCTCACAAGCTTTCCGAATAGCAATAATCTCAACCGTGTTCGAACTCTGAATGCCAACCGCAATAGAGAACCGACATAAAGTAAGCCCCTCTGAATTCCGCAGGATACCCCCAATACCAGCTGGACCTGGCTTCCCTCTTGCTGATCCGTCAACATTAAATTTCAGGACCGAACCCACAGGAGGCAACCAATTCACATGAGTTCGACTTTTCAGGTGAGTAAGAGAGACGCAGCTCTCTTTAAGATTGAGAAGCATCAAAGACACAGGAATTTTGCTACCTCTACCATAACTCTTAAACCACCAAGCCACCCGAAACTTAACGTCATCAACCGCCTTCTCGACCGAAGCTTCTTGACCTCTAAAAATCTGATTGTTTCTATGATCCCAAACCGTCCAAGTAACAGCAGAAAAAAGAATAGACCAGACTTCTTTATATTTCGCAGCAGGGCATAATCCAAGCCAACTATCCATCCATCCAAGCAAAGAATTATTGGAACAGCATTTCACCTTCCACCAGCTCATGCAACTCCGCCACACCTTCCAAGACCAATCGCAAAGCACAAAAAGATGATCTATAGTTTCAGCACTGTTATTACACAGAACGCAGCACGTAGGAATCCCTTGGACCATCCCAAAACGGTGCAAAACATCACTTACCAGAACTCTCCCCCTTCTCAGCTGCCAAGTGAAAACCTCCACTTTGGAAGGACACAAACCTTTCCACAAAATATTAGAACTGTCAAAAAGAACAGTCGACAAAGATTCGAGGCGTTGACGGAAAGACTTGACCGAAAAAATTCCATCCGAGTTGTAGACCCAAGCCAAAGAATCTTGCACATCACTTCTAATGGGAAGGCTGTCCAAAAAAGACTTGAAGCTATCCCATTGAGCCTTCTCCCAATCAAAGACCGGTCTCCTAAGTCTCACCTCCCACTGCCAAAAATTATTCTGCCAAGCCCCATTCTCTTGCACCGTTCCTTCCTTCAAAACCGCAAGCGCAAAGATCCTTGGAAATGCCTCAAACAGAGGAATCCCTTCGAAGGAAACATCTTGCCACAGCCGCACTCTACTCCCACAACCAAGCATAACACGCAACCCTTCTTGAAGAACCAGGTCTGTTTTGGTGCCATAAACACACAAGTCCCCCACTGCCTTCACAAACTTAGAGGCTCTAACACCACCTTGCCACTTCCAAAACATGAGATTCGAATCCAAACCATACACTGCACAGATAACTTTCTTCCACAAAGACATAACCTCAAAGCCAAACCTCCACACCCATTTTGCCAATAGACTTTGATTCTTATCTACAATATGACCAATTCCTAAACCTCCTGAAATTTTGCTCTTACACATCGAGTCCCAATTGATCGAATGGATTTTCTGCTTTTGAACACCGTCTCCCCAAAAGAAATCTCTTTGTAGCTTCTCAATCTTGTTGGCCACTCCTTTGGGAACTTTAAACACTGAAAGATAATATGTGGGAATGTTTGATAGGACAGATTTAATCAACACAAGTCTGCCCCCTTTCGAAAGGAATTTCCTCTTCCACGGAGCAAGACGGTGTTCAATCTTAAGAACGACTGGATTCCAGAAGGCTTTGCACTTAGGATTAGCTCCAAGAGGCAGCCCCAGGTAAACAATCGGCAAAGAGATCTGTTTACACCAAAAAGCCCCGGCCCAATCCTCCATAACCGCCTCTCTCCCACCAATTTTCACAAGACCTATTTTGTGGAAGTTTATCCTTAACCCAGACGCAAGCTCAAAGCAACGAAGGATTCTTCTATAGTTCATAAGAAACTCCATTTTCGGGTGAATAAAGAGCATCGTGTCGTCCGCGAACTGAAGATGAGAGACATGTAATTCACTCTGCCCTATAACAGCCCCTCGAACCAAATTCATAGCCGAAGCTTTTTTGAACAAACAATTTAATGCCTCAATGACAATATTGAAGAGGAAGGGTGAAAGAGGATCGCCCTGCCGAAGACCTCTCTCTATCTCAAACTCATCAGTAGGACTTCCATTCACCAGAATCGACATCTTTGGAGAGGATATGCAATGAAAAATCCAATTCCTCCACTTCCTTCCGAATCCCATGCCATCTAAGATGAAGTCCAAAAAAGAGTGATCCACACTGTCATAGGCTTTTTCGAAATCCAGCTTCACAACAATGCCTCCTATCACATCTTTCTTCCATAAATTAACAATCTCGTTTGCCACTACAAAACTGTCAATGATCTGTCTATGTTTGACGAATGCCATTTGAATTTCCCCAATGATACAACTCATCACTTTCTTCAACCGATTTGCAAGAACCTTCGAGAGAACCTTATACAAAGAACCAACCAAACTGATCGGTCTAAATTCCGTTAACCTTTCCGGGTTGGCTGTCTTCGGAATAAGCGCCACAAAGGTCCTATTCAAGTACTTAACCGCCGAGCCATCAGCATGAAATTCCTTAAGAAAGTTGAGAAAGTCATCCCGAATCACATCCCAGTGATGCTTTATAAAGTTAAGATTAAGGCCATCTGGCCCCGGAGCCTTATTTCCCTCACAGCCGGAAATTGCTTCCCACACCTCCTCCTTAGTGAACTCTTCTTCTAGATCATAGGCCTGTTGAGACGAAATTCTGTTCAGAGGCAAACCTATAATTTTAATACCAGCCCACTGATTTCTCTTGTAATGAGATTTAAAATGATCATAAATTCCCCTTCTTATTTCCAAAGGTTCTGTTCTGTGCACCCCATCAATAATTATTTCCCCGATTCGATTCGATCTCCTTCTTGCATTTGCAATGCTGTGGAAATACCTGGTATTTCTGTCACCCTCCACCAACCAATTAATGCAAGACTTTTGACGCCATTTTTTTTCTTCATTAGATAACCAGCTCCACATCTCCGAAATGATCCTCAACCTCTGATCTCTCAAATATTCTGTCCATCTAGCCACAGCTGCGCTGTCTTCAACCCTCCCCAAATTATCTTCTAAGGATTTAAAAGAAGTGGCAGAATTCCTTTTATCCAACCGCCACCTCTTCATCCTTAATTTAACAGATTTAACTTTAGAACTAAGTCTAAAGCCTTGAGATCCCACAGTAGAACTTTCTATCCAGCCTACTCTCACATTTTCCATCATTTCTTTATCTTCTAACCAACTATCAACCGCCACCTCTTCATCCTTAATTTAACAGATTTAACTTTAGAACTAAGTCTAAAGCCTTGAGATCCCACAGTAGAACTTTCTATCCAGCCTACTCTCACATTTGGGTTGTATAGTTGACACGTGCCATTTGTGTATGTCAAAAGATTTATATTTTGTTCTACCTCGCAAGAGCACGAGTCAAGAGACTAATATAGCAACAAGCAAGGGCATTGTCCCGTAGGGAGGTGTAATTCGTCAACTATTACTAATTTAACTGAATTGGAAAACCGATTAGGGTGTATGTTGTGTGTGCAATATATGTAAATCTTGCTATGAATATGTAAATATCCCTGGCAGTGGCACGACTTGAATCGCGAGGGTTGGAAACGAAAACGGTCACTAGAAAATGGCAAGTCGACGTCAAAATGTATTGACGAATAGAGAGACAGGGGAAATTGGGCTTCAGTCGAAAATGATGATGAAAAAAAAATCGAAGTTAATGACACATGTCACTTATTAAATGGAACCGATGCATCACCATCGGATTTTAGCGTGGTGCATCTGTTGCACCCAAGTCTTTCTCCTTAAAAAGAGTGTAGCAAAAAATCGATTCATTCAGATTCGGTGTTTTAAAACACTGAAATTTCAGTGTAAACTACAAATAGCTTGACTTGGAAAAATCTATTTATATATACATGAAAGAATTCCACAATATCTATAGTTTTAGAATACAATTTTTGGATATATTCCATAACAAAATGGAGAGCCTTATGGTCCAATCATATTACAACAACAGCCATTCCACTAAGCAATACCAGCATTTGAAGACCAAGTTGTTGACAGGTGGCAAGTAAGTTGCTTGGTGGAAAGCCACGTTTCCTAACAATAATATCCCCCTCCCCCAAATAAAAAAAAGTTATAAAAAAAAAATATATGAATTTTCAATTATAATATGAACCAGACGAGATAAAATTGATCAGGTGATAAACCCCTCTAGATTTTGGATTCTAATTAAATATGTAATATTATTTTTTTAAAATTAAAATATGGAACATTTCTGTATCAAAAAAAAATCTTCGTGCTTCGGATGCACCAGCTGAATAACGCATCGGGTCAATTTTTTGGTTATATTTTTTATTTTTTACTTCTTTAACTTTTTACCTTTCTTTTTTATTATATATATTTTTACGATCCAAAAAGTTGACATATGATTACGTGTTAACATTTTAGTGGTTGAGTGCACCATTAAGCTTGTATATCCAGTGCACCGAATATTTTCTCCTCTGTATCATCCAAAGACAATTTTTTTTTTTTATCACAAAAAGACAAAAGATTCTAAGGGGCTGTCCTGTATCGTTTTACAGGGGCTGTTTTCATTTTTGTTTTCCAAATCCAATTTTGAATACGCGTTCGTTATCGTTTTCCATTTTGTTTTCCATTTTATTTAGAAAACAAAAACAAAAACAAAAACAACTACAGTGTTAAAAGTGAAAAATTTCCAAAACAACTTTTTTATGTTTTTCATTTTGTTTTTCGTTTTGTTTTTCAATCTAAATAAAAAACTAATTTTTTTTTTCTTTTTTTCTTTTTTTCTTTTTTTCTTCTTCTTCCACCGATGTCCTTCTTCCTCTTCTTCCTCTTCTTCTTCTTCTCCTTCTCTCTTCTTCAAATCTGTCACTGTTCTTCTTCTTCTCCTTCTCTCTTCTTCGAATCTCTCACTGTTTTCTTCTTCTTCTTCTTCTTCTTCTTCCCGTCACAGTTGCCAACACTCAAACCCTAGCTTTGCGAAGTTCCTTCTCCGACGCCGCCACTACCCGATCTCCGCCGCGAACCTCCCGACCGACACGATCGTCGCATCGCCGTCCGTCAAATGTAGTTCGACCAGGAACGGCGTGATCGTGGAAGCTACGAAGGCGGCGCGATCGTCAGATCCAGTTCGAATGGGTTCCTCGGCGGCAGAAGCTATGACTGGCCGTTCGAAGGCGGTGGCTACGGTGGCCGTTCGGTGGTGGCGGCTATGGCAGCAAGGGCGTTCAGAGAAATTCTTCTCTCCCTCTGGGCGTTGCCCATAACTGACCCCAAAAAAAAAAAAAAAAAATCAACTCATTTTAATTTATTTTAATTTAGGCTGCTTTTTTTTTTTAATTTTAATTTAGGCCTGTAAAATGATACCAGACGCGTTTTTTACGTTTTCATATTCGGAATACAACTTCTAGGATTTGCTACCAGACGCGTATTTAGATTTCGAAACTGAAACCAAAAACACTGTTTTCATTCTCATTTTTATTTCGTAATCCAAAAACAAAAACACCCTTTGAAAAACGTTACAGGACAGGCCCTAATATACAATTGTAGTAAAATTTCCCTTTTTGGTTTCTTTCGAAAAAATAAAATTTCCCTTTTTTGAAATCCAAGTCTAATGATCCAATGAGTAGAGATCAGGAGGAAAAAGATTAGATCAAATGATCCAAAATCCCCGAAATTTGAGTTAATTGCAATGGGAGGACAAGTTTACCTCTTTCATTTATAATGTGGACCACAATAAATCTCTCTGTTTCGTTCTCTCAGTTTCGCAGGAAACAAACATAAGTTGCCGCTTCAGTTTCTTCGCTGATTTTTTGGGTTTCATCAAACCAAACGCTGTCTTTTATTATTATTATTATTTTTAAGAGAGTAAATTTGACGATCAGATTAGGGTTTTTTGTTTAGTGATAGTAGAATAAAAAAGTTGAGTTTTTTAGAGAGAGAGGGAGGGGAAGGGAGAGATGGGAATGTGTTTGTCGGGGGACGTGAGAGGAGGGAAACAAGCGGTGGGTGGGACCCAAGGGCGGTCCACAGAAGCCCACAACAACAACAACAATGATGGTGCTGGTGATGCTCACAACGACGCCGTCGACTTCTTCTTCCGATCTCGTGGTGTCCACGCTCTCTTTACTCATACTGAGGTAGATACACTACAGTTTTCTTCACACAAAACTCTCGGGATTTTTTTATATATTTTTATATATAAATTTTTATATGACTGAGGCACATTGGGTCAAACCTTCTCCAATTTATGTTTATATTTTAGATATAAATTTGTTGAAGTAAGGAGATTTTATTTATTTATTTTGTTTTCATGGCTTGTGTGTTCACACAAGGTTGACTACTCTATTTTTGAATTTAGATAAATTCATCTCAAAGATATGCCTTGGAGAAAATTCTCCTCCAGCTGAAACATAGATTTATGGATATGCTGATTAGACTTCTGAGCAATCCATTGACTTTTAAAAAATGGAAAAAGAAACTGATTTTGAAGTTAGGAGATTTTTTTTTTAGTTGCATTGGTGTTGAAGTTATTGAATGGGTATGCAAAAGCAATTTCATTGAAATGTTGAATAGTTGATGTTTGATTAATGGTCTCACTGAAACTAATTACTTGAAAGGATTTTTAATTGATGCTGCTATGCAGGTTTTTTTTTTTTTGTTTTGTTTTGTTTTGTTTTTTTTTTTATGGCTTGTGTGCTCACATAAGGTTGACTACTCTGTTTTTTAATTTAGATAAATCCATCTCAAAGATATGCCTTGGAGAAAATTCTCCCCCAGCTGAAACATGGATTTATGGATATGCTGTTTAGACTTCTGAGCAATCTATTAACTTTTAAAAAATGGAAAAAGAAAAAAGCCATATACATGCATTTTGATTTTATGAATGTTGATGAGAGAGAGAGAGAGAGTTAGTGAGAGAAGCTCTAGCTTCCAAAGGTTTGAGGATAGGAGAGATTTTAGGGATAGTTTGGTTTCAATCTTTGTGGACAATCTAAACCCAAAAGTTGATCAAGTGGGTTTATGGGGAATCCTCAAACTGTTTGGGTGGGTAAGAGATGTCTTCTTGTTAGCTAGAACCAGTTCAAGAGGGAATCGTTTTGATTTTGTTCGTTTTGCAACAATGGAGGAAGCTTCAAGGGTGGCTGGGATGACCAATGGCATGCAGGTTTATGGGTGGTCGGTGAGTGTAAAAATTGCAACATTTGGATGGAAGAATAGAAGGACATCAATACTTAGTGAGAATGGATCGACTAGAAGGACAGCTATGTTCGGAGAGACTAGCTTGAAGTTTCAAGAAAAAGTTCCAAGAAATGGGGAGAATGGAGGTGACAATCTGAAGACCAGTACCAAGGTAATAGGTACATCTGTGGAAGTTGTCAAAATGAACTTGGGTAGAGAAGTAGAGAGAGGTAGAAAGACAGAGGCAAAGCTGGTTAGAATTTCATGGGATGGTACAAGGTGTGAAGTTGGTGGGCTTTCGAACTGTGCTGTTAGAGTTCTTAAAGACTTCTCTAGTGTCTCTGCCACGAATGCAAGGCTCTCCAATAGAGGCTTTTCCTTTTCCTTTACTTATCTTGGAGGCAAGAAAGTTCTTTGGCAATTCGAATTTGAATGTGACAGTATTGGCTTCATTAATAATAGGTTTTATTGGGATGACTGTTTCTTAACAATGGAGAGCTGGTCAATGGAGGCTACTCCTTTGTCTAAACCGATGTGGATAGAGGTTTTTGGAGTTCCATTAAACTGCTAGAGTTTGTCCTTCTTCATGAAGATTGGTAGTGTTCTTGGTGAACCTCTTCTTGTTGACGAAAGAACTGTTCAAAAGAGGAGGATTGATGTAGGAAGGCTTCTGTTCAAAAGAACTGTTCAAAGGTTGAGGTGTTCGTAGGAAGAAATTCGTTCGTCGTCTTGCTGGTGAAAGATGGATCTTCGGTGGAGCTTCAATGGATAGAGAAGATGCTGGGGTTGCAGAACGAGGTCATCAAGCTCTTTTAAATTTTATTCCGAAAAAGGAAAATGTAGGTGATATGACAGAGAAAGGAAATGTGTTTGTTCCAGTTTTATCCAAAGCAAAATGTGAAGCTGAAAAAGCTGATATAGTTGACAGTCATCATATGGGGATTCATGGTATGGAGAAGGATAATCAAGAGGTGGGTAGGGGTTATCATAGGAAAGGTAATGACAAAGCTGAGTTTTTCAAAAAGAGTGTCAACTCTTTCTGGTTTAAGGAGAGTGGTGAGAGGGCTATTTCTAAAACTATTTTCAAGGTTGGTCAAGTCAAAAGAAAAAGGGTTTATGTTAGAAAATCTAAATTCAAATATTGTTTTGCTCATGTGAGCTCTTTGAGATCAGAGTCTGATGTAGAAGTGTGGTCAAAAGGTGGCAAAGGTCTGCTGGAAGGGAATTTGTACCAAGGAAGGAAATGATGAAAGCGGGTTGGGTTTGCTTTGTCCTGATGGGGGGGCTGATCCAGGTTGCTCTCAATCAGGCTGATGGGTCTCATGGAGGCCTGTATCAAAAATTTAAAGAGCCTGATATTGGTCCAATTGGGGGCTGTGCCGGTTTTTGAAGGATCCAGACAATGTTCAGTCTAATACAAAAGAGACAAACAGACAGAAGGGAGATTTGAAGGAGTCAGAGTATATCAAAGGAAGAGAGGAGATTTTGGGGCCAGTTCTCATCAAAGGCTTGAGCAGAGGATTAGCAGTAGCTTCCCATAACATTTTGAAGAATAGAAGTTGAATGTACACAAACGAAGTTAAATTGCTTAAAGCATACCTAGAGGGGGGGGGGGGGGGGGGGGGGGGTGAATAGGTTTTTACACCTTTTTCAAACCTTGAACAAACTTTCGTTTGTCCCTCAAGGTAGCCTTACACACAACACAATATGCCAAGGTAGACATACATAGACAATACTATAATACATCATAAGAGCAAATTCTAAGCATATCAACAAGTTATGTGAGGTATAATAGCAAATAAACATAACAAAAAAATAAGCTTGTATTTCATAAGATGTTCAATGTGTTACAAGAGTGATCAAAATGTCACTATACAAAAATTACAATATATAAAAGAATCAAAGATACAAAATTGATCTAAGGAATGAATATACTAATCACACTATACAATGTCTTGCTTCACAATACATCACATGTGAATATTATGAATCAAGACAATAAGAATATACAATTAAAATATAAGAGAAAGAGATAGGAAGAATTAACACAAGGGATTTTTTAACGTGGTCAAACTTCCAAGGAGGAAACATCCACAGGTTGAATTACAACCATTGGGTATATTATTGGAAAGTAAACATAGAACATTCACAAGGTGAAAATCTTTAGCTCACCCAACCTAGTGAAGTCTAAGCCTACCCAACCCTATTGGAAAGTGTGAAATCCCTCAATGATGTGGAACCACCATATATTGGACACCACACACAACCAACATCGATGGTAGATTAGAAATTCCTCAAGAGTGCATACACCTCCCGTGTACCCCGCTCTATCGGACTCTATGTCTAACCATACGCCTAGGCCTACCAATACAATAGCCAACTCCCTATCCAAGGCACTCTTGCCTCTAGGGAGCCTCCCATGCATGACTATCTGAGTCCTCCAGACTCTAGCCATGACTCCTTGCTTACCTATCCGAGTCATCTCGACTCTAGGCAAGACTTCTTGCTTGGCTATCCGAGTCACCCCGACTCTAACCAAGACTTCATGCCTTTTACAAGGACTTCCTAGTGTGATCATGTGAATGCAAATGATGCAAACATTCAATACAACATAGAACATGTGATCAATACATTCTATGGCACAAATAGACCTAAACATGTGATATCACAAATAATCAAGTCTAGATGTAAAAATACATGAATAGAAACCTAAGCATGTGAAACACCTAACACATACACTCAAAGTCTCATTCACACACATAACACTTGAAACACAATATGTTCATGAAGTACAAATTCAAGATGCTATCAATATACAAATAAATGCTAGATATATGATATTAAAATCAATCAATATACTAGACAAAAATATAGAGCAAGGTTTTGAGATTTACATCAATCAAAACCTATATTCTCTAAATCACAAACAAATACACAAATCCTAGATTTTATCAATCAAAGGATCAAATCAAATCTCAAAATCATTTTAACACAAAATTAATTCAATTAAGTATCAAACAACCTAAGATGCCATTCTAATCACAATACAACTCACAAACATATGTAAAACCTAGAATCATAGAATCTAGTCAACATTAGTCCACAAATTGAGTTTCAATTAGAATGATAATCAAGCTATCTTTCCAAATAACTTTTACCAAACATTAACATAGATATAGAAGAAGAAACCCCAAGCAAATGGAAGGTCAAATAACAAGAAATCCCAAAGTTGAGACTCATACCTCGGATTTTGCAGCTGGTTCGGAAATCAGTGTTCAACCACTAGAAATCACGATCAAACAGCCACCAAACACTTGGAGATGTTAGAGGACTCAAATACGAACACTCTCCAGCTTGAATCACTCAAATCCAACTCCGGATGAGGAAGATATGGTGTTTCGAAAATCTGAAAAACTGGAGAGAAAGTATTGCGGAAATTCTGAAATTTTCTTCTTAGATTTCAAAATGGAGAGAGAGAGGGAAGAAATAGGAGGAGAGAGAGAGGCCAAAGGAGCCAATCATGTGGTGCCACGTCACCCCCTGGCCGTGGGGGGCGCGTGGCCCACACGGGAGCAGAGAGAGCTCCAGGCCGTGGGGCCCACGGCCTCATCCACGGCCAGCCCATGTGGCCCACGGCCTGGGCTGTCCTCTCACGCACTCCCTCGGTTCGTCGGCCCGTATCTTGGGCGTCCGAACTCTGATTTTGAATCTGTTTCCGGATTATGAACCGTGACTCTCTCACGCATGACGACGACTATAAACTTTGAAAAACGGTTGAGAAATCATCTCGGAAATCATCGATGAAGTCAACTCAACGAAAGAGAACGTAAAGTAGCATAGTCAACTTGTTTGGACTCGAAACCTTATGAATGAGTAACCGAAACGACCGGAACTCAATAAGGCATTGAATAAGAACATGTTCAAGTCCTAAACACAAAATACGGAAACATACAAACACAAAGACACACACATATGCTAGTTTCCGGACATAGTCCTAGAAAATGCAAAACACAAAGTTTATTGACTAAATATGAATGCATGAGCATATTTTGCCAAGTGTGTGAAAGTGAAATGTAAATGAAATTAAATCATGAAGGAACACACAAGAATGATATGTGTGAGTGTGTGCCTAGCCTTGTAAGAGATAAGAGGTCTTTGAATACCTTTGTCGACCGATAATGCCCGAATCTCTTAAAAGCCGGCAACTTGAACGAATTGTGGTTGAGACGTCCTTCGTCTTCGAAATTCTTCAATTACTAACCACTAAACATTACAAGTTAAACACGTTTTGATATGGAATTAATGCCAACACTAATTATCAACCTAACAGAAGTGGCAGGGTTATAACTCATATGTTGAGGAGACACAATATGATAACAAGGAGCTGCAGTGAGAGAGACAAATTTCAGCAGGATTCAGAGGTGAGGGATATGATGGGGTGGAATTTTGAGAATGAAATGGTGAATGTGTTTGAGAGAGGAATGAGTCTAGGCTGTGATTTCTATGGAAAAAAGAAGGAAATCATTGAAATCATTGCTAGGAGGAATGAGGATAACAGGTTTTATGAGTTTGTGAAAAGTTTGGTTCTCAAATTTAAGCCTGTTGGGTGATGCCATTTAGTGTTTTTGTTGAGCTGTTTTGGTGGTGTTATTGGCTTTCCCTGTTTCCAGCTCTTGTTTCTTAGCTGCAGGCTGGTGTTTGTGTTTCACTGTTTTGTGGGATTTTTTTCTGTTTTTTTTATTTTAGCTTTCGTTTGTGCGTGGTTTGTTGGTGTTGGGCTTCAGCCGGGAGTGGTTTCTTGTTGCTTATTTCTATTGTTTGGGCTTGTTGCTTGGTCTCGCTTGTTTTGTAGTCTTTGCCGTGTTGTTCTTGTTGAATATATTGCCGTTCCAAAAAAAAAAAAAAAAAAGGAAAAAGAATCAGATTTTTCATCCAAATGTGTGGCAATGAAATAAGGAGTTATGGATTCAGATAACTTGGTGTTTAAGATGAGAATGTCTTTTCATATGCTGGACCACTAGATGCTATTTGGTTTTCTTTATATTAATGTGGACCTTTGTTTGAGGGCCTACCTGGACATTGAACCGGTTTGGACCCATAACCGAACTGGTATTAATGCAGGTCTGATCAATTTAGAACCATTTGGACATTTTGAAGAAGCGGTTCGGGTATAGACCCGAACCGCATCATGTGGATATGGGCCGGTTCCATTGGAATTGGGCCTTTTTGCCAACCCTATACCTAGGTTCATCTGTTGGAACTTTTGTTACATCCAAATGATTAAATGAAACGCATGTAGAATCGGGTGGAGATGAATAATATTTAATTCCTTTAATGAACAATATGATTTAATATTAGAATTGACTCTTATCTCCAAAAGAACGGGTGCCAGTGTTTCCTCTCTTTATTAAAGACGTATATTTCCAATTAGTTAACCCACATTTTATCACAGTTGACAAGGGTGGTATTGTGCACAATCCTTGGAAAGATAATGCTGGATGAGATGGATAGACATTACATCAAAGGTATGTTCATACTATTGTTATTTTTGATTTATTGTGTCAGAGAACATGTTCATGCTACATGCTTATGTTCTCTTATCATGTGTCCCACCTCCTCTGTTTTGCATGAACAATGTATCAGCGTTTAATGGTACTGACTTTATTCTTTATAGGGTGGTAAATGGGCTAGGAATATAGATCTGAATCACACGTATACCGATATCAAATAGGCGATGTTGGAGATGCAGAACACATTCTGATCTAAAGATAATCTAACCGGAAACATTATTTTGAGAGTTTGAAATATCATATACAAGTCATGATTATATTGTTTCTACATTCATGTGCACTAATTATACCTTGTAAGGAAGATAACCTTTCAAATTTAACATTTCATAAGTGTTATTATCATATTATTAGTTTATATAGGAGTTTCTGTATTGTGTTGATGATTTTCATATTTAGTTGTCCATGTATTTTCAGACTTAAGTTGTTCAAATAATACTAGTATGTTTTTATACATATTTGACATTTATGAATGTATGCTTATATGCTTATACATATAGATCTTTTCTTTTTTCATAGAGTGATCCCATGGCAGTTGTATATGCAAAGAAAAGAGAGGGGACACCGGAGGAGATTGGACGTACATAAGTCATTACGAATAGTCTGAATTCTGCTTGGATTGTAAAGGTTTCTATTGCTTATTAGTTTGAGATTGTCCAACCATTGGTGTAAGCTTTCGTTATACTTCTATAGTTCTATTACTTTGTTGTTGTTGTTGTCTTGCTGATAGATCTTTTGCATGTCTCATAACCTGTGTTTGGCTGCTTTGCCTTTGATTCTAAAAAAAAAGAAAAAAATGGGATTTTAGGTGGGATGTGTAGCATTACTGATATATATACTCTAAGAGATGCAATCCGCATTGATTTGCATCATTACTATGATGTATTAACTTTGACAAATTTTCTAATATTTTTGTAGAAACTGATGTATGAACTTAATACTTGCAAGAAATTGAAAACAGTGAACTGTTCACACACCATCTATAAAGTTATTTAGGTTATTCTATGGATGAAGCATTGCAAGATTTGACATGTATATCCCATGATCACAATTGAGAAAGCACTTGTTTACCGAAGATAATTATGACTTAGTTTTCTTGTTTCCTTGAATGGAAAAGTGATTTACTAAATTTTTGTTGAAGCAATTACAGTGAAGCTATATATACACAGAGATTAACTAAATTAAAGTATTGGAGTTAATATACAATTTTTGTAGCCTATCATGCAATGGTTGCAGATCTAATATTAAAAATTGCCCCAATTGTCATTTGTAGGAAATACTTTCTAAAGCCATTAAAGATTACTTTAATTTTGATTATCATCAAAAGTAAATAGTAACTACACTTACGAAAGATGTGTAAATTATGTAAATTTGTATGTAATTGAATCATAAAAATTAAAATTCTTAGTTGGATTCTTAGATATTAAGTGGGAAAGATAATGATTAGATCAGAGGTACCTTAGGGAAGTTTTGGAGGAGGCAACTGCACACTATAGTATGGCAATCAAAATTTAAATACTTCTTTTTTTACATGGTCCTACATTGGTCCAAATAAATTTCAAACTGTTATTATGTCATAGTGAAACAATTGTTGAAGGTGAAGTTTAAAGTTCAAACTTTCTAATTCCATTGTCCTGCAGATGCTGAAGTGAATGAACAAGACTTTTTGGGAGAAGCCAGTTGTTTTCTGTCCGAGGTAAGTTGCCTTGACTTAAAATTTTATGCGATAAACTTTTTTTACATAGAAAGAGTGAAATATATGCATATATCCATCTAATAAATTTTGTTAGCTTTAGGTCCTCATAATTTATGTTCTTAAGGCACGCATTAATAGCAATTGGTTGGGGTCGAAATGGGTTTGGGAGGTGAAGCTGTGCAGGCTGGTTTTTGATTGGGAACAAGATCAATGGGTGATGTTTAATGAGTTCTTAGGTTGCATTCACATTCGCAAGAACATTGGTGACACGGTTGCTTGGTCTTTATGCCCAAATGGGGAGTTTTCTGTTGGATCCTTTAGAAGAGGACTTGAATGTGAGAGTGGGGTTGACGGAGGAGAGTTCATGCATATTTGGCGAGGTATTTGCCCGTCTAAGATTGAACTCTTCCTTTGGCAGCTTTATAGAGACAGGATTATGGTAAAGATGGTGCTGAAACACTTTGGTTTGGATCCTAGTATGGATGAGGTCTGTCCTCTATGCAGGTATGGCTTGGAATCGGCGGACCACTTGTTTCTTCACTGTTCGTGGACCAGCTGGTTGTGGTCTGTTTGTATGGGCTGGTGGGAGATGAGCTTTTGTCCTAATGAAATGATAAAGGCTTGGATAGATGGGTGGAGTGGTCTTTGTCCTAAGTCTAAGCATTTTCGTGCTTGGGGCTCTCTGCTTTATGCAATCATATGGACTACGTGGGAGACGAGGAACAAGCTGGTTTTCGAAGGAAAGGAGGCGGACAAGGAACATGCCATCGATTTGATCAAACTTAGAGTGGTGTGGTGGTTTAAACACATTGGCAAGGGCTCGAAGGATCCTGTCGACTACTTATTGCTGAACATCAAAGATGGTTGTGTGGACCACAAGAAGTAGGTAAAGACAAAAATTCAGAAGTGGATCCCTCCGAATAATAATTGTTTGAAGTTTAATGTTGATGGATCAGCTAGAGGCAAGCTAGGACCGGCTGGTATTGGTGGCATTTTGAGAGATTCGAAAGGAAAAATTGTTTTTATGTTTTCGTCGTCTGTGGGGATTCAAGATTTGAACACTGCTGAATTGTTGGCAATCCAGAAGGCTGTCAACCTTGTGTGGTCTAATCTGAATTTGTGGGAGCGGCACATTTCGGTGGTTAGTGCTCTCAAGTAGCGGTTTCTTGGATTAATAACGTTGGTTTAGGGAACCTCAAACTTGTCAGTTCTATTTATGAGATTCGAAACATTCTAACGGAGCTTGGTGACATTGTGGTCTCCTACGATTCTAGAGTTTTCAACGTTTCTGCTGATAATTTGGCTAAACAAGCGTCTTGCTATGAGAGAGATATTCTTATCTGGGGAGATGTTTAATTTTTGTTTAGGGTGTTTGCTTTGTGCCACTTGTTTTTGGCGTTGTTTGTTTGGGTGCTGTGTTCTGGGGTGGTTGTGTTTGTTTCTCTTTTGCTCTGCTTTGTTTCTGTTGTTTGTCTGGTGCTGGGTTGTTTCTGGCCTTTGCTTTGTGTACTTTGGTGTTTGTTTCTGGTGCAGCCTGCTTTGGCTTGCCTTGCCTTAATAAAATCTTTGTTGCTCAAACCAAAAAATAGCAACTTCTTGGTAAGTAGTTTGGATAAAAACAAAAGTTTTGTTCTTTCAAAACACCAAATTAGATGGGAGTCTGCAAATCTTATATTTACAATTTTTACTCATACTCCTTAAATAAGGTATTGGCCTTAACCTGTGCACCAAGTGAAACCTTATTCGTTGTTGCAGCTAATAAAGATCTTGTTCAACTTAGTTTTAAGGGCACACATTTAGACAATTCTTTTTTAATATAATAAAATATAGGTTATTGCTACAACCATCATTGTGGTAAAGCTTTTGATTGATCAATATTATTAAATGACCATTGTTGGAGCTAGAATAGAACTGGATTTCCTTTGATATGCTGATTGATTTAAATTAGGCTTAACATCTGGCAGGAAAACTTGTTCATAATGTGTCCAACACTAACTTGTGTCCTTTTGTCCTTTTTGTCTATGGCAGATAGTGACCAAACAAAATCGAACTTCAACTCTAAATCTCCATGATAAAAGAACTGGGGTTTCGAGAAACTTGGGGACACTCTCTGTCCATGCTGAGGAAACAGTTGCTTCTAGGAGTGCTATTGAAATATCATTCCACTGTTCTCACCTGGCAAATGTGGACTTGTTTTCCAAAAGTGTAGGTATCCATGAATTGGCTACTTTAAGAACTTCACTGATGGATTTAATGTTTCACTTGTTTATCCTCTTCTTATTCCTTTTATAGGATCCTTTCTTAAGAATATCTAGGATTGTTGAAAATGGAGATTGTGTTCCAATTTGCAAGACCAAGGTAATAAACGACAACTCTAATCCCATTTGGAGACCAATAACTCTGAGTATGCAGCAATGTGGAAGCAAAGTAAGCTCATCGCATTCTTACGATCATTGCTTTGATGTATATCAGCACTTCAAGGATGTTTGGTGATGGGAGAAACTTTTTTAGCTCATTACATTTTTCTTTGATGAAGGAAAACCCGCTAATTATTGAATGTTTCGATTTCAATGCCAGTGGAAATCATGTACTCTTAGGGTAACTGTTGAGCGTTTCTGTGTCATGTACTTCCTTTTTTTTTAATTAAAAAACCCTTTTAATGATGTTGGATTTTTCACTTTATTATTATCAGGAAAATTCAGAAATCAATGGCAGACCAGCAGAGACTTCACCAAGAACAAAGTGGTGCAAATTTTGTTTTACCATCTGCTCATCATAACCATGAGAAGGTGTTTATTTATGCTCACAATTTTAATATACAGTATTATGTAAATGCATTGTTTATTCATGCTAAAATTTAATAGTGTTATGCCAACATGTTGTTTAATCTTTATTTTTGTATTATAGGTTCTCAAAAGTCAACAGTTTGTTGATAAGTGTATTGAGAAAGAGCAATATACTTTTCTAGATTACATTTCTAGTGGTTTCGAGCTGAATTTTATGGTTGCAGTCGACTTTACAGGTACATATTCCTTAGACTTCTAAAAAAAGATATTTGCAAACATATATTCTCTTTATTGATCTGATTTGCTCTTCGTTCCTTTTCTCCTCATTCTGATCTGATTCTGTTTCATGCTTTCAATACTTGATGATCATCCAGCTTCAAACGGAAACCCTTGAAATCCGAATTCTTTGCCCTACATCGATCCTGCAGGCAGATTGAATTCTTACCAACAGGTAAGAATCTGCTACCAATCATGTGTCAATTCAATTAAAATATCATAGAAATATGAAGAGCGAAGCCATAAAAATATCATTATACTGGATTGTCAAACACAGTCTGATCTAGAACAAAAAAAACAAAAATAGATAGCTGCTCTATGTTATACATACGAAGTAAAGAATGAGTGGAAGAACAAAAATACCAAAATTTCCCTCATCCTTGTCTAATTGTATTTGATAACATTATAACATGATGCACTCAGAAGTATTATAACATGATGCACTCAGAAGTGTATGATGGAAGAGTGCATATTATTATTTGTGGAGTTGTTTTCATTTCTACAAAATTTTGTAAGAAAAAGATCATTGATTAATGAAGTTGTTATTGAATTTATTGATTAAATTACTTATAGACTATAATGGAAGTTGGGGAGGTCATACAATTCTACGATTCTGATAGACGTTTTCCTGCTTGGGGATTTGGAGGAAATCCATTCAATGGCGCTGTATCACATTGTTTTAACTTGAATGGAATGCCAAATGGCTCCGAGGTAACAAAACTAGATTTTTGTTTTCGCTATGATTATTAATACTATTTTTTTTTTCAGTTTGTTGAAATGGTTGGCATATCTTCCAAGCTTTTCCTTATGAACAACAAAATCTTTTAACTTTTTTTTCCCATGGATATTGGATCCTGATTGGTAGCCTAGTATGATCCCTTTTGAGTTTTGCAAGTACAACTCAATTTTCCTGTACAATACCATCTGTTTGCCTGGTGATATGGACATTTTGCCTGCTTTAGCTCATGATTAACATGGTGGTGTCATGTCATGATTGTTTATG
Organism: Acer saccharum; assembly: GCA_030490815.1. Classification (NCBI taxonomy): domain Eukaryota; kingdom Viridiplantae; phylum Streptophyta; class Magnoliopsida; order Sapindales; family Sapindaceae; genus Acer; species Acer saccharum. The sequence continues at coordinate 52,840,454 of CM059867.1, forward strand.
CTGTTGGTGGTAACTTCCAATGATAAATAAAAAAGGGTCATTGTATTTATGTCTTTAGGTGAGTGTTACATTTGATGGATTGATGTATGCTACATTATATTAGAAACTTATAACTGTAATAATCATATAAACATATAAAGGTGATTATGTGCAAATTGCTTTGTCCTGGAGTCCCTATCTGATGCTCTTGCTCTCCTGTATTGCCTTTTTTATATCAAAATTTTATGATCAGGTCTGTCCAAAGTGGTTGACATCTGAATTTTTCATTTTTTATTTTCTCAATAACAGCTGATTTCCTTAATTATCAGGTTGAAGGAGTTGATGGAATCATGGCTGCTTATGCTAGTGCTCTACACAATGTCGCTTTGGCAGGACCCACTTTGTTTGGTCCAGTCATCAACATGGCTGCAGAAATTGCCGGTCAGTCCCTCTCACACAATGACAGAAGCAAGTATTTCGTCTTGCTCATCATAACTGTAAGTAGAATTATAATTTCAATTACATTAATTTCCCCTTATTTTATTCTACCGGGTGATTAATCAATGTAATATAACCTTCTCTAGGATGGAGTTCTCACGGATCTTCAAGAAACCAAAGACGCATTGGTAAGGGCATCTGATCTTCCATTATCAATTCTTACCGTGGGAGTGGGAGGTGCAGGTTTTACACAAATGGAGTTACACCCTTGTTTCTCATAAGCTTCACACAACGTTGTATATCCCTTTTTATTTTTATTGGGCAGTATACTTCTCTTAGGAGATTCAATTTATAATAAATACATATTCTAAGTCATACTTATTGGCAGATTCTCGATGCTGACAATGGTTGATTAGTGAGTTCTACAAGTCATGTAGCTACTCGAGACATTGTACAGTTTGTTCCAATACGAGATGTTCATAGTAAGTACTTTTGGCACATCTTTCTGTCTGCATGAAATAGCCTTTAAGACTTGTAGAACATTGTTTACATTAGAGGATTAATACAAATTTATGTGGAAACCGACTAATATCATAGTGCCTAGTACAATGGAAAGCGAATTAGAAATCCAAGTAGTTTTATTTAACTGACCAAGTTATGGATTCCCCGAGATCTACTATCTTTGTTCGGGCTTTGCATTGTTATATGGAATTGGATATAATTCCAAGTGAGATAATTACTTGATGGTTAAGTCGTGTATAGATTGTTGCCATATCCTCTTCTATCTTAGCATGAGTTCTATGTTCCAGTTTGATTTCGGCTCATTAAGCATGCTAGACAGCCTAGACTGCAACTCGATACAATTCTAAAACAGTTAGGCTTTTCTACCAGTTTCCTAATTGATTTTGAAGATTATCCATTCAAAATATGATATTTGGTCTAAAATAATTTCCCTTGTTTTTTGGACAGGTAGGCGGATTTCTGCTGTTCAAGCTCTTCTGGAAGAGCTGCCTGGCCAGTTTCTGTCCTACGTGCGAGCTAGAGATATCAAACCACGTAATCTGCAAGTTGCCTAAACATCTGCTTGGGAAGTTCAAACAGCATCAGCATTACAAAACCATTCCAAGTATATTAATTAGGAATTAGGATTACAATTGTTCATATATAGCAATAGCAACAGTTGATTGTAAATATATACGTACATATGTATTAGGATATTTCTACATTTGATGATGTTATTGGTTTTATGATAAAATTTTTGTTAATGGGAAAGAGTACTTGATTTTGTAAAAGTGTTTATGGCGTAATGATATGATCACAAGTTACTTACAGTACTCATAAACAGTTTCACTAATCTAAAAAGATTTTTTTTTTTTTTTTTTTTTTTTTTTAACATCTGAATTTATTAAAGATTAATAATACATAGTTCTACAGCATGCTCAGATTTGTTGTGACCATAATAGTATTCAATGACTCTTTAATTTCGAGGAAGAGTCCATGAAGTTCACTAAGAACACTTTGATTAGAATTAGAATGTTGAATCATTCAAAACAATGTTTTTCTTGTTGATCAAAATAGTACTAATTCCATTTTTGGGACCTATTTATACTCGGAAACCTAGACTGGATACATGAATCAAACCATTCACTTCCATGTAAAAGCTTCAAAATAACTCATGAATTCCCTTTCAAGAATCTTCTAATAATAACAACGTACACTTGTCACATGTGACATGTATTTCTTGAATTTTCACATTTCCCACCAACCTCGAAGCCTCACCTTTCCTATTTTGTATACTATAATATTCTATTCGATCAATAATGCTGTTTTGTCCAAATTTGATGTCCAAATGATGTGGCATCTTTGATTTCTTTATATTATGATTGCATGATTGAAATGTTCGGATTTTAGAGTTGTCATATCATTTAGGCCCAAAATTTGGACAAACTAACATTACTCTTATTCAATTCATTGATCTTTCAAACAAAAGTTTTTCATTTGGGTATCAATATCTTTTTTAAAGTAAAAGAAACCTATTTAGGAAGGCTTTTTCTCTACTATAAATGCACACATCAAATCAACTAAATTTTACACGTAATTTTTGTTCTTTTTAAAGAACCGACATGCTGATGACATAGTGCGTCTGTCCCATTCAGATTTTTTGAACTTTCGTAGCAAATTAAAAAGCATAACCATGAAATTCAAAAGTATTATCTTCAAGTGTCTCAAATCAGGCAAAGATCAGCTCAACATAAGATCCTACCCTGGAATTAGGCTCATTGTTTACTCTCATATATAACTTCTTGAGTTCAACATGGTCACAGGCAAAACCTAGTGGTAACTACATCTCTCAACAAAGATGAGGTTTCCAAGTTCAAATCCTTACTTCTTCAATTTCGAAAGGAGAAAAATAAAGAAATAAATAACTTCTCAAGTTCAAAATGTCATTAGTTTCCCTTTTTAAAAGATTGTATCATTGTAGTAGGGTTCAATATGATAATAAATGAGATAAATTAAAAAAAAGAAAAACTATTTTTTTCAGTATTTGTAAAATTAAAAATTGGAGATAAAATAATGACTTTGATTCATCACAAATTCCAAGAAATTATTAAGTGCAAAAAGAATGGAATTTTTTTAAGGAATTATTGCTACAAGAAGATTTTCTTACAAAAAATAATAATAATAATGAAAACAGGAATTCCAAAGATTAAAGTGTGGAACTTTTTCCTCTCAGATAATTAGGATATCAAATTCAATGATTTCCCGATAAAGTCAGCCATAAATCTCAAGTCTTTTTGGATAAAATTTTGACTCGAGTATTTATAGTCAATTTTCCTATGTGGTTACTGGTTATTGTATGCTAAACATAAATTTTCGATTACTATGTCTAGGATTACTGTTTACGTGTGGGATCTTGTACGATTTTTCGTGGAGGTTTCGATTTTGTAACGTTAGTATAAATTTAATATTGTAATGCTATAAAGTTTCTGAAAGTAACTCTATAAAATTACAGAGTCAGACTCACATAAATACGTCTAGAATCCCATACCTAAAACCTCCTACATGGCTCTACATATTTATCATAAACTTATTACGCGTACTTGAATATCCTTAAAGAGCGTGTTGAAAGAGTCCGTTAATTCACATATATCACATTCAGTGTATTTCAAAATGATCAATAATGCATGCATCATGCAACTACTGCAATTCTCTGACTTCAGCCAACGTGGTCTCCGTCATCCAAGCACTGCAAATTCACTGGAAACTGCAAAATAGACTTAGAAAAATCCATGTCTACATGGAAATTAATTAATTCCACAATTTTGGTTGTTAGCTAGAATAAAATTTGTTTGTCCCCATGCGGCCATGCATTGTTTCTCTGCTTTGTCGTACGTGGGGTTGGGGACATCGGTGCAATTGCAAATGACTTTGATGTATAAAAACAAACGGAGTAATTGCATAAACGTCCCTCGAGTTTAGACCTAATTAGTAAATACACATATATGGACTTTTTACCATATATTATACAAACATCCCCTACCGTCAGTTGACTTTCATCAAAACTAACTGTTGACCAGATTTTTAGTATTAAAAGTCCAAAATACCCTTTGTTACTTATTTATACTTTATTTCGTTCCCCTTTAAACAAAATAAATTATATAAAAATGCAAATAAAAAACTTTTAATTATATTTTTTTCAAACAAATTTTATAAGGCAAAAATATAAAACAAAAAATTTAGAATTTGAAAAATTAGAAAAAAGAATAAAAGAAATTTTTAACAAAAGAAATGGAAAACAGATCGAGCTCAAATATACCATTGTTGGGACTTGGATCCACAATCATGAAAAACAAAACTAGATTTTAAGTTTAACATTAAAATACAATCATTATTGATGATTCATAAACCAACAAACCACAATTATATTCAATTTTCATCATCAATAGGATTCCATTCAAGCCACATGATTTTTAGCAATAAATGAGATTCCACGATTATATTCAATTTTCAATCATTAATAATGATTGTATTTTAATGTCAAAAACTTAAAATCTAGTTTTGTTTTACATGATTGTGGATCCAAGTACCAATAATGGTGTATTTGAGATATGTTCTCCATTTATTTTCTTAAAAAATTTGCTTTATTCCCTTTTCTATTTTTTTTTTAAGTCTAAATTTTTTGTTTTATATATTTTTGTGTTTTAAAATTTGTTTGAAAAAAATATAATTAAAAGTTTTTTATTTACATTTTTATATAATTTATTTTATTTTAAGGGGAACAAAATAAAGTATAAATAAGTAACTAAGGGTATTTTGGACTCTTAATATTAAAAATATGGCCAACAGTTAGTTGGGATGGAAGTCAACTAACAGTAGGGGATATTTGTGTAATATTTGGTAAAAAGTCCATATGCGTGTAAATAGGCCTAAACTCAGGGGATGTTTGTGCAATTACTCCAAAAAAAAAAACACAAATATTATTAATTATTCTTACGTTCACTTATTCTCTTAACACATGTGATATGTACCTATTATTCTACGTTAGTGTGGTGGAATGTTCAAATCACACTATACGTATTTTATATATAAATGTGTTGGAAGTTTTCTCCCGTTATTGTGGGAGTAGATCTCTTTCGATTATTGTGACCATGCTAGTGCTTGATCTCAATAGATCCTGATAGACCCTTGATCGGTTTAATGTTAAATTGTTAAAAAATTATTCTTATGTAATTTATGTTAGAATAAAACAAAAAATGCTAGAATGCTCTGAACTTATATAATTGGCTCATAAGAGTTTATAATGAAGATTTCCATGTAAAATCTTTATAATTATTATGAAGTTTCATTGAAAATATATTTTTATATATAGAACATTACAGTCATGAAGTTTGTAACATTGAATAGGGTTTTAAAAATTTCTAACACTAATTTTGTGAGATTAACACCAAGTTAATAATTTAAGTTTTAATATTTAAGTAATCCATGAAGTTTGTGTCATAATATGTAAATTGATTGTAAAGTTTACCAAATTTAACGTGAGTTTCTTGACATCTTAATTTTCGTTATATTAAAATCCAAATGTCAGCATTAGAAAATAACGTACTGCTATTAGTAGTCTTTTTTTTTTTTTTTTTTTTGGCGTGATGCGATTGGATTAGCCACACTAAGTCGGTCCCACTCTCCAACAAGATAGGATATGTTGTTTTTAATTTAATGAAAGCGTGTGGATAAATTCGGATTAGATAGTGTGTCAAACAAAAAAAAAAATCAGATTAGTTAGAACAAATTTAAATTATTATAATTAAGTTTAGAGTAATACTATACAATCCAAAAAATTAACTTAAAAATTAATTTAAAAATGATGTGGCAGTTGTCATCACCACATAAATTATTGGGTGATGTGGTGAATGATATGACAAGGATAAATCACTTGCCACATCATTTGAGTTGGTTTTTGGGCTAAATTTTTTGGTTGACTATCATTAGTGTTCGTTAATTTAGTTTAAGACCAATTATATATCTTTGATTAATCATTTATTGTTGTACAATTTCTACACAATAATGATATATTTTCTTTTGGGTAACATCAACTACAATGTCAACAATTTTTTTTTTTTAAATACACATAAATATATAAGATAAGAAAACAATTATAAATTAAACAAAGACTATATTTTCACATCTACACCATGATTCCATAAAGTTGTGGATTCAAGTGTGTCCATTCCTGAAATTCCTAATTATTGTATAATATTTCAAAAAAAAAAAAAAAATTGGCTCTTGCATGTATAATTTACATGTTTTTTTTTTTTTTTTAAAAATAAATTGGCTCTGCCACATATATGGCCGCCAAACATGAAAGCTTCAGTATATTTTTGTTTGCATCATGCAGTAGCTGGGCCCTATATGATATCATGTTACATGTGTGGTTATGTCATTGAGATTACGTTAATGTATTATGTATTATCTTGCAGAGACCAAATTAAAATACATATTTTCGTACTTGACACTTTTTTTCTTAAGAGAAAAAAATTAGTAATGCTAATTAGGACAATTAGTCCATATTATTAAGAGTAATCGGCACAAATCTCCCCCAGACTATACTAGATTTTGCATGTTGCCCCCTAAACTGTTTTATTAGGCATTAAACTCCCTGAACTATCACTTATTGGCAGACCAAGACTAAAGATGCCCCCTCAGGGGGGGAAAAACCCCAAAGGATTGCCAATAAGTGATAGTTCAGGGGGTTTAGTGCCTAATAAAACAGTTTAGGGGGCAACATGCAAAAGCCGGTATAGTCTGGGGGGGATTTGTGCCAATTACTCTATTATTAAAGGAAGGCCAATTACGAAGAAATTCATGTATTAATTATAACTTTAATTTAAGATATAGAGGAGGTTTCAGGTACCAGATTCACCCAAAAATAATTTAAGATAATTATATATATAAGAAAACAAAAATAAATATAAACAAAGACAATGTTGTCTTAATTAATTAAGCTGGTTGTTACACATCAATAAAAAAGAGGAGTGGTGCTATTGGCACACCCCCTACTGATCTATTTATGCCCCATATTTTTAATTATTTAGTATTAATTTTTTTCCTTTATCAAAATTAATATTATTTTTTTCATAACTCTCAAACCCCAAAAATACTTGTACTGGATCTTATTTAAACAATAAATCAAACACTTGGGGTGCATTAGATAGATGAGATATTATTATTTAATCTTATTACTCTTTTAGAATTTGAAAGTGAAATGATGATAACCAAAACAAATACTTGCTCTTTACTTCTTGTTTCGTTTTGTTCTCTGTGTGTTTTGTCTTAGGTTGTTTTGTTACCAAATTTGGATATTAAATTTGGATAAAATAGCATTTTTGTTTTCAAAATTACCTTCTTACTTATTTTTTAAACTTAACTCACCCCATTTTTTTTTTTTTTATATATAAATATAAATGTTATATTTTTCTCACAGTCTCACCTCATCGGCTAATAAATCATCGACTACGAAGACAACAAAAGTATCAAAATCAGTTCCTTCTTCATCTAAGCAAATAAACAAAAATTCGAAGAGAGTAATGCTACCAACTACCAAGCTCTCGTGGGAGCAGAAATTAAAAATTTGAATTAGTGATTTAAATAAAATAACCGAATGGAAGCCTCCACTGGATTCATTGATTTACACGAATGGTGACCTCCACTAGATTTAGAGATTAAACTTACCTTCTCTCTCACCTTCATCTTCTTCCCAACATTTTCTCTCTAATTTATTAAACTTTTCTCATACTTAATTTCTATCTCTAAAATAGCAAAACCAAGTCATTTTTCATCATCAAAGCCTTAAAAATAAATTACAAAATTAACGATTCACAAAGTGGCAATAAACAAGATATATCTAACCAATAATTGCTTCACTGATTATGCAACATCACTTTGATCTCTTAATTTAAAGTTTATGTGTGTTAATCTCTCGCTATAATGCAATTATAGTATTTTTGATATGATACATTTCACTAGTTTTGATTGTATATTACATTATTTTGTGATTTATGAGCACGTATTATTAATTTTTTTCAACGAAAATATTAATTGTCAATTCATGAAGGTACATGTTATTGCATATTTCTCATTCTATTGCAATCCACATTCTCTTTTCCCGTGTTTGGTGAATTCTTCTCTCTATATCTCTCAACGACCGAGAGAGTAATTGCAGCATACTTTGTGATGTCGAAATCATCTCTCTCTTGTCGACGGTGTAGTTGCAACTTATAAGGATTTATTTATTTAATTAATTTTTTAGAGGTTATATATAAGGAAATTTTTTATAAAGGATATTTTGGTAATTGGATATAAATGAAATTTTTTAACGGATTTTTATCCTTTGCTGATCTGGAGAAAATCTTTCATGGGTCCATCTCATATCTGATGTTGGTGAGACGGATCTAATTAAAAGATGCCAAGTGGCACACCATTAAAACTAAACATTTTTTTTTCTTTCTCCAATTATTTACTGACACATGGCAAAGTAATTAAAAATATTTCAGACTCCTCTATTCCTCTTCTTCTTTCTCACGGTTGTTGCTCTTCTCTCTCTTCCACTCATTCAATCTCACCACTGCCTCTCTCTTCCATTTACAAAAATAAAAAACTGAAACCAAAATCAGTTTTGATTATTCTCTCTTCCATTCACCATAATCCAACGCGTAAATCCACCTAAAAAAATCAATTCAAAATCCCCACAACCATACCAACATCCATCTCAATCACCAAACCCAACTACCACCACCAGCCACCAACTCGTTCGGTTTCAGTTTCCCTTTTTCGAGAGAAAGTAAGAGACCAACCGATCGGACGCCGTGCATCTTTATGGCAGCGATTCAGTGATCCCGGCGTTTGATCGGGGTTTAGTGTTGGCTATGTGAATTTGATTTCGATTTTGAATGTGTGAGATAGTGAGAGAGATGGGAGTTTGGTAGAGATTTCTGGGTTTGGTGGTGGGAGAGATTTCTGGTTTTGGCTGAGGTTTTTTGGTGGTGAGATTGAATGAGTGAGAGAGAGAGAGAAGAGAAATAACTTGAGGAAGAAGAAGAGGAACAGAGGAGTATGGAATATTTTTAATTACTTTGCCATGTGTCAATACATAATTGGAGAAAGAAAAAGAATATTAGTTTTAATAGTGTGCCACGTGGCATCTTTTAATTAGGTCCGTCTGACTAATATCAGATATGTGACATTGGGACGGACCCATGGAAGATTTTCTCGTTGATATGTTCTTCCTTAACCTTTCTAAAGTATATGATTGGTTGTTGATAAAGTGGTTGTGAAAACCAATCATATTTTAACCACATATTTATTGCAATACTTATATGTAATGATATCATGTGGGAAATTGCTTGGGTAAAGGTGTTGACCCGACCAATAGTGTTTTGCCATGTGGCTTTTTTCTCATAGTTTTTTACATTTATCTCATAGTGCAATTTTGCTCACCTCATTAACTAGAGGCAACCATTACCTTCCACCCCAAGTGTTGACACGTGTCCTAAACTTTGAGTTAACTTTGGGTTAACTTTGGACTTTGGGTTAACTTTGAGACACGTGTCAACACTTGGGTGAGAGATAATGGTTACCTTTAGTTAAGGGGGTGAGTAAAATTGCTCTCTTTATCTCATTATATTCTTCATAAATGGTCTACATGGCAAAGGCCCATTGGTTGGTCAGTACCTTGGGTACTAACCAGTCAGTGTCCAAGCATTGTCCTATCATGTGATATCATGAAAAAGATTAGATAAGTACACTTTTGTTTAAGTTTCATAGCAAAATCAAACACGACTTCCTCGGTCAACCCTCCATAAAGTCATCACAAAAATTACTATAAATACCCAAAAACACCCTTCAGTTTCTTCCAATATTTTTCGAGTTTCAATCGCCAACCGGCCTTTGTGATTGCTCTTTTGAAACCGAAAAAACTCTTCCTAGGATACGACGAGCACGAGCACTCAACATTGTCACGCACTTTAAATAGGGTTTAAAGAAAAAAAAAATTGAACAACAAATTTAAACAGGGTTTAAAGAAAAGTTGAGATTTTTTTTTAGAGGAATAGATGGGAATTTGTTTGTCTGGAGACATACGAGGAGGGAAACAAGCAGTGGGTGGGGTCCAGGGGCGGCCCACAGAGTCCCGCAACAATGCTGGTGGTGGTGGTCACAATGACGCTGTTGACTTCTTCTTTCGATCACGTGGTCTCCACGCTCTTTTTACTCAAATTGAGGTAGACGTTACAATTTTCTTCACACAAAGTCTTTTGGGGTTTTTTTTTTTTTTTTTTTTAATATAAATATTTTTATATGACTGAGTGCACATTGGGTCAAACTTTATCAATTAATTTTTTATTATATATTTATTTATTTATTTACTGTGTCCTGTTTTAATGGGTTTCCTACTATAAAGATTTTGTTTTTAGTGGTTGAAATTTAAACAGGCAAGTTATTGAATGAGTATGCACAAGCAATTTCATTGTTTTTTTCAAGGATTGAAGTGTTCTGAGAATTTTGAAAAGTCAAGGAACAAAACCAGAGAACTTGTTGAACACAACACACGGGGGTCTGGAGGACCATTCAAAATGTTGAATAGTAGATGTTTGATCAATGGTCTCACTGGAAACTAATTACTTGAAAGGATTTTTAATCGATTTTACTGTGCAGGGCTCGTGTGTTCATACAAGGTTGATTCTCATCAATGTCTTTTCTATCACTGTCTTCATATACGGTGATGGATCATTGATGTGGACCTTTCTGAGGGCCAACTACCTCTGTTTGGAATTTTTGTTACCTTGACGGATAAGACCAGTATGCACAAGCTATTTCATTGTTTTTTCATGGAACAAAACCAGAGAACTTGTTGAACCCAACACACGGGGTCTGGAGGATCATTCAAAATGTTGAATAGTTGATGTTTGATCAATGGTCTCACTGGAAACTAATTACTTTGAAAGGATTTTTTTTTTTCCTTTTGAACTGTTATACTATTTCGGAAGAATCAGGAGGGGGCATGACTCGAACCCACAATCTCTTGAATGGAGGTTTGAGAGGTTTATCACTAAGCCGACCACAATCTCTTGACCTTTACAATATTTTTTTGAACTTTACAATGCCGGTTTTTTGTTGGCTTGTGTGCTCACATAAGGTTGACTACTCTGTTTTTGAATTTAGATAACTCCCATCTCAAAGATTGCCTTGGAGAATATGCTCCCCCAGCTGAAACAGGGATTTATGGAAGCTGTTTAGACTTCTGAGCAATCCATTACCTTTTAAAAAGGGCTAAAGAATCTGATTTGTCATCTAAATTTGTGGCATGGAACTAAGGAGTTGTGGATTCAGATAACTTGGTGTTTAAGATGATAATATATTTTCATATGCTGGACCACCAGATGTTTTTGGTTTTCTTTTTATTGATGTGGACCTTTGTCTGAGGACTGAGGGCCTACCTGGGTTCATCTGTTTTGAACTTTTGTTACCTTGGCAGATTAGATTAGTAAGTTGCATCCAAATGAAACACACGTAGAATCGGACGGTTGTGATCAACATGCTGCATCCTTTTTGGGTGGAGCTGAATAATTTTCAATTCCTTCAATGGACAATATGGTTTAATGTTAGAAGTGATTCTTATGGTTTAATCTCCGGTTAGTTATCCTTGAAGAGATAATGATGGATGAGATAGATATCATTATAGAATCAAACATAGATTATTGCTTTTATATGCATGAATGATTCTTTTACACTTCTACAAGCTTATGTGCTTCTCATTTACTTTTATTTCTTAAAAGTTAATACTTTAAATTTGTATTGTAGTTATCATTATCAGCTTCAAAGTTGCGTGATCGTGATATAACATCAAAGGTATGTTCATATTATTATCATACTAGTTTATATAGGAGTTTCTGTATTGTGTTGATGGTTTTCAAATTTAGTTGTCTATGTATTTTCAGGTTTCAGTTGTTCAAATAATGCTAGTACGTTTTTATACATATCTGACATGTATGAAAGTATGTTTATATGGTTATACTTATAGATCATTTTTTTTCCCTAGAGTGATCCCATGGCAGTTGTATATGCAAAGAAAAGAGAGGGGACACTGGAGGAGATTGGACGTACAGAAGTCATTATGAACAGTCTAAATCCTGCTTGGATTGTAAAGATTTCTATTGCTTATCAGTTCGAGATTGTCCAACCATTGGTGTAAGCTCTCCTTATACTCCTAAGTTACTTTATTGTTGTTGATAGATCTTTGACATGTTTCCTAACCCTTGCTTTGCTTTGATGTTTTCTCATTTTTTCTGTTTTTCATGTCTTCCTTTCTTCTCTTTTTATAGCTTTCATGTGTATGACGTGGATACCAAGTATCATAATGTATCAGTAAAGGTATAAAAGAACTTTTGCTTTTAGTGTTTTATTATTACTTTTATTCTGAATTTCGTGGTATATACATGATTTGGATGAGAGAGAATGTTCAGTAGGGAAGTTTAGAGTCATAGAGGTGCAATCTGCAAGAAAAAATGTATATATTCTAAGAGATGCAATCTGCATTGATTTGCATCAATACCATGATGTGTTAACTTTGACAATTTTTTTAATATTTTCGCACAGACTTGAAAAAAAAAAAAAAATTAATCCTTGCAAGAAATTGAAAACAGTGAACCACCATCTATAAAGTTATTTAGATTATTCTATGGATGAAGCATTGCAAGATTTGACACATATATCCTATGATCACAATTGGGAAAGCACTTGTTGACAATAATTATGACTTAGTTTTCCTGTTTTCATGAATGGAAAAGTGATTTACTAAATTTTTGTCGAAGCAATTATAGTGAAGTTATACAGATTAACTAGTTGAAAGTACTGGAGTAGTTAATATACAATTTTTGGAGCCTATCATGTATTGGTTGCACATCATAGCCCCGGTTGTCATTAGTAGGAAACACTTGCTAAAGCATTAAAGAAGCCTTAAATTTGATTATCATCAAAATAAATAGTAATTACACTTCCGAAAGATTTGTAAATTATGTAAATTTGTAGCAACTAAAACAGAAAAATTTAAAATTCTTAGTTGGATTCTTACCTTAGACATTAAGTGGGAAAGATAATGATTAAGTCAGATTGACAAATATTAGGGGAGTTTTAGAGGAAAAAGATAATATAAATTAAGATGAGATGAGGCAAGTACAAACTATAGTATGGCAATCAGAATTTAAATGCTTCCTTTTTAACAAGTTCCTGCATTGGTCCAAATAAATTTCAAACGGTTATTATCTTATAATGAAACAATTATTGAAGGCGAAATTTAAAGTTCAAACTTTCTAATTCTATTGCCCTGCAGATGCTAAAGTTGAATGAACAAGACTTTTTGGGAGAAGCCAGTTGTTTTCTGTCCGAGGTAAGTTGTCTTGAATTAAGTTTTGTTCACATATTATATTATATGCAATTCACATTTTTTTTTTTACATAGCTTTGGGGTGAAATATATTCATATATTCATCGAAGGCATTTCTCTGTTAGCCTTGGGTCCTCTTAGTGTATGTTCTTAAGAGCAACTTCCTGTTAAGGAGTTGGAATGAAAACAAAAGTTTCGTTCTTTCAAAACACCTCATTATATGGGAGTCTAATATAAGGTGTTGGCCTTAATGTGTACCCTAAGTGAGACCTTAATCATTGTTGCAGCTAAAAAAGACATTGTTTAACTTTGTTTTAAGGGCACACATTTAGACAATTCTTTTTTAATATAATAAAATATATGTTATTGCTTCAACTATCTTTGTGGTGAAGCTTTTTGATCGAACAATATTATTAAATGACCATCGTTGGAGCTAGAAAAGAACTAGATTTCCTTTGATATGCTGGTTAATTTTAAATTGGTGGCTTAACGTCTGTAGGAAACCTTGCTCATAATTTAATGTGTTCAACACTAACATGTTTCCTTTTTTCCTTTTTGTCTATCAGATAGTGACCGGACAAAATCAAACTTCTACTCTAAATCTCCATGATAAAAGAAATGGGGTTTCAAGAAACTTGGGGACACTCTCTGTCCATGCTGAGGAAACAGTTGCTTCTAGGAGTGCTATTGAAATCTCATTCCGCTGTTCTCACTTGGCAAATGTGGATTTGTTTTCCAAAAGTGTAGGTATCCATGAGTTGGCTACTTTAAGAACTTCACTAATGGATTTATTGTTTCACTTGTTCATCATCTTCATATTCTTTTTATAGGATCCTTTCTTAAGAATATCTAGAATTGTTGAAAGTGGAGATTCTATTCCAATCTGCAAGACCGAAGTAATAAACGACAACTTGAATCCCATTTGGAGACCAATAACTCTGAGCATGCAGCAATATGGAAGCAAAGTAAGCTCATCACATTCTTACGATCGTTGCTTTGATGTATATCAGCACTTCAAGGATGTTTGGTGTTGGGAGAAACTTCTTTAGCTCATTAAGTTTTTCTTTGATGCAGGAAAACCCGTTAATTATTGAATGTTTCGATTTCAATACCAGTGGCAATCATGTACTCTTAGGGTAACTGCTGAGCCTTTTTGTGTCATTAACTATTCCATTTTTTTTTCTAAATAAAAAAAACCTTTTAACGATGTTGGATTTTTCACTTTATTATTATCAGGAAAATTCAGAAATCAGTTGCAGACCTACAGAAACTTCACCTAGAACAAAGTGGTGCAAATTTTGTTTTACCATCTGCTCATCGTAATCATGAGAAGGTGTTTATTCATGATCACAATTTTAATTGCTTATGTCAGTGCATTGTTTATTCATGCTCCATTTTAATAGTATTGTGTCAATGCATTGTTTAATTTTTTATTTTTTCTTTATAGGTTCTGAAAAGTCAATTGTTGGTTGATAAGTGTATTGAAAAAGAGCAATATACTTTTCTAGATTACATTTCTAGTGGTTTCGAGCTGAATTTTATGGTTGCAGTTGACTTTACAGGTACCGATTAATTGGCTCTCTGTTTTCTTAGGATGTTTATACTCTGTTTTTGTGGGGGTCTGGGGATGTGTCTCTATGACTGTCCCTTTTGCTTGCCTCCTCTGTTGGCTGTGTTTCCTTTGCAGTGTGGTTTTCCCATGCTCGCTTTTTCAATAATATTGGCTGTTAAAAAAAAAAAAAAAAAATTGGCTATGTCTTGACATTCTAAAACAAGATTTACGTCAAAATGTATTTTCTTTTTAATTTATCTGATTTGCTCTTCGTTGCATTTTTCCCTTTTCTGATCTGGTTCTGTTTCTTGTTTTCAATACTTGATCATCTAGCTTCAAATGGAAACCCTCAAAATCCAAATTCTTTGCACTACATTGATCCTTCAGGCAGATTGAATTCTTACCAGCAGGTAAGATTGTGCTAGCAATCTTTTGTCGATTCAATTGAAATATCTTAGAAATATGTATAGAAAACTCATTATATTGGATTGTAAAACAACAGTCTGTACAAAAGTTTGCTGCTCTAATGTTATATATACAAAGTAAATAATGAGTAGACGAACATAAATACCAAAATTCCTCTCATTCCTAACAAAATTCACTTTTGTATGACATGAATTGCAAGATTGACCTACCATTTAGTAATTTATAATTTTGAATGGCGGTGGCCATAGTAAAGGCTGACCTTAAAATTTTTCATGATTGTCTTTACCAAGTGCATATTATTATTTGTGGAATTGTTTTCATTTCTAAAATTTTTGTAAGGAAAGATCATCGATTAAGAAAAGATCATTGATTTATTCATAGGCTATAATGGAAGTTGGGGAGGTCATACAATTCTACGATTCTAATAAACGTTTTCCTATTTGGGGATTTGGAGGAAAAACATTCAATGGCGTTGTATCACATTGTTTTAACTTGAATGGAATTCCAAATGGCTCTGAGGTAAGAGAATTAGATTTTTTGTTTTCGCTATGATTATTATTACTATTTTTTTTTTTCAGTTTGTTGAAATGGTTGGCATATGGAATTTGCCTTTTCCATTTTCTCAATAAACAGCTGATTTCCTTATTTATCAGGTTGAAGGAGTTGATGGCATCATGGCTGCTTATGCTAGTGCTCTACACAATGTTGCTTTGGCAGGACCCACTTTATTTGGTCCAGTGATCAACATGGCTGCACAAATTGCCGGTCAGTCCCTCTCACACCACGACAAAAGCAAGTATTTCGTCCTGCTCATCATAACGGTAAGCAGAATTACAATTTCAATTTACAGTTTTTTTTTTTTTTTCTCTCTATTTGGGTGATTAATCAATGTAGTATAACCTTCTCTAGGATGGAGTTCTCACGGATCTTCAAGAAACCAAAGACGCTTTGGTAAGGGCATCTGATCTTCCGTTATCAATTCTTATTGTAGGTGTGGGAGGTGCGGATTTTACACAAATGGAGGTACACCCTTGTTTCTCATAAGCTTCATACGCCATTGTATATCCTTTCATATTTTCCATAGTTTTAGGAGATTCTGTTTATAATGATTACTTGGTCTAAGTCACATTTATTGGCAGATTCTTGATGCTGATAATGGCCGTCGATTAGAGAGTTCTACAGGTCGGGTAGCTACTCGAGACATTGTACAGTTTGTTCCAATGCGAGAAGTTCACAGTAAGTACATATGGCACCTCTTTCCCCCTGCTTGAAATGGTCTTTAAGACCCTATATTCCATTTTGTCTTAAATTTCCATTGTGTTTTGGACAGCTCGACAGATTTCTGCTGTTCAAGCTCTTCTGGAAGAACTGCCTGGCCAGTTTCTGACCTACGTACGACCTAGAGATATCAAACCATGCAATCTGCAAGTTGTCTGAAGTTCAAACATCATCAGCATTACGAAAACCAATCCAATAAACATGATTACTCTGATCAAGCTTCAGAGTCAAATTCAAGCTCAAAGTTTTGGCTAGAGATGAGAAGTCCATATTCTTCAGAATTGTGATTTCTAGTAGCAGAAGAGTTGTGTGAAAGGTTTTCGTTGTTTGAGAGATCTTCTGCCATTGACGTTGGTCAAAGGCTCTGATACCATGAAACGATTCAAGAAGAAGCAAAGATGCGTGAAGTGAACAACAAAGTGTTCGATGAAAGTACTAAAAGAAAAAGAAAAAAAAAAAAAAATTGAAGACAATAGCTACTGCTAGGCCATTAATTGAAAAAGATTAATAACTCTCACAATGTACATGTTATTTACTTATTTCAGAGGTGTTTTAGGCTTTTACCCTCCTCTTTAATTCTTTTCACATTAAGAAGATGAGATGAGTCTCAAAAATCATGTATGGGCTATTTTAGAGGTGTCCTAGCTCTTCTTTAATTCTATTAACAATGTTAAAAATAATGAATCTCGTACCATGAAGAGAGGTAGTACCGAATTATCACATTGCCTCTCATTATTTTCTTGGAAGTGGAACAATTCTGAAACAAATAACTCAACTTTATCACAACGACACATGACCAAATTTTTTAAGTTCAGGCATTGTGATGCATGAACAATTCTCATTATTTATGCATGATGTGCATGTTCACAGAAAAAACCACCATGGATAAGTGATGTTGTTCGAAGGCATTGGCAAGATTTGAATACTATAAAAATTTGTATTTCAATCTCAGAGATATAACAGAGCTTTCACTTTAGATATAAAAATTTGTATTGTCATTAAACTACACCAGAAATGAAAAACATAAAAATGATTGCTGACATTGGAGGAGGAGGAGGAAGCCTCCTCCATTTTCATGACTGGTTTTGCGAATCGACGGAATCTCTGGCCATTTAACAGTGGTTGGCGACGCACTCTCAGTGGAGAATCTAGTGGATCGGCAAATAGAGGCGGAATCATAGAGGATGATAGAGGAAGATGTTGAGTTTCAGATGGGAGCCAATGAGTCACTATTGCGAAGGAACAAGTTGACTTAGTACGAGTCCACTCAGTTCAATTTTAATGCGATTTTTAATTTTTTTTATTAATTTAAAATGAATCTGGAAAGAAAAATGATTTTATAAGAAGTGGTTGAAAATGAAAAAAAAAAAAAAAAAAGTATATTATATGATGTCTATTTTAGTAGTTTTACATAATTTAATCAAGTTTACTAAACACTTTTTCCTTGCGTTTTTCATAAGTTGATTATTTATAAAGTTAATTTATCAAACACCTATCAACTTATCTTTTAAATTGATTTTTTGTTAATTTAAGTTAAAAGCAGATTATTTCTTAAATACAGAAATCCCAAACATAGCCTACATAGTCCTAAAATTTTGATTTCTAAAAGATTAAAAAGGGTTTGAAATGGACGGCATTGAAGTTGTTTGTATGTACTTGAAGGAAACAAATGTAAATTGTTACCAAATTACAGCCACTGAGGTTTAATATTTCAAATTTCAATATATAAATATATATATATATATATATATATATATATATAATATCCCCATTATGATAATAATTTGGGCTTATATATATTTAGAAATCTGAACATAAATTTTTTGTTTTCGAAAGGAGGGTTGAGTTTCTGTAAAAAAAAAATATTAAAAAAAAAAAAAAAAAAAAAAAAAAAGATGGTTGAGTGAACTAGAACCGAAACAAAAACAAATCATAATCAGATAATAAGATCGAATCACTTAAATTGAACTCTTGTTTTTATTTTATTCTATAATACAACAACTGCCGAGACCGGCGAAATTATGCTTTACAAGTGCAGCTCAGACTACAGCTCCCACAACGGGGAGATGGAAGCTCCAAGAATCATGAGAGAATATTTTGGCCTTATCTTTCTCCATTATAATAGTTTGGTCCTATATTTAAAAATCGGGATACATATTACTATTACAAATCAAGGTAATAGCCCTTCTTTTTGCTCCTTAATTAATGATTTTCCATGCATGTGGAAAAATCAAAGTAAAATAATAATTATTACGAATAAAAAAGTTAATTAAAAGAAGACATGGACTATTAATTAATACCAATAATAATAGCATTGGGATACATATTACTATTACAAAGAGTAACAAATTATTAATTTGACCATAATTTCATTTGTTATTTTTTTGGGTACATTTTCTAGCTGGTTAATTACAAATAGTAGGATTGATAGTATCTTCGAAGTTTCATAGATCAATCCAGGAAGTTTAAAAGTTTGCTGGACCCAATGGAAAACTTATCTTTCATACTCATTCAAGGCAGGAATTGCTGCTTTAAAAAAATAGAAGCACCATTCAATAGAAAGAAAATGCTACAAACTTTAAAAATATAATACATCAACTTAGTACATGAATAAAAGGATTACAGTAAATAAAAAATAACTGCAAAAAAACCAGAAGCGAACAATACTACTAAGAAAAGCAAACAAAAGAATGAAAAACGAATTACAATCTTTAAAAGGGTTTTTAGGGGATTACAACTGATCAAACTCCATAACCTATACAAAACAAAATAAATACAAAAGAGAAAAAAGTAAATGATTAAAGGTAAAACTTCCAATCCGAACATTAAAGTGAGAAACGGAATTGTAAGTAGTGCTAATTGAACACTCGCAAACGGGATTTTTATAAAGACAATGTATGGTTTTAAAGTGTCAAATAGTTCATATTGAATTAACGTTAGAAACGTGGCTGCAAAGAATGCGTAGCCCAGAAAGGCAAAGGCAAGCTCCAACAACAGGAATGCAATGGAAACCAATAGAAGGGTGAGATTGGTATCGAGTAATAGTGCCAAACAGAGGGTCAGTGCAGCTGTTATGGAGAGATTCATAGATATAACAGTAATAAGTAAGTATGCACTTAGTATCCCGTTAGTAGGGTCTTCGTCTTTGATTGGTATTTGGAGAGCACCAGAGTAGGCAGCAGCGACCAGAAGTGCTGCTACAACGAAAAGATTGTTTATGGTGTTATTAAGATCTTGTGTTCGGAATTGTGGCTTGTATTTTATTCCTGACCATCTAGTTGATGAGCTATGCTGGTGACGTCTTATAATGCACCAACGACTGAAGAACTCATGATACATGAATAGGATCGATAGTGTCATCATCTGTACCGTAAAAGAAATTTAAATGATGCAAACAGTACCATTATTAGTCATTTTACAATTAATCAGATCAACAGCAATAATCAGAAAGGGGTAATATTCGGTACCTTTTGAAAATCTTTTGATCTAAATTTCAAGTTCACTACTGCAGAATTTTTTTGATTAGCATTTTCAGAAGCTTTCAAGTTTCCATCATTTATGTCAATTTGTTGGTCTAGAACCTGAGGAAAACACAACAAAGAAGTCAAACCAAAAATACCTTTAAAATTGATACTGTACTTCTTTTTCGAAGTGGATCCAAGAGTGAATGATTATACGTACCTTCCCAGGCACAGCATTTGCTTGACAAATATCATAGGTTGTCAAGCCATGATAGTTTACAAGGTCGGGATTCAAGCGCTTGTTCCACAGAAGAGAGGCCACTACCACAGAACGGTGATGCAACGCTGCCAAATGAAATGGAGTATTTCCATCCTTGTCCATCTCGTTAATAAGATTATCAGTACCATCTCGTTTAAGGAGAAACCTCACCAATTCATCTTTCCCATTCTTAGCCGCAACATGCAAAATACTTTGGCCATTGTCACCGATCGATTCAGTTGGATCTGGCCACTTTCTAAGCAACTCTTGCACGACTCTGACATGTCCATTTTCACATGCTAGATGGAGAGGATAGAAACCCTCTTCGTTCCTCTCAAAAGCCTGATCACTGTTTATTTCTTCTAGGTAACAAACTACTTCAAAATAACCTAGAGAAGATGCACAATGGAGTGGAGTGTTGCCTTTTTCATCTCGTACGTTTAATAGCACTACTTTGTGCTCTTTTATGATTTTCAATGCAGCTGAAAAATCAAAGTAAAATAATTATATATAACCAATATTATAAAAGTTGAAATAGAAGCAGATCGAAGTGATTAATACAAAAAAGAGTTTCCAAGTATAGAATTTTAGAAGACATGGATTGATGTTAAGAATATATACCTAAATTTTTTCGCTGGATTGCAACATGCACAGGGGACTTTCCTTCAGGACACTCAACCGAATCACCATCCTCTTGACTAAGAGTTTCCAAAATATATCTGAGAAGGTCATTATTGTCTGATTCAACCGCCAGACACAAGGGAGATTTACTTGCATTGTTCTGATGGTATGACACTCCTGGATATTTTATAACCAAGGAATTGTAAAGGATACCGTAGTTTAGTAGTATTAGACCTCTTTTGTATATATCTCTTAGCTGTTAATTCCTATCTAGGCAGCTGTTGTTGTTATCATAATTAACTTAGGTCTCCTTGTTTTTCTTGGTTAACACTTTGTGTATATATAGCTGCGGCTATTATTGAAATACATACAGAAAATTATTCTAAACATTTACATGGTATCAGAGCAACTATAACTCAAAAGAGTCCACGATTCAACAATGGTTAACACCACATCTTCTTCCTCAAACATGGTGACCGTTGTTTCTTCTTCCTCTTCTGCTCATGACATCACGTCATCCTCAAACACAATAATCTCCATTAATGTCACAGCCCAAGCTCCTCTTAAACTCACTGCAACGAACTACAGATCCTGGAAACTTCAGTTTCACACGCTCCTCGTAGGATTTGATCTCATGGGGTTTGTTGATGGCCAACGTCCTTGCCCTCCTGCTACAACCACAGCCGATGGCATTACCTCACCAAATCCGGCATACCACTTATGGACCAGACAGGATCAACTTCTTCTAAATGCAATCATAGGCTCCATATCGCCAACCATCATACCCTTTATAGCTTCCGCAAAAACAGCCTATGATGCATGGAATTCGCTTGCAAACACATACGCGAAACCGTCAAGAGGACATATCATGCACCTTAAAGGCGTGCTGACCAACGTCACGAAAGGTACACAAACCATCACTGAATATATGCAACATGTGAAAAGTATTGCAGATGAACTTGCTATGTTAGATGCCCCAGAAAATTCAGAGGATTTAACTGTCAAAATTCTAAATGGCCTGGGTGACGAATTCCGAGATATATCATCAGCCGTTCGTGCCCGTGACTCACCGATTACATTTGAAGAACTTCATGAAAAATTAATCAACTCTGAGGCAATTTTGAAACAAGGGCTCACGAGAAATCAACAATTTCCCATCACTGCGAACTATGTTGCCAAGCCTCCCTCTGGTGGTTACCAATCCAATTTCAATCGACAAAACAACAAAAATTTCAACTCAACAAACTACAACAGCAACAGGTCGGCTGATCCCTCTTCTGCGAATCCCAGATACTTCAATCGGAATCAATCCAATGGGCCTAAACCATATCGTGGTTTCTGTCAACTGTGCGGGGAACAAGGACACACAGCCAAACGATGCTCCACCTACAATTTTTCTGCAGCTCGGCCACAAGGGACTCAGCCGAATCAGCTGCACCAGCCGAACCAGCAGCCTCCCCAACTGAACCAGCAGCCCATGCCTCCGAAACAGTGGCAGCCGAGAGCCCACTTTGCTGCACCATCGTCTTCCTCGCCTGACTGGCTCCTTGATTCCGGTGCGTCTCATCATGTCACATCGGACCTCCAGAACCTTTCCATGCACTCGCCGTATGAAGGTTCAGATGATATTATGATAGGTGATGGCTCAGGTTTGAATATCACACATACTGGCTCTCTCAGTTTACCCTCTAAACCTTCATCTTTTTTATTGACTGATGTTTTATGTGTGCCGAGCATGACTCAAAATCTGATCTCGGTCTCGAAATTTTGTGTATCAAATCAAGTGGCTGTTGAATTTTTACCCTCTTCTTTTGTGGTGAAGGATCTCCGTACAGGGGCGCGGCTCATGCAAGGACGGACTAGGAATGGAGTCTACGAGTGGCCATCACATGCTCAGCCGGAAAAACCCCCTATCATCGCCTTCTCTAGTGTCAAAGCCACAATCCCTGACTGGCATCATCGCCTAGGCCATCCATCTTCCAGAATTATTTCTAAGTTAGTATCTTCCAAAGTTTTGTCTGTCGTGTCGTCAAATAATCCTAGCAATCCTTGTAATGCATGTCAAATTAATAAAACTCACAAATTACCTTTTGCAAATTCTACTATTGAAAGCTCGAAACCACTTGAAGTTATATTTTCAGATGTTTGGAGCTCTCCAATTATCTCTAGAGACGGCTATAAGTATTATGTGATATTTGTTGATCATTTTACAAAATACATATGGATATATCCTTTGAAAAACAAATCTGATGTCCACCCTGTTTTTATTCGTTTTAAATCTTTGGTGGAAAAATTTTTTAATCACTCCATCATCTCGCTCTACAGTGATAATGGTGGTGAATATGTTGCACTTAGGCACACCTTGGCTGCTCACGGTATATGTCACTTCACTACACCGCCTCACACGCCAGAACACAATGGTGTCTCTGAGCGTCGTCACAGGCATATAGTTGAGACAGGATTGTCTCTTCTCACTCATGCTTCACTTCCTCTTACATTCTAGTCCCATGCATTCACTACTGCTGTTTACTTAATCAATAGGATGCCCACACCTTTACTACACATGGACTCACCTTTTGCCAAAATATTCGGTAAACAACCGTCGTATTCAAAACTTCGTGTATTTGGGTGCTTATGTTATCCTTGGCTTAAACCATACGCCAATCATAAGCTAGACCCTCGGTCGAAATCTTGCATTTTCCTAGGATACTCACTGTCACAAAGTGCGTACTACTGTCTAGACCTTGAAACTGACCGTATGTTTGTGTCTCGTCACGTCAATTTTGTTGAGTCGATTTTCCCATATAACACTCTCCACCTAAGTCTCCCTCGTCCTGATCCCACCACATGCAACCTCTGGACAGCCCTCACCTCTCCCACTGTGGCCGTCCCTGTCACTCATGCCCACTCCTCCCCACAACCGGCTGAGCATGTGAGACTTAGTCAGGCTCCTCTCCATAATTCCCGAGCACCAGCTGTGTCCCCGTCGCTGTCCTTGTCACCTACTGCTGCATCTCCTCCCGCTGCTACACTTGCCGCTGACAGCAGCCTTGATTCTGTCACTGACCCCGTCGGTAGCAGCAGTGTTGCACCCACAGCCATGTCATCTGACAGTGCACCAGCAGCCGAGCCACCTGCAGATGCACCAGCAGCGCCTCCTTCTCTGTCCGCACAACAGCAGGCCCCTGCTCAGCTTGCCACTCATCCCATGACCACTCGATCAAAGAACAACATACACAAGCCCATCACTAAACTCTCACTCACAAGTGTTCTCTCACCTCCTCAAACTGAGCCTACATGTGTGTCTCAGGCTCTGAAATTTCCGGAATGGAGACGTGCCATGTCTGAGGAATTTGATGCTCTCATTCGGAATGACACATGGGAACTGGTTCCTCCAACCTCGTCCTATAATACAGTGGGGTGCAAATGGGTGTTTCGCATCAAAAGGTCTCCGGATGGTTCGATATCTAAATACAAGGCTCGTTTGGTTGCAAAGGGGTTTCACCAGAGGCCTGGTGTTGATTATACTGAAACTTTTAGTCCAGTAGTTAAGACTACAACTATCAGAGTTCTCCTAAGCATTGCGGTATCACGAGGGTGGTCGCTTCGCCAATTGGATGTGAACAATGCTTTTCTTCAGGGTCATTTAGCCGAAAATGTTTTTATGGCACAGCCGTCAGGTTTCACAGATCCTGCACTTCCACTACATGTTTGCCATCTCAAGAAAGCAATCTATGGTCTCAAGCAAGCACCTCGGGCGTGGTACAATGAGCTTCGACAGTTTCTTGTTCAAAATGGGTTTGCTAATTCTCACTCTGACAACTCATTATTTATCTTCAATGCTAATGACTGTGTGATTTTCTTGTTGGTATATGTGGATGACATCATTGTCACTGGAAACAATGACATGCTTGTTAACAATTTTATTGACACACTGGCTCGTCGTTTCTCAATAAAAGACCTCGGTGCTCTCTCGTATTTTCTTGGTGTTGAGGTTATTCCATGCTCAGCTGGCCTATTTCTCTCTCAACAGAAGTATGTGACAGATCTTCTTTACCGCACCAAAATGTCTGACTCCAAACCAGTGGCCACTCCACTCCCTACAGATCACTCGTTAACACTCCTTGATGGTACCTCTCTTACAGACGCGACTGAATTCCGTCAGGTAATTGGTGCTCTCCAGTATCTTTCATTCACTCGCCCTGACATCGCATTCGCTGTCAACAAACTTGCCCAATTCATGCACCGTCCTACAACAGGACATTGGTCCCTCACAAAGCGTCTTCTGCGCTATCTGCACGGAACAATTGGTTATGGGTTAGTGGTGCGCCGAGATTCACCTTTGTCGCTTCATGCGTTCTCTGACGCCGATTGGGCAGGTAATCAGGATGATCGCACCTCCACTAGTGCTTATGTTGTCTTCCTTGGGTCAAATGCTATCTCCTGGTGCTCTCGCAA
Organism: Acer saccharum; assembly: GCA_030490815.1. Classification (NCBI taxonomy): domain Eukaryota; kingdom Viridiplantae; phylum Streptophyta; class Magnoliopsida; order Sapindales; family Sapindaceae; genus Acer; species Acer saccharum. Next base: position 52,865,859 of record CM059867.1, read on the forward strand.
ACAACGCTCAGTAGCCAGGTCCTCCACTGAAGCTGAATACAGGGCTGTTGCCACCACCGCCTCTGAGGTAATCTGGCTCTCATCTCTCTTAAAGGAGCTGCGTGTGTCATGTCCCAGTCCCCCTACAATATATTGTGACAACATTGGTGCTACCTACTTGTGCTCCAATCCTGTCTTCCACTCACGGATGAAGCACATTGCCATTGATTTTCATTTCGTCCGGGAAAAGGTTCAAAGCAATCAACTTCGCGTATCCCATGTCTCCTCTACTGATCAACTGGCAGACTCTCTCACCAAGCCGCTCTCCAGGACACGGTTCTGTCTCTTACGGTCCAAGATCAGTGTCACTGCAATGCCCACTGTCTTGCGGGGGCGTGTAAAGGATACCGTAGTTTAGTAGTATTAGACCTCTTTTGTATATATCTCTTAGCTGTTAATTCCTATCTAGGCAGCTGTTGTTGTTATCATAATTAACTTAGGTCTCCTTGTTTTTCTTGGTTAACACTTTGTGTATATATAGCTGCGGCTATTATTGAAATACATACAGAAAATTATTCTAAACATTTACAGGAATGAGCCACAGATACTAAAGTGTCTACACTTTTCTTTGATTCTACGAGCACTAATACAGCTTCGTGCAAAGCAGTGTTTCCTCCATTGTTCTTCATCTTCAATAAGCTCTCGTAATAATTTGTACTGGATGAGCTTGGAATTTCTTCTGGACACTCAATAAGTTTGGTCACTGTCTTTAAATCCCCAGCTCTGACGGCAACATGAAGAGCTGTATCGCCTTTGGAGTTTTTCATCAATATTAAATCAGGAAATCTAGGTTTCATCAATTCAATGATATTTATGTGACCGCGACTTGCAGCGACATGAAGCAGTGAATTCCCTGAGGGGCTGACTTTGTGGAAAATGTCGGACTTAGTCGGATCGTCGATGTAACAAAAGGGAGAGGCAGCACCATTGCCATCCAATGCAGCTTGCAAATGGTCAGGTTTCATGATTTGCAGCAAAAGCTTTCAAATAGACTAGCTTCCCCAATTCAAACCACCAAAAAAAAAAAAAAAGGGGGACGATAAGCTGCTATATTAGAACCACAGCTAGCAAGTAAATGGCTTATGTATATTTCAAGGGTGAAATAATTCACTTTGGCCTTATTTGTTATGTCGTACTAGACAGGATTAGTGGACCGGACAGTACTTCGGTGTTTAGTAAAATTATTTGATTGTACTATTTAATGGATTCAAATTACTTGTTAAAAAATATAATATTAATTTATGTCTAACCAACTAAATTGAATCATGTCAAACATTATCATTTATATTTAATTATTTTTTTTATAAAAAATATGTACAATCTACATCGGTTTGTTAAACACAAACTGAAACATAGATGATTTGAATCCTTACTTAATTCGGTTCAAAAACTTTATCTGCTCAAATAGTACAAAAGAGTCGAGGATAGAAGGCCTGACACAACCGGACTCCAGTCTCTCTTCTCACGCATGCGCAAGTTCTTCCCATGTTTTTTTTTCTTTTAAAAATACTCTTCCTACATTGATTAGATTAGGATTGATTTGACATTTAATACGGAAGCTTTGTTTGTCAAGTAAAATTAATTCTAAAAAAAGAATAATTTATTCTTAAGAAAAAAGAATAATTTATAAATACAAATTAAAATTTAATATTTTAAAGATAAAACATAATAAATGAGGTTTAAAAAAAATATTATATTTAAAAATTTGATTTTCATTGTCTTTTTATTTTGACAGTTGATTTACATTATTTTATTATATGAATTTTATTTGATTATTAAAATTTAAAAAAAATTGCATTATTTTTTCAATCTAAATTTTATATGATAAAAATTAAAAGAATTAAGTATCCAAATGAGAACAAATATATTTATGGGCAGGATCATGTCCCATTTTTTTATACAGGATTTAACACTTTTTTGTGTTATTAGATCCTAGATATTTCAATGGTCCATATTTAATACTTTCTAATTTTCTTTCTCTTTCTTCTATTAATATTTTAAAAAATAGGGTTATGGTTTCTATTATATATATACAATCTTTCTATCATCAATTTGAACTGTCAAAAGATATATCAGTTTCTTGCATATGGGTCATTAAATTTAAAAGATGTTTGACAAGTGCATGCAGCCAAGTCAAAGTATTTAAATCCAATAGCTCACATGCAAGGAACCGATATATCTTTTGTCAGTTCGAACTGATAATAGAAAAATTGTATATATATATATATATATATATTCATGGAAATTACTAGAAATGACCCCATTAAACATGGAAATTTTGTTTGTAACCACAAACGAAAATTTAATTGTTAATAACCACTTTTTTGAGAAATTACTAGAAAGCCCTCATATAAAAACCATCCCCAAACACACACTCTCTTTTTCTCTCTCCTCTTCTCTCTCTCTCTCTCTCCCCGATCTCTCTCTCTTTTCTCCCCAAACATCCCATCAAACATCGCCGGAAGTCGTTGTGCCATCATCGGACGCTGTCGTCGAGCGTCTGGGCTACACCGGACGTCGTCGCCAAGCTTCATGAAGGTTGTTGCTGGTTTAAGTCATTGTCTATTTAATTACAAAGTCGTTGCCTACACACTCATAAGGTCGTGGGTTTAAGTCTTCCCTCCTCCAATCTCATAATATTTTAAAAAATAAAATTACAAAATAATCAGTCATTTTATGTAAGAAAAAAATACTCATTTAATTAAGGGTTAATATTAAAAAGCTATCCTCACATTTGAAATATTATTGGATGTACATTTACAAATGCTTTTATTTCAGAAACCTCATCTATAAACTAATTAACACCGTTTGTGTTTACTGAGTTTGATCGTTAAAAAGTCTAAAATGTCTCTATTTAAGCTTTAATTATATGAATTGACCATTATACCTTCATACTTTTACCAAATAAATTAATAAAATTATACAAAAGACGAGAATGTTAAATTGCAAATGAGAAATTATTTTGTGGACAATTTTATCCCTAAAAATAACAAAATTACAAATCAACCAAAAAAATGAGTATTTGCTTGCATTTATATATATATATATATATATAATGAAATAAATACATATTATGTTTATTTTCAATGCTTTTAGTTCATTTGTAATTTTGTTATTTTTAAGGATAAATGTGTTTACAAAATAACTTCTCCCTTGCAAATTAACATTCTCGTCTTTTGTATCATTTTATTAATTCATTTGGTAAAAGTATGAGGGTATAATGGTTAATTCATACAATTGAAACTTAAATAGAGACATTTTAGACTTTTTAACGGTCAAACTAAGTCAACACAAATAGAAATGCTAACAGTGTTAGTTTATAGGGGAGGTTAATTTCTAAAATAAAAACATTTGTAACTATACATTCAATAATAGTTCAAAGGTGATGGGAGATTTTTAATATTAACCATTTAATTAAATAATCAATATTTTATACCAATGTGGAGAATGTGGGTTATGTACTTATAACATGGATTTATCCAACTTGGTGGACATTGCCAATCTACATGCATATGTATTGCATATGACATTTATGGCGAATGATAATCAAATATATTGTAGCCAGCATAACTACCATAATATGGTACTTGGGAACCTGACCCTTGTTTGCGAATGACCTAAAGAACTATTTTATGTGTTTATACTTATTGAGGAGATAGTCATAGACTCATAGTCAAAGAATCTTCATCAATTTTGACTCATTCCTCCTTGTTGATTACCACGATTTTGATTAAAGTTACCTGTACTAGCATCCCAACCTGCCACACTAGCATTCCAATATGTTGCACCATCATTCCATCCTACTGCATCAGCATCCCAACCTCCTCTCTCATCCCCACCATCTCCATCATCTCCATCATCTTTTCGACTTTTCCTCCACGATCTACACCAACTTCTTCTCTAATCACTTGTTCAACATTTATTCATATGTCTTGAGTATGAGAAGCAATTTGCATGATGTTTTCTTCAATAATAAGATGTTGTATGTAAGGAAAAAAAAAAAACAATTAGGGTTAAAAAAACATATATATATATATATATATATATATATTCAAATTATGTGTGGATGTGGGTTTTATTGGAATTCACTTTGTAGAAGTAGAGGCGGACCCATGAAAGGGCTGCCCCGGGCAACCCTCTAGAAAAAAAAATCTATATATAAATGGGTAATTACATAAATGGTCCCTAAAGTTTGACAATATAATACAAATATGATATTTTTGTCTAAATTTAATGAAATGACAATATTTTGTTGTTCAAAACAAATTGTAAAAATACACATAATATTATGGCTTCTAGCATTATAGACTTAAGTCATTTGCAAGTTTAAATTATTTTTCTTGAACTACAAGTTTAAATAATCGTTTATGCATAAATTTCACAATATATTTCATATTCTTGAATAGTCTGTTATTGAATTAGTGTTGTCGTATTATTAAAAAATTAAATAAATACTTTTTATTAAGAATCATATATATATATATATATATATATATATATATATATATATAATTTAATTCTTAATCAAATATTGCTCACATGTCTTGCACTGACTTTATTATACCAGAAGTTGAATATTCAAATAATGAACATTGAATGACTCTATTGCTACGAAATTACATTTGCAGAGTTGATAAGTAATCCTCATTCCTTAGTCAAGAAATGTGTTTGTAGAAAATTATCTTTATGTCATGGTCATTGATATCAAGTTCTCAGAAATTCATCTCAAAAATGTCAATATCACAATTGTTTATGATGAATATCTTCCATATACTTTAATATATATATATATATATATATATATATTATAAAACTGTCAATTATTTCATAAACTAAAAGATAATCACAGAATTTTATGTATGCAGGAATGCCAGTTATAGGGTACATAAAGAGAAAGAATTATCTTAGTTATTAAGGTACATTTGGGGCTCCCTTGATCAAGGAAGTAAATATTGGTATAGATAAATTATATATATGAGAGAAAATTTTAGTTCGAACTTTTGAAAATATGGGTTGTATATCGGAGGATTTGGAGCAAATTTTAAAATAAGAGAAGACTAAATAAATAATTTATTATAATTAAAATATATTATTTGAGATTAAAAAAATGAAATTATAGAAGATTAAATAAATGATTTATTATAATTAAAATATTTTCCAAAATATCCCTATGTATCCATAATATTACTAAAATATTCAAATACCTTTAAAGTTCTTAAATTAACATCTTGGACGTTGCAAAAACTGTTTAGTTTTCCTTTTCCTAACTCCAACTTTCAGATTCTCTCAAAGAAGAAGAATATAGTGTTCGGAAAGAAACTGTAGTATAGCAGGATGCACATACATCCCTCGTTTCGATTGTGTCACGTTGCACTCAAGATTTTGATAGTGTTAATAGTCCACGGAATTTAACGCCAAAAAAGGACTTTGAATGTTTCATCATCTTTAGTTGGCTCCACTTCTCCACGGTCCACCGGTTCACCCCATCTAAACGATATATAGAATATTTGATTCCAAAATTCATGTATTCATTATTTCCTAATATATATATATATATATGTATATATTAGGCCCACAGTCATGAGTCATGACTTTAATTTTCCACCCAAAAACACTAATGATAAACTATTCAAAATATACTTCCAAAAATGATTTGACTTGTGGACCCCATCAAATCAATCTTTAGTCCATTGCTATTTATATCTTATTTCAATCTTGGAGGCGGGCTGTCATTTCCTTTTCATTGGGTTTCATAGTTAGTTTGAATGATTAGAGTGTGTTAGTGCATCTCCAACATAGTACACCAAATTTTATACCCACTTGTTATAAAAAGAGCATCTTACATACACCAATTTTTTTTTCACTCCAATGTATTTATACCAAATTTTACACTAAAAAAACATCTTTGAAGAATATTATTCCAATAAATATTTATACAATACTAATTAATTTATATTAGTTAATTTATACAATATTCAATAATTTTAATCACGTAAAATGAGTCATGACTTTAATTTTCCACCCAAAAACATTAATGATAAACTCTTCCAAATATACTTCCAAAAATGACTTGACTTGTGGACCCCATCAAATCAATCTTTAGTCCATTGCTATTTATATCTTATTTCAATCTTGGAGGCGGGCTGTCATTTCCTTTTCATTGGGTTTCATAGTTAGTTGGAATGATTAGAGTGTGTTAGAGCATCTCCAATATAGTACACCAAATTTTACACCCACTTGTTATAAAAAGAGCATCTTACATACACTAATTTTTTTTTCACTCCAATGTATTTACACCAAATTTTACACTAAAAAAACATCTTTGAAGAATATTATTCCAATAAATATTTATACAATACTAATTAATTTATATTAGTTAATTTATACAATATTCAATAATTTTAATCACGTAAAATGAGTCATGACTTTAATTTTCCACCCAAAAACATTAATGATAAACTATTCCAAATATACTTCCAAAAATGACTTGACTTGTGGACCCCATCAAATCAATCTTTAGTCCATTGCTATTTATATCTTATTTCAATCTTGGAGGCGGGCTGTCATTTCCTTTTCATTGGGTTTCATAGTTAGTTGGAATGGTTAGAGTGTGATAGAGTATCTACAACCTAGTATACCAAATTTTACACCAACTTGTCATAAAAAGAGCATCTTACATACATCAATTTTTTTTTTTCACTCCAATGTATTTACACCAAATTTTACACTAAAAAAACATCTTTGAAGAATATTCTCCCAATAAATATTTATACAATACTAATTAATTTATATTAGTTAATTTATACAATATTAAATAATTTTAATGACGTAAAATATATATCAAAGTAGGTATTATTTTAAAGATCTCAACGAGATCTTTCCAACGGTATATTTTTTGGGACTACATATTGTTATAATTAAATGTAAAAGGGTTAAATTAGTAATTTTTATAAAAAGTAAATACTGATTTGACATCTTAACAGAAAAAAAAAAAAAAAAAAATTGGTTGAGGAACAGTACACACTAGGTTTGATGGGCACTGTTCCTCCATTAAATATTAATTTGTGTGAATGGTGTATTGGTTAGAGGAGTTTTTTTTGGTGTGTACATTGGAGTTGCTCTAGGAATGATTTTTCAAATAAAGCTTTGGAGCATATCTTTTAAGAGTAGAGTTTTTTTTTTTTTTTTTAAGTGAATTTTTTTAATAAAAAGACGTATGTTGTTTGATATCTACTTAGAAAGAAAAAAAACACTTTTGTGTTGGTAGATTGTTTAATGATATATTTTAAAAGTACTTTCTTTTTTTTTTTTGGTTAAAAAAAAATAAAAATAAATAAAAACACTAACAAAGTATTTGAAATAGAATAGGTATATAGTAAAAGTTCTAAAATTTACATAGGGGTTAAGAATTAAGAAAATTTATCCGTTAAAAAAGAGTTTACCAGGAGAATCACAAATTTTGGGTTTTTCCCACTAAACATGATATAAAAAATAAATAAAAACAAAAAAAAAAAAAAACCAAAAAAAAAAAAAAAAACCTCTTTTGATAGACTTGACCATTCAAAATCAAGATTAAACGGAAATCATATATTTCTGTGGTAGCCACATGTCCTATCTTGAATGGTCTGATACACTAAAGTTTTTCTCGTGATTATGTATCTTACATAATCTTTCTTCCACTTGTCCCTTCCACTAAGTTTATCTTTTTTACCGAGTATCCAACACCTATTAATCATGAAAGATTTGGACTTATGTAAATCCAAAGTGGCAGGTAGGAATAATAGACCGATGGAGAAAGGGAAAGGTAAAAAGATCCCTAAGTTGAAAACAAAATCTTTGTGGCTTCCTAGGTGTAAGGGCGGTGTGCAGATTGGATTGGTCAGGAGAAGGAAAAAAATTCAAATCTCAGAGGAGGAGTCCAGCTCATCTGGGTCGGGTATTTTGAGTAGTCATGGCCCGAATTTTTTTGCAGGGGAAACTTCAAAGGGACTGGACAAGATTTCTGTAAGCCCAACCAATATAAATACAAAGGATTTTGGGCCTAGCCCTATGGCCCAAAACACTCCAGGTAATATGATGTTGAGTGGATCCTTTGACTATGGAGTAGGGAACTTTTTCTCTTCACAGCAAAATGTCCATAGTCAAGTTCAAGGCTCTCTAAGGGAAAGGGAGAGTTTTGTTGCTGAAACTCTGGTTGATTGTCAGGGAAAGGATATGGGGAAGGGAATTAATTTATGTATTGATTTGAGGAGTGGTGGCTCAGAAGAGTCTGGGAGCAGTGTTGGAACCATAGGTCACGGGGATGGGTTGGTCTTGAGGTCGACGGCGGTTCGATCGGGGAAAAGCAAGAGTGGAAGAGGGCTTGAGGTTAAAAATCACCCTATGAAAATTAGAAAACCCAATCCGCTGCAACCTATAGTTTCGGGTGGTAAGAGGAGTTTAAGGAAGGTTATTTAGAATCTTGATGAGGAGATTTCCAAGGTAATTGAGAAAGGTGTGGAACTTGGGGTAGATTTCAAATTGAGAGCAACATGCAGCAGAGAAGAAGTTGGGGAAAAGTTTAACAAAGGAGATAATTGGAGCTTTGAAGAGGAAGTGGCGAAAGTGATCGAAATAGGGGCAGTTTTAGGAGTGGATTTCTATGGGAGAGAGGCAGAAATTCTGGATTATTTGAGCTCTAGGGAACGTGAGGAAGAGGCTAGCTTTAATGGTTAGTCAGCTTCTCTTTTCATGTCTTTTTCTCTGGGTTTTGTGTGTTTTGATGTTACTTATGTCGTGGAATGTAAGAGGTTTAGGGAAGGAGGTGAAACGTAGGAAAGTCAAGAGGATAGTGATGGCTCAAAATCCTGCAATTTTGCTAATTCAGGAAACTAAGAGGAATGTTTTCGATTGCAATCTTATTAGGGATATTGGTGGGAATCGTCTCTCGAAAGGGGTTGGTGTGGAAGCAATTGGGTCTGCAGGTGGGTTGATGACTTTATGGAATGAAGATCTTTTCTCTGTTTCTCACTGTATTTCAAATCAGAGTTGCATCGTCTTAATTGGTCAGTTGACTAAGATTGGGAAAGAGGTGGCGGTCTGCAATGTTTATGCTCCAAATGTTGAGGTGGATAGGAAGAAGTTGTGGAGTTTTATCCTTGAGATTCAGCAGTCTTTTGAGCAGCCTTGGTGTATAGGGGGGGATTTTAACACTGTCCGTTTTGTTTCAGAAAGAAGAGGAGGTTCTTTCGATGTTTGGTCAGCTCGGAATTTCAACAGATTCATTCTCCATGCGAAGGTGATGGATATCCCTATGAAGGGGTCTGCTTTTACTTGGTCTAACAACAGATTCGATGGAGTGTGGGCAAGGTTAGACCGTATTCTGATTTCTCCTCTTGTTTTGTCCTGGTTCCCAAATTTAGTTCAGTCAGGTCTTCCGAGGTCTATTTCGGATCATAGTGCAATAACTTTGGGGGAGTGTGAGATCAGCTGGGGTCCTGGTCCTTTTAAGTTTCACAATAAATGGTTAGAAGACAAGAAGTTGATGTTGGAAGTGAAAAAGGGGTGGGCTGTGAGAAATTTTGAGGGGTCAAGTAGTCGTATGTTGCAAAAAAAATTAAAAGCTTCAAAGATTCTAATTAAGAGGTGGGCAGTTGGTAAAGCCTTAGGAAATTCTATGACTAAGGTGTTGGAATCCCATTTGGAAAGAATTGATGTCGATGCGGCTCTCAATGGGTGGTCTGATTCTCTTCGGCAGGAGAGGATAAAGATTTTGGCAGATTTTTGGAAGGCGCTCAGATTGGAGGAACAGGAATGGCTTCAGAAGTCGAGGGTTAATTGGTTATTAAAAGGGGATAGAAATACTAAGTATTTCCATTGTGTGGCTAGTGGAAGACGCAGAAGAAATTTTATTGATTCGATTGTCTTTAGTGGTGAGAGGGTGTCAGATTTGGAAGATATCAGAGGTAGGGTGGCGGATCATTTTGAAAAGCAATTTACGGATGTAAAGTGGAAGAGGCCGACTATTAATGGGAGTCTTTTTAACAAAATTTCGGATTTGGATAGAGATAGGTTGGAAGAGAAGTTTAGTCTTGAGGAAGTCTTCGAAGCGCTTGAAAATTACGATGGGAATAAGGCGCCTGGGCCGGATGGTTTCAATATCGGGTTTGTGAAAGCAAATTGGGATGTGATTCAAGGAGATTTTATGAACTTTCTTGAAGAGTTTCATAGGGATGGTGCGGTAGTGAATGAGATTAATAGGACGTTTATTGCCTTGATTCCCAAGTGTGATAAACCGGAAGTGATGGGGGACTTTAGACCTATTAGTCTAGTGGGGTGTTTATATAAAATCCTGGCCAAAATTTTAGCTAATCGGTTGAGGAAAGTGATTTACTCAGTGATTGGGGAGACTCAGATAGCATTTGTGAGGAATAGGCAGATTATTGATAGCTTCGTGATTGCAGAGGAGATAATTCATGGGTGGAGGAAGAGGAAAGGCGAAGGAGGGCTCTTAGTCAAACTCGATTTTGAAAAAGCGTATGATATGTTGGATCATACTTTTCTTGTGGAAGTGTTAAAAAAATATGGGTTTTGGAGTTAAATGGAGAAAATGGATAGAGCATTGTATATCGTCTCCTAGACTTTCGATTCTGGTTAATGGGAAACCGACTAGAGAATTTGGCTTGGGAAGAGGTATTCGTCAGGGCGATCCTCTCTCTCCGCTCCTTTTCTTAGTAGCGGCTGAAGGCCTTAATGTTTTGTTTCGAAAAGCCTCTGAGCTAAACCTGGTTAGTGGGGCTGTCCTTGGTGATGGGGAGGTGCACATTACTCACTTACAGTTTGCTGACGACACAATTCTGTTTCTCCAACCTAAGGAAGTGTACCTCCGTAATGCAAAAAGGATTCTTAGGTGTTATGAACTGGTCTCTGGTCTGCGATTGAATCTTCTAAAAACTAATATTGTCAAGGTGGGTAAAAGGAATGATGATCAGGTTTGTTGGGCTAGGATTTTTAGGTGCAGAATGACCTCATTGCCGATTCAATATTTGGGTTTGACTCTTGGAGGCAGACCAAGTTCTAAGTTGTTTTGGGAAGAGATGGTCAAGAAGGTGGAAACCCGCTTAGCGCCTTGGAAAAAACTGTTCCTTAATAAAGGGGGGCGTCTGGTGCTAATCAATTCCGTTCTTTCTAGCCTCCCTGTTTATATGATGTCTGTGTTCAAGATGCCGGTGTGTATTGCTAATAAGATTGAAAGGCTCCAAAGGGAGTTTTTTTTTTTTGGGATGGTAATAGGAAAAGAAAGATTCATCCTGTTAAGTGGGATTTGTTGAAGAAGAGCAAGAAGGAGGGAGGGTTAGGTATCGGATCCATCCTCTACCAAAACATGGCGTTATTAGCAAAATGGGTGTGGAGATTTGGGGTGGAGACTGAGTCCCTTTGGAAGCGCGTTATCTGTGCCAAATACGGTTTTCAGAAAGAGGCTGTTAATTGTGAGTGGGCTTGTGGTGCTAGTAGCTCGGGTTTTATTAAGTCTATTGCTAAGTTGTTTCAGGAGGGGTCGATGTCAGCTCAGATTTTGAAGGAGGGTTTGGTGGTGTCGGTGGTAAGAGGGGATAGAATAAGGCTGTGGTCTGACATTATGGTTGCGGGTTCAACTCTTAAAGTTGATTTTCCCAGAATTTTTGCTTTGGCGTTAGAAAAAGAGGGCTATTTAAATAGTTATGGGAAAAGAGAAGGCTTTGAATGGAAATGGTATGTTCCGTTAAGAAGAAACCTTTTTGGCTAGTCTCTTTTATGACTCTCGCAATAGAACGAGGTCGGAGAGTAGTATAACAATGAATAAGATTCGTTCCCACAGGGATCGAGTGATCGATTACCGAAATTGATTAGCCTAGATGCTATTCAAACAAGCAAAAAAGGATATTTAAACTAAGTAAATTAAACTAATTTAATCTAATGACTAATGCTAATGCAAGAAATAAAATAACACTAAAATAAACTCAAGTGTAATATCGAAGAAAAACATGCTAGGACTTGACTACACCCCACCCTCAATTGACTTCCGTTTTAGACTCAATTATTCACCCAAAACATACTCATGCAATTTGTAGATTCATGCACCCTAATATTAACCTACAATCTTGGTCAAGCAAAGTAGATTACACACGAAACGTACCCAAGCCTATCTCTCGATTGCCCGAAATATACGAATTGAGTTCATTAAGTTTGTTGGCGCACTAAACGAATCCTATATGCTAGCCTAAGTGGGTGTACTTTTCTAGACATGCATAGAGGGCATTTTATCGAACACGTGGTGTGCGTCTCCGGTCAGTACATAACACACCACAATAATTGATTCAAATGGAGATCAATCACTTGAAAGCTTTAAGCATACAAAAATACTCATACAAACCACAAGTTGCACATAAATTGATAAACAAGAATCAATATAAATATATAGTCATGGGTGAGGTTTCATCAAATCCTAGCAATTTATATTTAGCTCATATTATAAAGAATAGCCATAACATAGATAAAATCAAATAAATACATGGCTATGAAAAAGAGTAAAGGAGAAAGGATGTAGAGAAAACTAATGGAGAGCTTCCTCTTCTTCTTTGGATCTTCTTCTACTCCTATCTTTCTTCAACTCTCTCTTGCCCAAAAAGGTGGGGTGATGGTGGATGTGGAAAAGTGGGAGTGAAGTTTGTGTTTGGATGTTAAGGAGATTTGGATGCTAGATGGGTTGTGGAAGATGGAAGGTGAGAGTAAAAATGGTGTCTTGGGTTCTTTTTGGTGAGAGAGTTCTCTTTTGGTTTAAAAATATCAAAGGTTTATATAGATGAATGAATTAGGTCAAGGGCAAGGAGGTAAAATCTTGATTTTTAACATATTTTACGTAAAAGGGCGAGCTTGGGGCGACCTGGGGGCGATTTGGATACTCTTGGTTGAAGAAAACTGTTGAAAACCAGAGAGATTAGCGACCTTGAGGGGCGAGCTGCTTGAGCTCGCCTTGGGCTCGCATCTCTCTCGGGTGAAGTTTTTCAACTTCGCGCACCGTTACGAAAATGGCCATAACTTCCTCTAGAGAACTCAAAATCGCGATCCATAAAAAGCGTTGGAAAGTACACTCGTGGGGCTTTCCGAAAACAGGTTATATGAAACATAGTTCAATCTGAGGAAGGAGATATGGCCCCCGAAAGTTGAAAGCTCTGCACTAAAATTTCCAATTTCAGCCCTTTAACCTCCAAAACTCTTCAATTATGCTCAACACCTTATTTTAGAGCATATAACCTACACAATGCTCACAAAATGCATTATATACAAAAACACACTCGACAACGAGTACAAAATCTAGGAAATGGGGACCTCAAATAGGTATGTAAATCATCCAATCAAATACCCCCAAACCTATCTTTTGGTCGTCCTCGAGCAAAACCAAAACAAACAAACAAAAAGAAAAATAAAACAAAAGAAAGTAAAAACATAAAGAAATAAAACGCACATGATAAGTCTTTTAAACCCCTAGGCGATCCCTAGTGGGACGAGTGAAGTCTCGTGAGGGTTTACAGTACGACACCCACAAACGTCTTTCCTGCTGAGCCAACTATAGACAGAGATGCAATAACGGTGAACCGAATTGAGACGTATGCATGCTAAGACCCCTAAGAAAAGGCTTGGGAAGTGCAAGCTAAGGTGCTACAACAAGAGAGATTGCAATTCCATACTTCTTAGTGAACAAAGCTTCAAAAAGCATCGAACACAAGAGTCTTATGATAGCATTTCGCCTCGACTCTATACCTTTCCGGATCTCTCTCATTTTACCACTCAGAACCTAGGCTCACTCAACTAACATATGCGGTTGGAAATTAAGCATAAGAATTTTCAAATTACATGCATATGACACATTTTGAAAAACCGCTAAAGCTTACATGCAAATGGACCACAAGAACGGATTCGAACATTAAGAACAAGAGCAAACACCATTTGATGCCTTCTTCAACAAGCTAAACTCCTCCTAAAGATCAATTAGGACTTCTTTAAAGTTCAAGTGATGCTATGGTGAGATGGTGGCGGAGAGGCTAGGTGGGTACAGGATTATGGGCTAGCTACCAATTATGCTTTAAGCTTCTATTTGACACACTCTTCATGATACTAGCGTCTAGGCATGAATTCTTCAATTAATCATCTTGTGCTCATTTTTAAGTTGCTTTATATTTTAGCAACTTTTACACTTTAGAGCTTAGAAGGCTTTTTGTGCTATTTTTTTTCTTTTGAGCACTTTTAATTTTTCATATATTTTGAGCCTTATTCTTTGCACAACTTACACATCTAGCCTGAGTACACGCTAATTTTACCCTTTTGATTTCCCTTGAGCTTCATTTTAATATGATAACAAGCCATAATCGTAGCAAATGGGATGGTCTAGTGTTTATGTAAGATATGGTGATGTGTATGATATGGGAGGATATAGTGATGGGGTTTAGTGTGTAGGTCAACATAGATAGGACATTTAAGCACACACACAAGGCATGGGACGTGTTTAGGATATTTGTAGTGACTTAACACACATTGCCTACATCATCTCTATAGGTACAAGTTAAGCAAGCAAACAAAGGCAAAACCACGATGATGCTCTTAAAATGGCGCTCTTTAATGTCCAAAGCATGGAGTGAGGTTGATAACTCTTATTTCTACACATTGTGTAGCCCCTTACTTTCATCTTTTATGCTTGTTTTCCGGGTAAAACCGGGTATTTAACGTTTTAAATAAGTGTTTCAGGATATTTTTCATCACAGGGGCTAAAGTGCAAAAATAGAGAAATATTGGGGCAAAAGTGCAATTTTTGAAAGTTGGTTTTGCGCCCTTGTTCTGCGTTAAGGGGCAGCAAAAATGGGCGCAAAAAGGGACCAGAACTTCATTTTTTGTAATTCTGCGCCCTAGGGCGCAGAATAGGGCGCAAAACTAAGGCGGAATTTCGATGAAAGTTTCCTGCAGATTGCTCATCTTGCGGGGCCCATATCTCTCTCCTCCGATCGAACTGGATTTTGTGCTACATATGGTTGGAAATCTCCAGAAGTCTTCTTTCCAACGGTTCATCAAGAACGCGATTCCGATGTTTGTGGAGAAAGTTATGCCTATTTCCGTAACGGTGCGCGCTGCTGGAAAGTCATCCGTGAGACCCCCCAAAAATCTGCCACTTAAGGGCATTTTCGTCTTTTCCCCTCAATTCTGACCTAAACCCTTCTCCCCACTATATATATCCCCTCTTCTCTTCAGTTTTTACAGAACCCCTTCACTCCCTCTCTCTCTCTTCCGCCCCACTCTCTCTCTCTACCATTTTCTTCACATTCTCCACCAAATAAGGAGGATCCAAGCTCCCATGGAGGTTTTTCCTCCATGGGAGCTCCCCATACATCTCCACAACCCCATTTTACACTTCCTCCATCCATTTTAGGGCAGATTACAAGGAATAGGAGTGGTCTTTGGACCAATTTCGAGCTAGGAAGGTTTGGAGCATCTTTGGAGGACTTGTCTTCAAGGGTTTGCTCTTAATTGCTCATTTCTTTGTATTTTCTGTTTCTTTGATGTGTAACCCAGATTTGGGGAATTTTGTAAACCTACACTTGTGTAATATATGTTGTTTGTGCTTAAATTTAGTTGGGTTTTGTTTCACTCTTTGCCAATTACATGAATTTAGCTTTAATTGCAATATCCATGTGTGTGGAGGCCTGAAATTGATATGTGTCCATGATTGGGATTAGGAGTAGAGTAATTTAATATAGGAGTAGTGTAATTTAACTTCCCATGATTGTTGATTGATTGATGGATGACCAAAATACCATGTTTAGAGTAATTGGAGTGTTAGAGATTTAGCTCCAAAGAGTGGGAAAGGTTTCAGTTCAGGCATTTAGTTGCTAAATTGGCCTGGGTTCCAATTCTTGTGTTTAATGGGTCTTGTTATCAAGGCACAATTGCTCATCCTTGGCCGGATTGGGTGATAAATTGATTTAGGGAAAATTCCCAAATCAAGAGAATGAACCCTTAACCTATATTGAATGTCCTTAATGTATAACAACCAACTTATTTGCACATTGTTGTTTGGTAAGCTTGTTTCCCATGTTTAGCCATCCTAGGGAGATTGATAAAACCGAATCCGTATCTAGAGTAAAGACAAACTGAATTCCTCTTGTGCTTGTGTAGTTATATGGTATTTCATTGCTTAATGCTTTCACTAGGTAAGCCACCTTGTGGATGATATTTAGGCTATGTGTTATATATTGCGTGGTTCACATTAACATGTCCAGCGTGATATCCTCTACATTTGACCAGACAGTGAGAGATACACTAGGCTGGCGTGTAGAGCTCGTGTGTGTGTCCCACAGTCCTTAATGAATCCAAGCATTTATGCATGGATGTAATCTCTAAGACATCGAGAGAGATTAGAGATTAATTAAGGGGACACGAGCATATAACATACGTGTTGTATGGGTATCTCGTATTCTTAATGCTTTCACTTGGTTGCCATCCCGTATTTGGTTAGCCATTGTGAATGAATTATTGGCTGTTGTATGGCCCACGCGGTTACGCATTAAATGCCCAACGAAATAACCACTGTATATGACCAGACAGTGAGAGATACACTAGGCTGGCATACAGGGCTCTTGTGTGTGTGCCACGGCACTTAATGAATTCATGTGTACTTTGTATGTGTGGATGTGATTTCTAAGACTCGAGAGATATTAGAGATCAATTAAGGGGACACGAGCCTATGATATACTTGCACATTGAGGGACTAAGTGAGTCTAGTACTTAATTATGAGGATTGTTACGGTTGAGTCATTGCCCTAGTGTACACCACATTTCATGCATCTCTCCATTCCAAAAACTAGTGACTTTTGAAATCGACCTATGTCCGCTCTTTAGTGAATATTTTCAAAAATACTCAATAACGCTTTCTCAACTTTTGGCACAGGAAAATAGACATGCAAATGCACACTTTTTATTTAGAAAACATTTCAAAATTCAAATTGAAAAAGTGTGCAAACGGACGTCGAAAATGGTTCACGTGCAGATTTTCAAAACAGGGCATCGCCTATGACCTTTAGTCGAAGAAATATTCATAACTTTTGAACCCCCACCCAGAATTTTGCGTTCTTTATATCATTGAAACCGTATCGAAAAATTGAAGAACACAGCGTAGACGAAATGATTTATTTCCTCACCAAACGATACAGTTTAAATGAAACATTTGGCCTCAAAATTTCAAAACAGGGCACTTTTGTAAAGGTCAAAGAAAGATTTGAAAAACTAAAAAGAAAAATGACTCAAATAATGAATTCACACCCCCAAACCTAATATAAACATTGTCTTCAATTTTTATATGACATTGAGATGCATGGACAATAAATAAACGAAGCATGAGAGGCAAGAACTCAAAACACAAACAACATAAACCTCCTAGGCACTAAACACAACTCAAACCATCCGCACACTTATTCTAAACAAAAATGTAAAAACAAAATAAAAACAAATATAAACTAAGAAAAGAAAATGTACCTAGGTGGGCTGCCTCCCACCAAGCGCTTGGTTTAACGTCTCGGCTAGACGTGGCATGGTGCTCAAGCTCTTCGAACTCCAAAATGTTGCAACCTTAGGATAAGGTCCTCGCCCTTTTTATGAGCACTCTTGGCTTGCTCGTCCCTCCAAGACTCGCAAGTTGTCTTTGTTTCATCCCAAGAGATAAAGAACCTTGCTTGACGCACAAGCACCACAACATACTTCCTCAAGAAGAAATAGAAAATCTACACAAGCACTAAGCACCTTAAAAAGTTCCGGCAAATAAACATAAACTCAATACATACAATTGCCAACAAGAGTTTGGAACACCAATTATTCAAAAGAAATAAACTAAACAAATAAAGCATAAAAATAAAATGCACAAAAAGAACTTTTCTAAATTATGTATTTGTGCTAGGGGTGTCATCAACTAAAGGAGGTTTTACCAAGTTTGGAAATTGATCCTTTTTCACAACCCAAACAAGTTGAGTTGATTTCCCCTTTTCTTTTCTTTCGGGCCTAACTTGGTTAACCAAGTCTTTTCTTACCCAAATTTGCTTAACTCTAGGCGGCTTTTTTCTATTCCTAGATTTTCTCAATTTTTCATGCTTATGGAATTTAAAACAATGAGCTTTTAAGTGCCCTTTTTGAAAGCAAAAATAGCAAGTAGGAGGATGGTTTAGAAAACTCCCTCTGGGTAGGTGACTATGAAGCCTTTGATGTTGCTTCATTTGTAGCGTTTTGACCTCTTTTTCCACCTTGTCTAAATAGACAATGTAGTCACACTCCTTGACTTTTGCTATTTTGAGGGCTTCATCCTTCCTACCAAGTGCTTCATTCATTTCTTCCAAAGCTTTTACTTTTTGCTCCTTTTCCATAAGCAACTTCCTTGTCGTCCTTGCACATTCTTCTTCAAATTCTTCAAATAGCCTTGCAAGGTCTTCGAATTCCTTCGATGTTGAATTCCTCTTAACTTCAAGTCTCTCAATTTGTTCTTCAAAATCTTTACTCTGTTTGGAGACTTCGCCATTCATCTTCTTTAGTGTGCCATTTTCAACTCTGAGCGTCATAACTTCAAGTACGAGTTTCTTGTTTAGCTCTTGAAGCTTATTTGCCTTTTCCATTTCCAAGGCACTCTCACTTTCAAATTCCTTCTTCATGAGCTGCAACTTCTTCTCAAATTCTTCCCTCATTTCTTCTTTCTCTCGGGAAGTTTCCTCTATTTTCTCTTGAAGACGAGCATTCCCTTCCTTCAGCTCCTCCATATTAGACATCACAGACGTATCAATGTTCAGAACATCCTGGCACACCTTGAGCAACTCTTTCTTTTCTTTCTCATATGATTTGAACATTGGTTGGCACGATGAGGTAGGTTTTTCAAAGCCATTGGTCTCATCATAGCTCATTGAGAAGTCTTGGTGCGTCCTCCAATCTTGGTTGTAAGAGTTGTTGAGATTCCTTCCAAATGTCGTCTCTATTGATTGGTTTGGCCAACTAGGTGACATATCGTTATTGAAATTTTGTGCGATTTCCGGTTGAGAGTCTATAGCATCTTGCAAGAGCTTTCTCATCCTATCTTCCGATGACATGCTCATTGGCGGGGAGCTTGGCCAAGAGTTTTGCATGAAGAAATCCATAGAAACCTAAAATATATATATATATATATATATATACTAAATTAAAAAGTTCAAATTAGCAATAAACTAACTAGTATTGATATTAATCATCCGCTCAATCCCCGGCAGCGGCGCCAAAAATTGGCTAGTCTCTTTTATGACTCTCGCAATAGAACGAGGTCGGAGAGTAGTGTAACAATGAATAAGATTCGTTCCCACAGGGATCGAGTGATCGATTACCGAAATTGATTAGCCTAGATGCTATTCAAACAAGCAAAAAAGGATATTTAAACTAAGTAAATTAAACTAATTTAATCTAATGACTAATGCTAATGCAAGAAATAAAATAACACTAAAATAAACTCAAGTGTAATATCGAAGAAAAACATGCTAGGACTTGACTACACCCCACCCTCAATTGACTTCCGTTTTAGACTCAATTATTCACCCAAAACATACTCATGCAATTTGTAGATTCATGCACCCTAATATTAACCTACAATCTTGGTCAAGCAAAGTAGATTACACACGAAACGTACCCAAGCCTATCTCTCGATTGCCCGAAATATACGAATTGAGTTCATTAAGTTTGTTGGCGCACTAAACGAATCCTATATGCTAGCCTAAGTGGGTGTACTTTTCTAGACATGCATAGAGGGCATTTTATCGAACACGTGGTGTGCGTCTCCGGTCAGTACATAACACACCACAATAATTGATTCAAATGGAGATCAATCACTTGAAAGCTTTAAGCATACAAAAATACTCATACAAACCACAAGTTGCACATAAATTGATAAACAAGAATCAATATAAATATATAGTCATGGGTGAGGTTTCATCAAATCCTAGCAATTTATATTTAGCTCATATTATAAAGAATAGCCATAACATAGATAAAATCAAATAAATACATGGCTATGAAAAAGAGTAAAGGAGAAAGGATGTAGAGAAAACTAATGGAGAGCTTCCTCTTCTTCTTTGGATCTTCTTCTACTCCTATCTTTCTTCAACTCTCTCTTGCCCAAAAAGGTGGGGTGATGGTGGATGTGGAAAAGTGGGAGTGAAGTTTGTGTTTGGATGTTAAGAAGATTTGGATGCTAGATGGGTTGTGGAAGATGGAAGGTGAGAGTAAAAATGGTGTCTTGGGTTCTTTTTGGTGAGAGAGTTCTCTTTTGGTTTAAAAATATCAAAGGTTTATATAGATGAATGAATTAGGTCAAGAGCAAGGAGGTAAAATCTTGATTTTTAACATATTTTGGGTAAAAGGGCGAGCTTGGGGCGACCTGGGGGCGATTTGGATGCTCTTGGTTGAAGAAAACTGTTGAAACCCGAGAGATTAGCGACCTTGAGGGGCGAGCTGCTTGAGCTCGCCTTGGGCTCGCATCTCTCTCGGGTGAAGTTTTCCAGCTTCACGTACCGTTACGAAAATGGCCATAACTTTCTCTAGAGAACTTGAAATCGCGATCCGTAAAAAGCGTTGGAAAGTAGACTCGTGGGGCTTTCTGAAAACAGGTTATATGAAATGTAGTTCAATCTGAGGAGGGAGATATGGCCCCCGAAAGTTGAAAGCTCTGCACTAAAATTTCCAATTTCAGCCCCTTTAACCTCCAAAACTCTTAAATTATGCTCAACACCTTATTTTAGAGCATATAACCTACACAATGCTCAAAAAATGCATTATATACAAAACACACTCGACAACGAGTACAAAATCTAGGAAATGGGGATCTCAAATAGGTATGTAAATCATCCAATCACTTTTCGATTGAGAAATTAACCAGTGGAAGTGTTTTGTGGAGTGTGTTATGGCTATCAAAATTATGGATACAGTTGATGACTCCCTCAGATGGGTGCATAATTCATCAGGGCAATTCACTGTGAAGTCTTTTCGGGTGCAGCTGGAGGATTTTCAAAATCAGGGGAGGACGAGTATCAAGGACATTTGGTTGGGCGTTTGCCCTCCTAAAATTAAAGTTTTTGTCTGGCAATTACTGCAGGGGAGGATTCTAGTGAAATCTGTTTTGGACAGATTTGGGGTGAACCTAGACTCTAACTTAGATTGCCCTTTCTGTCAGTAGGAACCGGAAACCTGTGACCATCTTTTCTTACACTGTAAGTGGACTTGGAGGTTGTGGTAGAAGTGCATAAGTTGGTGGGGCTTATATAGCTGCGTCCCATGTTCCTTGAGTGATTGGTGGAAGGAGTGGTCTATGTTGTGTTTTCGGTAGAATTCTGTAAGAGCTTGGAACTCTTTGTTTTTCGCTGTGGTTTGGTCAGTGTGGGAGGTTCGTAATAATCTGGTTTTCAAGGAGGTTTAGCCAGACTTCTGTTGTGTGGTGGATTCGGTTAGATTCAGAATAGGCTGGTGGTTTAAGCATTTGGGAAGAGGGTCTTCGGATCCTATAACTCTTATTTTGCTCAATATTGTTGATCGTTGTTCGGAGGAACCCAAAAAGAAAAGGGATGTCAATTTTCAGAACTGGAAACCCCCTGCCAGTAGTAATCTTTTGTTTTTTGTTGATGGCTCGGTTAGGGGGGTGCATGGTCAAGCGGGTATCGGGGGTGTTTTGAAGGATCAACTCGGTAAAGTCTTGTGTCTTTTCTCTTCGTACGTTGGTATTCAAGACATCACAACAGCAGAGATTCTTGCTATCGCTAAGGCTTGTGAGTTGTTGAGGTTGAAACCTGAGTTGGCTGGGATGAACCTTTCCATTATTAGTGACAGTAAGTTGGCAGTAGATTGGGTGAAAAACAGGGGAAAGGGCTGCTCTAGTCATCTTCAGTTGCTGCAGTTTATTTGCGACAGTATGGATTCTTTTGGTCTGGCTTCTATTGTTTTCTGTCCTCGAGATGCAAATTCGATTGCCGATAGTCTCGCGAAAAGGGGGGCTGCTGGTAGTGATCAAGTCTGCTGGAGTGATTGAGTTTTTTTGGGTGGTTTTTTTTGTTTTCTTCTTTCCGTGCTTGGGTGCTGTGTTCTTTCTTTTCCGTTTCTTTTCTTCTGTTTGGGTTTGTTTTCTTCTGGTTTTCTTGGGCTGGTTGTGCTGGTTTCTGTGGTCTGGCTCCTTGGGCGTGTTTTTTGCCCTGCTTTTTTCTGTTTGGTGTGTTGTTGGCTTAGGTGCTGGTTTGTTGGCCTTGTGCCTTTTCAATAAAGCTTGCCTTTTAAAAAAAAGAAAGATTTGGACCTACCACTCTGCCCGATGTCATTAAACCAGCAGCCAACTCCTAGCAATATTGATTGAAAGCAACAATCCAACAACTCTCTCCATTCAGATTCAATTATTAATCCCTTAGTTTTCATTCTTGACTCCCATTTTGTACATCATTTTCTAAGTTTGTTTTATTGAACTGTAGCAATAAATAAATAATAATAAATCCACAAACATCAAACGACAGCAATAACTATTATTTTCAAGCTAATACAACCACCCAATTTTAAAAAAATAAAAATAAAAAAATAAATCGACCACTCAACAACTCGATGATTTTGATTTATCAAATGCTTTGCATAACCACACGAGCCCATACATAGCTCAAATGGATGTGCACTTATCATTCACATCCATGGACGGAGGTAGTAGTAGGCTAGACTGGGCTGTAGCCCGGTCTAGAATTTTGAAAAAAAATTACACGTTTAATAATAAGTAACTTCTAATTAGTCTATTAATCCATCATAAAACTCAATTGATAGCTAATTAATTTAGCACAAGCTCACCATAAAACAAATAAATCATCAATAAGAACACATTAGTACTAATAAAATGAGATTAGTCCGGTAGTAAAACCCCTCACACTTACACCACGAGGTTGTGGGTTCAAGTCCATCCCTAAAAAAAAAAAAAAAAAAAAAAAAAAAAAAAACCCCAATAGAACTCAACAATAATTTATTATTTTTATTTATTTAATTTCCCTCTCTCTTTTTGTTTTTTAGTTATATATGTAATAACATATGTATTTTAAAGGGTAAGGTTCACGTCATTATCAAACTTACTTAAAATGATTTTTATTTCCCTCTTGCTTTTTGTTTGATTTTAATTATATATGTAATAACATATGTATTTTGAAGGGTAAGGTTCACATCATCATCAAACTTACTTAAAATGATTTTGACTAATTATTTAGTTTAGCCCTCCCTAACTCAAAATCCTGACTACGATACTGTTCACATCCAAAATAGGAGTTCAGTACTTCAGTCGCACTTTTATCTTCAAAATCACAGCTGTAGTGAGACCCCTAGCTATCTTGTACTGGAAGTTGATTAAAAAAAAAAAAAAAAAAAAAAGCACTTATCCAAAGGAAAATATTAATTGAAGGCAATGGCCAACAACTTTCGGCTTAATATAATCCAATATATATATATATATATATATATACAGTCCCGATCTAGTCAGTGCATCCTGATATAACTTTATCAGGATATTGAATTTGAGCCACTAGTTTTGATAAGTGCATACACACTTGAGTTAAAGTATGTAAAACGAGTGACTCACATTCAATATCCTCACGAAGTTATATCAGGATGCACTGCCTTGAAAATTTTTCTATATATATATTAACTATCAACAGTCTTTCTATTATCAGTTCGAACTGATATAAAATATATCTGTTTCTTACATGTGGGCCATTGGATTTAAAAGATACTTTGACAAGTGCATACAACCAAGTCAAAGTATTTAAATCCAATGACCCACAGATAAAGAACTGATATTTTTTTGTCAGTTCGAACTGATGATAGAAAAATTGTAACTATCAATTAATAAAAATATATTTTAAAGTAAAAAAGAATTATTGTAAGTCGTACTTACACAAAATTAAAACAAACGAATGAATTGCAATAATCAAAGTATTTTTATGTAGTGATGGGTTTTTTATTATAATTTAATCTTTTAATTGATTATTAAAAAAAGATTTATATTAAAAATGACAATTCCCAGCTAGACTAACATGACTTTGAAATACTAAAATGACAATTTTTTATTGTATTTTTTTAAAAATAATTTCAAGCTCCAGCCATTCTCTTCACTTGTCTCCAGTACATTCCATATTTCTTAATTATTTGTATTAATTACAAGAAACCTTTTTTGTTGTTTTCGTTGGTTTGATCTCAAAAGCCCTTTAGCTCTTTAGATGTATCTGTTGGTTTTGAAAATTAAGTTGCTCTGGTAGTGTTCTCTGTTTTGAAATTCAATGTTCAAAAGGTTCAAAATGGTTGAAATTGCTATTCCCTTTGCCAGAAAAGTTGCCAAATACTTGGTTGATCTCGTTGTACATCAATTGAGTTACATCTGGAATTACAAGAGCAACTTTGAGAATCTGGAGAATGAAGCCCGGAAGCTCTGTTTTGGATATTATATCCCGTTGTACATCAATTGAGTTACATATCTGTTTTGGACATTTTTGCTCTTTCAAATATAGGAAAGGCTATTTCCACTTAAATAAATAATTTATTATAATTAAAATATATTATTTGATATTTAAAAAATGAAATCATAGAAGATTAAATAAATGATTTATTATAATTAAAATATTTTCCAAAATATCCCTATGTATCTAAAATACTACTAAAATATTCAAAAACCTTAAAAGTTCTTAAATTAACACGTTGGCCGTTGCAAAAACTGTTTAGCTCTCTTTTTCCTAACTCCAACTTTCTCAAAGAAGAAGAATAGTGTTAGGAGAGAAACTTAGTGCAGCAGGATGCACAATATCCTTCGTTTTGATTGTGTGTTGCAAAAATTGCCACATAGCATGATTACAGTGGCAGATATATGATACATCTCTTTGCACCCAAGATTTTTGATCATGTTAGTGTTGGGTTTTGTGAAGCCTGAAAACAGCCTGAGGATAGATTTCCGGCAGGAAGAGTTGCGCAGACCACAGCGCAGACATGAGCACATGTCGCAGCACACACAGCGGTGAATTCGGTCGCTTGCTGCCATCTCTCTCTCTCTCTCTCTCTCTCTTGGAGGATTTCCAACATTACCTGCTTCGACTCGCGAATTAACTTCATCCTGAGTCTCCCTGGTGACTTCCACCGTCCACGACGTTGACAACTCGAGTCACATTCTTAGTCAAGATATCCAATATGATTTAAAAGGTCATGAATTATTGGGTCATGATATGGAGGAAAGAACTGTTGTGTCTTGGGGGGGGGGGGGGGGGGGGGGGGTGTTTGCGGGGGCGAGGGGGTGTTAATACCGGTAGTGATCTCGGAGGATAATAAGGAGGTGGCCATGGGGGTAATACTACGAAAAGCTTTGATATCCTGGATAATACGATGGCGGTGGATATTGCATTTGCTACTGGTAGTAACCATAGTTAGAAGGCTGTGCGGGTTGATCTGCCACAGGATGAGGGTAAGGTGATACATGCTATGGAGCATTCTGGGGTCGTGGGTTCGAGATAGAACCCAATGGCTTCTGTTGGGCTTTCGGGATCTTGTTATGATCTTGCCCTCTGGGCGGTTGTAATTCAAGGTTGATGTTGATCATATACTGATCTCCTGGCTGCTGATTCATTCTTGTTGCGAAGGCGTTGATTTAACTCCCTCATTCTAGCGCCAAATGTTAGGGGTATTAAATGTGCTTTCAGTTGTTAGATGCTAAACAAGCCCTTCAAAGGCTTTTCTTACGGGGTTATGTATCTTTTATGTGAGTGTGAATCAGTATATATTTGATCACCGAATAGTTAGCTTTAAGTTAGGTCTAGTAAAAATGGAATAAAGTTCTCCTTTAAGCAAGGTGAAAAAGGGTTTATATAAGGCTTTCCTTTGACATCGAAGGTGTCTTGTCTTCGCCTTGTTGGCTGGTTTTTGACAGGTGTCTTTATTAGATCAACAAGTGTTGATTTGCATGTGATCGGAACGATTTATATACCTATTTGAGGTCCCCATTTCCTATCATTTGTTCTTGATTTCAAGCATATTTGTGTGTATAATATGTTTTGTAAGCCTTGTGTAGGTAATCACCCAAAATATGGTGTTTGAACTTAATTGAAGAGTTTTGGAGATTATAGGGTTGAAATGGTGATGGCTCGTGCAGAACACCCAACTTTCGAGGGTCATATCTCCCTCCTAAGATCGAGCTAGGTTTCATTCTACCTATTTTTGGAAAGCCTCAGATGTCTTCTTTCCAACAATTTTTATAGATCGCGATTCTGATGTTTTTGGAGAAAGTTATGGTCATTTTCATATAATATGTTTTGTGAGCCTTGTGTAATATGTTTGTATAATATGTTTTGTGAGCCTTGTGTAGGTAATCACCCAAAATATGGTGTTTGAGCTTAATTGAAGAGTTTTGGAGATTATAGGGTTGAAATGGGGATGGCTCGTGTAGAACACCCAACTTTTGAGGGTCATATCTCCCTCCTTAGATCGAGCTAGGTTTCATTCTACCTATTTTTGGAAAGCCTCAGATGTCTTCTTTCCAACAATTTTTACAGATCGCAATTATGATGTTTTTAGAGAAAGTTATGGTCATTTTCGTAACAGTGCGCAAAGCAGATAGGCAATCCGTAGTACGCTCCGTCAAAGTCAACCGCAGAAATGAACTGCGAAATTCACTAGAAATCCTCCGCGGCATGTTTTCATCGAAGGGAACCGCGGAAGACCAATCCCCAAACCGCAAAAATGACCAGAAATGCTCCGTGGTATGTCCCATTGGACTGAACCGTGGAAACCAATCGCGGAACGCACCAAATGAGAGATTTTTGGCCATTTTTAGAGGGGTAAACTCGTCCTTTCACACCCCATTCATGCCTTAATCCCTTCCCACTATAAATTTCTCATTTTCTCACCTCTTTCAGACTTCTTCGATCTCACATGCCATTTGTGTATGTCAAAAGATTTATATTTTGTTCTACCTCGTAAGAGCATGAGTCAAGAGACTAGTATAGCAACAAGCAAGGATATTGTCCCGTAGGGAGGTGTAATTTGATAACTATTCCTAATTTAACTGAATTGGAAAACCAATTAGGGTGTGTGTTGTGTGTGCAATATATGTAAATCTTTCTATGAATATGTAAATATTGCAATAAAAATATACATTATATACAATTGTATTTACAAAGACAGAATGGATTTGAGATATGTAGGATGTATATGATTACACTAAGAAGATAACTCCACCATAGCAATCACACAAATTCATACAAACATGCATCATCGGTGTTAAAAGTTGTGCTCACTTAATCCTCGCTAATATTTTCTCTCGAGCAACAAAGGCTATACCCAAATGCATCAACAACCTATCTCTATATGGCTACCCAAACTACACACGGGTTCATTAAGAACTATGAAACACATTTAGTGACTATACATGCAAAGCCTCGCGTATCTCTACTTTACCCTACATGTAGTGGACATCTAATCGTGCACGTTGCATGCTTCTCCTTTCGGTGCATCACACAACAACCAAAGTTCATTCAAGTGGTAGCTAATCAATCAAAAGCATTAAGAACTTAAATAACCACTCAATCATCAACAAACATATTCAACAAAAGAGGAAACAATGCTAGGTTTATATCAAATCCCTAATGAATGAAGGTACACATCAAAGGTGAGACAAGAAATACAAAGAAAGAAGTACAAAAGATAGAAAAGAGAACCCATTCGATACCGGGATTTGAATGCTGGGTTTTCTCGGTTATTAATGGAGATGTCTTTACCACTAGACGATCACGGTGATTCTCCGATTTTCTTGAATGCCCGACTCTCTCATAGAAGAGAAAGGTCTCACCTCTCTCATTATCTCTCTAATCTCTCTAAGATGGATAGCTAAAAAGGGAAACAAGTTTACCAAACAACAATGTACATCAAGTTGATTATTAAACATTAAGAACATTCAATTCAAGTTAAGGGTTCATTCTTTTGATTAAGGAATTCACCAAAATCAATTCATCACCCAAACCCAAACCATTGGATGAGCAATTGTGCCTTAAAACAAAGACCTATTAAGCAAAAGAATATGGAACTAAAGCCTAATCTAGATGTAAATGCATCAACCAAACTTTTCCTACTCTTTGGAGCTAATTCTCTAACACTCAAATCATTCTAAACATGGCATTTTGGATAATCCACCAACATACAAACAATTATGGGATGTTAAAGTACACTAGTCATAAATTAAATTACCCTACTCCTAATCCCATTCATGAATACACATTAGTTTCTAACCCTCATACACATGCATATCACAATAAGAGATTAAAATCATGGATATAATAAAGAATAGAACAAAACCCAAAGAATTTAAGAACAAACATACATATATAGCACAAGTGTAGGTTTACAATATTCTCAATTGGTGATTATACATCAAAGAAAACAAGATACACAAAGAAAAGAGTAAATAAGAGATGACCCTTGAAGAAATCTCCTATAAGATGCTCCTTGCTTTCCTAGCCCTAAATTGGTCCAAAGACCACTCATTTCTCCTTGCAATCTACTCTAAAATGGGTGGAAGAAGTGTAAGATGTAGTGGTGGAGATGTATGGTGAGCTCCCATGAAGGAAAAACCTCCATGTGAGCTTGAATCTCTCTCTTATTTGGTGAAGAAGAAGAAGATGATGAAGAAAGGTGTGAGGTTCGGTTTTGGGGTGTGCGGTCTGTGGAGAGGTCCTAAAAGTTAGAGAAAATGGGGTATTTAAAGAGTGGAGAGGTTAGTGAATGAATTTGGGGTGAAAGGACAAGAAAACCCCTCAAATTCGGCCAAAAAACGTAAAACTGGTGCTTGGGGCTCTGTACAGTCGTTGTATAACTGTTGTACATACAACTATTTTAGGGCAGTTGTACAGCGGAAAGTTATTGGAATAAAATCAACGTTCACCCGCCCTACGTACGGCCAATGTACAACAGTTTTGGCATTTTCAATCATTTCCAACTTCGCGCACCGTTATGAAAATGAGCATAACTTCCTTTAAAAAATCTGGAATTGCGATCTGTAAAAACTGTTGGAAACTAGACATTCGGTGCTTTCTAAAAGTATATGACATGAAACCCAGTTCGATCTGAGGAGGGAGATATGCCCTCGAAAGTTGAGTGTTCTACACAAGCCTTTACCATTTCAACAATTTTAACTATCAAATCTCTTCAATTAAACTCAAACACCTTATTTATGGTATATAACCTACACAAAGCTCACAACACACGTCAAATACACAAATAAGCTTGAAAATGAGTATAAACAATAGGAAATAGGGACCTCAAATAGGTATAAAAATCAACCGATCGATAGTATTACTCAATTTTCATTTTACTTTTCATTATCTCATCAATGGACTTCGCTACGACCTTATCTAAGAATTCCCTATTTTAGAACTTTACATAGCCTTATGATACATATGATATGGATTATGGGCACTTTTAAGTTTTAACAAGCAATAAAAAAAACATGTATTTTTTTAAATATAAATATTATAGAAGAAGAAAGAGTACTAGTTAAACATAAGTATTTATCAATATATATATTTTAAGAGTATTACACTATTAGGACTGTCGGACTTTTCAAAAGCGTATCTATCAATATTTTTTGATTAAAAAAATCGTATTTATCAATATTTATATAGTAATATAAAATAGAAATATAAAAGAATTGTAAAAGTTATTAGTGGTAAAAATATGTACTAAACGAACTTAATTTCAAAAATTAGTTATTTTATTTTATTTTTTTTTAAATTGATTTATAGTTTATGTATACCATGTACTCACTTTTATTAATTGCATGTTACAAGTTTTTGTTGTTGTTGAAATATTACAATAATTTGGGGTTTGGGGAGGAGGAGAGACTCGAAAGTCAAACCCACATCCTCATAGTATGGGTGTAAGAGGTATACCATTTGATCAATCTCACCCTCGTCTTAATATAATGATTTTTGCTTTAATTGAGATGTGTATAAAAATTAATTATTATTTAATGAAGAATTAGATTGGGATTATGAGTCATCGACCATATATAGCATTACCATGCCATATATAGTTTTAATTAATTACTATAATTTTATAATATTTTGTGTTAATATGTTGTTTAATTATGCAAAACACAATATGGAATTAAACCCGCAGCAATAGAAGGTGAATAAATCATAAAAATAATCACATTAGAAATTCAGATTAAATAAACCAAGGCCCGTGTTTCACACATTGTCCTTAAGATGATTTTGTCGTATATTACACCGTATGTGTATCAACGATCGTCTCCCAGGATACAACGGGTAAACAATGGAAGTGCGATGCACAATCCACTCTGTGCGAACTCAAACCGAGCTCAAACTTACCAAGAAACAGAGAAGAGAAAAAGTATTCTGCTACTGTGTTTTCTGTGTATTCTTGAATTATATGATATGAAAAGAATACTAGGGTATTTATAGGCAAAATTGAAGCACTAGGGTTTAGGGATAAATTTGGAAATTTCTTGGTTAATATCTTGGTGAACACGATATCTTGTTGAGTACGATATCTTGGTGAGCACGATTTTGATTTAATAAGGAAATAATTTAATTAAATAAAAATTAAAAATCTGATTCTGTATTCTTGGTGATCAAGTAAGAAAATCAAAATCCAAATAGTTAAAGCTTTCCTTATTCTTTACCCAAAACGTTTGACTTAGAAGTGGTAAAAAGTCAACTGTACTCTCATGGTCCAATCGGAGTGGCATTCGTGTACGCAGGATGCGCCCACACACAAGTCGCGCATTCAAAGGTTCGAGGTCCATGATTTACACCCCACCCCCCCTCCCCACATGAATTAAATTGACCTAGGAGACCGAGAGATGATGTTTGGTAAGTTTAAACAGTCGAAACCTGCATAGGATAGGTAGATGTTACCCTTTGAACCTTCCCTTGTAAGTTTATGCTTACTTTACCGGCTGATCAGTAGATGTGATATCCTTGAACTGTTTTGCCGTTTTGTGTAAATGATCACACGCCTCACACAGGTATCTTCCAGACCTGATTTGGTTCTCATTGTTATGTTCGTTTTGGCCATGAACATGAACCTGGTTCTGTGAAAGTCATTGAAGAATATAGCCCTTCATTATTCTCTTTTAGAAGCGGCCCCACTTCTCTCTCACATAGATGATTTCTTCATTAAGAGTAACCCACATTACTCTGCTCGGATTTCCATAGCTTGGAATTTCAACGCATAAGAATCATTAAAAACATAGTTTAACCTTTTCCCTACGGGTATCACTATTTCATCATAGGAATGGACTTGAGGGTAACCCCTACAGTTATCCAACTAAATCTTACAACTTGGTTGTCCCATTGAACCTAGTTCTTGGGATCTCCAGTCAACTAGGTTGGGTGTCTATTGTATCAACTTTTTATCTCATGGGCTTTAGTCTCATTCCCCTTGATGATGCCTCAACCAATTCTTTGTTTAACCCTTTAGTTAGCGGATTCGCAATGTTATCTTTTGACCTTACATAGTCAATAGTGATAACCTCAGTTGAGATTAGTTGTCTAATAGTATTTTGTCTTCGACGTATATGTCTAGACTTCCCATTATACATGTTGCTATGTGCTCTTCCTATTGCTGATTGACTATCACAATAGTGGATGCAAATCGCCGGCACAGGCTTCATCTTGGGGAATATCCTCTACGAATTGGTGTAGCCATTCAGCCTCCTCACCACATTTATCTAATGTTATAAATTCAGATTCTATGATGGATCTGGCTATACACGTTTGTTTGGAGGATTTCTAGGATATAGCCGCACGTAACTTTTCAACTTTTCAATAATAATAATGTTAAACATCCCATCTAAAATCCCAACTTTTCAACCCAACACGTGGTATGTGAGGTGTCAAATTGTGAGTGGATACACATTAATGATGTTTTATCTCACCAACCACATGTATCCACTCATCATTTGACATTCAAGTGCCACATGTGTTAGGATGAAAAAGGTGGGATTTTAGGTGGGATGTGTAGCATTACTGATATATATACTCTAAGAGATGCAATCCGCATTGATTTGCATCATTACTATGATGTATTAACTTTGACAAATTTTCTAATATTTTTGCAGAAACTTAAAAAAAAATAAAAATAAATAAATAAATAAATAAAAAATCTTAATACCTGCAAGAAATTGAAAACAGTGAACTGTTCACACACCATCTATAAAGTTATTTAGGTTATTCTATGGATGAAGCATTGCAAGATTTGACACGTATATCCCATGATCACAATTGAGAAAGCACTTGTTTACCAAAGATAATTATGACTTAGTTTTCTTGTTTCCTTGAATGGAAAAGTGATTTACTAAATTTTTGTTGAAGAAATTACAGCGAAGCTATATATACACAGATTAACTAAATTAAAGTATTGGAGTTAATGTACAATTTTTGTAGCCTATCATGCAATGGTTGCAGATCTAATATTAAAAATTGCTCCGGTTGTCATCAGTAGGAGATACTTTCAAAAGCCATTAAAGATTACCTTAATTTTGATTATCATCAAAAGTAAACAGTAACTACACTTACGAAAAATTTGTAAATTATGTAAATTTGTATGTAATTAAATCATAAAAATTAAAATTCTTAGTTGGATTATTAGACATTAGGTAGGAAAGATAATGATTAGATCAGAGGGACTTTAGGGAAGTTTTGGAGGAGGCAACTACACACTATAGTATGGCAATCAAAATTTAAATACTTTTTTTTTTACATGTTCCTGCATTGGTCCAAATAAATTTCAAACTGTTATTATGTCATAGTGAAACAATTGTTGAAGGTGAAGTTTAAAGTTCAAACTTTCTAATTCCATTGTCCTGCAGATGCTAAAGTTGAATGAACAAGACTTTTTGGAAGAAGCCAGTTGTTTTCTGTCCGAGGTAAGCTGCCTTCACTTAATTTTTTTTGCAATAAACTTTTTTTACATAGAAAGAGTGAAATATGTGCATATATCCATCTAATAAATTTTGTTAGCTTTAGGTCCTCTTAATTTATGTTCTTAAGGCACACATTAATAGCAATTGGTTGGGGTCGAAATGGGTTTGGGAGGTGAAGCTGTGCAGGCTGGTTTTTGATTGGGAACAAGATCAATGGGTGATGTTTAATGAGTTCGTATGTTGCATTTACATTCGCAAGAACATTGGTGACACGGTTGCTTGGTCTTTATGCCCAAATGGGGAGTTTTCTGTTGGATCCTTTAGAAGAGGGCTTGAATGTGAGAGTGGGGTTGACGGAGGAGAGTTCATGCATATTTGGCGAGGCATTTGCCCGTCTAAGATTGAACTCTTCCTTTGGCAGCTTTATAGAGACAGGATTATGGTAAAGATGGCGCTGAAACGCTTTGGTTTGGATCCTAGTACGGATGAGGTCTGTCCTCTATGCAGGTCTGGCTTGGAATCTGCGGACCACTTGTTTCTTCACTGTTCGTGGACCAGCTGGGTGTGGTCTGTTTGTATGGGTTGGTGGGAGATGAGCTTTTGTCCTAATGAAACGATAAAGGCTTGGATAGATAGATGGAGTGGTCTTTGCCCTAAGTCTAAGCATTTTCGTGCTTGGGGCTCGCTGCTTTATGCAATTGTATGGACTACGTGGGAGATGAGGAACAAGCTGGTTTTCGAAGGAAAGGAGGCGGAAAAGGAACATGCTATTGATTTGATCAAACTTAGAGTGGTGTGGTGGCTTAAACACATTGGCAAGGGCTCCAAGGATCCTGTCGACTACTTATTGCTGAACATCAAATATGGTTGTGTGGACCACAAGAAGTAGGTAAAGACAAAAATTCAGAAGTGGATCCCTCCGATTAATAATTGTTTGAAGTTTAATGTTGATGGATCGGCTAGAGGCAAGCTGGTAGTGACCGGTATTGGTGGCATTTTGAGAGATTCGAAAGGCAAAATTGTTTGTATGTTTTCGTCGTCTGTGGGGATTCAAGATTCAAACACGGCTGAATTGTTGGCAATCCAGAAGGCTGTCAACCTTGTGTGGTCTAATCCGAATTTGTGGGAGCGGCACATTTCGGTGGTTAGTGACTCTCAAGTAGCGGTTTCTTGGATTAATAACGTTGGTTTAGGGAACCTCAACCTTGTCAGTTCTATTTATGAGATTTGAAACATTCTAACGGAGCTTGGTGACATTGTGGTCTCCTACTATTCTAGAGTTTTCAATGATTCTGCTGATAATTTGGCTAAACAAGCGTCTTGCGATGGGAGGGATATTCTTATCTGGGGAGATGTTAATTTTTGTTTTGGGTGTTTGCTTTGTGCCACTTGTTTTTGGCGTTGTTTGTTTGGGTGCTGTGTTCTGGGGTTGTTATGCTTGTTTATCTTTTGCTCTGCTTTGTTTCTGTTGTTTGTCTGGTGCTGGGTTGTTTCTGGCCTTTGCTTTGTGTACTTTGGTGTTTGTTTCTGGTGCAGCCTGCTTTGGCTTGCCTTGCCTTAATAAAATCTTTGTTGTTCAAAAAAAAAAATAGCAATTTCTTGTTAAGGAGTTCGGATAAAAACAAAAGTTTTATTCTTTCAAAACACCAAATTAGATGGGAGTCTGCAAATCTTATATTTACAATTATTACTCTTTTTTTTTTTTTTGAAAAAGCAATTTATTCAAAGCCTGAGAGAAACAACAGGCAAGCAGCAGCAAACCAAACACAGGGCACAACGCCAGCAGGCAACAACAACAGAACCAAAAGGCAGCAAAGCCAGAAAACCAGGAGCCAAAACAAACAGAAACAACAAACCGAAAAACCAAACCCAAACGAGAAGGGAAAAGCAAAAAACCCCCAGCCCATACAACAAAAAACAGAGAAGACAGGGGAACACAACAGCGAACCCACCCACAGCCAACACACAAAAGCCAACAGCCTCAATGGACACTCCATTCCACAAAATCTCCCCTACCATCAGTTCCCATCTTGGCCAAACTATCCGCAAAAGAGTTAAAAATTCTGGAATCAAAAACCACTTTAATACCGTCTCTCTCAGTAAGAAAACACCGAATGTCATAAATGGTATTAACATGCTCCACATTACCAAACTCCTTCGAATTAGCCCAAGAGACCGCAACTTTTGAATCACTCACCACAGTGATAGCACGATTCCGAAGGGACTGATTCGAAAGACACAACTCCACTGCCCTCCTAATAGCCAAAATCTCAGCGGCATTCGAGTCCAGAATTCCCAAGTAGGCAGAAAAGAGACAAAGAACCTTCCCTTTAGAATCTCTCAACACTCCTCCCATACCACTCATACTCCTTATATCAGGTATTGGCCTTAACCTGTGCACCAAGTGAGACCTTATTCGTTGTTGCAGCTAATAAAGATCTTGTTCAACTTAGTTTTAAGGGCACACATTTAGACAATTCTTTTTTAATATAATAAAATATAGGTTATTACTTCAACCATCGTTGTGGTAAAGCTTTTGATCGATCAATATTATTAAATGACCATTGTTGGGGCTAGAAAAGAACTAGATTTCCTTTGATCTGCTGATTGATTTAAATTAGGCTTAACATCTGGCAGGAAAACTTGTTCATAATATGTCCAACACTAACTTGTGTCCTTTTGTCCTTTTTGTCTATGGCTGATAGTGACCAAACAAAATCGAACTTCAACTCTAAATCTCCATGATAAAAGAACTGGGGTTTTGAGAAACTTGGGGACACTCTCTGTCCATGCTGAGGAAACAGTTGCTTCTAGGAGTGCTGTTGAAATATCATTCCACTGTTCTCACCTGGCAAATGTGGACTTGTTTTCCAAAAGTGTAGGTATGCATGAATTGGCTACTTTAAGAACTTCACTGATGGATTTAATGTTTCACTTGTTTTTCATCTTCTTATTTCTTTTATAGGATCCTTTCTTAAGAATATCTAGGATTGTTGAAAATGGAGATTGTGTTCCAATTTGCAAGACCGAGGAAATAAACGACAACTCTAATCCCATTTGGAGACCAAAAACTCTGAGTATGCAGCAATGTGGAAGCAAAGTAAGCTCATCGCATTCTTACGATCATTGCTTTGATGTATATCAACACTTCAAGGGTGTTTGGTGATGGGAGAAACTTTTTTAGCTCATTACATTTTTCTTTGATGCAGGAAAACCCACTAATTATTGAATGTTTCGATTTCAATGCCAGTGGAAATCATGAACTCTTAGGGTAACTGTTGAGCGTTTTTGTGTCATGAACTTCCTTTTTTTTTTTATAATTAAAAAACCCTTTTAATGATGTTGGATTTTTCACTTTATTGTTATCAGGAAAATTCAGAAATCAATGGCAGACCTGCAGAAACTTCACCAAGAGCAAAGTGGTGCAAATTTTGTTATACCATCTGCACATCATGAGAAGGTGATTATTTATGCTCACAATTTTAATATACAGTATTATGTAAATGCATAGTTTATTCATGCTCAAAATTTAACAGTATTATGCCAACGTATTGTTTAACCGTTATTTTTGTATTATAGGTTCTGAAAAGTCAACTGTTTGTTGATAAGTGTATTGACAAAGAGCAATATACTTTTCTAGATTACATTTCAAGTGGTTTCAAGTTGAATTTTATGGTTGCAGTTGACTTTACAAGTACATAATCCTTGATTTCTAAAAAAAGATATATGCCACAAATATGTTCTCTTCGTTGATCTGATTTGCTCTTTGTTCCTTTTCTCCTCATTCTGATCTGATTCTGTTTCATGCCTTCAATACTTGATGATCATCCAGCTTCAAACGGAAACCCTCGAAATCCGAATTCTTTGCACTACATTGATCCTGCAGGCAGATTGAATTCTTACCAACAGGTAAGACTCTGCTACCAATCATGTGTCAATTCAATTAAAATATCATAGAAATATGAAGAGCAAAGCCATAAAAATATCATTATACTAGATTGTCAAACATAGTCTGATCAAGAACAAAAAAAAAAAAAAAAAAAAAAGGTTAGCTGCTCTAATGTTATACATACGAAGTAAAGAATGAGTGGAAGAACAAAAATACCAAAATTTCCCTCATCCCTGTCTAATTGTATTTGATAGCATTATAACATGATGCACTCAGAAGTGTATTTGCAAAGATATGTACTAAAAGAACTTAAACTAGTCAACTTCAAAAAATATATATATATATATATATATATTCCAATTTATTAATAGTTTTTGTAAACCACTTGCTAACTTTTAATAATCACATGTTACAAGTAATTTTTTTTTTTTTTTAAAGTATTACATTTACAATTATTACAATATGACTGTTGGGGCCTGTCAATTAAGACACGTTACAAGTAACTTAATGGAATGGTTTTTGCTTTTATTTAGATGTGTTTACAAATTAATTAATATTTAATTAATGAAGAATTAGATTGGGATAATTAGTCATCGACCATAGTCCATAGCATAACCAATTAACCAAACCACATCCGTTATAGTTGTAAACCTGTAATTACTATAATTTTATAATATTTTAAAATAGTCAACAAGGGAGAGGAAAAAAGTATAAAGGGAAATAAAAATAAAAAAGGCAGACTTTTGCATCTCATCTTTATGAGTAATTCGTCTCCAAGGGTGTAACTCTGCCGGTAGATGGACTAACTTGGGGTTTGGATAAATGACTCTTAAATCAGCGTACCAATGGCAAAAAACTTTAATAAATAAATAAATAACTGGATAGTACGTTAGATAGATATTGTCAACAAAAAAAAAATCTTTATGTGTAATTCTTTTTGAGTTTTTCATTTATTTAAATTTTTAATCATTTTTTTCATGAGCTAGCATTTATAGAATTGTTCGACGGAACGGTTTTTTGATCTTTGATGGAGGAATTAATTAAGGTGGTTGTTTACTCCCCCACAATGTCTTGGGTCTGATTTCATAAGGTCAACCCCATTAAGGAGGAATTTGGATCCATTGCTGAGTTGATATTTGTCCTAAACTAAATAAATTTGATGACATGTGTAATTGCAAAAATTTATTTATTTTATTTATTTCACTTTTATTATATTTAAATGCAAAGTATTATCTTCAAGTGTCTCAAATCAGGCAAAAATCAATTCAACATAAGATCCTACCCTGGAATTAGGCTCATTGTTTACTCTCATATATAACTTCTTGAGTTCAACATGGTCGCAGGCAAAACCTAGTGGTAACTACATCTCTCAACAAAGTTGAGGTTCCAAATTCAAAACCTTACTTCTCCAATTTCAAAAGGAGAAGAAGAAGAAAAAGAAAAAGAAAAAAAAAAAAAAAAAAAAAAACTTCTCAAGTTCAAAATGTGATTAGTTTTCCCTTTTTAAAAGATTGTATCATTGTAGTAGGGTTCGATATGATAATAAATGAGATAAATTAAAAAAATGAAAAACTATTTTTTTCAGTATTTGTAAAATTAAAAATTGGAGATAAAATAATGACTTTGATTCATCACAAATTCCAAGAAATTATTAAGTGCAAAAAGAATGGAATTTTTGTAAGGAATTATTTCTACAAGAAGATTTTCTTACAAAAAATAATAATAATAATAATTAAAACAGGAATTCCAAAGATTAAAGTGTGGAACTTTTTCCTCTCAGATAATTAGGATATTAAATTCAATGATATCCCGATAAAGTCAGCCATAAATCTCAAGTCTTTTTGGATATAATTTTGACTCGAGTATTTATAGTCAATTTTCCTATGTGGTTACTGGTTATTGTATGCTAAACATAAACTTTCGATTACTATGTCTAGGATTACTGTTTATGTGTGGGATCTTGTACGATTTTTCGTTGAGGTTTCGATTTTGTAACGTTAGTATAAATTTAATATTGTAAGGCTACAAAGTTTCTTAAAGTAACTCAATAAAATTACAGAGTCAGACTCACATAAATACGTCTGGAATCCCATACCTAAAACCTCCTACATGGCTCTACATATTTATCATAAACTTATTACGCGTACTTGAATATCCTTAAAGAGCGTGTTGAAAGGGTCCGTTAATTCACATATATCACATTCAGTGTATTTCAAAATGATCAATAATGCATGCATCATGCAACTACTGCAATTTCTCTGACTTCAGCCAACGTGGTCTCCGTCATCCAAGCACTGCAAATTCACTGGAAACTGCAAAATAGACTTAGAAAAATCCATGTCTACATGGAAATTAATTAATTCCACAATTTTGGTTGTTAGCTAGAATAAAATTTGTTTGTCCCCATGCGGCCATGCATTGTTTCTCTGCTTTGTCGTACGTGGGGTTGGGGACATCGGTGCAATTGCAAATGACTTTGATGTATAAAAAAAAACGGAGTAATTGCATAAACGTCCCCCGAGTTTAGACCTAATTAGTAATTACATATATATGGACTTTTTACCATATATTATACAAACATCCCCTACCGTCAGTTGACTTTCATCCAAACTAACTGTTGACCAGATTTTTAGTATTAAAAGTCCAAAATACCCTTTGTTACTTATTTATACTTTATTTCGTTCCCCTTTAAATAAAATAAATTATATAAAAATGCAAATAAAAAAATTTTAATTATATTTTTTTCAAACAAATTTTATAAGGCAAAAATATAAAACAAAAAATTTAGAATTTGAAAAATTAGAAAAAAGAATAAAAGAAAATTTTTAACAAAAGAAATGGAAAACAGATCGATCTCAAATATGCCATTGCTGGGACTTGGATCCACAATCATGAAAAACAAAACTAGATTTTAAGTTTAACATTAAAATACAATCATTATTGATGATTCATAAACCAACAAACCACAATTATATTCAATTTTCATCATCAATAGGATTCCATTCAAGCCACATGATTTTTAGCAATAAATGAGATTCCACAATTATATTCAATTTTCAATCATTAATAATGATTGTATTTTAATGTCAAAAACTTAAAATCTAGTTTTGTTTTACATGATTGTGGATCCAAGTCCCAATAATGGCATATTTGAGATATGTTCTCCATTTATTTTCTTAAAAAATTTGCTTTATTCCCTTTTCTATTTTTTTTTTTT
Organism: Acer saccharum; assembly: GCA_030490815.1. Classification (NCBI taxonomy): domain Eukaryota; kingdom Viridiplantae; phylum Streptophyta; class Magnoliopsida; order Sapindales; family Sapindaceae; genus Acer; species Acer saccharum. Next base: position 52,905,990 of record CM059867.1, read on the forward strand.
AAGTCTAAATTTTTTGTTTTATATATTTTTGTCTTTTAAAATTTGTTTGAAAAAAATATAATTAAAAGTTTTTTATTTACATTTTTATATAGTTTATTTTATTTTAAGGGGAACAAAATAAAGTATAAATAAGTAACTAAGGGTATTTTGGACTCTTAATATTAAAAATATGGTCAACAATTAGTTGGGATGGAAGTCAACTAACAGTAGGGGATATTTATGTAATATTTGGTAAAAAGTCCATATGCATGTAAATAGGCCTAAACTCAGGGGATGTTTGTGCAATTACTCCAAAAAAAAAAAAACACAAATATTATTAATTATTCTTACGTTCACTTATTCTCTTAACACATGTGATATGTACCTATTATTCTACGTTAGTGTGGTGGAATGTTCAAATCACACTATACGTATTTTATATATAAATGTGTTGGAAGTTTTCTCCCGTTATTGTGGGAGTAGATCTCTTTCGATTATTGTGACCATGCTAGTGCTTGATCTCAATAGATCCTGATAGACCCTTGATCGGTTTAATGTTAAATTTTTAAAAAATTATTCTTATGTAATATTATGTTAGAATAAAACAAAAAATGCTAGAATGCTCTGAACTTATATAATTGGCTCATAAGAGTTTATAATGAAGATTTCCATGTAAAATCTTTATAATTATGAAGTTTCATTGAAAATATATTTTTATATATAGAACATTACAGTCATGAAGTTTGTAACATTGAATAGGGTTTTAAAAATTTCTAACACTAATTTTGTGTCATAATATTTAAGTTAATAATCCATGAAGTTTGTAAAATTTCAGTTAATTTCTAACACTAATTTTGTAAAATTTCTAACACCAAGTTAATAATTTAAGTTTTAATATTTAAGTAATCCATGAAGTTTGTGTCATAATATGTAAATTGATTGTAAAGTTTACCAAATTTTCGTTATATTAAAATCCAAATGTCAGCATTAGAAAATAACGTACTGCTATTAGTAGTCTTTTTTTTTTTTTTTGGCGTGATGCGATTGGATTGGCCACACTAAGTCGGTCCCACTCTCCAACAAGATAGGATATGTTGTTTTTAATTTAATGAAAGCGTGTGGATAAATTCGGATTGGATAGTGTGTCAAACAAAAAAAAAAAAAATCAGATTAGTTAGAACAAATTTAAATTATTATAATTAAGTTTAGAGTAATACTATACAATCCAAAAAATTAACTTAAAAATTAATTTAAAATGATGTGGCAGTTGTCATCACCACATAAATTATTGGGTGATGTGGTGAATGATATGACAAGGATAAATCACTTGCCACATCATTTGAGTTGGTTTTTGGGCTAAATTTTTTGATTGACTATCATTAGTGTTCGTTAATTTAGTTTAAGACCAATTATATATCTTTGATTAATCATTTATTGTTGTACAATTTCTACACAATAATGATATATTTTCTTTTGGGTAACATCAACTACAATTTCTACAATTTTTTTTTTTTTTAAATACACATAAATATATAAGATAAGAAAACAATAATAAATTAAACAAAGACTATATTTTCACATCTACACCATGATTCCATAAAGTTGTGGATTCAAGTGTGTCCATTCCTGAAATTCCTAATTATTGTATAATATTTCAACAAAAAAAAAAAAAAAAAAAAAAATTGGCTCTTGCATGTATAATTTCCATGTTTTTTTTTTTTTAAATAAATTGGCTCTGCCACATATATGGCCGCCAAACATGAAAGCTTCAGTATATTTTTGTTTGCATCATGCAGTAGCTGGGCCCTATATGATATCATGTTACATGTGTGGTTATGTCATTGAGATTACGTTAATGTATTATGTATTATCTTGCAGAGGCCAAATTAAAATACATATTTTCGTACTTGACACTTTTTTTCTTAAGAGAAAAAAATTGGTAATGCTAATTAGGACAATTAGTCCATATTATTAAGAGTAATCGGCACAAATCTCCCCCAGACTATACTAGATTTTGCATGTTGCCCCCTAAACTGTTTTATTAGGCACTAAACCCCCTGAACTATCACTTATTGGCAGACCAAGACTAAAGATGCCCCCTCAGGGGGGAAAAAACCCAAAGGATTGCCAATAAGTGATAGTTCAGGGGGTTTAGTGCCTAATAGAACAGTTTAGGGGGCAACATGCAAAAGCCGGTATAGTCTGGGGGGATTTGTGCCAATTACTCTATTATTAAAGGAAGGCCAATTACGAAGAAATTCATGTATTAATTATAACTTTAATTTAAGATATAGAGGAGGTTTCAGGTACCAGATTCACCCAAAAATAATTTAAGATAATTATATATATAAGAAAACAAAAATAAATATAAACAAAGACAATGTTGTCTTAATTAATTAAGCTGGTTGTTACACATCAATAAAAAAGAGGAGTGGTGCTATTGGCACACCCCCTACTGATCTATTTATGCCCCATATTTTTAATTATTTAGTATTAATTTTTTTCCTTTATCAAAATTAATATTATTTTTTTCATAACTCTCAAACCCTAAAAATACTTGTACTGGATCTTATTTAAACAATAAATCAAACACTTGGGGTGCATTAGATAGATGAGATATTATTATTTAATCTTATTACTCTTTTAGAATTTGAAAGTGAAATGATGATAACCAAAACAAATACTTGCTCTTTACTTCTTGTTTCGTTTTGTTCTCTGTGTGTTTTGTCTTAGGTTGTTTTGTTACCAGATTTGGATATTAAATTTGGATAAAATAGCATTTTTGTTTTCAAAATTACCTTCTTACTTATTTTTTAAACTTAACTCACCCCATTTTTTTTTTTTTAAATATATAAATATAAATGTTATATTTTTCTCACAGTCTCACCTCATCGGCTAATAAATCATCGACTACGAAGACAACAAAAGTATCAAAATCAGTTCCTTCTTCATCTAAGCAAATAAACAAAAATTCGAAGAGAGTAATGCTACCAACTACCAAGCTCTCGTGGAGCAGAAATTAAAAATTTGAATTAGTGATTTAAATAAAATAACCGAATGGAAGCCTCCACTGGATTCATTGATTTACACGAATGGTGACCTCCACTAGATTTAGAGATTAAACTTACCTTCTCTCTCACCTTCATCTTCTTCCCAACATTTTCTCTCTAATTTATTAAACTTTTCTCACACTTAATTTCTATCTCTAAAATAGCAAAACCAAGTCATTTTTCATCATCAAAGCCTTAAAAATAAATTACAAAATTAACGATTCACAAAGTGGCAATAAACAAGATATATCTAACCAATAATTGCTTCACTGATTATGCAACATCACTTTGATCTCTTAATTTAAAGTTTATGTGTGTTAATCTCTCGCTATAATGCAATTATAGTATTTTTGATATGATACATTTCACTAGTTTTGATTGTATATTACATTATTTTGTGATTTATGAGCACGTATTATTAATTTTTTTCAACGAAAATATTAATTGTCAATTCATGAAGGTACATGTTATTGCATATTTCTCATTCTATTGCAATCCACATTCTCTTTTCCCGTGTTTGGTGAATTCTTCTCTCTATATCTCTCAACGACTGAGAGAGTAATTGCAGCATACTTTGTGATGTCGAAATCATCTCTCTCTTGTCGACAGTGTAGTTGCAACTTAAGAGTATGGAATATTTTTAATTACTTTGCCATGTGTCAATACATAATTGGAGAAAGAAAAAGAATATTAGTTTTAATAGTGTGCCACGTGGCATCTTTTAATTAGGTCCGTCTGACTAATATCAGATATGTGACATTGGGACGGACCCATGGAAGATTTTCTCGTTGATATGTTCTTCCTTAACCTTTCTAAAGTATATGATTGGTTGTTGATAAAGTGGTTGTGAAAACCAATCATATTTTAACCACATATTTATTGCAATACTTATATGTAATGATATCATGTGGGAAATTGCTTGGGTAAAGGTGTTGACCCGACCAATAGTGTTTTGCCATGTGGCTTTTTTCTCATAGTTTTTTACATTTATCTCATAGTGCAATTTTGCTCACCTCATTAACTAGAGGTAACCATTACCTTCCACCCCAAGTGTTAACACGTGTCCTAAACTTTGAGTTAACTTTGGGTTAACTTTGGACTTTGGGTTAACTTTGAGACACGTGTCAACACTTGGGTGAGAGGTAATGGTTACCTCTAGTTAAGGGGGTGAGTAAAATTGCTCTCTTTATCTCATTATATTCTTCATAAATGGGCTACGTGGCAAAGGCCCATTGGTTGGTCAGTACCTTGGGTACTAACCAGTCAGTGCCCAAGCATTGTCCTATCATGTGATATCATGAAAAAGATTAGATAAGTACACTTTTGTTTAAGTTTCATAGCAAAATCAAACACGACTTCCACGGTCAACCCTCCATAAAGTCATCACAAAAATTACTATAAATACCCAAAAACACCCTTCAGTTTCTTCCAATATTTTTCGAGTTTCAATCGCCAACCGGCCTTTGTGATTGCTCTTTTGAAACCGAAAAAACTCTTCCTAGGATACGACGAGCACGAGCACTCAACATTGTCACGCACTTTAAATAGGGTTTAAAGAAAAAAAAAAAAATTGAACAACAAATTTAAACAGGGTTTAAAGAAAAGTTGAGATTGTTTTTTAGAGGAATAGATGGGAATTTGTTTGTCTGGAGACATACGAGGAGGGAAACAAGCAGTGGGTGGGGCCCAGGGGCGGCCCACAGAGTCCCGCAACAATGCTGGTGGTGGTGGTCACAACGACGCTGTTGACTTCTTCTTTCGATCTCGTGGTCTCCACGCTCTTTTTACTCAAATTGAGGTAGACGTTACAATTTTCTTCACACAAAGTCTTTTTATATGACTGAGTGCACATTGGGTCAAACTTTATCAATTAATTTTTTATTATATATTTATTTATTTATTTACTGTGTCCTGTTTTAATGGGTTTCCTACTATAAAGATTTTGTTTTTAGTGGTTGAAATTTAAACAGGCAAGTTATTGAATGAGTATGCACAAGCAATTTCATTGTTTTTTTCAAGGATTGAAGTGTTCTGAGAATTTTGAAAAGTCAAGGAACAAAACCAGAGAACTTGTTGAACACGACACACGGGGGTCTGGAGGACCATTCAAAATGTTGAATAGTAGATGTTTGATCAATGGTCTCACTGGAAACTAATTACTTGAAAGGATTTTTAATCGATTTTACTATGCAGGGCTCGTGTGTTCATACAAGGTTGATTCTCATCAATGTCTTTTCTATCACTGTCTTCATATACGGTGATGGATCATCGATGTGGACCTTTCTGAGGGCCAACTACCTCTGTTTGGAACTTTTGTTACCTTGACGGATAAGACCAGTATGCACAAGCAATTTCATTGTTTTTTCATGGAACAAAACCAGAGAACTTGTTGAACCCAACACACGGGGTCTGGAGGATCATTCAAAATGTTGAATAGTTGATGTTTGATCAATGGTCTCACTGGAAACTAATTACTTTGAAAGGATTTTTTTTTTTTTCCTTTTGAACTGTTACACTATTTCGGAAGAATCAGGAGGGGGCATGACTCGAACCCACAATCTCTTGAATGGAGATTTGAGAGGTTTATCACTAAGCCGACCACAATCTCTTGAACTTTACAATATTTTGTTGAACTTTACAATGCCGGTTTTTTGTTGGCTTGTGTGCTCACATAAGGTTGACTACTCTGTTTTTGAATTTAGATAACTCCCATCTCAAAGATTGCCTTGGAGAATATGCTCCCCCAGCTGAAACAGGGATTTATGGATGCTGTTTAGACTTCTGAGCAATCCATTACCTTTTAAAAAGGGCTAAAGAATCTGATTTGTCATCTAAATTTGTGGCATGGAACTAAGGAGTTGTGGATTCAGATGACTTGGTGTTTAAGATGATAATATATTTTCATATGCTGGACCACCAGATGCTTTTGGTTTTCTTTTTATTGATGTGGACCTTTGTCTGAGGACTGAGGGCCTACCTGGGTTCATCTGTTTTGAACTTTTGTTACCTTGGCAGATTAGATTAGTAAGTTGCATCCAAATGAAACACACGTAGAATCTGACGGTTGTGATCAACATGCTGCATCCTTTTTGGGTGGAGCTGAATAATTTTCAATTCCTTCAATGGACAATATGGTTTAATGTTAGAAGTGATTCTTATGGTTTAATCTCCGGTTAGTTATCCTTGAAGAGATAATGATGGATGAGATAGATATCATTATAGAATCAAACATAGATTATTGCTTTTATATGCATGAATGATTCTTTTACTCTTCTACAAGCTTATGTGCTTCTCATTTACTTTTATTTCTTAAAAGTTAATACTTTAAATTTGTATTGTAGTTATCATTATCAGCTTCAAAGTTGCGTGATCGTGATATAACATCAAAGGTATGTTCATATTATTATCATACTAGTTTATATAGGAGTTTCTGTATTGTGTTGATGGTTTTCAAATTTAGTTGTCTATGTATTTTCAGGCTTCAGTTGTTCAAATAATGCTAGTATGTTTTTATACATATCTGACATGTATGAAAGTATGTTTATATGGTTATACTTATAGGTCATTTTTTTTCCCTAGAGTGATCCCATGGCAGTTGTATATGCAAAGAAAAGAGAGGGGACACTGGAGGAGATTGGACGTACAGAAGTCATTATGAACAGTCTAAATCCTGCTTGGATTGTAAAGATTTCTATTGCTTATCAGTTCGAGATTGTCCAACCATTGGTGTAAGCTTTCCTTATACTCCTAAGTTACTTTATTGTTGTTGATAGATCTTTGACATGTTTCCTAACCCTTGCTTTGCTTTGATGTTTTCTCGCTTTGATGTTTTCTCATTTTTTCTGTTTTTCATGTCTTCCTTTCTTCTCTTTTTATAGCTTTCATGTGTATGACGTGGATACCAAGTATCATAATGTATCAGTGAAGGTATAAAAGAACTTTTGCTTTTAGTGTTTTATTATTGCTTTTATTCTGAATTTCGTGGTATATACATGATTTGGATGAGAGAGAATGTTCAGTAGGGAAGTTTAGAGTTATAGAGGTGCAATCTGCAAGAAAAAATGTATATATTCTAAGAGATGCAATCTGCATTGATTTGCATCAATACCATGATGTGTTAACTTTGACAATTTTTTTAATATTTTGGCACAGACTTGAAAAAAAAAAAATTAATCCTTGCAAGAAATTGAAAACAGTGAACCACCATCTATAAAGTTATTTAGATTATTCTATGGATGAAGCATTGCAAGATTTGACACATATATCCTATGATCACAATCGGGAAAGCACTTGTTGACAATAATTATGACTTAGTTTTCCTGTTTTCCTGAATGGAAAAGTGATTTACTAAATTTTTGTCAAAGCAATTATAGTGAAGTTATACAGATTAACTAGTTGAAAGTACTGGAGTAGTTAATATACAATTTTTGGAGCCTATCATGTATTGGTTGCACATCATAGCCCCGGTTGTCATTAGTAGGAAATACTTGCTAAAGCATTAAAGAAGCCTTAAATTTGATTATCATCAAAATAAATAGTAATTACACTTCCAAAAGATTTGTAAATTATGTAAATTTGTATGCAACTAAAACAGAAAAATTTAAAATTCTTAGTTGGATTCTTACCTTAGACATTAAGTGGGAAAGATAATGATCAAGTCAGATTGACAAATATTAGGGGAGTTTTAGAGGAAAAAGATAATATAAATTAAGATGAAATGAGGCAAGTACAAACTATAGTATGGCAATCAGAATTTAAATGCTTCCTTTTTAACAAGTTCCTGCATTGGTCCAAATAAATTTCAAACGGTTATTATGTCATAATGAAACAATTATTGAAGGCAAAATTTAAAGTTCAAACTTTCTAATTCTATTGCCCTGCAGATGCTAAAGTTGAATGAACAAGACTTTTTGGGTGAAGCCAGTTGTTTTCTGTCCGAGGTAAGTTGTCTTGAATTAAGTTTTGTTCACATATTATATTATATGCAATTCACATTTTTTTTTACATAGCCTTGGGGTGAAATATATTCATATATTCATCGAAGGCATTTCTCTGTTAGCCTTGGGTCCTCTTAGTGTATGTTCTTAAGAGCAACTTCCTGTTAAGGAGTTGGAATGAAAACAAAAGTTTTGTTCTTTCAAAACACCTCATTATATGGGAGTCTAATATAAGGTGTTGGCCTTAATGTGTACCCTAAGTGAGACCTTATTCATTGTTGCAGCTAAAAAAGACAATTCTTTGTTTTAACTTTGTTTTAAGGGCACACATTTAGACAATTCTTTTTTAATATAATAAAATATATGTTATTGCTTCAACTATCTTTGTGGTGAAGCTTTTTGATCGAACAATATTATTAAATGACCATCGTTGGAGCTAGAAAAGAACTAGATTTCCTTTGATATGCTGGTTAATTTTAAATTGGTGGCTTAACGTCTGGTAGGAAACCTTGCTCATAATTTAATGTGTTCAACACTAACATGTTTCCTTTTTTCCTTTTTGTCTATCAGATAGTGACCGGACAAAATCAAACTTCTACTCTAAATCTCCATGATAAAAGAAATGGGGTTTCGAGAAACTTGGGGACACTCTCTGTCCATGCTGAGGAAACAGTTGCTTCTAGGAGTGCTGTTGAAATCTCATTCCGCTGTTCTCACTTGGCAAATGTGGATTTGTTTTCCAAAAGTGTAGGTATCCATGAGTTGGCTACTTTAAGAACTTCACTAATGGATTTATTGTTTCACTTGTTCATCATCTTCATATTCTTTTTATAGGATCCTTTCTTAAGAATATCTAGAATTGTTGAAAGTGGAGATTCTATTCCAATCTGCAAGACCGAAGTAATAAACGACAACTTGAATCCCATTTGGAGACCAATAACTCTGAGCATGCAGCAATATGGAAGCAAAGTAAGCTCATCACATTCTTATGATCGTTGCTTTGATGTATATCAGCACTTCAAGGATGTTTGGTGTTGGGAGAAACTTCTTTAGCTCATTACGTTTTTCTTTGATGCAGGAAAACCCGTTAATTATTGAATGTTTCGATTTCAATACCAGTGGCAATCATGTACTCTTAGGGTAACTGCTGAGCCTTTTTGTGTCATTAACTATTCCATTTTTTTTCTAAATAAAAAAACCTTTTAACGATGTTGGATTTTTCACTTTATTATTATCAGGAAAATTCAGAAATCAGTTGCAGACCTACAGAAACTTCACCTAGAACAAAGTGGTGCAAATTTTGTTTTACCATCTGCTCATCGTAATCATGAGAAGGTGTCACTACAACAAATTTCACTTTTTATAGCATTGCTCAATAGCATTCTTTTCAAAATGCTATGAAATTTCCATCAATAATAGCTTCTTTTTATAAAATGCTATGATAGAAATTTAAGAAGTAACTAGAATAGCTTTTTGTTATAAAATGCTATAATAGAAATTGAACAAGTAATATTTTCTTTTCTTTTTTATTTTTTAATAGTAATAATATAGCATTCCTGAAATGCTACACAATATCCAATTCATTTCCCATATTTAACCTTATTTTATAGCTTTCACAATATGCTATAATTAATTAAGAAAAAAAAAAAAAAGTTGCGAGCAGGAACAAAATTTTAGTCCCGCCTAAATATTTCACACAACTCAAAACTTTTGGTCTTAGTGGGAATTGATATTTTTATTTTTTTATTATACTTATTTGAACAAGAAAAAAAAGAACATTGTGGAAGTACCCAGAAGAAAGCTCAGCCACAACCTCAAGCATGTGAACCTCGACTTCCATTTGATGACTGATGAGGCTACCGGCAAGCTTAAGCTGAAGATCGAAGCGTAGTTCGGGACTCGCAAGACCAGCGCCGCCATCAGGACGGCCCTCAGCCACGTCGAGAATCTCATCACCGGCGTCACCAAGGGTTACCGCTACAAGATGAGATTTGTGTACGCTCATTTTCCCATCAACGCTTCCATCGGCAACGGCAACGGCAATGGCAACAAGTCAATCGAGATCCGAAACTTTCTCGGTGAGAAGAAGGTACTTTTTTTTCTTTTTCGTTCAAAACCATTCGTTTGCTTTGATTCTCAATGTACACTGTTTAAAGTCTTAATGTGCAATATAATTATTTTGAAAACAATGATTTAGTTCGTATGTAGTTTTGCTATCTTATATTGTATTTACGTGAACTCAGAGATTCAGTTTCTGTTACCTGTTTGTGGTTTCGCTATCTATATTTGTTTCAAATACCTTGTTTTCTAGAGTAAGTACATTGTGATAGAGATTCGATTTCATATTTTGATTGATAGGACATTATAGAGGTTGTTGATTTCAACGGTTAATTAAAATCCAGGTTGAATGGTACCGATTTTAGAAGCTTGAAGCATGTTAACTTCATTTATGACATTAGAAGTTTTCTGAGTTTTCTGGGAAAAACTGTGGTAGTTTATAATTCTACAAGTAGCAACTCTTTCGCAGATGATTTAGCAAATAAAGGCTCGAGTATGGAGGGGGATTTGCTGGTGTGGGGAAATTTCTGAGTTTGTTTCGGTTTCGTTGTTGTTGTGCTCTGCTTTCTCCTTGTTTAGGCAGCTGGTCTTCTCAGCCGTGCTTTTTGCTTCGTCTTTTTGTCTCCGTGGGATGCTTCCCAGCTTTTGTGTTTGTTTTGTTTCTTTCTGCTGCTTTTCTGGGCTTTGTTCTTGAGCTGGTCTGGGGTGTTTTGTTGGTGTATTTGTAGCCTTCTTTAGCCCCCTTTTTATGGGTGTAGCCTTTATAAAATTGATGATGTTAAAAAAAAAAATGTTTAAATCCAGACTTCCCCCTTCTTGTGCTTTCTTTGGCTCTGTTTTGTTGCTGTTGATTTCTTGTTAGTTTGTTCAGAGGTGGGTTGGCTTTTTCCAGTTTTTTGGCAGTGAGTTTGGAAGGGTTTTGGTGGGTTCTTGCGGTTTTGTGGTAGGCTTGTTTTTGTGCCTTGTGCTTGATGCAGTTCTCTTTGTTTTCTTTGGTACTGTTTTATTACTGCTGGGATCACGTTTGAGTGCAGAGGTGGTTTGGCTCTTTCCCTGATTCAGGCAGTCTCTTGTGGCTTTGTGGTAGGCTTGATTGGTGACTTCTGTTTTGCTGCAGTATGCTCTTTCTCCTTCAGCATCTGTTTTCATGTAGCTATGCTTTTCCTACAGCTGTCTTGTTCTCAGGATTGGCTCGTTTTCTTTTAGTTTTCTTTGGTCTTGTTGTTGCTTTGTCGAGCTTCAGCTTCTTGGTTCTCAGTTGGTTTTGTCGGGACCTTTTGTTGTTAGTTTTGCTCTGTTTGTTTGTATTTCCTATCAGGTGTTGTTCCTATGTCTTCCTTGCTTCTCTTGGCCTTTTGGCTCAATGAATAATACTTGCAGTAAAGAAAATAAAAAATAAAAAAATTTCAGATTTAGAACAATGACCAGTGTACCAAATAATTAGCTTAGCATATGAATTTCATTTAAGTTTTTGCATTTCATATCTGTGTCAATAGTGGTGTATAAATGTTACATTCTACAGTAGATTAATTCTTTTTCCATTCATGTGATTTTGATTGATGAATTCTGTTTAGATTCTATAGTAGTAGATGAATTCTACAGTCTTTGTGATTTCTTAGATCTGTTTGCTTTTACACATTTGTTTATCATTTTCATTTTTGTAAAAATTAATCTACACTTGTGCAGATAATTCAATCCCAAATTTCACTAGTTGAATCCAATTACTCAAATACAATAAAAAATTCCATGGGTATGTTTACAACAATTACTTTTATTTATTGGTCTATATTATCTATATCAAAACTTATAAAAGCACGTTTTCATTTCCTTGTTATGATTTCGCATGATGGATTCTTTTATAGTTTTTCTCTTAATTTCTTTTAATTTTTCATCTTTATGTCTTAATGCCCAAAATTGAAATTTTGTTTTCTTTTTGTTAATTCTTTTTTCCTCTCCATATCAGGTACAATGTCACTTGAATTTGTGTTTAGTAAGTTGAAGATGAACAGATGAAGGGTGGTAGAATCCAGTTTCCCATATTCCCAATTAGCCATTTTTTTTCTATTGACATGTATTTTTGTATATGAGGATATTGTGTTTTACTACCTTGATATGACAAACTTTGTAATTATTTTGGTATATGAATGAAATTACTTGAATCTTTTTATGCACCAATCATTTTTTATGTAATTTTTGTATAATTCATGTGTTCATAATTAAAATGTTGGAATTTGAATTACCTTTCATATAACCAAATAATAGCATTATATATTGATAGTATTATTTGTAGCTTTTTTGAATTGTAATCAAATAGCTTTCATAGCATTTAGAAAGAGCTATGATTTATGAAAACTTTATATTTTATAGCATTTTAATAGTGCAATGGAAATCCAATTGTAGCATTTGCAAAAAGCTATTGTATATTTTGGTATAGCTTTCCAGAAAGTCATTCGATAGCATTTATAAATTGCAATAGCTAGTTGGAGACTTCAATAGCATTTATAAATTGCAATAACTAGTTGGAGACTTTTAATAGCTTGGGCTGTGATAGCAGCATATTAAACGCTATCTATTACCTATTATAGCATTCATCTCATGCTATGTAATGTCAATTTTGTTGTAGTGTGTTTATTCATGATCACAATTTTAATTGCTTATGTCAGTGCATTGTTTATTCATGCTCCATTTTAATAGTATTGTGTCAATGCATTGTTTAATTTTTTATTTTTTCTTTATAGGTTCTGAAAAGTCAATTGTTGGTTGATAAGTGTATTGAAAAAGAGCAATATACTTTTCTAGATTACATTTCTAGTGGTTTCGAGCTGAATTTTATGGTTGCAGTTGACTTTACAGGTACCGATTAATTGGCTCTCTGTTTTCTTAGGATGTTTATACTCTGTTTTTGTGGGGGTCTGGGGATGTGTCTCTATGACTGTCCCTTTTGCTTGCCTCCTCTGTTGGCTGTGTTTCCTTTGCAGTGTGGTTTTCCCATGCTCGCTTTTTCAATAATATTGGCTGTTAAAAAAAAAAAAAAAAAATTGGCTATGTCTTGACATTCTAAAACAAGATTTACGTCAAAATGTATTTTCTTTTTAATTTATCTGATTTGCTCTTCGTTGCATTTTTCCCTTTTCTGATCTGGTTCTGTTTCTTGTTTTCAATACTTGATCATCTAGCTTCAAATGGAAACCCTCAAAATCCAAATTCTTTGCACTACATTGATCCTTCAGGCAGATTGAATTCTTACCAGCAGGAAAGATTGTGCTAGCAATCTTTTGTCGATTCAATTGAAATATCGTAGAAATATGTATAGAAAACTCATTATATTGGATTGTAAAACAACAGTCTGTACAAAAGTTTGCTGCTCTAATGTTATATATACAAAGTAAATAATGAGTAGACGAACATAAATACCAAAATTCCCCTCATTCCTAACAAAATTCACTTTTGTATGACATGAATTGCAAGATTGACCTACCATTTAGTAATTTATAATTTTGAATGGCGGTGGCCATAGTAAAGGCTGACCTTAAAATTTTTTCATGATTGTCTTTACCAAGTGCATATTATTATTTGTGGAATTGTTTTCATTTCTAAAATTTTTGTAAGGAAAGATCATCGATTAAGAAAAGATCATTGATTTATTCATAGGCTATAATGGAAGTTGGGGAGGTCATACAATTCTACAATTCAAATAAACGTTTTCCTACTTGGGGATTTGGAGGAAAAACATTCAATGGCGTTGTATCACATTGTTTTAACTTGAATGGAATTCCAAATAGCTCTGAGGTAAGAGAATTATATTTTTTTTTTCGCTATGATTATTATTACTATTTTTTTTTTTTCAGTTTGTTGAAATGGTTGGCATATGGAATTTGCCTTTTCCATTTTCTCAATAAACAGCTGATTTCCTTATTTATCAGGTTGAAGGAGTTGATGGCATCATGGCTGCTTATGCTAGTGCTCTACACAATGTTGCTTTGGCAGGACCCACTTTATTTGGTCCAGTGATCAACATGGCTGCACAAATTGCCGGTCAGTCCCTCTCACACCACGACAAAAGCAAGTATTTCGTCCTGCTCATCATAACGGTAAGCAGAATTACAATTTCAATTTACAGTTTTTTTTTTTCTCTCTATTTGGGTGATTAATCAATGTAGTATAACCTTCTCTAGGATGGAGTTCTCACGGATCTTCAAGAAACCAAAGACGCTTTGGTAAGGGCATCTGATTTTCCGTTATCAATTCTTATTGTAGGTGTGGGAGGTGCGGATTTTACACAAATGGAGGTACACCCTTGTTTCTCATAAGCTTCATACGCCATTGTATATCCTTTTATATTTTCCATAGTTTTAGGAGATTCTATTTATAATGAATACTTGGTCTAAGTCACATTTATTGGCAGATTCTTGATGCTGATAATGGCCGTCGATTAGAGAGTTCTACAGGTCGGGTAGCTACTCGAGACATTGTACAGTTTGTTCCAATGCGAGAAGTTCACAGTAAGTACATATGGCACCTCTTTCCCCCTGCTTGAAATGGTCTTTAAGACCCTATATTCCATTTTGTCTTAAATTTCCATTGTGTTTTGGACAGCTGGACAGATTTCTGCTGTTCAAGCTCTTCTGGAAGAACTGCCTGGCCAGTTTCTGACCTACGTACGACCTAGAGATATCAAACCATGCAATCTGCAAGTTGTCTAAACATCTGCTTGAGAAGTTCAAACATCATCAGCATTACGAAAACCAATCCAATAAACATGATTACTCTGATCAAGCTTCAGAGTCAAATTCAAGCTCAAAGTTTTGGCTAGAGATGAGAAGTCCATATTCTTCAGAATTGTGATTTCTAGTAGCAGAAGAGTTGTGTGAAAGGTTTTCGTTGTTTGAGAGATCTTCTGCCATTGACGTTGGTCAAAGGCTCTGATACCATGAAACGATTCAAGAAGAAGCAAAGATGCGTGAAGTGAACAACAAAGTGTTCGATGAAAGTACTAAAAGAAAAAGAAAAAAAAAAAAAAATTGAAGACAATAGCTACTGCTAGGCCATTAATTGAAAAAGATTAATAACTCTCACAATGTACATGTTATTTACTTATTTCAGAGGTGTTTTAGGCTTTTACCCTCCTCTTTAATTCTTTTCACATTAAGAAGATGAGATGAGTCTCAAAAATCATGTATGGGCTATTTTAGAGGTGTCCTAGCTCTTCTTTAATTCTATTAACAATGTTAAAAATAATGAATCTCGTACCATGAAGAGAGGTAGTACCGAATTATCACATTGCCTCTCATTATTTTCTTGGAAGTGGAACAATCCTGAAACAAATAACTCAACTTTGTCACAACGACACATGACCAAATTTTTTAAGTTCAGTCATTGTGATGCATGAACAATTCTCATTATTTATGCATGATGTGCATGTTCACAGAAAAAACCACCATGGATAAGTGATGTTGTTCGAAGGCATTGGCAAGATTTGAATACTATAAAAATTTGTATTTCAATCTCAGAGATGTAACAGAGCTTTCACTTTAGATAAAAAAATTTGTATTGTCATTAAACTACACCAGAAATGAAAAACAGAGGTTAAGCAAACAAAATGAAAGTGTCTAGTAGAGAGTGCCAAGAAATTAGTTGCCTTGTGGTGATTCTCCAAGTATACAAGTATGGACCTTCAATTTGCTGAAAATAATCTCGCCCTCTGTTGCATCTCCCTCCTTTGCTTCTTTCTCAATCCATTGCAACTGAGGATGGCACTAGCTTAATCAAGTTCTCACAACTTTTTACTGTTAAACTCCCAAGTTGTTGAAGAATAATGTCCGGTTCGGTGTCTATCCCAACATGTGTCTTGTCCTCTTTGTACGAAAATATCTCCTTGTATGAACTAGATTCAAGACGAAGCTTCTGCAGATGATGAATTCTCTTAAGGATACAAAGTGGGAAGAGTAATGATTTATCATTATAGACTCAAGAAATTTAAGATTGCAAAAGAGCTGTTCTGAAAACTGGCCC
The DNA here is from genome assembly GCA_030490815.1 of Acer saccharum. Lineage (NCBI taxonomy): Eukaryota > Viridiplantae > Streptophyta > Magnoliopsida > Sapindales > Sapindaceae > Acer > Acer saccharum. The sequence goes on from CM059867.1 coordinate 52,922,026, forward strand.
TGAGATATCATCCGGGCGCTCTCTCCGGTTAATTTCAGTTTTTCTAGGCTAGGGGAAAGAATCAATAAAGTTTAAAACAGAACAATTGAAAGTGGATAGTAGAGAGAATGCAAGACATTACAAAATCAAGCAGTGAAAAGATGTGAAAAGAAGACATTTTAACCAACTTAGTCGCCTTCTTGCGGTGATTCTCCTAAGTATACATATATGTACCTTGTATTTGTTGTATGGTTGTATTCAAGTCACCCTTCACCTTATACACTCTCCTGTCTCCCCAGTGTTCCTTTACTATCTGTAATATTAGTGTGGTTACGTCTAGTGACGAGAAACACTTCATCTCGGGGCATTTGTACACAATTATTTCTTCCAAAGATGGTAATTCGAAGGTGCAATTTTCAGAGCAGAAGCATGAGAGATTTGGTAAATCAGCAAGTGTTAAAGAACTCAATTTGCTGAAAGTAATCTCGTCTTCTTCTGTTACATCTCCCTCCTTTGTTACTACTTCTATCATTGACATGCACCTTCCTATTGCCATTTCTCTGAGTTGTACCAAGCTTTTGGCCGTTGAGGATGTCATCAGGTTCTTCAATCCATTGCAATTCCATACCACCAAAAATGTTAGATTTTGGAAAGACGCTGAGAATGACACTAGCTGAATCAAGTCGTGACAACCTTTGACTTCTAAACTCTCAAGTTTTTGAAGAACCGTGTCCAGTTTGGAGTCTATCCAAATATGTGTCACATCCTCTTGGTAAGAATTTATCTCTTTATATGAACGAGATGTAAGACAAAGCTTCTGCAGATGGCGAACTCTCTGCATAAACAACGAGAATATAAATTAACTTTGCATATGAGATAAAAATCAACATCTCAATATTTTAATACTTCTATTCCACAAAATAACACTTGATAATATATTTTTAATCACATAAGAAAAAATTAAAATAATTACTATATAAATCAATCTAATTTATTTTAAAATATAATCCCAAATATAAATCCAATCATATTTCCTGTACCTGTTATTTCAGAGGTGTTTTAGCATCCTCTTTAATTATATTCACATTAGATCATGAGATGATCAATATCAAAAATAATTTAGTTCCAATTAATTTTAATTTCTTATATGAATCCACTCATTTATCATATATGTATAGTTATTTCAGGGTGTTCTAGATCTTCTTGAATTCTATTCACAATTTTTTTATATAAAAAAAGACATAAATCTCGTACCTTTTCAATCATGAAGAGAGGTTGAACTGAGCTATCATGTTGGCCCTCATTAATTTCTTGGAAGTTGAACAATTCTAAAGCAAATAACTCAACTTTGTCACAACAATGCATGACCAACTTTTTTAAGTTTGGCCATTGTGATATATGTACTCCACGATAGAAAGTTTTGAGTCAAGGTAAATAGTTGAGCCCTAGAGAGGTTATTTGTGGGAGTACAAATGTAGCAGCTACGTTTGTTTCCCCTTGATCATCCCCAACAATCTCCTCCACTCCACAACGGTGCAAATCAAGTTGTTGAAGTTCCGAAAGACTCTTGGCAATAGAGACTGGAAATAGATATTTCAAATTCATACAATGATGAACTTTGACACCGTTTAGTTTTTGATAGGAGAACATTTTTTGTGGATCTTTGTTCCATATGTGCTTCAGTTTTGGTAGACCATTAATATCCAGTTTTCGTAATAGAGTTTCTATTTCCGAATGCGATTGTTCAAAATCTACCCCTTGGAGATCAAATATCTCTTCTACCAAATCACAATCACCAACAGTCAAGGACTCTAGTCTCGTGATTCTTTCAAGCATATTAGATTGAAAAATAGTCAATAGTTTATTGCAATCTGTGACTTCCAATGATTTTAGATTGCAAAATGAATCCTTGCAAAGTTGATTGGGCCATCTCATCTCCAAGTCTAACAATAACATCCCAGAAATTTCAATTTCTTCTAAAGAAGGAAATGCAACCTACATATATATAACCCATAGCATTAACTAATAAGTGTGGTAGCCAAAAATGGCCAATAGGCCCAATATGATAAAGCCTGTATCTTGAAATAAGAAGACCCTGCCCAGGCCCATTAAGTGAATCAACCTAAACACGAATATCAACAAATCTTCACTTGGTCTTCCAAAGACCAAGTCAAATAGTCTGTAACTGACAGGTGGATCACCAGTTGAGGGGATCTCTCCAAGTATCCTGCCCATGATCAAGCCACGATCAAGGAACCGTTGCAGCTACATCAAACACTATAAATAGAGCAGCTCTCTCACAGAGAGCTCTCTGAAATTTCTAATAATGAAAGCTTATTAAAGCGTACCAAAACTCTGCCCAAATCGTGATTCCACTAATCAGTTTGGCCGGATTTAAGACCACGATCATCTGAAAATATTGCTCAACCCAAGCACACCTAAGGCTAATTTCTTCAAACCCAACCTAACCATTTTATCTGTGTTTATTCTATCTATATCGTTTTTGTTTCAAGTTTATTTGCAGGTTCAACAAAGCACTCGACCACGGTCGACAGGAACATTCTTGCAGGTCCAATCGAGGAGACGACTTCGTCCATCCAACGGTTCAAGCAAGTTGCTTTGGGCCTGATATAACCCGACCCGATTAACGTACCACGTAGTTCGACCACCTATAATAAGTAAGAAATAGAGGAAATAACTGTAAGTAAAGAAAAGGAAGATAACTTAACCGTACAAGATGAAAATACAACTTCAAATTTTTCTTTTCCTAAAAAAACATAAAGAAAGTATAGAGACTAATTACTAAAGAATTTTAATCCAAGATTTTTATTATTATTTTGGTGTTGTTATTGTTACCCATAAAACTAATTAGTACATCCACCTTTTATTAAAAAAAAAATCCCTAACTAAAATTACTAAAAGGGACAAAATAAATTAAATTAAAAAGCTTTTTTAAAGAATTAATTTAAGTATACTGCCATGATAAACCTATCCTTCTTTAAATATCTATACTGCCATATTATGGCTTTAAGTTAAAGTATTCATCCAAAAAAAAAAAATGTAAAAAATATGGAGCATACAAGTAAATTCTAAAAATCCTAATAAAAAAAATATAATATTTATCATTCCTTTTTCAAGTAAGAAATATTTTATATTAAGATAAATGAGGACCAGATGAAATTTTATGAATTTCAATATATTTTGATAAGAGATTTTTTTTTATTTTTTATTTTTTAATATTTTTGAAGTAAAACAATGATATATAATTAGAAAATATTTTAATTTTTTTTAAAGGAAGAAAATATTTTAATTTGTTTGAGAACTAAAACTATTTTTTTATTATTATAAATTTATAATGCATTTTTTTTAAAAAGAAACATATAGGAATAAAACCAAACCCGGTGGAATGAAATTTCAACACTCCACGCACCAGTGGAATACCACCGGAAGATAGAAATTAACATCCAAGTCAGTAGTAACAGAGTTGGTGACCCTGTTTTTTGCTTCTTTTTTTTTCCCTTCTTCTTTGGAGTTTATTCTTATTATTTATTAATAAAACAAGCAAAAATGAATTAAATTGGTACAGAATAGATTGTTCTATGTTAACGTACCTTTTGGTTGAAAAGTGGGGTGGGAGTATCAAGCATGTCTTTGTATCAAGCAGAAACCTGGGAGCTTTGGCAGAGAGTTTAATCTCAGAGAGCGTAATTGCTTGAACTCAATCTGATCAGTCCCTTCATCGTTGTTGATACCTTCTTCCCTTCTATTAATAGCAAAAATCTCTTCCATATTGTCGCAAGAAGACACATAGACTTGTTGAAGCAATGGAAGAGCTCTGTAAGTGGAGAACGAGAAAATATTCTTCAATTTATTGCACTTGTAAACTTTTATGGTTTTAATCGGCGAAAAGACTCTGCTCTGAGTTGATGATTATGTATCCTCTCCAGGTTTAGGACACTGTCAAGACTTAAACACTCCAAGAAAACAAAGTGATGACAAGATTCTGAGTGCGCGAAGCAGTCAACAACCGTACGAAAGCCTGGACTGTTTGCTACCCATAGATCCTCCAATTCTGGAAAGCCCTCCTTGTCCAATACAGAAAGGAATTTCTGGACATCATCAGAGCAACTACTGCTTTTAAGGTTAAGATTCACTGTACTTCTCGAAGTCTCACTCCTCTTGTGAAAGTCAAACCTTGTATTATGTCCAATGAGTATTCGGTACCTCTCCAACTTATTCGACAACAATCGGCCTTTTGGTAGAACATTGGCATCTGGGATACTTATTTCCAGAGCAGTGAGGTGCGTTAGATGCTTCAACTCATCAAGAATGTTGACTCCTTCAACCTCCCACTCGATTTTGCATTTCCTATAAGCACCGGCAGGCAAATACAATTCTTCTAATTGAGTAAAGGTCAATAAGACATTCAGTGGGATATTTCTAATATGTTCACAACCATACAAATCTAATAACCTTAACCCAGTCAAGTTACACATTTTCTTAGATAACATCTGAATTTCATTTTGATAAGAAACATGAATTCTAAGGATTTCTAGTTGCTTAATCTCTCCAATAAAATCGATATCTCTTAGTTTACAATTAGATATACACAAGGTACGTAGATTTACTAGGAGACCAATTGAATTTGGCATTGAAATCAAATCCAATCCAACCAAATGTAAAACCTTAAGCTTTGGCATCCCTACGAAAAAATTATCAGGGAATCGACAGTTATCTACAGGGGTAGTACTCATGTAGAAAAATTGAAGTTCTGGACATTCAAACTCTTTGGGAAGCCCACTGATATTATGTAGGGTGATTGCAAGGCAGTTCTTCAGTGCATCCTTATCAACCCATTCCTTGATAGTGCAATTACGAAACATATTCCAATCTCTAGATGCAATAGATGTGCCAACGTAACGTACAACATCATGCAGTGAAAACCGGTAGTTGTTAATGTCAAGCAATAGAGAAGAATCTTTTAGTTTTCGAAGCAATGTATTGACTCTATTTCTTGTGTCTTCCATTGCTTCAACTTTCTCAAATATACCCAAACCAATTACATATGCCAACAAGTCTTCGATATGGGTATTTTCCATTATACAGCAAAGCAAGAAAGTTGATTTGAGTTCCTTTTCTTTTAATTGATTGTAACTGATCTCTATACATGAATATGTTTTTGCAGATACTCCCTCAAAGTTACTCGTGGAAGGCACTGTGAGTTTTCTCAACGCATCTTTCCATTCACACTCTTCCTTGTTTTTTAATGCAACCGCCACTGAATCAATTGCAATGGGCAAACCTCCACATGCCAAGGCTACATCTTTTGCTAAAGCTTGCAAACGATCACAAACTCCTGCTTTTTTCTCATACAAACTCCACGCCTCTCCTTCGTCTAAAATACCAACCTCGAAATTATTCTGAGATTCCATTTCTAACAACACATCTAAAATCCTTGCTGTCAACAACAATTTGCATCCTTCACCATCGTTACCAAAAGGAATTCCCACGTCCTCCAAATCGAGTTTGTCCCAAATATTATCTAAGATTAAGAGGACCTTCTCCTCTTGCTTCAATCTTTGTTGCAGACTCCTTGCTCTTCCGGAAATGCTCTCCTCATGGAATGTCAAGCCCAACTTATCTGCAATTTCTTGTTGAATCTCTTTAATGTCTGGTTTCACACCTACCTCTGCAAAAGCTACAACATTGAAGAGCTTCTTATCCTCAGCATGTCCAGCAATTTCTCTAGCTAGCGTAGTCTTGCCAATGCCACCTGTTCCGTAAATACCGACCATGTTGACATCTGGATTGCTCAATGCATCTAGAATATTCTTCAAAGTAGACATTCTTGATTTAAAGACCATGTAGCCTTTGTAAGATGGAATCCATGTCTCCTCTGGAATGGTTCGGAAGGAAACCGTTGGGAAGGTCCCTTCATCATAGAGTCTAGCAACAGCCTTTGTTTGCTTCACTGCTTTTCTGCTATGTTGTTAACATTTCTTGGGATTAGGACACAACCCCTTGAAACATTTCATGTCCGCTCGCTCATTTTCTCCATTCACCTCTGACACCTCATCAGTCATCATCTTCACACGATCCAGCCAATCGCTAACATGTTGTTCGATCTGTTTGCCATTTCATCTAGCTTCTTCAACCGAATGCTGCACCGTGTCTCTTTGACCCTCGAGCTTCCGAACTTCAATCTTCAAGTTGTCAAAGTTGGTCTTGTAGTTCCGGATATAACCGAAAGGTCGAGCAATGGGGGCAACCAAGCATTCTGCAACTTTCGCAGCAACAGCGATAGCAATTTCAACTATTTTGAACAACTCCCTCTATAGAGAAATAGAAGTGAAGGGTAAGAAATTAACGGGAAGTTGTGAAGTAAGTTGATAATAGCAAACTGTTTTTATGAACAAACTGTGAAAATAAGAAAACAGTTTTTTTTTTTTTTTTTTTTTTTTTTAATAAACAATTTTATTTTACTTTATTTTAAATTGATAAGAAACAAAACCAATGAAAATAAAATAGATATAAACAGATAACAAAGCTAAACAAAACAGAGCAAATAGGGAGCAAAAATCTGAGTAAAACAAAAGCGGCCACCAGAACAAAACAATAGCAAAGTTTTTATTTTATTTTATTTTTATTTTATTTTTTAATTTTTTAGTGAAATGAGACTGTGAATCAAAGCAAAACAGGGCAACTAGGCAGAAAAAAAAAATGAATTAAGAGAAGGGCAGCCACAACAAAACAGATACAAGAAGAGGGCAACAACAAACTTGAAAGATGAACAAAACAATTTTTTATTTTGTTTTTTGGATTTTGGATTTTAAGTTGATGAGAAACAAAACAGATACAAGTAGAGGGCAACAACAAACTTGAAAGATGAAAAAAACAATAGAAAAGTTTCTTATGAAATGAGAGGGAGAGGGTGAATAACTTGATTTCAAAACAAACAACCAAATGTTTTTGAGACCAACTTGATTTCTTATGCTTTGATGTTCAACTTTTAATCAAAATGACACAAACATCTTCTGATTTTTCAACCAACGGTTGATTGGGGTTTGATGAGAAAGTTCAATTTTGCCCCCAGAATGTACAATCCAACAATCGTTGATATGACGTGACCTCACAAGTTTGCTTGATTGATCGATAAGCCATGTATTAGCTGAAAGATAATTTGTATGCAGCAAGTTGCTCCACTGCTGAGCTGTAGAATTATCCTTGCTGTCTCATTTGATGTTTGTGGATTTTGATTTTGATTTTTTTTTTTTTTTTTTTGGTAATGTCACTGTCTTTTTTTAATTTATTTGAAAAGTAAAGTCATTGTATATTTAATTACTAAATATACATGATGATGAGGTTGGTTTAAGTCATCGTCTATTTGAAACATAAAGTCATTATCTATTTAATTACAAAGTTATTGCCTTCACACTCGTAAGGTTATAGGTTTAAGTCTTCCCTCCTCCAATCCCATAATATTTAAAATTAAAAAAAAATTACAAAATAATCATTCATTTTATGTAAGAAAAAATACGACAGAATTTTACATAAATCTTACTTTTTGGTGATTTATCACCTTTATACAGGGGTGATAGAGCTCATTTGTACACTCGGTATAGCCCCCATTTCTTATCAATTGTACTCGTTTTCGAGCGTATTTGTATATTTAATGTGTTTGGTGAGCATGTGTAGGTCCATTCCATTTAAGTGATGTTAAATCTTATTTTGGAAGAAAAGAAGTCAAAAGAGGGAGAAAATGAGCAAATTGGAAGAACCATGGAAAGTTGATTTTCAGCTAGTGCAGAACGTCCAAGTTGTGGGACCTATATCTCTCAGGTCCGATAGAATTGTGTGTCCTACTACCATAGATTGAAAGCCCCGGTTGTCTAATTTTCAACGGTTTTTACGGATCGCGATTCCGAAATTTCTAGAGAAAGTTATGGCCATTTTCGTAACGGTGCGCGATGCTGAAAAGCTGAAAACTGACGAAGAAGCGCATTGCGCTGGACGACCAGCGCCGGACCAGTGCCGGAGAGGCAGAAAGTCGCCGCTGGACGTGCGCTCCTCACTTGCGCCTGACCACCAGTGCCCCACCCGTCCAACAATGCTCCAGCTCCATTTTTTCTTGGTTTTTGTGCCATAATCTCCACATATTATAAATACCTCACTTCCTCTCTTTTCCAAACACCTCTTGAACTCCCACAATACATTCCAAACACTCCAAGAACACATTTCTACTCTCTAAATCCACCAAATCACAACATCCAACCTTCAATCCTTCACCCAAACTTAAAATCCACCTCACCAAACATCAAATATCCAACTTTCCCACAATTATCCACCATAAAAACCCAACCTTGGAGCATAGAAGGGGACTAAGAGAGAAGAAGCAAGCCAAGCACACCAACATACCAAGAGAGGAGGAGAGCTTCACATATAGTTTTTTCTACACCTTTCTCTCTTTATTTTTATTTGTAATTTGTTATGGCTTACATAAATATCATATCTTTTGTTGCTATTTCTTGTAATATGAACTAAATCCATCTTAGCTAAGGCCAAGATGAAACCTTTTCCATGAATCATTAGTAAAGACCATTACTTTATCATTATTGCTTGTGTTGTGTATGAGTATTTCAATTGCTTAATGCTTCTAGGTGTCTAGCTAGCACTTGGTTGATATTTGGTTGTTGTGTGAAGCACCGAGAGGAGAAGCACACAACGTGCTCGACGAAATGCCCGATACAAGTCTAGTAAGATAGAAATATGCGATGCTAGCTTGTAGGATTCAATTTGTGTGCCATGAACTTAATGAATTTATATGTAGTTCAGATAATCATTGAGAAATAGGTTGTTGGTGCATATAAATGTTGTCTTTATCACTTGAGAGAGGTTAGAGACAAATAGAGGGTATCACAAATCTACACACACACTTGCATACTTTACCTCAATGATGTGCCTAAAATTAATGAGAATTAGATAGGTGGATTCAAGGTCTTAGCCTAATTTCCCATAAGAGATACAACCACTTGCTTGTGTTTGACTTACTTTAGTTTGTTTGCCTAGTTTAAATTATTGCATTTTAGTTATATGTTTAATTTAGTTGAAGTTGAGTAGTATAATTTCATCATCATATCTTTGTTTGTCTAAATAGTAGTTAATCAATCAATTGTGGTAATCAATACATCAATTCTTGAGGAACGAATTTTATTTATCATTGTGCTATTCTCACGGCCTCGTACTATTGTGGGTGCTCATTTAGGAGTGGTCAAGGGGTGGACCCACCTTGAGGTCAAGTGGGGCCCGTGCCCTACCTCAAATTTTGAAAAAATAAATAAAAAAGATTCTGTTTATTTATATAATATATACCTATTAATTAACATTTACTATGCAATGATATATCTTAGGTCAACTGGTGGAGTTCTTACAAATTACATTGCTAGACTGGGTTCAAATCCTTGTAATATTTTTATTTTACCGTCTTTTAGCTTTTCATGGTTTTTATGTCTTATCGACCTCAATTATTTTATGTGTCTTTATCGACCTCATATATGATATATTTCATTTTATATATTTATATTTGGTTTTAGACTTTTAGTTTATATATATATATATATATATATATATTGCCATCTTTTACAATTTTTCAAATTTTCATATTCTTCTGAAACAAAACAATTCACTTTCTGTTTTCTGTCATTGTCAACTTTTTAACTATCCTCATTTTATGGTTTACATAATTCAATTTTATTTTATGTTAAATTATATATTATAATTTTGAACTTTTATTATTTCTAATAGTTCTAATTTGAAATACCTAAACACATCCATTCAATAAACCATAAAATCTCAAATTTTAATTTATTGTATTAAAATAGACATCTATTATTATGATTCATTTTATTTTATCCTTATTATTTTTCTTTATTTTATAGTTTTAATTTATTTAAATCAATAAATTAATCATATATATATATATATATATAAGTAGAAGAATAAAAATTCAAAAACATGTCTAGTAATATTTATTAATCAATTATTTTTATATAAATTTAAAGTGAATTAATTATAAATACAAAATAAAATTTCTTATTATAAAATTATATTGCAATTTATTATTTAAAAAAAATAAATATTGTAATTTTTTATTGTTTATGTTGTTTTTTCTTGTTATTATTTATTTTTTAATATTGTGTTTTTTTTTTTTTTAAATGTAAGATTATTTAGTTCATCTTGAGTAACTATTCTATTTATTTTATTTTATCTAAACTTCATTATACCATCAATTTTTCTTTATATAAAAAAACTCATTTTTGTTATTAAAAAAAAAAAAAAAAAAAAAAAAAAAAAAAAAAAAAAAAAAAACTCATTTTACTATGATCTTTTTTTTTTAGTATTTTTTAAATATAATTGTTCAAGTGCCCTACCGGATTAAAATTCCTAGGTCCGCCACTGGCTTTATAAATGTCTTTCCATACTCATCACTTTAGTCACTATTTTTTTTTTTTCTTCCCAAAACTCATCACTTTAGTCCATTTGACTAAATATTTGAAAGTCAACTATTTTAAAACCCGTGAAAGTACACTTTTGCCCTTATTACTATTTAATTTAACTAAAATGATTATCTTAGCTTTAAATTAAAATGAAAAAAATAATTCTCAATAATAAAATCTTAAATAAATAGATTACAAAAAAAAATAAAATCTTAAATAAATAATAATAATAAAATCCATTAATTTTTTCTTTTTTCGTATTTTTTTTTTCATAATAGATTTTTATTTAGCAAAAACGATTATCTTAGCTTTAAATTAAAATGAAAAACAAAAAAATTCTCAATAATAAAATCTTAAATAAATAGATTATAAAAATAAAAAATCTTAAATAAATAATAATAATAAAATCCATTAATTTTTTCTTTTTTTTCATTTTTTTCATAATAGATTTTTATTTAACTAAAATGATTATCTTAGCTTTAAATTAAAATGAAAGACAAAAAAAAAAAAAAAAAATCTCAATAATAAAATGTTAAATAAATAATAATAATAAAATCCATTAATTTTTTCTTTTTTTTTCATTTTTTTCATAATAGATTTTTATTTAGCTAAAATGATTATCTTAGCTTTAAATTAAAATGAAAGACAAAAAAAAAAAAAAAAAATTCTCAATAATAAAATGTTAAATAAATAATAATAATAAAATCCATTAATTTTTTCTTATTTTTATTTTTTTTTTCATAATGGATTTTTATTTAACTAAAATGATTATCTTATCTTTAAATTAAAATAATAATCATTTTAGCTAAATAAATATCCATTATGAAAAAAATACAAAATAAGAAAAAAGTTAATGGATTTTATTACTATTATTTATTTAAGATTTTATTTTCTAATATATTTATTTAAGATTTTCTTATTGAGAATTTTATTATTTTTCATTTTAATTTAAAAATAAGATAATCATTTTAATTTTATTGCTAACAATCGTTGATATGACTTGACCTCACAAGTTTGCTTGATTGATCGATAAGCCATGTATTAGCTGAAGGATAATTTGTATGCAGCAAGTTGCTCCATTGCTGAGCTGTAGAATTATCCTTGCTGTCTCGTTTAACGTTTGTGGATTTTGAATTTTTTTTTTATTTTTTTTATTTTTTATTACGTAAAGTCACTGTCCCTTTTTTTTTTTTTTTTTTTTTTTTTTTTTTTAATTTATTTGAAAAGTAAAGTCATTGTTTATTCCTTTAAGGGGTAATTACCCTAGTGGCCATCAACTCTTACCACCGCTATCAAAATAGCCACCAAATGGGGAAATGGATGGAAAATGACCATTTTTGGCAAACATTGTTACACTAAAGGCCATCCATCCAATTCCATCCATTTTCATCCAATTCCATCCAATAAGTGGCATTTTGGTAAATATGAGTATGACATTAATTTATTTTAGATATTTTTTGGAAATTAATTTTTTCTTTTCTTTTTTGAAACAAATAATTATATTTAGTGTGTTCATATACATATAGCATATCTCAAACATATATATATATAAGAATATATACATATATATTTCTTTTCAACTTATCTCAAATATGTTTTTTAGAATTTTTTGATTTTATAGCCTTAATCTTCTCCAAATATATATATATATATATATATATTTTCAACTTATCTCAAATATATTTTTTAGAATTTTTAGATTTTGTAGCCTTAATCTTCTCAAAAAAGAAATACATATATACAAAAATTCTATTATCAGTTCAAACTGACAAAAGTTATATCAGTTCTTTGCATGTGAGCCACTGGATTTAAAAACTTTGACTTTGCTGTATGCACTTGTCAGTCAAAGTATTTAAATCCAGTGGCTCACATACAAGGAACTGATATAACTTTTGTCAGTTCGAACTGATAATAGAAAGACTGTATATATATATATATATATATATATGTGTGTGTGTGTGTGTGTGTGTGTGTGTGTTTGAGATATGATATATGTATATACACACTAAATATAATTATTTGTTTCAAAAAACAAAAGAAAAAATTGATTTCCAAAAAAATATCTAAAATAAATTAATGTCATCCTCATATTTACTAAAATGCCACTTATTGGATGGAATTGGATGAAAATGGATGGAATTGGATGGAATGGCCATTAGTGTAACAATGTTTGTCAAAAATGACCATTTTCCATCCATTTCCCCATTTGGTGGCCATTTTGATAGTGGTGGCAAGAGTTGATGGCCACTAGGGTAATTACCCCTTAATTACAAAGTCATTGCCTACATACTCGCAAAGTTGTGGGTTTAAGTCCTCCCTCCTCCAATCCCGTAATATTTTAAAAAATAAAATTACAAAATAATCAGTCATTTTATGTAAGAAAAAAATACTCATTTAATTAAATAATCAATATTTTATATTTCTAATTTTATGTGTTAATTGCAGACCAATAACAAAAGGATTTTAAGGTTTCCTAACAGTTGACCAATGACTTTATTATGATTGTTTCATATTACTTTTTCATTGTTATTTTTTCCTCAAAGTTGGCCAATATTGACCCGCTGCATAGAGTAAAGAGTGGTGCTATTGGCAGATTTATAAATTTCAATTTATTTATTTCCTAAATTGCCATTTTCTCTTTCCCAGCACCCCATACGGCATACATAACCTCCCCCACATCTCCCCCCCCCCCCCCCCCATAGGCTGCCCAATGTTTTTTTTTCCCAAAATCTTTCCTAAATTGATGTTGCACATGAGTTTTCCCAAATTGATGTTGTACATGGTTGTCAACATTATATAATGTTGAAAACTCATGTGCATCATCAATTTGGGAAGGATTTTGGGAAGCCTAACATTACTTTTTTCTTTTTTGATTCTCTCTTCTACTAAAATACAGGCAAGAAAGAAAATATCGGTATCAATATCAATATCAATATCAATATCAGACTTACAAATTTATGGGCTAAAGATGTGTGAAGTGAACAACAAAGTGTTCGATGAAAGTACTAAAAGAAAAAGAATTGAAGACAATAGCTACTACTTGGCCATTAATTGAAAAAGATTATTAACTCTTGCAATGTACATGTTATTTACTTATTTCAGAGGCGTTTTAGGCTTTTAGCCTCCTCTTTAATTCTTTTCACATTAAGAAGATGAGATGAGTCTCAAAAATCATGTATGTGCTATTTCAGAGGTGTCCTAGCTCTTCTTTAATTCTATTAACAATGTTAAAAATAATGAATCTCGTACCTTTTCTACCATGAAGAGGGGTAGTATCGAATTATCACATTGCCTCTCATTATTTTCTTGGAAGTGGAACAATTCTGAAATAATTAACTCAACTTTATCACAACGACACATGACCAAACTTTTCAAGTTCAGCTATTGTGATGCATGAACAATTCTCATTATTTATGCATGATGTGCGTGTTCACATAAAAACCACCATGGATAAGTGAGGTTGTTCGAAGGCAATGGCAAGATTAGAATACTCTAAAATTTTGTATTTCAATCTCAGAGATATAACAGGGCTTTCACTGTAGATTTGACTGTATAATGTTTTATTGTCATTAAAATACACCAGAAATGAAACACAGAGGTTAAGCAAACAAAATGAAAGTGTATAGTAGAGAGTGCCAAAAATTAGTTTCCTTGTGGTGATTCTCCAAGTATACATGTATGTACCTTCAATTTGCTGAAAATAATCTCGCCCTCTGTTGCATCTCCCTCCTTTGCTACTACTACTTCTACCATTGACTTGCAGTATTCTATTTCCATTTCTCTGAGTTGCACCAAGCTTTTGGTCGTTGAGGACGTCATCAGGTTCTTCAATCCATTGCAACTGAGGATGGCACTAGCTTAATCAAGTTCTCACAACTTTTTACTATTAAACTCCCAAGTTGTTGAAGAATTATGTCCAGTTTGGTGTCTATCTCAACATGTGTCACGTCCTCTTTGTACGAAAATTTCTCCTTGTATGAACTAGATTCAAGACGAAGCTTCTACAGATGACAAATTCTCTGAAGGATACAAAGTGGGAAGAGTAGTGATTTATCTGTTGTGAGATGAGCTAATCCAAAGCAAGAACAATTGAAAACAAAGAAAGAAAAGACAAGAACACACACAATTTCTACTGGTTCAGCTCTCAGGAAATGAGCCTACATCCAGTTGCTGGTGTTGTTACTAATCCACTATGAAGAAATGTTTACAGAGGTACAGAGCATTGCTAGATTATACAAATAGAGACTTCAATACCAAAGTAAACCAAGAAAACAAGAAAACTCACACCCAAGCCTTCTATTCTTCTCTGGAATTTTTTCTCTCTAGCTAAACAGCTATTGTATCTCTCTAATTGCTCTCTCTTCTCTCAACTTCCCGCCTATCCCAAATACATCATTCTCTCTCAATATACCTCAACCAACTGCAGCATTCCACATGGAAAAAGTCTGATGTATAGAGGTCATGCTGATATAAAATGGATACACAATTCTTGTAGAGGAAGAGACAAACTTGACAGGCTGTACAACACAAAGAGTTTCACAGCTGGACCACTCAAGTTGAGCCACCTCTCACAAAATCTCCACCTTGGATCAAGCTTGAGATGCCATATACCTTCATTGCAAATTACACCAGCAATTTTCACCAGCTAGCTTTCAGCAACAACATTTATCAAGTTCAAGCATGTCTTGAACGTGATACTTGTAACAGGTTTTGTAAACATGTCGGCTGGATTGTCATCGGTATGAATCTTCTCTACTGATACTCTTCCTTGAGAAATAATATCCCTGATAAAATGCAGCTTGATGTCTATATGCTTCGTCCTCTCATGATACATTTGATTTTTGGTCAAATGTATTGTGCTTTGGTTGTCACAGTACACTGTAATCTTCTCCTGCTTGATTCCTAGCTCTCCAATAAGACCATGAAGCCACAGTGCTTCTTTAATTGCTTCTGTGGCTGCAATGTATTCAGCCTCAGTTGTAGAAAGAGCCACTACATGTTGCAAGGTAGTTTTCCAACTTACTGTACAACCAAAAAGAGTGAATACATAACCTGTTAATGACCTTCTCTTGTCTAGGTCCCCTGCATAATCTGAGTCCACAAATCCCACAAGAGCATTTTCTATGAAACAAGTCTTTTGATATTTCAAACCATAGTTGCAAGTTCCTTTTAGGTATCTAAAAACCCACTTTACAGCTTCCCAGTGATGTTTACCAGGTTTTGCCATAAACTTACTCACTAAACTTGCAGCATAGGCAAGATCTGGTTTGGTACAAACCATAGAGTACATGAGACTTCCCACAGCACTTGCATATGGAATTCTCTCCATATAATTTTTCTCGTTTACAGTTTTAGGTGCTTGAGTTGCTAAAAGTTTGAAGTGAGTAGCCAAAGGAGTTTGTACAGCTTTAGAGTCAGCCATATCAAACTTCTTAAGAACTTTCTCAACATACCCTTTTTGTGACACAAACAACTTGTTGTTTCTTCTGACCCTTGATATATTCATCCCCAAGATCCTTCTTGTTGCACCCAAATCTTTCATTTCAAATTCCCTACTCAACTGTTCCTTTAGTTTCTTGATTTCTGTCATGTCTTCTGAACCAATTAACATATCGTCGACATACAATAACAGGAACACTGCAGGCTTTCCATCAATGCATTTGAAGTATACACAACTGTCATACATGCTCCTTGTGTACTTGTTTTTTATCATAAACTCATCAAATCTGAGATACCATTGTCTAGGACTTTGTTTAAGTCCATAAAGAGATCTTTTAAGCAAACAAACTTTGCTTTCATCACCTTTGCAGATAAACCCTTTAGGTTGTGACATATAAATCTTTTCTTCTAACTTTCCATGGAGAAAGGCTGTTTTAACATCCATTTGCTCTAGCTCCAATCCAAACTGAGATACAAGAGCCAACAACACTCTAATAGAAGTGTGTTTTACAACAGGAGAATAGATTTCATTGAAATCTATCCCTTCTCTCTGTGTAAATCCTTTCGCCACCAACCTAGCCTTATATCTTGGCTTTTCAACACCAGCAATTCCTTCTTTTCTACTAAAAATCCACTTGCATCCCACTAGTTTTTGATTTGCTGGTTTGTCAACTAGTGTCCAAGTCTGATTTTTGTTTAAGGATACCATTTCATCTTTCATAGCGGCTAACCAAAGATATCTTTCTTTACATTTTGCAGCCTCTTGAAAGTTTCTAGGTTCATTCTCATTCATATCTTCAGCTACTGACAGTGCGAAGGAGATAAGGTCAGCATAACCATATTTTGGGGAGCTCTTCTATCTCTTCTTACTCTGTCTCTTGCTAGTTGATAACCTTCCAACTCATTCTGAATTTCATAAGTCTCTTCTTCAGCATTATCATCAAATTCTTCTCTGTCATGAACCTCTTATTCATTCCCCAAATTTGAAACTCCTTGTGGTGGCTGAAAATTAAGATCCTCATGCTGCTCCACCTCAATTCCAACATCATTTTTGGTGTTAATATTCTCATAAAGAGGAGATGAGCCAGTGTCTCTCATGTACATCTCAGCTTCTCTAAAAGTAACATCTCTACTGATGAAGCTTTTAGAGTTGTTTCCTTCAGAATACCATAGCTTGTAGCCTTTTACTCCTTCAGGATACCCAACAAACATGCATCTTCTTGCTCTAGGTTCCAGTTTGCCTTGCTTAACATGAGCATACGCAACACACCCAAATACTCTCAGGATTTCATACCTTGGCGGTGTGCCAAACCACACTTCTTCCGGTGTTTTGAATCCTATTGCAGCAAAAGGGCACCTGTTGATTAGATAGGCAGCAGTGTTCACTGCTTCAGCCCTGAATTTATTTGGTAGGTTTGCACTTGAGAGCATACACCTAACTCGTTCTAACAATGTTCTATTCATCCTCTCTGCAAGGCCATTCTGTTGAGGTGTGTTAGTGACTGTTTTGTGCCTTACTAGACCTTCCTCCTTGCAAAACTTGTTGAATACTTCATTGAGATACTCTAGACCATTATCGGTTCAAAGCTTTTTGACCTTTTTTCCGGTTTGCAGCTCTACCATTTTCTTCCATTCCTTCAACTTTTGAAATGCTTGATCTTTTGATTTCAGTATGTACACCCATACTTTCCTTGAGCAGTCATTAATGATTGAGATGAAATATCTCCCTCCACCAAGTGAATTAGTTCTGGATGGTCCCCAGAGATCCGAGTGCACATGACTAAGAATTTCTCTGGTTTTATACACCGAGGAGCTGAACTTCACCCTTGTAGCTTTTCCATAGATACAATGTTCACAGAAATCTAGTTTTCCTAATTTCTGACCACACAACAGCCCTTTCTTTTGAAGTTCTTGCAGCCCTCTTTCACTAACATGTCCAAGTCTCTTGTGCCAAATCTGAGTAGTTTCTAAATCAATAGAAACAACTGGTGCATCAACTCCAATCACTGTACTACCTTGTAGAGTGTACAAACCATTGCCTCTTACACCTTTCATAACCACCAGAGAACCTTTACAAATCTTGAGAACACCATCTTCACATTTGTAGCTATATCCATTCTGGTCTAACATACCAAGAGAAATCAAATTTCTCTTCAGTTCTGGGACATATCTAACATCAGTCAAGAGTCTTTCAATGCCATCATGAGTTCTTATTCGAATTGAGCCAATTCCTGTTACTTTACAAGCTTTGTTGTTTCCAAGTAACACTTGTCCACCATCCCTACTTTCATAAGAATCAAACCAATCTCTATTGGGAGTCATATGGAAGGAACACCCAGAATCGAGTATCCATTGCTTGTCAGAGTTGTTAATTGTTACAACTAGGACATCAACACTTTCATACCCATATTCTACCACTGCAGCATCTCCAATCACAGTATCCTTTTATTTGCCTCCCTTTTTCCTCTTGGTACAAAATTTTCTGATATGGCCTTCCTCATGACAGTAGTAACACTTGATACTCTTCTTGTGTCCTCCTCTAGACTTTGATCTAGATTTCCCTCTAGATTTCTGATCTCTTTTATCAGTTCTTCCCCTTACTATTAAGCTTTCACCTGATTGTTCTTTCATCTCACATTTTCGCTGAAAATCTTTTGAGTTCAATGCACTAATGACATCTTCTAGGGACAAGGTCTCCCTACCGTGTTTCAAAATGTCAACAAAATTTTCATAAGATTTTGGAAGAGAATGCAACAACACTAAAGCTTTGTCTTCATCTTCATATTCAATCTGAATGTTTTCCAAGTCTAAACACAATTTATTAAATTCATCAATATGATCTTGCAGATTCTTTCCATCTTGCATCTTAAAAGTAAAAAACCTTCCCTTAAGATACAAACGACTAGATAAAGACTTAGTCATGTATAAACTCTCAAGTTTGAGCCATACCTCAGCTGCTGTCTTCATTTTTGCAATCTCTCTTAGGACCTTGTCACTAAGACTAAGAATCAAAGTATTGAAGGCCCTCTTCATAATATCTTTCTTCTTCTCCTCTGTGTAAGTTGAAGGCATTTTGTCCTCTCCTTCCAGAGCTTCATCTAACCCCAGATTGCCAAGGAGAGCCGACATCTTCATCTTCCAAACAGCAAAGTCATTTGTGCCATCAAACTTTTCAACTTCATGCTTAGTTGTTGAAGTGGCCATTTCAGGACTTAAATCGAACACCTAGCAGGCTCTAGAACTCAAACAAAAAATCTTCAAGCAAATCTCCATGAACCATGCTCTGATACCATTTTGTTGTGAGATGAGCTAATCCAAAGCAAGAACAATTGAAAACAAAGAAAGAAAAGACAAGAACACACACATTTTCTACTGGTTCAGCTCTCAGGAAATGAGCCTACATCCAGTTGCTGGTGTTGTTACTAATCCACTATGAAGAAATGTTTACAGAGGTACAGAGCATTTCTAGATTATACAAATAGAGACTTCAATCCCAAAGTAAACCAAGAAAACAAGAAAACTCACACCCAAGCCTTCTATTCTTCTCTGGAATTTTTTCTCTCTAGCTAAACAGCTATTGTATCTCTCTAATTGCTCTCTCTTCTCTCAACTTCCCGCCTATCCCAAATACATCATTCTCTCTCAATATACCTCAACCAACTGCAGCATTCCACATGGAAAAAGTCTGATGTACAGAGGTCATGCTGATGTAAAATGGATACACAATTCTTGTAGAGGAAGAGACAAACTTGACAGGCTGTACAACACAAAGAGTTTCACAGCTGGACCACTCAAGTTGAGCCACCTCTCACATTATCATTGTAGACATCAAGAAATTTAAGATTACAAAAGAGCTGTTCTGAAAACTGGTCCTGAGATATCATCTGGGCACTCTCTCCGGTTAATTTCAGTTTTTCTAGGTTGGGGGAAGAATCAATTAAGTTTAAAACAGAAAAATTAGAGATAATTTTGAAAAGTTTAAAACAGAACAATTGAAACAAGGATGTTCCTCCCTGCCCGTACAAATCCAAATATTCCAGAGATTATTATTTTTGAGTTTAAGTTTTCACTAACCTCTTCAACCTGAGCATTTTAATCTTCGTCCTCTGAGGTGGAGGAATCGTCTACCTCCCAGTAGCAGGAACCATCTACCCAATTTATGTGTAACAGAGACGATGAAAAACAGAGGTTTGAGTAAACAAAATGAAAGTGTATAGTAGAGAGAATGCAAGACATTACAAAATCAAGCAATGAAAAGATGTAAAAAGAAGACATTTTAACAAACTTAGTCGCCTTCTTGCGGTGATTCTCCTAAGTACCTTGTATTTGTTGTAAGGTTGTATTCAAGTCACCCTTCAACTTATACACTCTCCTACCTCCCCAGCGTTCCTTTACTATATGTAATATTGGTGTGGTTACGTCTCGTAACGAGAAACACTTCATCTCAGGGCATTTGTACACAATTATTTCTTCCAAAGATGGTAATTCAAAAGTGTAATTTTCAGAGCAGAAGCATGACAGACTTGGTAAACCCTTAAGTGTTAAAGTCCTCAATTTGCTGAAAGTAATCTCGTCTTCTTCTGTTACATCTCCCTCCTTTGTTACTACTTCTATCATTGACATGCATTCTCCTATTTCCATTTCTCTGAGTTGTACCAAGCTTTTGGCTGTTGAGGATGTCATTAGGTTCTTCAATCCATGGCAATGCCATACCCTCAAAAATGTTAGATTTTGGAAAGAATCCTGAAAAGATAAATTAAAACAAATCACACTTACGTGCTTTGCAATGACTTAAAATTTCACAATGAAAAGATAAATAAATTGGTTAGTAAATATGTGGATTCACGAGTCTTAGTACCTTTTCAACCAAAAACAAAGGTTGTTGTGCTGGAATTTCAAGGTGGCTCTCCTCGTTATTTTCTTGGAAGCTAAATAATTCTGAGGCTAATAACTCTATTTTGTCACAGCCAACCACTTCCAACTCCTTTAAAACTAACCATTTTGAAGAATATACCCCTGGATAGAAAGTTCTAAGTGGAGGTAATTTATGGAGCTTGATGGAGGTTACTTCCGGAAAGACAAATCTAACCGCAGCTTTTGCTTCTCCTTCCTTGGCAACAATCTCCTCCAGTTTTCCACAATTCTCCACATTAAGCTTTACAAGTTGCAATAGACTCCTACCAATGGAGGCTGGAAAAACATCTTTCAGATTTTGACAATTATAAACTCCCACTTTCTGTAGGCTTTTAAAGAACAACTCTGCTTGAGGATCCTTATTCCATATGTGCTTCAATTTTGGTAGCCCTCTGATATCTAGCTCTTGTAACTGTTGAGTTATTGCTTCAGAATGAGATTCTTCAAAGTTTATGTTTTGGAGATCAAAAATCTCTTCAATTAAATCACAGTAACTAACAGATAACCTCTTCGGCATTGGCAATTCTTCAAAAGACAACTTTGCCTGAGGATCCTTCTTCCATATATGCTTCAATTCTGGAAGCCAACCGATATATAGCTCTTCAAAGTTTACCTTTTGGAGATCAAAATTCTCTTCTAGTAAAGCACAGCCACTAACACCAACTGTTAACAGCCTCGGCATTGAAAACTGAAAGATAGTCAATAGACTATTACAGTCACGAAATTGCATAAATTTTAAATTGCAAAAGGACTCCTTAGCTCGCTTGTGCCATACCATCTTCAAGTTATCTGATTTGTAAATGTCAATTTCTTCTAAGCTTGGGAATGTGACCTGCAATGTTCAAGCCAGTACTGTGTTACTAATATTCTTTTCAATTCTGATTCAAAATAATTAACATGAAAATATTTATTTAAAAAAACAAAGAAAATAATTGGATATAAGATGTATACTTTAACTGTGCATATGAGATAAAAATCAATATCTCAATATTTTAATACTTCAGTTTGACAAAATAACACTTAATAATATATTTTAAATCACATAAGACAAAAATTAAAATAATTACTATATAAATCAATCTAATCCCATCTAATTTATTTTTAAATCTAATCCCAAATATAAATCCGCTCATTTATCATATATGTATGGGTTATTTCAGGGTGTTCTAGATCTTCTTGAATTCTATTCACAATTTTATTTTGATGAAAGTAAATTGATGAAAGTATTCACAATTTTTTTTTTATGAAAGTATTCATCCAAAAAAAAATGTAATCAGTTAAAAATATGGAGCTTACAAGTAAATTCTAATAATCCTACTAAAATATATATATAATATTAATCATTCCTTTTTCAAGTAAGAAATCTTTTATATTAAGATAAATGAGGAACCAGATGAAATTAATTTCATGAATTTCAATATATTTTATGAAAGATGTTTTTTTTTGGAAGTAAAACAATGATATATAATTAGAAAATGTTTTAATTTGTTTGGGAACTAAAATTATTTTTTTATTATTATTATAAATTTATAATGCATTTTTTTTTTAAATCCAAACCCGGTGAAATGAAATTTCAACACTCCACGCACTAGTGGAATACCGCCGGAAGATAGAAATTAACATCCAAGTCAGTAGTAATCCCATTTCATTTTCATTATTTCAATGAGTTAGTGACCTTTTTTGTTTTGGAGTTTATTCTTATTATTTATTAATAAAACAGGCAAAAATGAATTAAATTGGCACAAAATAGTTGTTCTATGTTAACGTACCTTTTTGTTGAAAAGTGGGGTGGGAGTATCAAGAATGTCTTTGTTGCCATTAATTGAGCAGAAACTTGTGAGCTTTGGCAGAGACTCTAATCTAAGAGAGTGTAATTGCTTGAACTCAATCTGATCAAGCATGTCTTTGTTGCCATTAATTGAGCAGAAACTTGTAAGCTTTGGTAGAGACTCTAATCTCAGAGAACGTAATTGCTTGAACTCAATCTGATCAGTCCCTTCATCATTGTTGATATCTTCTTCCCTTCTATTAATAGCAAAAATCTCTTCCATATTGTCGCAAGAAGACACATAGACTTGTTGAAGCAGTGGAAGAGCTCTATAAGTGGAGAACGAGAAGATATTCTTCAATTTATTGCACTTGTAAACTTCTAAGGTTGTCAATCGCTGAAAAGACTCTGCTCGGAGTTGATGATTATGTATCCTCTCCAGGTTGAAGACACTGTGAAGATTTAACCACTCCAAGAAAAGAAAGTGATTATGACAAGATTCAGACTCCAAGCAGTCTACAACAGTTCGAAAGCAAGGACTGTTTTGTACCCATAGATGCTCCAATTCTGGAAAGCCCTCCGTGTCCAATACAGAAAGGAATTTCTGGACATCATCAAAGCAACTACTGCTTTCAAGGTTGAGTTTCACTTTTCTTCTGGAAGTCTCACGCAGCCTGTAAAACTCACTCTTTACATTACTTCCAAAAGTTATTCGGTACCTCTCCAACTTATTCGACAACAATTGACCTTTTAGTAGAACATTGGTATCTGGGATACTTATTTCCAGAACAGTGAGGAGCTTCAGATGCTTCAACTCATCAAGAATGTTGACTCCTTCAACCTCCCACTCGATATTACGAGGCAAATACAATTCTTCTAATCGGGTAAAGGTCGATAAGACATTCGGTGGGATATTTCTTATCCTGAAACAATGATACAAATCTAATAACCTTATCCCAGTCAAGTTACACATTTTCTTAGGAATCATCTCAATTTCAGAACAGTAAGAACAAATTCTAAGGATTTCTAGTTGCTTAATCTCTCCAATAAAATCAATGTCTCTTAGTTTGCAATCAACTATATACAAGGTCTGTAGATTTACTAGGAGACCAATTGAATTTGGCATTGAAATCAAATCCAAACCAACCAAATGTAAAACCTTAAGCTTTGGCATCCCTATGAAAAAATTCTCAGGGAATCGACAGTTATCTACAGCGGTAGTACTCATGTAGAAAAATTGAAGTTCCGCACATTCAAACTCTTTGGGAAGCTCGTTGATATTATGTAGGTTGATTGCAAAGCAGTTCTTCAGTGCATCCTTATCAACCAATTCCCTGATAGTGCAATTACGAAACATATTCCGATCTCTAGATGCAATAGATGTGCCAACGTCACGTACAACATCATGCAGTGAAAACCAATAGTTGTTAATGTCAAGCAATAGAGAAGAATCTTTGAGTTTTTGAACCAATGTATTCACTCTATTTCTTGCGTCTTCCATTGTGTTGACATCCTGAAATATACCCAAACCCTTTCCATATGCTAACAAGTCTTCGATATCTATATTTTCCATTATACAGCAAAGCAAGAAAGTTGATTTGAGTTCATCTTCATCTAATTGGTTGTAACTGAACTCTATACATGAATATATTTCTGCAGTCACTCCCTTGAAGTTACTCTTGGAAGGAGTTGTGAGTTTTTTCAAGGCATCTTTCCATTGGGACACTTCCTTTTTTTTTAATGCCACTGCTACAGAATTAATGGCAATGGGGAAACCACCACATGCCTTGGCAACTTTTCTTGCTAAAGCTTCCAAGCAATCATTATTTTCAATGCAAGCTCTTTTCTTAAATAGACTACATGCCTCTCCTTTTTCTAAAACACCGATCTGGAAAGACCGGAATTTACTTTCAGAATCCATTTTTGACAACACATCTAGATCTCTTGCTGTATTTTCAGAATCCATTTTTGACAACACATCTAGATCTCTTGCTGTCAACAACAATTTACATCCTTTGTGATCGTTACCAAAAGGAATTCCCACCTCCTCCAATTTGAAACTCGCCCAAATATTATCTAAAACTAAGAGAACCTTCTCCTTGCTCTTCAATCTTTCTTGCAGTCTACTTGCTCTTCTAGAAACACCCTCCTTATCAGGGAATGTCATGCCCAAAAAATCTGCAATTTCTTGTTGAATCTCTTTAATATCTGGTTTCACAGCTACCACCGCAAAAGCTACAACGTCGAAGAGATTCTTTTCCTCGGCATGTTTAGCAATTGCCCTCACTAGTGTAGTCTTGCCAATGCCACCTGCTCCGTAAATTCCGACCATGTTGACTTCGGGATCGCTCAATGCATCTAGTATTTCCTTCAAAGTAGACCTTCTTGATTCAAAGGCATCATAGTCTCTGTGAGAAGGAATCCATGTCTCCTCAGCCTTGAAGTTGTCAAAGTTGGTCTTGTAGTTCCAGATATATCTGAAAGGTCGAGCAATGGGAGCAACCAAGCATTCCCAAACTTTCGCAGCAACATAGAGAGCAATTTCAACCAAGTATTCCACAACTTTCGCAGCAACAACAGAGAGATCAATTCCAACCAAGTATTCCTCAACTTTAGCAGCAACAACAGAGAGAGCGAGACCAATTTCAACCAAGTATTCCACAACTTTCGCAGCAACAACAGAGAGATCAATTCCAACCAAGTATTCCTCAACTTTAGCAGCAACAACAGAGAGAGCGAGACCAATTTCAACCAAGTATTCCTCAACTTTCACAGCAACAACAGAGAGAGCGAGAGCAATTTCAACCAAGTATTCCACAACTTTCGCAGCAACAACAGAGAGATCAATTCCAACCAAGTATTCCTCAACTTTAGCAGCAACAACAGAGAGAGCGAGACCAATTTCAACCAAGTATTCCACAACTTTCGCAGCAACAACAGAGAGATCAATTCTAACCAAGTATTCCTCAACTTTAGCAACAACAACAGAGAGAGCGAGAGCAATTTCAACCAAGTATTCCACAACTTTCGCAGCAACAACAGAGAGAACGAGAGCAATTTCAACCAAGTATTCCACAACTTTCGCAGCAACAACAGAGAGATCAATTCCAACTAAGTATTCCTCAACTTTCACAGCAACAACAGAGAGAGCGAGAGCAATTTCGACCAAGTATTCCACAACTTTCGCAGCAACAACAGAGAGAGCGAGAGCAATCATTTGGAATCCTTTTTACAAAAGTAGAAGTGAAGTTAACAAATTAATCGGAAATGGAAGAGAGATGTCATGTAAATCTAATAAAAATAAAAAATAGAAAACTGATTTGAAAATCAAACCGTGAAAATAGGATAACAATTATATATATATATATAGAGAGAGAGAGAGCTTTGCTGCGTACAACCGGGGTCGCGGCCCCGTAGTGCAAAAAAATGGAAAAACATGTGGGACCCGCGTAATAAATACATAGGACCCGCGTGTTTTTCTTTCTTTTTTGCACTATGGGGCCACGGCGGTGCCACGACCCCAATTGTATATATTCTTTCTCATATATATATTCATTTTTAGATCTAAATGGATGAGAAACAAAGCAAATTAAATGAAAATAAAACAGAGCAAGTAGGGAGTAAAAACCTGGATAAATAAAAAAAAAAAGGGCCACGAGAAGAAACCAATATCAATGTTTCTATGAAATGTTTTTTTCTTTTTGTTTCTGGATGAAACAAACCAAATCAAAGCAAACCAGAGAACAAGAAAAAAAAAAAAAAAAAGGCAACTAGGTAGGAAAAAAAAAAATTGATTTCAAAACAAACAACAATCAAGTGTTTTTGAGATCATACCTCAGAAATAAGAAAGAGTTTCTATATTGAGCAGATAATCAAGGTGTGAGCAAATGAATCCCAATATTCCTTTTCTATGATTTCTATCATTCCTTGCCTACCACACGGTCCACTATTGCTTAAAAGAACAGTAACTTTAGTTCAATTTTAAACAGTTTACTAACCAAAGACAGTGATTAAAAACACTCCAGCTTAGAAAAAAAAAAAAGGAAAATTGCACAAACTCCCGTAAGTTTAACCAATATTGTACTCAGATGCAATTTTTGATTATTTCTTTTGTATATCTATATTTTTTTATATAGAATTTGAAGCTAATGAAACAAAACAAATGAAAATAAAACATATATAAACAGAGACCAAAATCTAAACAAAACAAAGCAAGTAGGGAGCAAAAATCTGAATAAAAAAACAATAGCAAAGTTTTCAATGAAATGAGGAGAAGAAAATAGGCATACAATGTTTTTCCCTTTCTTTTTTTTCGTTGAATCAAACCAAATCTAAGCAAAACAGAGAACAAAACAGGGCAACTAAGTAGAAAATACCTTGATTTCGAAACAAACAAGAAGCAAGTGTTTTTGAAATCAAACCGTACGTACCTTGGAAATAAGAAAGAGTTTGTATATTGACCGGATAATGAATGTGTGATGGAAATAAGAAAGTGTGTGTATATTGAGCGGATAATGAATGTGTGGAGTGTGAACCAATCAACCTAATTAATATTTTTCTATGGTTTCTATGCCCACCACACCACTTTTTAAAAATTAACTAGAGTTCAATTTCAAACAGTTTACTAACCAAAAACAGTGGTTGGCACAAGAAAAATTGGGTTTAGAGAGGGTTACGACTCTTATTCAACCTTATTGATATTAATATGGAGTAGATATTAAATACCACTAAAAGAAATTATATTTAAGAATGGGATACGACTTAAACTCAATTCGTCACATATTTAGTTAAAAGGGTTTGAGCCCACTTGATTAAATTTGAATTTCAAGTTTGAGTTTGAGCCCACATGGAAAGTCTATTGGTTTTGCACATAAAAAAAAATGTATGTTAAAGTGGTTAAATACCTAGAAGGATGTGTGTAAGGTTAATACACGGTAGGACTTTGTTTCTATGAAATTAAATTTCATAATTAAAATAAAAATAGTGTTTTTCTGCAATTTTTCATATTTCTTACACCAAACCCTGAAGCAAATTTTGTTTTTTCAATGATAAAGTTATTGTGAAGTTTTCTGGAAATGTCACGAAAGAGACTGTGTTGGATATGGCTTGAATTTCTAATGGTTACCAAACCCGATTTACCAATGCGGAGACTTCCTGGAGACGTGAGAGCGTTTGGGAGTATAAGGTTATGTTTGAGGGAGGCTTGGAGGATGAAACGAACTGAAGAAGCGAAGATCAGCTCAAACCGCTGCCGAGCCACTGTGGCTTTGGCAACGGTCGTGGCAACGGTAGGATACCGCTGCTAATTTCTTGGCAGCACAACGACAGCGGTTCCAATACCAGTGGATACCGCTGTGGCTATCACAGCGATACTGGGAGCGGTCGTGATGAATCCTGGTGATATGGCGTATGGATCACGGTTTTCTGAGTGGTCAAGTTCAACACGGTTTAGGAAGCGGATGGCCAACTGCAACTTGAATCGTAGTTAATCATAAGCATGCGTCGAATCAGGAAATATTCTTGGAAGAGGAAATATGTTGCTTCTAGAAGTTCTAATGGGAAAGGATTTCTCCTTGAAAGAAGACTTATCTTAAATAGGAAATAGTATTTATGTGGAATAAGTATTTTTGTATGACTAGGAGTAGGATTTCCTTATTAGTTTTAACTCCCTGTAATTCATATAAATAGATCATAATAACTAGGTTGTTAGTGGTGGAGCAAAATAGCAAATACTAGAGAGATCTCATAGTGAGCATTGAATGTAATTGGGTTTGGGGTATTAGAGAGAGAACCTGAGTGTGTGGTTGTAATAATTTACTACATATTGGAACTTCTCTTGTCGTCTTGACAGCCGTGGTTTTTTCCCTGATTTGGGTTTCCACGTAAATTCTTGTGTTGTGTGTGATTGTTTTTGATTTCTTCTCTTCATCTTATCTTTTCTTTGTTATTGTGTTTGTTTGTGTTCTATCCGGCAACGCTTCCGCGCGTAATAGTGACTGTTTGTTCGCTAACAATTGGTATCAGAGTCCCAGTTGCTTGGTAGTGGTCTTAACAACTTTATGGCAAGGATGATGAGATTCAATATTGAGAAGTTTGACGGAAAAATGAACTTTGGCTTGTGGCAAATTCAAGTCAAAGATATATTAATCCAACATGGTTTACACAAGGCGTTGAAGGGCAAGTCAACCCATGCGAACCCTGAAGGCTCTGGAGATTCTAGAAAAGAAACGACTAGTACTAGTTCTGGAACATCTAAGATGAGCGATGATGATTGGGAAGATTTGGATGAGAGAGCTGCAAGTGCGATACGATTGTGCCTAGCCAAGAATGTTCTTGCAAATATTCATGGAACAAATTCAGCGAAAGAACTTTGGGAGAGACTTGAAGAATTGTATCAAGCGAATAGCGTCTGTAACCGGTTCTACCTGAAGAAGCAGTTTCACATGCTGCAGATGACTGATGGTACGAAAATTTCTGATCATCTGAGAGTGCTCAATGGAATAGTTTCAGAATTAGAGTCGATTGGAGTAAAGATTGATGAAGAAGACAAAGGTCTTAGACTCATCTGATTGGAGTTTGTATATTGAGCGTATAATGAATGTGTGAAGTGTGAACCAATCAACCAAATTAATATCTTCTATGGTTTCTATGCCCACCCCACACACTTTTTGAAAAATAACTATAGTTCAATTGTACACAGTTTACTAACCAAATACAGTGGTTGGCACAAGAAAAATTGGGTTTAGAGAGGGGTTACGACTCTTATTCAACCTTATTGATGTTAATATGGAGTGGATATTAAATAGAGTGACGATATTTGCACCCCTATAAAACTGTATGTACACCCCAAATTTATATATTTTTAAAATTCCAAAATTACCCTTAAATTAAATTATTAATATTTTAATTCAAAATATAATAATTTCTTGTAACTATTTATTTTTTCGAATTTTAACTAACTAAATCCTTTTCACAAAAATAATAATAACTAAATCAAATTAAAAATAGTAAAGAAAAACAAAAACACAAATCAAAAATGGAAAACTCAATACCAGTCCATTCTCTTAAGAAAAAAATGGAGGATTGACTACACACATATATCAACACCAACAATGCAGAAACAACAAAAAAAGAAAGAAAAAAAAAAAAATTACATATTGACGGTTTAACACCAACAACGCAGAACACACACACTAACAACAAATATATTCAAATTATTTTTTTTTAAAGTATTACAATGTATTTCGGGGTTTTTTAGGAAAGAATGAGGACTCGAACCCACAACCTCGTGGTGTAAGTGTGAGGGGTTTACAATCAGAACAACCCCATATCGTTTATTCAAATTAACGCTAGACAAATATATTAATATTTAAAAACTAAGTTATTGAAAAAAAAAATGTAATAGCGTTTAGTCTAATATATAGTGGTATATCAAATAAATTAATAAATAAAATAGACACTAGATTTATAAATCAAAATGGAACTCGTCGCTCTTTTAAATCTAATCCAGATTTTTTATAATGGTCAAGAATGTGTTGGAATGGACCAACTTTAATATAAGGTTGACGAATTTCATCACCTTCAATGATGGGATAATCTCATATTTGTGGAAATAATCATATGTCACGCTCCAAAGATTTATTATTTCGTTTAATATCATTTGTTAAACAATTTTTTTGATCCTCTTTTCTTTTTTCCTCGTCTAAGTTATGAAAAATAGAAGTGAAGTAAAAGAAAAGGAGATAAAAATAAAACAGAGAACACAATAATGGAATAATGACGACAAGAACAAAATAATAGCAGAGTGGTTTTAAGATCAAAATGTGAAATTGGATTTTTTTTTTTTTTTTTTTTTCTGAGAGAAGTTTTGAGAAAAGAGCTGTTATGGAACCAAAAAAAACAAGATTTGAAATATAGATGGGAAGCAAAACAAATGAAAATAAAACAGCGAATTGAACAAATATAACAACAGCGACAAGAACAAAGAATAGCAAAGTTTACTGGAGATGAGACAGTGAAGTAATGATATCAAACAAAAATAATAGAAAACAGAGAGCACAACAGATCAACTACGAAGCAAAACAAATCAAAGCAGTAGCCATTTTTTTTTTTTTTTTTGAGATCAGAATGTGAAAATGAGGAAACAAAATCTAGTTTTTTTGGGGGGTTTTAGTGGGTTTTAAAATTGGAAAAATAAATGAAAATGAAACAAAATTAATACAAAAGAGAGAACACAACAGAACAACTAAGAAGCAAAACAAATGAAAATAAAACAGAGCAACTGGGAAGCAGAATTATATACTACAACAACGAAGAGAATAGAACAATAGAAAAGTATTCTTGAGATCAGATGGTGAAATTAGGAAAGACATCTTGTTTTACTTATTATTTTTTCCTTTTTCTAGTGGCTTATAAATTTTGAAATACAAATGAAAATCAAACGAACATAAACAAAACAGAGTGTAGCAGAACAGAGGAGTTGTGAGATCAAACCTGAGAAAATAAGAAAAGAGTTTCTTGAATGATAGTAATTGCCAACAACAGATTGAAATAATCAACAAGTGAATACTCCTTTGATGCGTAAAATTATTTTCAAGCAGTTTTTGTATTTGCAAGTGCGATCTATGACAGTGACTAGAAATAATAAAGAAAGACCAACCAGTCTAAGCTCTGTCATTCAAACAAATAAACAACAAATTATTCAAACTACTTTAATATAAAAAAATAATAATCCTTTACCTGCCTGTATGCCTTTAATGAATCTACGAGGTGGTTGCCTTGGTGGTCCAAATCCCAAGTCTTTGGTTATACTCTTAGCAATTACATTGTGGCCAGCCATCATGACGCTAACTCAATTGGTGGAAGGACGGGTTTGGGGCACAGATAACTCTCAGGTCAACGGTTCAAATCATATCCAGGTGAAGGCGAGTTTTGATTTACCCACTTGCATCTTTATGTGGTCGGGGGTGTGGGTCAGGGTTTCTTATATGTCCTACTCCATAACATGGTTTCCTATCTATCATACTCCATAACAACCAACAAATAGACCGTTAGAACCAACAAATTGGCTATGGGTGTGTCACGCAATTGGGGAGGACAAGCGGATGGGTGCATGAACAAAGTCCGGGATCCTCGATACTAATAAAAAAAAAAAAAAAAAGCATCAAACCACAAATCAACTTTCATATAAAAAATATTATTCCTTTACCTGCCAGATTATATAAATGATTTATGTGAGATAATATTCCTTAAAAGAGAAAGACAAATCATCAAACCACATATTCATCTAGACAGGCTGTCTGATTATCGTTTCTCTCGTTTTTATTTTTTTTTATTTTTTATTTTTTAATATAATTTATTTTATTTTTTTATTATCGTTATTTTATTTTATTGATGGCATAGTTTAAGAACATTTGTGTCTTGTCCAACCAGGCCAAAACTAACTAACCCAATTTGTTAAGACTTCTGTTAATATACTGACTGATTCAATTTTGGGCAAAAATCAATGGAACTAAAAATAAAAAAAAATCAGTTTTTCAACTTTGTGTTATAAACCAAACAAATTTGGTTCGGTTTAGTTCGTTTCATTCAGTTCTGATGAACTGTAAAATTTGGAAACGGAAAAAGAAAAATTAACTCAACACCATCATTAAAGCACAAACCAAATCCATAGAAATTTCTCTACCAAATTTATAGACCCGGAATAATGGAAACTAATATGTGTATATGAAAATTCATCTTAAAAATAATAAATAGTGTACTTTGGATCAGGGCGAATGATTGTAGGGGCTGCACGCATCTACCTTTAAAAAAAAGGGGGTAATTACCCTAATGGCTATCAGTTCTTGCCACCACTATCAAAATGGCTACCAAATGGGGAAATGGATGAAAAATGGCCATTTTTGGTAAACATTGTTACACTAATGACCATTCCATCCAATTCCATCCATTTCCATCCAATAAGTGGCATTTTAGTAAATATGAGGATGACATTAATTTATTTTAGATATTTTTTTGGAAATCAATTTTTTCTTTTGTTTTTTGAAACAAATAATTATATTTAGTGTGTTTATATGTATATCATATCTCAAACATATATATATATATATATATATATATATATGTATATATATTTCTTTTTTGAGAAGATTAAGGCTACAAAATCTAAAAATTCTAAAAAATATATTTGAGATAAGTTGAAAATATATATATATATATATATATTGCGAAGATTAAGGCTATACAATCAAAAACTTCTAAAAAACATATTTGAGATAAGTTGAAAAGATATATATATATATTCTTTTTTTGAAAAGATTAAGGTTACAAAATCTAAAAATTCTAAAAAATATATTTGAGATAAGTTGAAAAGAAATATATATATATATATATATATATATATGTACACACTAAATATAATTATTTATTTCAAAAAACAAAAGAAAAAATTAATTTCCAAAAAATATCTAAAATAAATTAATGTCATCCTCATATTTACCAAAATGCTACTTATTGGATGGAATTGGATAGAATTGGATGGAATTGGATGGAATGGCCATTAGTGTAACAATGTTTACCAAAAATGACCATTTTCCATCCATTTCCCCATTTGGTGGCCATTTTGATAGTGGTGGCAAGAGTTGATGACCACTAGGATAATTACCCAAAAAAAAAAAATATAGAAAAAATTGAGTTTTTACTGATATTTCAAATTTACACAAACCTAATATAAGTTGTCAAAGTACTGACCAATATGTTCAACAGCCTTCCTCTTATATTAATTTAAAATTATTAGATTGTCATCCACTCACCCGTAACCCCACCCACTTGTAGACTCTTGAATTGCGTGCCCTTTATGGCTTTATTCCCAAATCCCGTAGCTCCACTACCACTAGGCTTCGGTTTTATATTTTTCTTTGTTCTATTATTGTTTTATGCATTATTTAATCTCTCTCTACTCCACTCTGAATATTTATTTTAACAATATTGGGATCACATTTACAAGAATTCTCTCTCCATACAAGGGAAAAAACTAAAAATGTTTATTCTTTTTTATTTACTTATATATTATTTTATTATTTTTTTAATTATTTTTATTTTGTTAGGGTTTCTTAATTACATTAAAATTGATTTAGTATTAATTTGATTTAATCAAATTTGTATGTGATTTGTTTGTTGCTAGAATTATAGGGCATATAGATACAATTATTTTTGTGTTAACTTGTTGGAACATTTTTTTTTTTTTTTACTATTTGGTGATTAAAATTATTTTTCTTCACTTCATTTTATTTTGTTGGAATATACATTTTGAGGGGTTAGATTTATTATATCTCATGACACGTTGTGTATTTACTTTTTATTAATGAAATACATCTTCCTATTAAGGTTGTTCAAAAAAAATTTATAACTTGTATTTAATTTAGTCCCGCCGGATAGAAAATCCTGGATTCGCCCCACTTTATATGGAAGATCATAAAGAAAATATACTAAAAAAAACACAAATAAAAATTGATATAGATCTATGGTTATGAAAGAAGATATTAAAACAAATGGATCAATAGTAAAATTAAAGAAAGAAAAAGAAAACAGGGCATATGAGCATATCTAATTCAGAAAAAAGGAGAAACAAATCATGGAGAGAAAAAGATAGGTGAGAGGACTGTATACATAGAGCGAGAGGAATTGAATGAAATTTCAGTGATCCTTTTATGGCCGTTGGATCGATCAAACAGACAGAGTTGTACAGTTTGCGGGCAGGTAGCTAGAGTTGTACAGTTTTTCAGTGTTTTAGAGCACTAGTGGCCTAGTGGGTGTACCTGCAAGAATCACAAAAGTAAAAAAACTACCAAGAATCACAAAAGTAAAATCTCAAAAGATTTTCAAAACAAAAAACTGCATACATGCTAACCTCGTGAACATCATAAGAAAAAACAATGATAAATAAGGCTGAAAATAAGAAAAAAAAATCTTTAAGAACTCTAAAGTTAATCATTCACTTTATCTAGTGCATAAAAATCACATGATTATCGCATAAAACCATTATAAATAAGGGCAAATTTAAATAGCACTTTATGGGGTGCCTTTTGGGGAAAAGTCACCAACTTATTAACTTAAGTTTAAAAGGCACCATTTATGGTCACCAGACAAAAATACCCCTTCATTTGTCACTTTGTGAGTTTTTTCAAACGTTGAAAGAAAAAGCTTTGACCGAAAAACGGACGGACAACAGAACCAAAATCCGACGGTGAACCACCGGAACAGTAGCTATGTCGACGAGAGTTGAACAGCGAAGCAGAAGGAGTGAGGTAAGCATTTTCATTCTCTTTTTCGAATAAGATTGTGTGTTTGTTGATCAGGTTAGGTTAGGGTTTTATTTTTGGAAAAAAATTTCTTTGAAAACGATGAAGATCTAGGTTTGATTAGTTGAATCGAGCCTTTTTGCAATTGAATCGTGCCTTTTTGTAGTTGAATCGTGCCTTTTTGTAGTTGAATCAAGCCTTTTTGAACTTCAATCGAGCCTTTTTGAACTGTGTATTGTAATCGAGCATTTTGGTGTTGTAATCGAGCCTTTTTGTGATGTAATCGTGCCTTTTTGAACTATGTTTTGTAATCGAGCCTTTTGGTATTGTAATCGAGCCTTTTGGTGATGTAATCGTGCCTTTTTGAACTGTGTTTTGTAATCGAGCTTTTTGGTATAGTAATCGAGCCTTTTTGTGTTGTAATCGTGCCTTTATAAACTGTGTATTGTAATCGAGCGTTTGTGTATTGAGATCGTGCCTTTTTGTTTTGTAATCGAGCCTTTTTGTATTGTAATCGTGCCTTTTTGTATTGTAATCCTGCCTTTTTGTTTTGTAATCGAGCCTTTTTGTATTGTAATCGTGCCTTTTTGTGCTGTGATCGAGCCTTTTTGTATTGTAATCCTTTTTGTATTGTAATCGTGCCTTTTTGAACTTTGATCGAGCCCTTTTGTACATTTATGTCGAGCGTTTTTGTAGTGTATTCAAGCCTTTATGAACTGTTTTCGAGCCTTTTTGAATTGTTTTCGAGCCTTTTTGAATTGTTTTCGAGCCTTTTTGTACTGAATTCGAGTCTTTTTGAACTTTGTATTGTGATTGAGCCTTTTTGTACTATGATCATGCCTTTTTGTACTGTGATCGTGCCTTTTTGTACTGTGATCGTGCCTTTTTGTACTGTGATCATGCCTTTTTGCACTGTGATCGTGCCTTTTTGTATAGTGATCGAGCCTTTTTATAGTGTGATCGTGCCTTTTTGCACTATGATCGTGCCTTTTTGTATAGTGATCGAGCCTTTTTGTATAGTGATCGTGCCTTTTTGCACTATGATCGTGCCTTTTTGTATAGTGATCGTGCCTTTTTGTACTGTGATCGTGCCTTTTTGTACTGTATTCGAGCCTTTCTGAACTGTGATCGTGCCTATTTGCATTGTGATCGTGCCTTTTTGCATTGTGATCGTGCCTTTTTGTACTGTATTCGAGCCTTTCTGAACTGTGATCGTGCCTTTTTGTACTTATATGTTTTTTTTTTTTTTTTTGTGAATATGCAGAGGGTGAATCTGAAGGATTTCCTAAAAATCCCTGTGGGAGAATGGTTCTAGGGAAAAATTATTCGGCATGACCATGTGAATGACATTACAGATGTCCACAACGCACTTGAAAGTGTACCTGAACTTCTTCGGATGGAAGACCGTCGTCGGTTTACTGAGTCTTGCTTCGGTCATTTACTTCACATGCATCAGGAGATGAATTTTTCGGCTGGAATTGTCCATCGAATGCTGTTGCGCGAGTTGAATCACGACGGCCCGGAAGATGAGATGAGATGAGATTTTTGTTGGGTAAGCATACGGTCCGGTTCTCGAAGGTTGAGTTTTGTGTAATCACCGGATTGAAGTTCGGAATCATTCCCGACCCAGCAAGTTATGACATGGTACAAAATGGCATACATGACCGATACTTTCAGGGTCGAGTCGTAGAGAATGAAGACCTGAAAGCAGTGCTGCGGAGTGGTCTTTTTGAGCAGCAGTACGATGCGGTGAAGCTGTCATTATTGTTTTTGCTGAACTGGATACTGATGGGGGTGGACGAGAGACATAAAATTCCATTATGGCAGTTTCAGCTAGTTGAGGACTTGGACGCTTTTGATGCGTTCCCGTGGGGCGCATACGTGTATAGGCAGACTATATCTGGTTTGAAGCATGCTTTGGATAGTCCACGGCAGCGATCCGAACAACGACCGCAAGAACAAGCCACGGATAACACCACTGAGACATATAACATATACAGTCTAGTGCACGCATTATTGGTGAGAATTTATAATTTGCAGCCGTACTTTAATAGAAAATATTTTATATCACTAATGTGTTATCTATTATGCAGATATTTGCTTTTGAGGTTATCCCGGAGCTTAGTAGCAATAAGCACAAATGTGGGGAACGCAGGGTAATCGAGCTACCCCCTCCACGTATTCTGAAATGGGAGTTGACTGCGCGACCGCGGGGGAAAACGTTGGATAAGATTTTCACTGAAAGGGTAAGTATTGATGTTGTTAATGTTTATTATTTTCAGTATGTTTGCAATTACAATGATGTAACTCCGATTGCAGATATTTGCTCGGGCTGAATTGGTGCCTACGGAGGCTGAGAGGCGTCAACGGTACTACGAAGGCATAGACCTGGGAGGCAGTCTATATGATGACGATGCCATAGATTTACCTCGTGACCGCCCAGTTCCCGATCGACATAGGACTGCCAGACCCAGTGATACAGAGGATTCATATTACGGACCTAGTGATATTGTTCCTCAGTATTCTGCACCTTCTGATCTGGAGGGCTTAGAGCCGGAGGTTGACATTGGTAGTGAGAGTCCCACGAGGTCTAGGCGGATACCTTTCAGTCAACCCAGACAACCACGACCTAGACCTAGTGATTCAGACCCGGAGGCTCGCAGTCCTATTCCCGTGAGGCATAGGTGGGTACGATTCACATTGCCCAGACGGCCTGCACCTGAAGGTCAGCAACCTGAAGGCGTTCAAGAGCATCCACAGGTACATAAGCCATTTTTTTAACCGCATGATTTACTTTCCATTGACTTAATAGTTTTAGTACTGACAGAGTCTGCAATCTTTTTAGGGCTGGGAGCAGAAATTAGCAGAAGTGATGGATGCTGTCCGAACATTACGGACGGATGTCATGGATGCTATCCAAAAGAATGAAGAGAAAAGAAATTCACAGCATCTGGAGTTGGTGGCTATGATTCGAACGCTACAGGGTCAGGGTTCGACGTCTCAGGGTCCGTCGTCGTAGGGTCCGACGTCGCATGGTCCGTCGTCGCAGGGTCCGCCGTCGCAGGGGCGTATGGAGGAGGATCCACCGTTCGATGACCTACCACCTCATGACTATGATGGAGCATTCAGTACAGGCAGGACAGGTACTGATCATGATGAGACAAGGTCAGGGACCAGACATAGAGAGGCCCATACTACAAACACAGTACCCGAGCAGCAGGCTCCAGATGCGTTAGGACAACCGGCGGTCCCCGGCGATACAGAGACAGCATTATTGGAGCGTATACCATCGTAGGCAATCACCCCAGACCGCTCATCACAGCTGCTGCATGATCCTGTCGATATCCAGGAGCTATCCATTGACCGCATTTCATAGCGTACCCATCCAGTCAATCCCAGCGAGCGTAGACCTCCGATCGACCAGAGCACAGCCAACCCCTCTAGGCGATCCTCGAGGAGAGATTTGGTTCTTCGGATTCCACGGTCGCAGGTCGATGAATGAGGACCGTGTTCCTCCTCCACCCGTATCGATCCCCATGGTCCGGAACAGACTCCCCCACCCCTAAGGCATGGAGACCGGATTCGACTTCGAAGTTGGATGGAACGGAGCCCATACACAGACCCCTGTCAACCAAAGAGGGCACGGGTGATACCGCTGCCGGCACATGTATGGAATCCACATGGACTGGTAGATCCTGAACAGCTTGCGGCATACGAAGACTACAAAAGGAGCACGTCGGGGGAATTGTAAGTATTACATTCTGTTTATAGTTTTTTTCGACAAATATGTAAGTCAGTATTATGTAAATTTTTCCCTACTTATGCAGACGTGATGTGGATCTGCACGACCCAGTTGGTGTTCCTGTCACTTGGTTCCACGGGTTGCAAACCAACTTAATGGAGTTGGAGGATACAGTATGTTCCTTCCTTGAACTGTCTTTATAAAACTCAATCACAAATGGTCGAATCCTAACAATACAAACTGTTCAAATTTTCAGCACATTGACGCATACTTGAAGATTGTCCGGAGGCGTCAGCGATTGCACCCCACTGTCTACGGTTCGAGGATCAACATACTGGATTCCCAATTCTTTGTAAGTGTTAATATTATACGGTTTTCGCTTCAACATTGATGTGTTCATACATCTTCTGCCTAACGTTTCGGTTAATTTTCTTTCAGACATTGTTAGATCACCAATGGGACAGAATCAGCACTGGTGAGGAGAGGAAACCCCCATCAGGTTGGTCCATGTTTGGGCAGACATGGTCCTGTGATGAGCTTATGGTGGTCCGTGGGGAGCTCCCGTTAGGGATACAGCCTTGGCACGATGTTGACATTGTGAGTGTTTATTCGAGTTTTGATAACACCTTGGAGAAACACCTGCAGGTTCTGATTCCTTGCAACGTTGGAGGTATGCATTGGGTCATGGCCAGCATCGATCTGCAGTATGGGCACATTCTTGTGTTTGACTCGTTCAGACGGGAGGTCCCGTTTAGGCACAGGAATGCCTAGTTTGCATGTCTGCGCTATTTGCTACCCTCTCAGCTCTATACGGTGCACTTTCACAGGAACAGACAACCGGGTGACAAGACTTACAAAAAGAGGGATGGGCCGTTCCGGATGTTATTCGTGTCAGCCGACCGGGTGCCCCAACAGGAATTAGGGTATGACTATTTCAAGTTGTTATTCTATCCCAATCGGTTTTGAAATGTATCAATGCTAATGGTTGTTCATGTGGTTAATTGCAGGGGAAACTGTGGTGCCCATACGTTGAGAATGATTGAGTACCTGACGGCGAACAGGGATACGTTCGATTGGACGGAAGCTGATATGCCCATCATCCGGCAAAAGATGGCCATCGAGGTTTATTGTAACTCCAGGATATTGTAGTTGTTGTACATAACAGAGCTGTTGTTAATGAAATTATTAATTTTTTATTTCAAGTTGTTTGCAGTTCAAAGTTCAACTAAATTAAAAAAAAATTTCAAACATAAAATATTTCTAAAATATGAACATATATCAAAGCATACACAAAGTTAAAAAATACCATATATGAGTATATCAACTGGTATGGTGACTTGTGGAAATAAACAAACTACAGCATCTAAAATCCAAAACACATGTCTAAAACATAAGCCCTAACATGATTGCATCGTTCGTCTTTTTGTCCTCTCTAGCTGAAACTCGTTGCACTCAAATAAACATCACTAACTCTGGCCTACTGTATATGTTATTATGCTTGTCGTCTAGTGTTGGATAAGCAGCCACAACAGCATCTTGAGCGCCAATATATAGGGAGCAGGATGGAAAAGCCCTTACAGACAGTACTTTAGCACAACAGCAGCACCCAATGCAACTCTCATCCCTTCAATCACCTCCATGATAGCATTTATGATGTGGGGTCAAGTCTCCTCTTATAAGACTCCATTCATTCCACGATAGAGTCCTTCTGAGGGCACGTTTGTTTATTGTGTCCAGTTGAATGACAGATGCTGCACTTGCGACGGTATTGTTCGGGTACAATAGTACTGGGACCTTCATTAACCATAGGCGGGTTGGAACACTTCCTGCTGTTATGTCCTGGTTGTCCACATCTTCTACACGACTGTGTGGTTGTCCTCTCCGAAGACGAGACATGTCGACCCTCCATCGGGCGACCGGATTGTCTCTTCGTCCTTGGATTTAAAACCACCCGCGCTGTGATGTCGGATGGCACTACCCATGAAGAAGGATGACCAACAGGCATGATAGGAACCGAGTATGCATCAATAAGTGTCTCCCTTTTGTAGTAGTCCGCACATAGAGATGTGAAATCCACGTTTCGCTCCCTACAACAATGAACACAGTTAGATTCACGTTTGGGTACTATAAAGCAATAAATGGACAGAGTCATGTACCTTGCCGTTGCGAGTGCATGTGAACATGGTAAAAAGTCCATTTGGAATTTGTTGCATGTGCATGTCTTCCGGGCTAAGTCAACCGTCCACTGTTTTCCCTTGTGTCTGACGGAAAATATGTTCCAGTCAACAGCATTTACGGTCATATAACTGCATTTCTCGACACGTTTAAGGATCACAAGCTGTGCTGCGTCGGTCAATCGATGACGCATTGATCGTGCATTTGTATGACGATCGTGGAACCACTTTTGTAGCATATTCCGAATGAACTCTGCTAGTGTCATCAATGGCAGTTGCCGTGCAAATTTTAGGCATGAGTTTATGCACTCTGCAACATTTGTGGTCATCAACCTGTACCTTCTTTGGGGGTAATGAACACGGGACCACTTGTGTGGACCGGCATCAATGGCATAATCGTATGCACCCTTGTGCAGCCTACGTAACTCCTCCATGTGGCGATCGTAGTGGATTTGACAGTACGACCTAGCAGCGTTATCCATTATGTCGGCAACATCTTTTCTGTGGAATCGCTTCTTCATATTTTCACCAAAATGCCAGCAACATATGATATGGGTTGCATAAGGGAACACTTTAGAAATCTCTGCTTCAATGCTTGCATGACGATCGGAAATGAAAACCAGATCATCTATATGACCAAGGGCACCTCTCAAGCACTCCAAAAACCACTCCCATGAAAGGTTGTTTTCTGAGTCACCGTACCCAAAAGCAATTGGATACACTTGTTCGTTTTCATCTTGTGCAGTTGCCACAAACATTGTACCCCCGAATCTTCCCTTCAAATGGGTACCATCAACTGCAATCACAGGACGCATACACCTCCGAAAACCTCTAATTGAGGACCCTAACGACATAAAAAAGTAAAGAAATTTACCATCATCTGTGCACTGTAAGTCTGTGATTGTGCCTGGATTTTGTTGTTCCAGAACGTATGCTAAACATGGCAGCAGTTGGAAACTTTCTTCATGCGTTCCATAGGTCAACGACAATGCATATTGCAGGGCATCATGTGCCTTACTGTACATGATTTGGATGCCATACATTGTTTTCATATCGGCGATTATGTCCTTCGGACGCATGAGACGACCATCGGCTTGTTGAAGTCTAAGTGCAACAACTTCTACGATTGTGACTGCACTAGCTTATCGATGGCGACGGTGAATCTCCTCCAAGGGACAGGTGTGTTCATTGACAAAACTTCTGACTTAAAAGTAAGTCCCTTCTTCTCTCCTCACCGCTCTTAATTTCCACGTACAGTCGTCAATGATGCAATCCAGATGTAAAGTTGTCTTATTGGACCTTTTCACCTTCCATTCAAAGTTTTGACGCATCGCAAAATCGCCAACTAGCCTCTTCAAATCCTTTTTACTCGGGAAAAATTGACCCTTATAAATCATGGTTCTCGGTTCTTGCGCTTCCAAGGTGCTGCTTCTACCAGTACCAAACGAGTATGAATTTGCTCCCGGAATAACCCAAGTTGTCGCATTAACAGAATCAGATGTTGTCACATTATAACGGACCTCGGAAGTCCCAAGCATATCTGGTGGTGCAGTGCCACTAATTCCTTCTACACGTCTACCATGTGTTTGCATATGTGCATGCTCTTCATCCGCATTTTGCAAATCATCAACATGTTCATTATTTGCCTCATTATCCACCTCATGGTTCGGGTAATTGTCATTGTTCTGCTCATTGTACTGCGCATCATACTGCTCAATTCGACAACCAAACACATCACCAAATTGAGTCTCAGCCGCATCTGCATGGTCGACCACAACTTGTGGGACACCAAACATGTTTCTCCCACCTTCGTTGCCACTCCTTTGGGTGAACACTTGGTTGCTACCACTAAAGGATCCAAATTGTAGGGTATTTTCAGGAGGAGGAATATCATTCCCTAACACATCTCCAGCTGTCCGCTCAATAAGACTGACACATACTTGAGGGGTCACTCGATCTTCCCCTAGCATAAACTGGACATCGTCGTCATTACTTATAAATGTGCAACATGTACTGCCAGGAACCATTGATATTGATGACAAATCAACGTTGTATTTGCTTACATCATAGTTCACAATAATATGCACGATCGACACCAATTCATCGTAAGTCAAATTCTTTGACACATACATTCCTCGGTTATCAAATCCAACGAACCTCTGACTTCCGTTGAGTAACTACTCCCATCAACCGTTATAAGATATTACTATTCTAACCCGATTCATGAGGCTGTCAAATTAATAATCACAAACCATTAAAAATGACACGATTTCAAAAAGTCACGATTTCAGTTCAAAAAGTTACGATTTCAGTTCTAAAAGGCACAATTTCAGTTCTAAAAGGCACGAATTTGTAGCAAAAAAGCTCGATTCATGACCAAAAAGGCACGACATTTTTTTAAAAAAGGCACGAATGAGGACCAAAAAGGCACGATTTTGTAGCAAAAAGGCTCGATTCATGACCAAAAAGGCAAGAAATTTTTTCAAAAAGGCACGATTCATGAGCAAAAAGGCACGATTTTCTTTCAAAAAGGCTCGATTCATGAGCAAAAAGGCACGATTTTGTAGCAAAAAGGCTCGATTTTGTTTGAAAAAGGCACGAAAGGTTTTTCAAAAAGGCACGATTCATGACCAAAAAGGCACGATTTTTTAGCAAAAAGGCACGATTCATGACCAAAAAGGCACAATTTTGTTGCCAAAAGACTCGATTTTTTTTCAAAAAGGCACGATTGATCGGTCCACAACCACACGGTTTGACTCTCGCAAGTGTACGAGGTCGGTGTGCACTACAATGGCCGAGTAGGGATCGTTCCCACGAGGACTAAGGATTGATTACTGGCTTTTATCGATTTATATACTATTTGAACAATTAAAGATGATAGTTTTTAGATTTCTAACACTAATTTGAATTCTACGAAAGCAAGTAAATACCAACCACAACTAAGATGAATGTGAATATATAAGGGAAATGTGCTAGAACTTGAATCCACCTCAC
This sequence comes from Acer saccharum, assembly GCA_030490815.1. Taxonomy (NCBI): domain Eukaryota; kingdom Viridiplantae; phylum Streptophyta; class Magnoliopsida; order Sapindales; family Sapindaceae; genus Acer; species Acer saccharum. The sequence goes on from CM059867.1 coordinate 52,965,828, forward strand.
CTATCTAAATTGACTCTTGACTCACTTAGTCTCTCATATGTGCAAGTATGGACTATAGGTTCATATTCCCTCAAATCAACCTCTAATCTCTCTCGATGTCTTAGAGATTGTATCCAACATATGAAATATGCATGAACTCATTAAGATCAATGGAATACATACATGAACCCTATAAGCTAGCCTAGTGCATCTCTCACTTTCTAGTCATTTATAGTGAATGTTTTGCTTATCTATTGATCATTCAACAAGGTAGCTAATCAAGGCAAAAGCATTAAGCACACAAAGCATTCATACAACCATACAAGCACTTGTAGAGAAACTAAGAAATCATTATCAATAAATCAAGGTTTTGGTTTCATCTTTGTTCTAGCACAAGAATGTTTAGCCCATATTACACATTAAAACCATACTAAATATCCAATGAGTATCAATCATAGCAAATACAAGAAGAGAAAGATGAGTAATAGAAGTAAACTAGGATGATGATCTTCTTCTTGCAATGCTTGGTCTCCAATGGCTTCCTTCCTCAAGAATCAACTCCTCCAAGCTCCAAAGATGTTGAAGAAGCTTCAAACTTGAGAGAAAAGGGGATGTTTTGTGCTGGAAAATGTTGTGGTCGGAGTGAGAGTGAATGTGTGAAAGAATGAGTCCTCTCTCTTGCCATATAGCTCTCTTCCCTCCAAAAGACCAAGATCCTTTCCTATTAAATGAAGGGGGCCCACCAAGATTTCCAATCATCACCATCTCCTCTCACAGCCCACACAAAATCTCAGATCTTGTCTGAAAAATGCAGCATGAGTGGCTCAAGAAATCTCCATGAAAAGACAGAAATGGGCACCTGACGAGCTGAATCTGCGCCCTGTTTTGCGCCCTATTTTGCGGCCTAGGGCGCAGAAATGAGGAAATGGGATCTGAGTCCCAGAAATCTGCGCCCTGTTTTGCGGCCCATGACCGCCGATTAGGGCGCAGAATTGAGACGAGAAAAAGTGACTTTCTGGTCCCTTTCTGCGCCCATTTATGCTGCCCCTTAACGCAGAACAAGGGCGCAAAACTCCAAGTCTCTGAAATTGCGCTTTTGGCCCAACATTTCCATCTTTTTGCAAATAAGCCCCTGATCTGGAGAAATTCCTGAAACACTTATTTTAGCTATTAAAACCCCGGTTTTACCCGGAAAACAAGCATAAAAGATACAATTAAGGGGGAACCTTTCATGAATAAATAAGAGTTATCAACACCCCCAAACTTATCTTTTGCTCGTCCCGAGCAAACCGAAACAAAGAAAAACTATCAAAACTAAAATAAAAGGAAACATAACAAAGAAAAAAAAAACTGCTGAGCCAAAAGAAAATAAATGAGATGCAAAAATGAGTGCAACCAAGAGTGGGCAACTGAAAATAATGCTAAGACCACTGAGACTAGGCAAGGATTCCAAAAGCCAAGGCGCTACAACAAGAGAGATTGCAATTCCATACTTAATGGTGAACTAAGCTTCAAAAGCATCGAACACAAGAGTCGCAAGATAGCATTTCGCTTCGACTCTAAACCTCTCCGGATACTCTCTTATTTTTCACCACACAGAACCTAGGCTCACTCAACAAACTCATGCGGTTGGAAGTTATGCACAAAAAAGATTATCAAATTACACGCATGATATTTCTCAAAAGACCGCAAGAGATAAAATGCAAAAGGACCATAAGAACGGAATCAAACATTAAGAACAGAGCAAAACATCCAAGAATACCTAGTAAGCAAGCAAAATCCCTCCTCAAGATCAATTAGGACTTCTTTTAAAGCACACGTGAGGTGATGGTGAATTCGGTGATGAAGAGGCTAGGCGGAATAGTATTTTGGGAAGGCAACCAATTATGATAGAGATTTTCACAATACAAACTTCTTCTCCTTTAAATGAGAGTTATAGGCACTAAAACTTATTCCACAATTATTTACATAAAACAACATTTATTCTTTCCTTTTCTTTTTTCTCTTTTTCTTTTTCTTTTTTTATTTTTTTTTTTTTATTTTTTTATTTTTTTTTATTTTTTTTTAAGACTACTAAGTATTGAACTTTACACAATTTACACATTTGGCCTAAAAACAACTCTTTTTCAATCTAAACTCTTTGAGCTTACTTCTCAATAATCTCTAACCAAAATCGTTGCCAAGGGTTGGTTTAGTGTTTAGGTGATATGTGGTGATGTATTTATGGAATGAGAGGGTGTAGTGATTGGTTTAATAGTGTGGGTTATCAATGATAGATTATAAGGTACTCACACACAAGGCTAAGGGATTGTGTTTGGCCATTTTTAAGTGACTAACACAAACATTGCCTACGTCATCTCTTGAGGCACGGACTAAGCAAGCAAACCAGGAGGAACTAGGATGATGCCCTTAAATGGATGTTCTTTAATGTCCAATGCATGGAGTGAGGTCCTTCAAAAATTTATGCTCAAATATCTAAAAGAAGAGTGTTTAAGAATAAGAAATGAAATTCACACTCATAAGGACGCAATTTAAGGCTCTGGCCTCACACGGGTAGTCTCTACTAATGATCCAGACATCTTAGGCGCGATACCCCATTTGCTAAGACACATTAAAGTCTGGCAAGATGTGTGCAAGCAATGTGGTGCAGCTTTGACTAATGATACCCAAGCCCGGACTCAGTGGAACAAAGCATACAATGAAAACCGACCCACAGAACATCTCATAAGCACCTCAACAAAAGAATGTTTGAAAAATTTTTGAAAAACGGCTCATTTTTAGCAGAATTTTTATTCCAAGGCCGTACCCCCAAACTTAAATTAAACTTTGTCCTCAAAGTTGCACAATTTTAAAGAAAAACGGACAGAGTTTCCTTTAACTAAGGGACTACCACCAAATGCCTGCACGAAAGATCACACAAGCACGCAAAAGAATATTTCCAACTGCAAAATATCCAACCAAGCAACTAAAATAAAATCCCAAAAGGTTTAAAATATCCATCTAAAAGCAGCACTAGAAATAATCCGCAAAAGTAGTGCAAAGTAAAATCCGAAACTAAAATCCGAAGCTACTAAAATCCGCAAATAAGAAACTAAAGCATAATATCAAACAAAAAGTGATAGGAAAGCCCCTGAATGGCTTGGATGAGGCCCTCCTAGCCAGCATGCCCTGAACTCGGACCTGAGCTCGGCCCCGCTCCACCATGACGCTCTGTGGCACTCCAGAGGCTATCCCGGATAGCTTTCGTCAAATCAGCTATCCCTTGCTCCATTGAGGTCTGCCTCTGCTCCAATGCAGCCTGCCTCGTCTCTAAAGCGGTCTGCGCCTTCAGGATCTCCTCAACCCAGCCTGGCCTATGGTCCCCTGCTGGGACTGCACCGGGGTCCTCTTCAGCAGCCTCTGTACCCTCTTCAGCAGCCTCTGTACCCTCTTCAGCAGCACGGGCAGCAGCATTTCTCCTCTACCTCTTCCTGGTGGCAACTGCCCGAAGACCCACCTCACTCCTCTGAGCAGAGATATCATTGAAGGTCCTGGAGTTCAGCGGGCCATCCATCTGTGCAATACGGTCCCCCTCCTCAGGAAACAGGCCAGCCTGCTCACAGAAGTACGTGACCAAAGCAGGGAAAGGCAGGACCAACTTATCAGCAGTTGCAGCCCGAATCATCGCTCGCCTAATCAGCTTCCCTATGTCTACCTTCTGATGGTGCTTGATGCAGTAGAGGAGTTTGGCAAGTTCAAAGACTGTGATAGTGATCTGCATGGAGGGCTTCACTGATGCTGACAAGAATATCACCCAAAACGCCCAAATCAGCTCCAAGTCATGCTGAAGCAACTGGTTATCCTTGTCATCCCAAGGCTTCACCACATGTGGCATCCGCAGCTCCGCAGCAAGCTCCATATTGTACCTCCTGAAAATGCTGAGATTGGGAACTCCGGTATCTAGATCACTGTGGTCGCTGGTACCGTAGTACTCGTTGATGTCTTGGGCACTGAATCCTACATCAACTCCTCTAACTTTCACCGGAATACCCCTCTCGAACTCCTTGGGATCCAAAGCTGCATAGAACTCGCGAACCAACCTTTCATTGATTCGGTGAGCGGTGGTCACGAATTGGCGCCAACCCAGAGCCTCCACCTGATTTGGGACCTCCGACTCAATTAGGTTGTTGAGGTCTATGTTCCGCTCGCTCAAAATGGCTCTGCCCAAATTGACCTCTAACCGACCCAAATAGTTCGAGTGGCGAACCCCGTTGCTTGAACCACTGGCAGAAACACCCTTGCCTTTTTGTTTCTTGCTGGCTCGAGGCATCTTAGATCCACCTGCGGGCTCCTACAAACAAAAGATATACAATCCATGCACATTTCCACACAAAAATCACCACCCTTAGTCTAAACCAAGAAAATAGAAAATATAAATAAATATAAACTACAAGCATAATTAAATAAATTGCAATTAAAAAGAAACTAACTAAAATTCGTCAAAAATTAACCCAAAACTAACTACAAATTAACTCAACTAATTCAAATAAACATAATATCCGAAAATAAGAAAAAGAAAAAGAAAATCCAAGCATTCAAGCATATATTTCGAATTTGGCTCACAAATAACTCAAAAATCCACCAAAGATTCAAGATAAATTGAAATTAAACCAAGAACCATCATCAAACCACCAAAATTAGCAAAGCCCATGCTTTTTCACGCAAAACCCCCAACAAGAACACAAAACCCCCAAACTTGAACGAAATCTATGCCCTAACTCCATGAAAGTAAGTTTGTGCATGAAACAAATGAAATTAGAGAGAGATAGGATGACTTCGGACGTGAAAGATGAAGAAAAGGGGAGGAGATTACCTTGATTCGGCGTGAATGGAAGGGGGAGGCACCTTGGAGAAGAGAGGATTTTGATTTTGGAGAATTTAGGGCACTTACCACAATATGGCCGATCTGCTCGTTTAAGTGCAGAAAAATAACCTTTTTGCGCCCTTGTTTTGCGCCCTTGCCCGCAGAATAGGGCGCAAAAACGCCCTTTTATTGAAACGGTGCGTTTTGGCAGAGGAAAATTCTGCGCCCATTTTTGCGTTTAGTGGCCGCCGAATAGGGCGCAGAAAGGGACCAGAATGTCCCAAAAACTTCTGCGCCCTTGATTTTTGCGGGCATTGGCCGCCGAATTCCCCTGATTCCAGATTTCCAGCATTTTTCTCCCAAATCACTCAATTTCACCTATACCAAAGAAAACTCATGGGCTCAACACAAAAATAGCTTGGAAATACCAAAACAAACTTCAAGAAACAAATAAAACCTATTCCAAGCAAAACTAAAGAAATTATAAAAGAGAGTGAAATTTTGATCTATCAAACTACCAAATTAACTATGTACAAGGCAATACTCCCCTTTCATTGGCTCGGATCATAGAGGAGGATCACTTCTCTGCAGTCCTCCATCCCTAGCTCCCAATAAAGCTTCAACCGTTGCCCGTTCACCTTGAAGCTTTCCTTTGCATCGTTTTCAATCTCCACGGCTCCATACGGAAAGACTTTTTTCACCGTAAACGGTCCGGTCCACCTGCTCTTGAGTTTTCCAGGGAAGAGCCTCAACCTTGAGTTGAACAAAAGCACTCTATTGCCCACCTTGAGTTCTTTGCAAGCCAATCTTTTGTCATGCCATCTTTTTGTCTTCTCTTTGTAAATTCTAGAGCTCTCATAAGCTTCAAGCCGTATTTCCTCTAATTCACTGAGTTGCAACAACCTTTTTTCACCGGCTTCCTTCATTTCAAAATTCAAGGTCTTGATTGCCCACCAAGCCTTGTGCTCTAACTCAAAAGGGAGATGGCATGATTTCCCATAGACAAGCCGAAACGGAGACATGCCTAAGGGAGTCTTGTATGCGGTGCGATATGCCCACAAAGCATCCTCCAACTTGAGGGCCCAATCCTTCCTCTTGATCCCCACTGTTTTCTCAAGAATCCCCTTGAGCTCTCTGTTTGAGATTTCGACTTGGGCATTTGCTTGCGGATGGTAAGGGGTTGTTATCTTGTGCTTCACCCCATACTTTTTCAACAAAGCTTCAAATCTCCTATTGCAAAAATGGGATCCCCCATCACTCACAATGGCTCTTGGTGTCCCAAATCTTGTGAAGATATTCCTCTTCAAGAACTTAGTGACTTCATTAGCTCCGCATGTTATGGTGGGTATTGCTTCCACCCATTTGGACACATAATCCACGGCCACCAAAATGTATCTATTCCCACAAGACATTGGAAACGGACCCATGAAGTCCACTCCCCACACATCAAAGACCTCTACCTCAAGCATTACATGCATTGGCATTTCATCCCTTTTTGTCATGTTTCCGGTTCTTTGACACCGGTCACATGCCTCCACATAGCTTCGAGAATCTCTGAAAAGTGTAGGCCACCAAAAACCTGACTGTAGGACTTTTCTTGCTGTCCTTGCTGCACCGAAATGGCCTCCACACTCTTTTGAGTGGCAATGACTCAAAATCTCTTCCATCTCATCATCGGGCACACACCGCCGAATAATCCCATCACCACAAACTCTAAATAACAGTGGCTCATCCCAAAAGTAGTGTTTCAAATCTGCAAAGAACTTCCTTTTCTGATGATGATTCAACTCCAAGGGTACCACATTGCTCACCAAGAAGTTCACAAAGTCGGCAAACCAAGGAACTTGACTCCTCTCAATTACAAACAGCTGCTCATCCGGAAAGTTCTCATTTATGGGCACATCAACCGCTTCTCCATCTCTTTCTAATCTTGAGAGGTGGTCGGCAACTAAGTTCTCGGTCCCCTTTTTATCCTTGATCTCCAAATCGAATTCTTGAAGCAAGAGAACCCATCTTATCAATCTTGGCTTGGCGTCTTTCTTGGCCATCAAATACTTGATTGCCGAATGATCCGTGTAGACTATCACCTTGGATCCCACTAGATACGACCGGAACTTATCAAAGGCAAATACTATGGCTAGCAACTCCTTTTCTGTTGTGGCATAATTGATTTGAGCTTCATTCAAAGTCTGACTAGCATAATAGATGACATGTAAACGCTTCTCCTTCCGTTGACCTAATACGGCGCCCACCGCATAGTCACTTGCGTCACACATAAGTTCAAACGGTAACTTCCAATCCGGAGAGGAGATGATAGGAGCTGAAGTCAACTCCTTCTTTAGCAACTCAAAAGCCCTCAAGCACTCCTCATCAAACACAAATGGGACATCTTTCATGAGCAAAGAACAAAGGGGCTTCGTAATCTTAGAGAAGTCTTTTATGAACCTTCGGTAGAAGCCCGCATGCCCCAAAAAGCTTCTAACTCCCCTAACCGAAAGTGGTGGAGGAAGTTTCTCTATCACTTCAATCTTGGCCCTATCAACCTCAATTCTCTTTTCTGAAATTCTATGGCCTAACACTATGCCTTCTTTTACCATAAAATGGCATTTTTCCCAATTCAAAACCAAGTTTGTATCTTCACACCGTTGAAGTACCAAACTCAAATTGTGAAGGCATCCATCAAAAGATGACCCAAAAACCGAAAAGTCGTCCATGAATACCTCAATGAACTTCTCAACCATGTCAGAGAAAATGGCCATCATACACCTTTGAAAAGTGGCCGGAGCATTACACAAACCAAAAGGCATCCTCCTATATGCAAACGTCCCATAGGGACATGTGAAGGTAGTCTTTTCTTGGTCCTCCGGATCTATTGCAATTTGATTATAACCCGAATACCCATCTAAGAAGCAGTAGTAGTTATGACCGGCTAGGCGCTCCAACATTTGGTCAATGAAAGGCAAGGGGAAGTGGTCCTTCCTTGTGGCGGCATTGAGCTTCCTATAGTCTATACATACTCTCCACCCGGTCACCGTTCTTGTTGGAATGAGCTCATTGTTTTCATTTGGGATCACAGTTATCCCCCCTTTCTTTCGCACACATTGCACCGGGCTCACCCATGAGCTATCCAAAATTGGGTAAATAATACCCGCATCAAGTAACTTCAAAATCTCGGCTCTCACTACTTCCTTCATGTTCGGGTTTAGTCTTCTTTGGTGTTCAATTGATGGCTTGAAATCATCTTCCATTAGGATCTTGTGCATGCATATTGATTGGCTTAGACCTTTGATGTCGGATATGGTCCACCCAATCGCCCTTATGTACTCTCTCAACACTCTCACTAACTTATCTTCCTCAAGCTTGGACAAGGATGATGAAATTATGACCGGGAGGGTTGATGCTTCCCCTAGAAATGCATACCGCAAATTCGAAGGCAATTGCTTCAATTCTAGAACGGGAGGTTTCTCTATGGATGGCGGAAGTCTTGGTTTGCCATCACCTAACTCTTCAAAATGCCACATCTTTCTAAAGTTTGCCAAAGGGAAGGTGTCCAAGTACAAAGCATGCTCGGCCACTTCACAATCTTCATCTTCCTTGGTTGCACTTTCTCTAATGCAAGCTTGCAAAGGGTCTTTCGGATGTGATTTCTTGAAGAATTCTTCTACTAGAGGCTCAATTACCTCCACTCTCATGCAATTCTCAACATCCGCCGGTTTCTTCATGGCTTTGGACATGTGGAAGACTACTTGATCATCACCAACTCTCAAAGTCATTTTGTCTTCCCTCACATCAATAAGTGCCCCTGCAGTCTTCAAAAATGGCCTCCCCAAAAGGAGTGGAATCTCCACATCTTCTTCCATTTCAAGGATCACAAAGTCTACCGGAAAATATAAATTCTCCACTTTCACTAGCACATCCTCCATGACTCCTCTTGGATGCTTGATGGATCTATCCGCAAGTTGGAGTGTCACATTTGTGGGCTTCACCTCTCCCACACCAAGCTTCTCAAATACCAAGAACGGCATCAAGTTGATGCTAGCTCCCGAGTCAATAAGTGCTCTACTAAAGTTTGAAGTACCAATAGTGCAAGGAATGGTAAACTTGCCCGGATCTTTTAGCTTGGGAGGAAGCTTGTTTTGCAAGATTGCACTGCACTCCTCTGTTAAGGCCACGGTCTCAAACTCCTCTAACTTCCTCTTGTTCGAAAGAAGCTCCTTTAGGAACTTCACATAGGTGGGCATTTGAGCTAAAGCCTCCGCAAAAGGTATGTTGATGTGTAGTTTCTTGAATACTTCTAAGAACTTGGCAAAACTTTGGGCTTCCTTGTACTTCTTTAGTCTTTGTGGGTATGGAATTGGTGGAACAAATGCCTTGACTTGTGAAGGTTGTGGTGTATCATTTGATGATGTGGGTTGTGCACTAGCTTGCTTTTCTTTCTCAACCACTTCTTCTTCAACACTCTCTTCACTCTTCTCCTCAACTCTCTCTTCCTCATCAATTTTCTCTTCAACTTCGTCTTCAACTACAACTCCTTGCTTTCCTCCAAAACCTCTTGGTAGCTCGACCTCTTTTCCGCTCCTCAAAGTGATGGCTTTACAGTGTTCTTTCGGATTTATGATTGTGTCACTAGGCAAGGTCCCTTGTTGTCTTGCTTGGGCACCTCTTGCTAGTTGACCCACTTGTACTTCAAGGTTTTGTATGGCGACTTGGGAATGTTGAGCAAGTTGGTCGATTTTTGTATCGAGCTTTTTTAGGGCTGCATCTTGAACTTCCATACGGTTGTCCATTCTTCCCATGTACTTGGTGAACATATCCTCAAGAGATGGTTTCTTCTCCGCTTGATTATTGATGAATTGGTTTTGGAAGCCCGGATTTTGACGGTTATAGGCTTGAGGTTGTTGTTGTTGGACTTGAAAGCCGGGAGGTTGTCTTTGGTTGATGGGTTGTGGTGGTTGGAGGGTATTGGAAGTGTCTTTCCAAGAGAGTAAGGGATTTTGTCTCCATGGTTGGTTATATGTGTTTTGGTAGGGGTTATTTTGAGGATTTTGGTTAGGATAATTTCTATTGTAGTTCACAAATGCTACTTGGTCAGTGGATGTAGGGATGGCAAATTCACATTCCGTACTCACATGTGGTCCAAAGCACAATTCACAACATGCAACACTAGCTTGACTTGACGAAGATCCCATCTTGCTCACTTGCTTGGTCAAGGCCTCAATTTGAGCTTTCAATGCGGTGACGTCATTCACTTCAATCATCCCCGGGGCTTTCCGAATTTGCCTATCATTCCCCCAATGACTATTGGTGGAAGAAAGTTCCTCCAATATACTCCAAGCTGCATCTTCTGACTTTTTCATGAGAGACCCACCGGCCGCCGCATCTATCAATGTTCTTGTGGCGTTACTAATGCCGGCATAGAATGACTCTACAAGTTGCCACTTCATCAATCCATGGTGCGGACATTTCCTCACAAGGTCCTTGAATCTATCCCAAGCATCATAAAGACTCTCACTTTCAAATTGGGCAAAGTTGGTGATCTCATTTCTGAGGCGAGCCGCTCTCCCAGGTGGAAAGTACTTGTTAAGAAACTCTTGTGCTAGTTGCTCAAATGTGGCGATGGAGTTCGGAGGTAGTCTTTGAAGCCACCCTCTAGCATCACCGGTCAAGGAGAACGGAAATAACTTTAGCTTGATAAAGTTCTCTGGGACTCCATTGAATCTAAATGTGTCACAAATGTCATTGAAACTCTGTAAGTGGACATTCGAATCTTCATGAGCAAGTCCTGCAAACTGTACTGTGGCGGCTATCATTGAAATCAAACCCGGCCTGATCTCAAAATTGTTTGCATTTGCCGTCGGTCTCTGAATTGAGGATAGATTTATATTCACCCTTGGCATGAAGTGATCTTGCAAGACCCTCTCATCCGTCACATTGGCACCGTCATCAACTGGGTTTGGATTTGGAACGGGAATTGGATTAGGGACGGGATTCGGATTGGGGTTTTGGTCTCCCATAGCTCTTGCTCTTCTTCGATTCCGACGATTCCTCCTTGCGGTACCTTCAATATCCGGATCGAATTGCAAGTCCTGTGGACTGTTACTCCTTGTACGTTGGTGCATACAAGAGTAACCTGCCTGCAAATACACACAAAAGAAAACGAAAGTAACACGTCCAAACTAGTAAAAACCAACTAATTCCAATATCAATTTTCTGCTTAGTCCCCGGCAGCGGCGCCAAAAATTGATCGGTCCACAACCACACGGTTTGACTCTCGCAAGTGTACGAGGTCGGTGTGCACTACAATGGCCGAGTAGGGATCGTTCCCACGAGGACTAAGGATTGATTACTGGCTTTTATCGATTTATATACTATTTGAACAATTAAAGATGATAGTTTTTAGATTTCTAACACTAATTTGAATTCTACGAAAGCAAGTAAATACCAACCACAACTAAGATGAATGTGAATATATAAGGGAAATGTGCTAGAACTTGAATCCACCTCACCTATCTAAATTGACTCTTGACTCACTTAGTCTCTCATATGTGCAAGTATGGACTATAGGTTCATATTCCCTCAAATCAACCTCTAATCTCTCTCGATGTCTTAGAGATTGTATCCAACATATGAAATATGCATGAACTCATTAAGATCAATGGAATACATACATGAACCCTATAAGCTAGCCTAGTGCATCTCTCACTTTCTAGTCATTTATAGTGAATGTTTTGCTTATCTATTGATCATTCAACAAGGTAGCTAATCAAGGCAAAAGCATTAAGCACACAAAGCATTCATACAACCATACAAGCACTTGTAGAGAAACTAAGAAATCATTATCAATAAATCAAGGTTTTGGTTTCATCTTTGTTCTAGCACAAGAATGTTTAGCCCATATTACACATTAAAACCATACTAAATATCCAATGAGTATCAATCATAGCAAATACAAGAAGAGAAAGATGAGTAATAGAAGTAAACTAGGATGATGATCTTCTTCTTGCAATGCTTGGTCTCCAATGGCTTCCTTCCTCAAGAATCAACTCCTCCAAGCTCCAAAGATGTTGAAGAAGCTTCAAACTTGAGAGAAAAGGGGATGTTTTGTGCTGGAAAATGTTGTGGTCGGAGTGAGAGTGAATGTGTGAAAGAATGAGTCCTCTCTCTTGCCATATAGCTCTCTTCCCTCCAAAAGACCAAGATCCTTTCCTATTAAATGAAGGGGGCCCACCAAGATTTCCAATCATCACCATCTCCTCTCACAGCCCACACAAAATCTCAGATCTTGTCTGAAAAATGCAGCATGAGTGGCTCAAGAAATCTCCATGAAAAGACAGAAATGGGCACCTGACGAGCTGAATCTGCGCCCTGTTTTGCGCCCTATTTTGCGGCCTAGGGCGCAGAAATGAGGAAATGGGATCTGAGTCCCAGAAATCTGCGCCCTGTTTTGCGGCCCATGACCGCCGATTAGGGCGCAGAATTGAGACGAGAAAAAGTGACTTTCTGGTCCCTTTCTGCGCCCATTTATGCTGCCCCTTAACGCAGAACAAGGGCGCAAAACTCCAAGTCTCTGAAATTACGCTTTTGGCCCAACATTTCCATCTTTTTGCAAATAAGCCCCTGATCTGGAGAAATTCCTGAAACACTTATTTTAGCTATTAAAACCCCGGTTTTACCCGGAAAACAAGCATAAAAGATACAATTAAGGGGGAACCTTTCATGAATAAATAAGAGTTATAAACGATAGGTTTTTCAAAAAGGCACGATTCATGACCAAAAAGACTCGATTCATGAGCAAAAAGGCACGAATTGTTTCAAAAAGGCTCGAAAATAAAATGAAAAGTTCTTACATTATAACAATGGCTTCAGTTTAACAAAATACTAAAATGCTCGAAATATTCAAACAAGCAGGATCAAGAAATATTACCTTATTTTACTGAAGAAGAAAGTCGGGGCAACACCTTGAACTTTTATTTGTAGAGAGACAGAGTAACTGAGTTAAATCTTACTGACTTTTTTGTTGCAAGTGTGGACAGAGAAAAGACCAAACAGAATAACATAAATCATTAACTAGGGGCAATTTTGGTAGTTCACCATAATAGGTGCCTTTTAAACTTAACTTATTAAACCACTGACATTCTCACCAACTCAGTTTAAAATGGTGACAGATTCCACCATTTCCACTTATAAATAAAGGGAAGATGAGAGAAAAGGAAATTAATTGTTAGGTTTCTGCTGTTCAAGCTCTTCTGGAAGAACTGATTGGCCAGTTTCTGACCTATGTACGACCTAGAGATATCAAACCATGCAATCTGCAAGTTGTCTAAGCATCTGCTTGAGAAGTTCAAACATCATCAGCATTACGAAAACCATTCCAATAAACATGATTGCTCTGATCAAGCTTCAAAGTCAGATTCAAGCTCAAAGTTTTGGCTAGAGACGAGAAGTCCATATTCTTCAGAATTGTGATTTCTAGTAGCGGAAGAGTTGTGTGAAAGGTTTTCGTTGTTTGACAGATCTTCTGCCATTGACGTTGGTCAAAGGCTCTGATACCATGAAACGATTCAAGAAGAAGCAAAGATGCATGAAGTGAACAACAAAGTGTTCGATGAAAGTGTTAAAAGAAAAAGAAAAAGAATTGAAGACAATAGCTACTGCTAGGCTATTAATTGAAAAAGACTAATAACTCTCACAATTACATGTTATTTACTTATTTCTGAGGTGTTTTAGGCTTTAATTCTTTTCACATTAAGAAGATGAGATGAGTCTCAAAAATCATGTATGGGCTATTTCAGAGGTGTCCTAGCTCTTCTTTAATTATATTAACAATATTAAAAATAATGAATCTCGTACCATAAAGAGAGGTATGATATGGTCACAACTGTGCACATGATGCATGCAGGAAGTGGACATCTTGGGACATGTTTACGTGGACCAATAAGTTAGTTATAGGTTAGTTGTTTATGCAAATAAGTTGAGGGCTTAGTGCCCTGTTTTCAAGTTGTTATGCAGGAATTGTATGGGAATCATGCACATGTTTTTCTGCCCATTATTTCCCATTCAGTTATGTCACTTTTGTTAATTGTTGCTCATTCGAAGGATTGGCTTATAAATAGTCAACCGTTGTAATGAGTTTCTTGATATTGAATATTAATGAAAATACTTCCCAAACCTCTTCTTCCTTCTCTTCTCCTACTTATCTATCTCTTTAATTGTTCTATTCTCCTCTAAATTCTTCTGTGTATTTTCCAGGATCGGAAATATAAACAACAAGGTAGTACCGAATTATCACATTGCCTCTCATTATTTTCTTGGAAGTGGAACAATTCTGAAGCAAATAACTCAACTTTGTCACAGCGACACATGACCAAACTTTTTAAGTTCAGCCATTGTGATGTATGAACAATTCTCATTATTTATGCATGACGTGCGTGTTCACAGAAAAAGCACCATGGATAAGTGAGGTTGTTCGAAGGCAATGGCAAGATTAGAATACTCTAAAAATATGCATTTCAATCTCAGAGATATAAAAATTTGCTTTCACTTTAGATTTGACTTTATGAAATGAAAAACAGAAGTTAAGCAAACAAAATGAGAGTGCCAAGAAATTAGTTCCCTTGTGGTGATTCTCCAAGTATACATGTATGTACCTTCAATTTCCTGAAAATAATCTCGCCCTCTGTTGCATCTCCCTCCTTTGCTACTACTACTTCTATCATTGACTCGCAGTCTTTTATTATCATTTCTCCTATTTGCACCAAGCTTTTGGCCGTTGAGGACGTCATCAGGTTCTTCAATCCATTGCAACTGAGGATGGCACTAGCTTAATCAAGTTCTCACAACTTCTTACTATTAAACTCCCAAGTTGTTGAAGAATAATGTCCAGTTCGGTGTCTATCCCAACATGTGTCTCGTCCTCTTCGTACGAAAATATCTCCTTGTATGAACTAGATTCAAGATGAAGCTTCTGCATATGAGGAATTCTCTGAAGGATACAAAGTGGGAAGAGTAATGATTTATCATTATAGACCTCAAGAAATTTAAGATTGCAAAAGAGCTGTTCTGAAAACTGGCCCTGAGATATCATCCGGGCACTCTCTCTGGTTAATTTCAGTTTTTCTAGGTTGGTGGAAATAATCAATAAAGTTTAAAACAGAACAATTAGAGATAATTAATTCTTCCAAAGATGGTAATTCGAAGGTGCAATTTTCAGAGTAGAAGCATGAGAGATTTGGTAAATCAGCAAGTGTTAAACTCCTCAATTTGCTGAAAGAATCCTGAAAAGATAACTAAAAACAAATCACAATGTACTTTGAAATGACTTTTAAAATTTCACAATGAAAAGATAAATACATTGGTTAGTAAATATGTGGATTCACACGTCTTGTACCTTTTCAACCAAAAAACAAAGGTTGTTGTGCTGGAATTTCAAGGTGGCTCTCCTCGTTATTTTCTTGGAAGCTAAATAATTCTGAGGCTAATAACTCTATTTTGTGACAGCCAACCACTTCCAACTCCTTTAAAACTAACCATATATTTTGAAGAATGTACCCCTGGATAGAAAGTTCTATGTTGAGGTAATTTATTGAGCTTGATGGAGGTTACTTCCGGAAAGACAAATCTAACCGCAGCTTTTGCTTCTCCTTCCTTGGCTACAATCTCCACATCAAGCTTTACAAGTTGCAATAGACTCCTACCAATGGAGGCTGGAAAAACATCTTTCAGATTTTGACAATTATAAACTTTCACTTTCTGTAGGCTGTTAAAGAACAACTCTGCTTGAGGATCCTTATTCCATATGTGCTTCAATTTTGGTAGCTCGTCAATACGTAGCTCTTGTAACTTTGAGGATTCTTCAAAGTTTACGTTTTGGAGATCAAAAACCTCTTCAATTGAATCACAGCAATTAACAGATAACCTCTTCGGCATTGGTAATTCTTCAAAAGACAACTTTGCCTGAGGATCCTTCTTCCATATGTGCTTCAATTTTGGTAGCCCTCTGATATATAGCTCTTTAAATTTTACCTTTTGGAGATCAAAATTCTCTTCTAGTAAAGCACGGCCACTAACACCAGCTGTTAACAGCCTCGGCATTGAAAACTGAAAGATAGTCAATAGACTATTGCAGTCATGAACTTTCATAGATTTTAAATTGCAAAAGGACTCCTTAGCTCGCTTGTGCCATACCATCTTCAAATTATTTGATTTGGAAATGTCAATTTCTTATAAGCTAGGGAATGTGACCTGCATGTTCAAATCAGTACTGTGTTACTAATATTCTTGTCAATTCTAATTCAAAATAATTAACATGGAAATATTTATTTAAAAAATAAAGAAAATAATTGGATATAAGATGTATACTTAAACAACGAGAATATAAATTAACTGTGTATATGAGATAAAAATCGACATCTCAATATTTTAATACTTCTATTTGTCAAAATAACACTTAATAATATATTTTAAATCACATAAGACAAAAATTAAAATAATTACTATGTAAATCAATCTAATTCATTCTAATTTATTATTAAATCTAATCCCAAATATAAATCCAATCATATTTCCTGTACCAGTTATTTCAGAGGTGTTTTAGCATCCTCTTTAATTATATTCACATTAGATCATGAGATGATCAATCTCAAAAATAATTTAGTTCCAATTAATTTTAATTTCTTATATGAATCCACTCATTTATCATATATGTATAGTTATTTCAAGGTGTTCTAGATCTTCTTGAATTCTATTCACAAATTTTTTTTTTATGAGACATAAATCTCATACCTTTTCAACCATGAAGAGATGTTGAACTGAGCTATCATGTTGGCCCTCATTAATTTCTTGGAAGTTGAACAATTCTGAAGCAAATAACTCAATTTTGTACAACCATACATAACCACCGATTTTAAGTTTTGCCATTGTGATGTATGTACTCCACGATAGAAAGTTTGGAGTTGAGGTAAATAGTTGAGCTGTAGAGAGGTTATTTGTGGGAATACAAATTTAGCAGCTATGTTTGTTTCCCCTTGATCATCCCCAACCTCCACTCCACAACGGCGCAAATCAAGCTTTTGAAGTTCCAAAAGACTCTCGGCAATAGAGATTGGAGATAGATATTTCAAATTCATACAATTATGAATTTTGACACTGTTTAGTTTTTGATAGGAGAACATTTTTTGTGGATCTTTGTTCCATATGTGCTTCAGTTTTGGTAGACCATTAATATCCAGTTTTTGTAATAGAGTTTCTATTTCCGAATGCGATTTTTCAAAACCTACCCCTTGGAGATCAAATATCTCTTCTACCAAATCACAATTGCAGATAGTCAAGGACTCTAGCTTTGTGATTCGTTCCACCATATTAGACTGAAAAATAGTCGATAGCTTATTGCACTT
Source organism: Acer saccharum (assembly GCA_030490815.1). NCBI lineage: Eukaryota > Viridiplantae > Streptophyta > Magnoliopsida > Sapindales > Sapindaceae > Acer > Acer saccharum. Next base: position 52,983,042 of record CM059867.1, read on the forward strand.
CATGACTTTCAATGATTGTAGATTGCAAAATGAATCCTTGCAAAGTTGATTAGGCCATATCATCTCTAAGTCTAACATCCCAGAAATTTCAATTTCTTCTAAAGAAGGAAATGCAACCTGCATACATATAACCCATAGCATTAACTAATAAGTAAGAAATAAAGACAATAACTTTAAGTAAAGAAAAGGAAGATAGCTTAACTGTACAAGATGAAAATACAACTTAAAATTTTTATTTTCCTAAAAAAACAGAAAGAAAGTAGAGACTAATTACTAAAGAATTTTAATCCACTTTATTTTGGGTGTTGTTAGTGCCACCCATAAAACTAATTAATTAGTACATCCACTTTTTATAAATAAATAAAAAAATAGATTACAAAAAATCCCTAAATAAAATTACTAAAAGGGACAAAATAAATTAAATTAAAAAGCTTTTTTAAAGAATTAATTTAAGTAAGTTAACTCACGCCTCACGGTAAACCTCTCCTTTAAATATCTATACATAAGCTGCTCTTGCCATATTATGGCTTTAAGTTAAAAAAAAAATCTTTATGTGTAATTCTTTTTGAGTTTTTCATTTATTTAAATTTTTAATCATTTTTTTCATGAGCTAGCGTTTATAGAATTGTTCGACAGAACGGTTTTTTTGATCTTTGATGGAGGAATTAATTAAGGTGGTTGTTTACTCCCCCACAATGTCTTGGGTCTGATTTCATAAGGTCAACCCCATTAAGGAGGAATTTGGATCCGTTGCTGAGTTGATATTTGTCCTAAACTAAATAAATCTGATGACATGTGTAATTGCAAACATTTATTTATTTTATTTATTTCACTTTTATTATATTTAAATGCAAAGTATTATCTTCAAGTGTCTCAAATCAGGCAAAGATCAATTCAACATAAGATCCTACCCTGGAATTAGGCTCATTGTTTACTCTCATATATAACTTCTTAACTACATCTCTCAACAAAGTTGAGGTTCCAAATTCAAAACCTTACTTCTCCAATTTCAAAAGGAGAAAAATAAAATAAAATAAAATAAAAAATAAAAAAATAAAAATCTCCGATTTCAAAAGGAGAAAGAAAAAAAAACTTCTCAAGTTCAAAATGTGATTAGTTTTCCATTTTTAAAAGATTGTATCATTGTAGTAGGGTTCGATATGATAATAAATGAGATAAATTAAAAAAATGAAAAACTATTTTTTTCAGTATTTGTAAAATTAAAAATTAGAGATAAAATAATGACTTTGATTCATCACAAATTCCAAGAAATTATTAAGTGCAAAAAGAATGGAATTTTTGTAAGGAATTATTGCTACAAGAAGATTTTCTTACAAAAAATAATAATATTAATGAAAACAGGAATTCCAAAGATTAAAGTGTGGAACTTTTTCCTCTCAGATAATTAGGATATTAAATTCAATGATATCCCGATAAAGTCAGCCATAAATCTCAAGTCTTTTTGGATATAATTTTGACTCGAGTATTTATAGTCAATTTTCCTATGTGGTTACTGGTTATTGTATGTTAAACATAAATTTTCGATTACTATGTCTAGGATTACTGTTTACGTGTGGGATCTTGTACGATTTTTCGTAGAGATTTCGATTTTGTAACGTTAGTATAAATTTAATATTGTAATGCTACAAAGTTTCTTAAAGTAACTCTATAAAATTATAGAGTCAGACTCACATAAATACGTCTGGAATCCCATACCTAAAACCTCCTATATGGCTGTACATATTTATCATAAACTTATTACGCGTACTTGAATATACTTAAAGAGCGTGTTGAAAGGGTCCGTTAATTCAGATATATCACATTCAGTGTATTTCAAAATGATCAATAATGCATGCATCATGCAACTACTGCAATTCTCTGACTTCAGCCAACGTGGTCTCCGTCATCCAAGCACTGCAAATTCACTGGAAACTGCAAAATAGACTTAGAAAAATCCATGTCTACATGGAAATTAATTAATTCCACAATTTTGGTTGTTAGCTAGAATAAATCCATGTCTAAACGTCCTCCGAGTTTAGACCTAACACATATAGACTTTTTACCATATATTACATAAACATTCCCTACTGTTAGGTGACTTTCATCCAAACTAACTGTTGATCAGATTTTTAGTATTAAAAGTCCAAAATACCCTTTGTTACTTATTTATACTTTATTTTGTTCCCCTTTAAATAAACTAAATTATATAAAAATGCAAATAAAAAAAATTTAATTATATTTTTTTCAAACAAATTTTAAAAGGCAAAAATATAAAACAAAAAATTTGGAATTTGAAGAATTAGAAAAATGAATAAAAGAAAATTTTTAAGAAAAGAAATGGAAAACAGATAGATCTCAAATATGCCATTGCTAGGACTTGGATCCACAATCATAAAAAACAAAACTAGATTTTAAGTTTAACATTAAAATACAATCATTATTGATGATTCATAAACCAACAAACCACAATTATATTCGATTTTCATCATCAATAGGATTCCATTCAAGCCACATGATTTTTAGCAATAAATGAGATTCCACAATTATATTCAATTTTCAATCATCAATAATGATTGTATTTTAATGTCAAAAACTTAAAATCTAGTTTTGTTTTACATGATTGTGGATCCAAGTCCCAAAAATGGCGTATTTGAGATATGTTCTCCATTTATTTTCTTAAAAAAATTCCTTTATTCCTTTTTCTATTTTTTTTAAAGTCTACATTTTTTGTTTTATATATTTTTGTCTTTTAAAATTTGTTTGAAAAAAATATAATTAAAAGTTTTTTATTTACATTTTTATATAATTTATTTTATTTTAAGGGGAACAAAATAAAGTATAAATAAGTAACTAAGGGTATTTTGGACTCTTAATATTAAAAATATGGTCAACAGTTAGTTTGGATGGAAGTTAACTGACAGTAGGGGATTTTTGTGTAATATTTGGTAAAAAGTCCATATGCGTGTAAAAAGGCCTAAACTCAGGGGATGTTTGTACAATTACTCCAAAAAAAAAACACAAATATTATTAATTATTCTTACGTTCACTTACTCTCTTAACACATGTGATATGTACCTATTATTCTACGTTAGTGTGGTGGAATGTTCAAATCACACTATACGTATTTTATATATAAATGTGTTGGGAGTTTTCTCCCGTTATTGTGGGAGTAGATCTCTTTCGATTACTGTGACCATGCTAGTGCTTGATCTCAGTAGATCCCAGCAGACCCTTGATTGGTTTAATGTTAAATTTTTAAAAAATTATTCTTATGTAATATTATGTTAGAATAAAAAAAAAAATGTTAGAATGCTGTGAACTTATATAATTGGCTCATAAGAGTTTATAATGAAGATTTCCATGTAAAATCTTTATAATTATGAAGTTTCATTCAAAATATATTTTTATATATAGAACATTAAAGTCATGAAGTTGGTAACATTGAATAGGGTTTTAAAAATTTCTAACACTAATTTTGTGAGATTAGCACCAAGTTAATAATTTAATTTTTAATATTTAAGTAATCCATGAAGTTTGTGTCATAATATGTAAATTGATTGTAATGTTTACCAAATTGAATGTGAGTTTCTTGACATCTTAATTTTCGTTATATTAAAATCCAAATGTCAGCATTAGAAAATAACGTACTGCTATCAGTAGTCTTTTTTTTTTTTTTTTTTTTTGGCGTGATGCGATTGGATTAGCCACACTAAGTCGGTCCCACTCTCCAACAAGATAGGATTTGTTGTTTTTAATTTAATGAAAGCGTGTGGATAAATTCGGATTAGATAGTGTGTCAAACAAAAAAAAAAATCAGATTAGTTAGAACAAATTTAAATTATTATAATTAACTTTAGAGTGATACTATACAATCCAAAAAATTAACTTAAAATTCAATTCAAATGATGTGGCAAATGAGTTGTCATCACCATATAAATTATTGAGTAATGTGGTGAATGATATGACAAGGATAAATCACTTACCACATCATTTGAGTTGATAAAGCCGTAAATATAGTTACCAAAACCATAAATGTAGTTACCGTAGCCGTAAACGTAGTTACAAGCAAAATTTTGAATAAACCATGAAATCGTTACCAAAGCCGTAAATATAGTTACCAAAGAAGTAAATGTAGTTACCTTAGCGGTAAACACAGTTACAAGCATTATTTTGAAGAAATCAAGCTAGAAATGGTTACCAAAGCCGTTAATGTAGTTATCAAAGGCGTAAATATAGTTACCGTAGCCGTAAACATAGTTATAGGTAAAATTTTAAAGAAACCGTGAAATGGTTACCGAAGCTGTAAATTTAGTTACCATAGTCGTAAACATAGTTACAGACAAAATTTTGAAGAAACTAAGAAATGGTTACCGAAGCTAGAAATATAGTTACTAAAGTCATAAATGTTGTTACCATAACCGTTAACGTAGTTAGAAGCAAAATAACCATGAAATGGTTACAGAAGCTGTAAATGTAGTTACCAAAGATGTAAATGTAGTTACCGTAGTCGTAAACGTAGTTACAACTAAAATTTTGAAGAAGCCATGCAATGATTATGAAAGAAGTAAATATAGTTACCAAAATTGTAAATGTAGATACCGTAGCCATACACGTAGTTACATGTAAAATTTTAAAGAATCTATGAAATAGTTACCGAAAAAGTAAATGTGGTTACAAAAACCGTAAAAATAATTAGCATAAAAAAATAAAAAACATTTTCATTTATTCTAATTAAGCATTATTTTTTTTTATATTGTTTTTAAGAATAAATAATTTTTATTATTATTTCATTTTTTTTTAATAATTAATAAAATTAATGTAATATATATAACTTTATTTATTTATTAGAAAGTAGATTCCCAATAAAGCATTCATGTTTGGCTGCCGCCGCCAAACATGAAAGCTTCAGTATATTTTTGTTTGCGTCATGCAGTAGCTGGGCCCTATATGATATCATGTTACATGTGTGGTTACGTCATTGAGATTACGTTAGTGTATTATGTATTATCTTGCGGAGACCAAATTAAAATACATATTTTAATACTTGACACTTTTTTTCTTAAGAGAAAAAAAATTAGTAATGCTAATTAGGACAATTAGTCCATATTATTAAAGGAAGGCCAATTACGAAGAAATTCATGTATTAATTATAACTTTAATTTAATATATAGAGGAGGTTTCAGGAACCAAAAATAATTTAAGATAATTATAATATATAAGAAAACAAAAATAAATATAAACAAAGACAATGTTGTCTTAATTAATTAAGATGGTTGTTACACATCGATAAAAAAGAGGAGTGGTGCTAATAATGCCCCACTTTTAAAAAATTTGATTTAAAAATATAAAATTAAATGATTTTATTATATTTTTAAATTTATTTTCAAAAAATGTAAGGCTAATTTGTCTAAATCTGATATCCAAATAATGTGTCAACACTACAATCTATCTATTTAAATCATGCAAATCTAATCCAATTTAAATGAATGGATTATAGTGATGCCACATCATTTGAGTACCAGATTTGGATACTAAATTTGGATAAAATAGCATTTTTGTTTTCAAAATTCCCTTCTTACTTATTTTTTAAACTTAACTCAACCCATTTTTTTTTTTTTTTTATCTAAATATATATGTTATATTTTTCTCACAGTCTCACCTCATCGGCTAATAAATCATCAACTACGAAGACAACAAAAGTAACAAAAATTCGAAGAAAGTAATGCTACCAGCTACCAAGCTGCAGAAATTAAAAATTTGAATTAGTGATTTAAATAAAATAACCGAATGGAAGCCTCCACTGGATTCATTGATTTACACGAATGGTGGCCTCCACTGGATTTAGAGATTAAACTTACCTTCTCTCTCACCTTCATCTTCTTCCCAACATTTTCTCTCTGGTATCCAAAAAAAAAAAAAAAAAAACATTTTCTCTCTAATTTATTAAACTTTTCTCACACTTAATTTCTATCTCTAAAATAGCAAAACCAAGTCATTTTTCATCATCAAAGCCTTAAAAATAAATTATAAAATTATCAATTCACGAAGTGGCAATAAACAAGATCTAAACAATAGTTGCTTCACTGATTATGCAACATCACTTTGATCTTGTAATTTAAAGTTTATGTGTGTTAATCTCTCGCTATAATGCAATTATAGTATTTTTGATGCGATACATTTCACTAGTTTTGATTGTATATTACATTATTTTGTGATTTATGAGCATGTATTATTAATTTTTTTCAACGAAAATATTAATTGTCAATTCATGAAGGTAAATGTTCTTGCATATGTCTCATTCTATTGCAATCCACGTCATCTTTTCCCGTGTTTGGTGAATTCTTTTGTGTATAACTCTCATCGATCGATAGAGTAATTGTAGCATACTTGGTGGTGTTGTAATTAATTTTTTTAGAGTTTATATATAAGGAAATTGTTTATAAAGGATATTTCGGTAATTGGTTATAAATGAAATTTTTTAATGGATTTTAATCATTTGCTGATCTGATCTTTTTCCTTAACCTTTTGGTTGTCGATAAGGTGGTTGTGAAAATCAATCATATTTTAACTACACATTTATTATAATACTTATATGTAATGATATTCTGTGAGATCATGAAAAAGATCAAATGATTCAAATTCAATTTTAATATCGAGCTCTCGAGTACAGTTTTGTTTAAGTTTCATAGCAAAAACAAACATGACTTCCACCGGTCAACCCACCATAAAGTCATCACTAAAATTACTATAAATACCCCAAAACACCCTTCAGTTTCTTCCAATATTTTTAGAGTTTCATTCGCCAAATCGGCCTTTGTGATTGACAGAAGAATATAAAGGTTGAGAGTTTTTTTTAGAGGAATAGATGGGAATTTGTTTGTCTGGAGACATACGAGGAGGGAAACAAGCAGTGGGTGGGGCCCAGGGGCGGCCCACAGAGTCCCACAACAATGCTGGTGGTGGTGGCCACAACGACGCTGTTGACTTCTTCTTTCGATCTCGTGGTCTCCACGCTCCTTTTACTCAAATTGAGGTAGACGATACACTTATCTTCACAGAAAAGTCTTTTGGGGATTTTTTTTTATTTTTATTTTTTATATATAAATATTTTATATGACTGGGTGCACATTGGGTCAAACTTTATCCAATTAATTTTTTATTATATATATTTATTTATTTACTGTGTCCTTTAATGGGTTTCTTACTATGAAGATTTTGTATTTAGTGGTTGAAATTTAAACAGGCAACTAGGCAAGTTATTGAATGAGTCTGCACAAGCAATTTCATTGTTTTTTCATGGATTGAAGTGTTATGAGAATTTTGAAAAGTCAAGGAACAAAACCAGAGAACTTGTTGAACACAACACACGGGGGTCTGGAGGATCATTCAAAATGTTGAATAGTAGATGTTTGATCAATTGTCTCAGTGGAAACTATTTACTTGAAAGGATTATTAATTGATTCTATTGTGCAGGGCTCGTGTGTTCACACAAGGTTGATTCTCATCGATGTCTTTTCAATCACTGTCTTCATATACAGTGATTGATCATTGACGTGGACCTCTGTGAGGGCCAACTACCTCTGTATTGAACTTTTGTTACCGTGCCGGATAAGACCAGTATGCACAAGCAATTTCGTTGTTTTTTTCATGGAACAAAACCAGAGAACTAGTTGAACTCAATACATGGGATCTGGAGGATCATTCAAAGTATTGAATGGTTTATGTTTGATCAATGGTCTCACTGGAAACTAGTTACTTTGAAAGGAAATTTTTTTTTTCTTTTGAACTATTACACTATTTAGGAAGAATCAGAGAGGGGGGGGCATGACTCGAACCCACAATCTCTTAAACGGAGGTTTGAGAGGTTTATCACTATGCCGACCACAATCTCTTGAATTTTACAATATTTTGTTGAACTTTACAATGCCGGTTTTTTGTTGGCTTGTGTGCTCACATAAGGTTGACTACTCTGTTTTTGAATTTAGATAACTACCATCTCAAAGATTGCCTTGGAGAATATGCTCCCCCAGCTGAAACAGGGATTTATGGATGCTGTTTAGACTTCTGAGCAATCCATTACCTTTAAAAATGGATAAAGAATCTGATTTGTCATCTAAATTTGTGGCATGGAACAAAGGAGTTGTGGATTCAGATAACTTGGTGTTTAAGATGATAATATCTTTTCATATGCTGGACCACCAGATGCTTTTGATTTTCTTTATATTGATGTGGACCTTTGTCTAAGGACTGAGGGCCTACCTGGGTTCATCTGTTTTGAACTTTTGTTACCTTGGCAGATGAGACTAGAAAGTTGCATCCAAATGAAACATGCTGCATCTTTTTTGGGTGGAGCTGAATAATTTTCAATTCATTCAATGGACTATATGGTTTAATGTTAGAAGTGATTCTTATGGTTTAATCACTAATTAGTTATCCTTGAAGAGATAATGTTGGATGAGATAGATATCATTATAGATTCAAACATATATTATTGCTTTTATATGCATGAATGATTCTTTTACTCTTCTACAAGCTTATGTGCTTCTCATTTACTTTTATTTCTCAAAAGTTAATACTTTAAATTTGTATCGTAGTTATCTTTATCAGCTTCAAAGTTGCGTGATCGTGATATAACATCAAAGGTATGTTCATATTATTATCATACTAGTTTATATAGGAGTTCTATATTGTATTGATGGTTTTCAAATTTAGTTGTCTATGTATTTTCAAACTTAATTTTTTCAAATAATGCTAGTATGTTTTTATACATATTTGACATGTATGAAAGCATGTTTATATGGTTAAACTTATAGGTCTTTTTTGTTCCATAGAGTGATCCCATGGCAGTTGTATATGCAAAGAAAAGAGAGGGGACACTGGAGGAGATTGGACGTACAGAAGTCATTATGAACAGTCTGAATCCTGCTTGGATTTTAAAGATTTCTATTTCTTATCAGTTCGAGATTGTCCAACCGTTGGTGTAAGCTTTCCTTATACTCCTAAGTTACTTTATTGTTGTTGATAGATCTTTGGCATGTCTCCTAACCCTTGCTTTGCTTTGATGTTTTCTCATTTTTTTCTGTTTTTCATTTCTTCCTTTTATAGCTTTCATGTGTACGACGTGGATACCAAATATCATAATGTATCAGTGAAGGTATATAAGAACTTCTGCTTTTAGTGTTTTATTATTGTTTTTATGCCAAATTTCGTGGTATATACATGATTTGGATGAGAGAGAGAGTATTCAGTAGGGAAGTTTAGAGTGGAGGTTGTTTACGATTCTAGATCCTTTAATTCCTTTGCGGATAGCTTGGCAAAGATGGGGTCTAGTGAGTGCGGGGATTTTGTGGAGTGGGGTAGTATTTACTCTACTATGTTTTGTTGTTTGTGTTTTGGTTTCTGGTGTTTGGTGTTCGTTAGGAATGTGTAAGGGGATTGGTGGTTTTCCTAGGTTTCCCGTATCTAGCTGTTCCCTTGAAGCTGTTCTGGGTTGTTTGTTTCTTTTTTTCTATGGTGTCTGGTGTGTGGTTTGGTTTGCAGTTTTTTGTATTTGGGTTGTTTGGGCCTCTGTGGTGCCCTGTGTGGTGTTTGTGGGGCTGTGTTTTTGTTCTTTGGTGCCTTCCCCTATTTTGCCTTTTTGGCCTTAATAAAACTTAACCATATTCAAAAAAAAGAAAAAGTTATAGAGGCAACTGACCAATAAAAAAAGTGGAAATTGCCAAAACTGACCCATCTACTTATGGGATTTTCTTTTTTAACCACATGCATACTTTTAATTGTTTTTAACCATGTTTTTGAGAAATTACTCAAAAGCCCTCATATAAAAACCCACAAATCAACTCTCTCTCTCTCCTTTCTTTTCTTTTTCTTTCTCTCTCCTCTCCTCTGCTCTGCTCTGCTCTATCTCTCTCTCTCTCACCGATCTCCCTCTCTCTCCGCGATCTCTCTCTCGCCGGCATGGTTGACGGCCGCCGAGCGCCGACAAGCATCTAGGCCACGCCACGAACCAGCGTTGACCACGAACCAGCCGTTGGTTGGTCGCACGAACCAGCGACAACCTCGAACGACCAAGCGATGTCGAGACGGGGGTCGTGCACCGTTGGTTCGTCCGCCGCTGGTTGGAGCGATGACCGGGTGTCTTCCGGCAGCTAGGTGTGCCGGCGATGTGGTCTGCAAAAATCCCAAACAAAAAATCTAACCCTAATTCGAATTTGAGGAAGAAGATGAGGAAGAAGAAGGAAAAAAAAAAAAACTTATCCTAATTTCAATTTAGTCCAGATTTCAAGTTTTAATATTTCTATTTTAGGCATGATTTCAAGTTTTAATATTTCCAGTTAGGCATGATTTCAAGTTTGTGTATTTCAATTTAGTCGTGATTTCAAGTTTGTTTTAAGGTTTAAAGAATACTATTTTCAGGGGTACTCTGGTAATTCATGGTACTAAATTGAATTTTTTTTAAAAAGTGGTTATTAACAATTAAAATTTCAAAAGTGTTTAAAAACAAAAGTATGATAAGTTGGATGGCTACTTATGGTTTTCTCTCATAAAAAAATGTATATATTCTAAGAGATGCAATCTGCATTGATTTGCATCAATACTATGATGTGTTAACTTTGAGTCTTTGACAAATTGTTTAATATTTTGGCACAGACTTGAAAAAAAAAATTTAATCCTTGCAAGAAATTGAAAACAGTGAACCACCATCTATAAAGTTATTTAGATTATTCTATGGACGAAGAATTGCAAGATTCGACACGTATATCCTTTGATAACAATTGGGAAAGCACTTGTTGAAGATAATTATGACTTAGTTTTCTTGTTTTCCTGATTTGAAAAGTGATTTACTAAATTTTTGTCGAAGCAATTATAGTGAAGTTATACAGATTAACTAGTTGAAAGTATTGGAGTTAATATACAATTTTTGGAGCCTATCATGTATTGGTTGCACATCATAGCCCCGGTTGTCATCAATAGGAAATACTTGCTAAAGCCATTAAAGAAACCTTAAATTTGATTATCATCAAAATAAATAGTAACTATACTTGCGAAAGATTTGTAAATTATGTAAATTTGTATGCAACTAAATCAGAAAAAATTAAAATTCTTAGTTGGATTCTTACCTTAGACATTAAATGGGAAAGATAATGATTAGGTCAGATTGACAAATATTAGGGGAGTTTTGGAGGAAAAAGAGAGTATAAATTAAGATGAGATGAGGAAAGTACAAACTATAGTATGACAATCAAAATTTAAATGCTTCCTTTTTATCAAGTTCCTGCATTGGTCCAAATAAATTTCAAACGGTTATTATGTCATTGTGAAGTTTAAAGTTCAAACTTTCTAATACAGTTGCTCTGCAGATGCTAAAGTTAAATGAACAAGACTTTTTGGGAGAAGCCAGTTGTTTTCTATCTGAGGTAAGTTGCCTTGAATTAAGTTTTGTTCACATAATATATGAGATTCACTTTTCTTTTTTTTTTCTTTTTTTCCTTTTTTCTTTTTTTCTTTTTTACATAGAAGGGGTGAAATACATGCATATATTCATCTAAGGCATTTCTTCGTTACCCTTGGGTCCTCTTAGTGTATGTTCTTAAGAGCAACTTCTTGTTAAGGGGAATGAATGAAAATAAAAGTTTTGTTCTTTCAAAACACCTCATTAGATGGGAGTCCAATATAAGGTGTTGGCCTTAATGTGTACCCTAAGTGAGACCTTATTCATTGTTGCAGCTAAAAAAGACATTGTTTAACTTTGTTTTAAGGGCACACATTTAGACAATTCTTTTTTAATATAATAAAATATATGTTATTGCTTCAACTATCTTTGTGGTGAAGCTTTTTGATTGAACAATATTATTAAATGACCATCGTTGGAGCTAGAAAAGAACTAGATTTCCTTTGATATGCTGGTTAATTTTAAATTGGTGGCTTAACATCTGGTAGGAAACCTTACTCATAATTTAATGTGTTCAACACTAACATGTTTCCTTTTTTCCTTTTTGTCTATCAGATAGTGACCAAACAAAATCGAACTTCAACTCTAAATCTCCATAATAAAAGAAATGGGATTTCGAGAAACTTGGGGACACTCTCTATCCATGCTGAGGAAACAGTTGCTTCTAGGAGTGCTGTTGAAATCTCATTCCGCTGTTCTCGCTTGGCAAATGTGGATTTGTTTTCCAAAAGTGTAGGTATCCATGAATTGGCTACTTTAAGAACTTCATGAATGGATTTATTGTTTCACTTTTTCATCATCTTTCTATTCCTTTTATAGGATCCTTTCTTAAGAATATCTAGAATTGTTGAAAGTGGAGATTCTATTCCAATCTGCAAGACTGAAGTAATAAATGACAACTTGAATCCCATTTGGAGACCAATAACTCTGAGCATGCAGCAATATGGAAGCAAAGTAAGCTCATCACATTCTTACGATCGTTGCTTTGATGTACATCAGCTCTTCAAGGATGTTTAGTGATGGGAGAAACTTCTTTAGCTCATTACATTTTTCTTTGATGCAGGAAAACCCGTTAATTATTGAATGTTTCGATTTCAATACTAGTGGCAATCATGTACTCTTAGGGTAACTGCTGAGCCTTTTTGTGTCATTAACTATTCCTTTTTTTGTTTTTATCTAAGAAAAAACCCTTTTAAGGATGTTGGATTTTTCATTTTATTATTATCAGGAAAATTCAGAAATCAGTTGCAAACCTGCAGAAACTTCACCTAGAACAAAGTGGTGAAAATTTGGTTTTACCATCTGCTCATCGTAATCATGAGAAGGTGCTTATTCATGCTCATAAGTCAATGCATTGTTTATTCAGGCTCCATTTTAACAGTATTATGTCAATGCATTGTTTAATTTTTATTTTTGCTTTATAGGTTCTGAAAAGTCAATTATTTGTTGATAAGTGTATTGAAAAAGAGCAATATACTTTTCTAGATTACATTTCTAGTGGTTTCGAGCTGAATTTTATGGTTGCAGTTGACTTTACAGGTACCTAATTGGCTATGTCTTGACATTTTAAAACAAGATTTACGTCAAAATATATTTTCTTTTTAATTTATCTGATTTGCTCTTCATTGCATTTTTCCCTTTTCTGATCTGATTCTGTTTCATGCTTTCAATACTTGATCATCTAGCTTCAAACGGAAACCCTCAAAATCCAAATTCTTTGCACTACATTGATCCTTCAGGCAGATTGAATTCTTACCAGCAGGTAAGATTGTGCTAGCAATCTTGTGTCAATTCAATTGAAATATTGTAGAAATATGAATAGAAAACTCAGAGAAGCCATAAAAATATCATTATACTGGATTGTAAAACAACAGTCTGTACAAAAGTTGGCTGCTATAATGTTATATATACAAAGTAAAGAATGAGTAGACGAACATAAATACCAAAATTCCCCTCATTACTAATTGTTTGAATTCACTCTTGTATGCCATGAATTGCAAGATTGACCTACCATGATTGTCTTAGTAAAGGCTGACCTTTAAATTTTTTCATGATTGTCTTAACTGAGTGCATATTATTATCTGTGGAATTGTTTTCATTTCTAAAATTTTTGTAAGGAAAGATCATCGATTAAGTAAAGATCATTGATTTATTCATAGGCTATAATGGAAGTTGGGGAGGTCATACAATTCTACGATTCTGATAAACGTTTTCCTGCTTGGGGATTTGGAGGAAAAGCATTCAATGGCGTTATATCACATTGTTTTAACTTGAATGGAATTTCAAATGGCTCTGAGGTAAAAGAACTAGATTTTTTGTTTTCGCTATGATTATTATTACTATTTTTTTTTAGTTTGTTGAAATGATTGGCATATGGAGTTTGCCTTTTCCATTTTCTTAATAAACAGCTGATTTCCTTATTTATCAGGTTGAAGGAGTTGATGGCATCATGGCTGCTTATGCTAGTGCTCTACACAATGTTGCTTTGGCAGGACCCACTTTATTTGGTCCAGTGATCAACATGGCTGCACAAATTGCCAGTCAGTCCCTCTCATACAACGACAGAAGCAAGTATTTTGTCTTGCTCATCATAACGGTAAGTAGAATTACAATTTCAATTTACAGTTTTTTTCTTTTTTCTTTTTTTTTTTCTTTTTTTTTTTTCCTCCTATTTAGGTGATTAATCAATGTAGTATAACCTTCTCTAGGATGGAGTTCTCACAGATATTCAAGAAACCAAAGACGCTTTGGTTAGGGCATCTGATCTTCCCTTATCAATTCTTATTGTGGGAGTGGGATGTGCGGATTTTACACAAATGGAGGTACACCCTTGTTTCTCATAAGCTTTATACACCATTGTATATCCTTTTATATTTTCAATAGTTTTAGGAGATTCTGTAAATAATGAATACTTGGTCTAAGTCATATTTAATGGCAGATTCTTGATGCTGATAATGGCCATCGATTAGAGAGTTCTACAGGTCGGGTAGCTACTCGAGACATTGTACAGTTTGTTCCAATGCGAGAAGTTCACGGTAAGTATATATGGCACCTCTTTCCCCCTGCTTGAAATGGTCTTTAAGATTCTATATCATTGTTTACATTAGAGGCTTGATATCAATTTATGTGGATGTTGTATATAGATTGTGTCCATGTCCTTTGCTAGCTTAAGTCCCAGCTTGATCCCACCAAGTTTGGCTCATTAAGCGTGCTTGACTGCAACTCAGATATGATATTGTCTTAAATTTCCGTTGTGTTTTGGATAGGTGGACAGATTTCTGCTGTTCAAGCTCTTCTGGAAGAACTGCCTGGCCAGTTTCTGACCTACGTACAACCTAGAGATATCAAACCATGCAATCTGCAAGTTGTCTAAACATCTGCTTGAGAAGTTCACACAGCATCAGCATTACGAAAACCATTCCAATAAACATGATTGCTCTGATCAAGCTTTAGAGTCAGATTCAAGCTCAAAGTTTTGGCTAGAGACGAGAAGTCCATATTCTTCAGAATTGTGATTTCTAGTAGTGGAAGAGTTGTGTGAAAGGTTTTCGTTGTTTGAGAGATCTTCTGCCATTGACGTTGGTCAAAGGCTCTGATATCATGAAACGATTCAAAGAAAAAATGAAGAGAAGCAAGAAGAAGCAAAGATGTGTGAAGTGAACAATAAAGGGTGTTAAAAATTGAAAAAGAATTCTATGCTATTTGCTTGTCTAGTTTCAGCCGTATGAAACTAGAGGAGTTGTCTAACTCAACTAGTTTCAATAAAATTTGAACTTTGATGTTCTGATTCCATTGTTGTTCGATCAGAACATCTCATCCATAATAATGAAAAATATAAATAAAATCATCAATAAAATAACAATAAAAACCATTTTGATAACATAAATAACATAAAATCATTAACCATACAACCATATTCTGATATCTCTTTTTGAGATATCAGTACATCCATACACCATGGCTGCTGTCTCTAAGTCATGCTCACCATGGGTGATGCCTCCTTTGAACATTCTCACCACGGGTGATGCCTTTGGACGGTCTTACCATGATCATAAACTTCCATGAAAAACCATTTCATAAACATAAAAATGAGAAACATAAGAAGACACGAACATGAAAATGAAAAGAAGACATTATCTGAAAAACTTTCTTTCTATTAAACCATAACCATACATCCCATGCCATTTCTATGATGGCTTACATTTACAATGCCCCAATGGGGGTTTATATAGAAAAAATACATTAGTGTATAACAGCTAAGAGATAGCTGTTGAGTATATCAGTATCCATACTTGACATACTTGACGTACTTGACGTTTATACACTGCTACAAGAAATGTTTGCATCTTAACTAAACCAAATTATAACCATTCCATTATTTCATTACATAAACCATAGTTAATCCATAACCATACTATAGTTAAATTATAACCATACAGAAAAATTTCACATTTCCAACAAAGGGTTGGATGAAAGTACTGAAAGAAAAGGAAAAAGAATTGAAGACAATAGCTACTGCTAGGCCATTAATGGCTTCTCAGAAACTTCTTTACATGTACAGTAAGCTTTAATAAAAAGCTAACTTCTAACAAATTTCCTGAAAATCAGGAACTAGGAACCAATCAGCATCTACGGCATTAAGAAAAACAGAGTATGACATACTTGGGCTGCAAACCCAGAGTATGACATTAAGAAGATGAGATGAGTCTCAAAAATCATGTATGGGCTAACTCTTCTTTAATTCTGTTAACAATGTTAAAAATAATGTATCTCGTACCTTTAATTATCACATTGCCTCTCATTATTTTCTTGGAAGTGGAACAATTCTGAAGCAAATAACTCAACTTTGTCACAACGACACATCACCTAACTTTTTAAGTTCAGCCATTGTGATGCGTGAACAATTCTCATTATTTATGCATGATGTGCGTGTTCACAGAAAAACCATCATGGATAAGTGAGGTTGTTCGAAGGCAATGGCAAGATTAGAATACTCTAAAAATTTGCATTTCAATCTCAGAGATATAACAGAGCTTTAGATTTCATTGTATAATGTTTTATTGTCATTAGAGACTAGAGAGTGCCAAGAAATTAGTTGCCTTGTGGTGATTCTCCAAGTACCTTCAATTTGCTGAAAATAATCTCGCCCTCCTTTGCTACTACTACTTCTATCATTGACTTGCAGTCTTTTATTATCATTTCTCCTATTTGCACCAAGCTTTTGGCCATTGAGGACGTCATCAGGTTCTTCAATCCATTGCAACTGAGGATGGCACTAGCTTAATCAAGTTCTCAACATCTGTCTCATCATCTTCGTACGAAAATATCTCCTTGTATGAACTAGATTCAAGATGAAGCTTCTGCAGACGACGAATTCTCTGAAGAATACAAAGTGGGAAGAGTAATGATTTATCATTGTAGACCTCAATTTAAATTATTGCAAAAGAGCTGTTCTGAAAACTGGCCCTGAGATATCATCCGGGTGCTCTCTCCGGTTAATTTCAGTTTTTCTAGGTTGGGGGAAAGAATCAATAAGTTTAAAATAGAAAAATTAGAGATAATTTTGAAAAGTTTAAAACAGAACAATTGAAACAAGGATGTTCCTCCCTGCCCGTACAACCTCAGATGACCCTAATGGGATTTGGTGTAGATTGTGTCCAAATCCAAATATTCCAGAGATTATTATTTGTTTAGTTTAAGTTTTCACTAACCTCTTCAACCTGAGCATTTTAATCTTTGTCCTCTGAGGCGTAGGAATCATCTACCTCCTAGTCGTAGTTATCATCTTCGTCCTCTGAGGTGTAGGAACCATCTACCCAATTTATGTGCAACAGAGACAATGAAAAACAGAGGTTTGAGTAAACAAAATGAAAGTGGATATTAGAGAGAATGCAAGACATTACAAAATCAAGCAGTGAAAAGATGTAAAAAGAAGACATTTTAACAAACTTAGTCGCCTTCTTGCGTTGATTCTCCTAAGTATACATATATGTACCTTGTATTTGTTGTATGGTTGTATTCAAGTCACCCTTCAGCTTATACACTCTCCCGCGGCGTTCCTTTGCTATCTGTAATATGGGTGTGGTTACGACTACATCTCGTGACGAGAAACGCTTCATCTCGGGGCAACCATACAAAACTAATTTTTCCAAAGATGGTAATTCGAAGGTGCAATTTTCAGAGCAGAAGCATGAGAGACTTGGTAAACTATTAAGTATTAAAATCCTCAATTTGCTGAAAGTAATCTCGTCTTCTTCTGTTACATCTCCCTCCTTTGTTACTACTTCTATCATGTAATCGCAATCTTCTATTTCCATTTCTCTGAGTTGTACCAAGCTTTTGGCCGTTGAAGATGTCATCAGGTTCTTCAATCCATTGCAATCCGATACCATCAAAATTGTTAGATTTTGGAAAGACACCGAGGATGACACTACTTGAATCAAGTTGTGACAACCTTCTACTTTTAAACTCTCAAGTTTTTGAAGAACGTGTCCAGTTTGGAGTCTATCCAATCATGTGTCTCATCCTCTTGGTAAGAAAATATCTCTTTATATGAACATGATTCAAGACAAAGCTTCTGCAGATGGCGAACTCTCAGAAGGATACAAAGTGGGAAGACTACTGATTCTTCATCCTGGACCTTAAAAAATTTAAGATTACAAAAGAGTTCTTCTGAAAACTGGCCCAGAAATATCATCATTTTTATGGCATTTCCGCCTAATATCAGTTCTTCCAAGCAGGGGAAAGAAACCTGAAAAGATAAATAAAAACAAATCACACTTGTGTACTTTGAAATGACTTTTAAAATTTCACAATGAAAAGATAAATAAATTGGTTAGTAAATATGTGGATTCACGAGTCTCGTACCTTTTCAACCAAAAACAAAGGTTGTTGTGCTGGAATTTCAAGGTGGCTCTCCTCGTTATTTTCTTGGAAGCTAAATAATTCTGAGGCTAATAACTCTATTTTGTCACAGCCAACCACTTTCAACTCCTTTAAAACTAAACATTTTAAAGAATGTACCCCTGGATAGAAAGTTCTAAGTTGAGGTAATTCATTGAGCCCAATGAATCTAACCGCAGCTTTTGCTTCTCCTTCCCTGGCAACAACCTCCTCCAGTTTTCCACAATTGTACACATAAAGCCTTACAAGTTGCAATAGACTCCTGCCAATGGAGGCTGGAAAAACATCTTTCAGATTTTGACAATTTTTAACTTCCACTTTCTGTAGGCTTTTAAAGGACAACTCTGCTTGAGGATCCTTATTCCATATGTG
Organism: Acer saccharum; assembly: GCA_030490815.1. NCBI lineage: Eukaryota > Viridiplantae > Streptophyta > Magnoliopsida > Sapindales > Sapindaceae > Acer > Acer saccharum. Next base: position 53,001,769 of record CM059867.1, read on the forward strand.
CTTCAATTTTGGTAACCCTTTGATATTTAGTTGTTGTAACTGATGATACATTACTGCTCTAGAATGAGATTCTTCAAAGTTTACGTTTTGGAGATCAAAAATCTCTTCTATTGAATCATAGTCAATAACATATAACCTCTTTGGCATTGGTAATTCTTCAAAAGACAACTTTGCCTGAGGATCCTTCTTCCATATGTGAACAGCCGACTGATATATAGCTCTTCAAAGTTTACCTTTTGGAGATCAAAATTCTCTTCTAGTAAAGCACAGCCACTAACACCAACTGTTAACAGCCTCGGCATCGAAAACTGAAAGACAGTCAATAGACTATTGCAGTCACGAACTTGTATAGATTTTAAATTGCAAAAGGACTCCTTAGCTCGCTTGTGCCATACTATCTTCAAGTTATTTGATTGGGAAATTTTAATTTCTTCTAAGCTAGGGAATGTGACCTGCAATGTTCAAGCCAGTACTATGTTACTAATATTCTTTTCAATTCTGATTCAAAATAATTAACATGGAAATATTTATTTAAAAAAATAAAGAAAATAATTGGATATAAGATGTATACTTAAACAACGAGAATATGAATTAACACTTAATAACACTTAATAACACTTAATAATATATTTTAAATCACATAAGACAAAAATTAAAATAATTACTATATAAATCAATCTAATCCATTCTAATTTATTTTTAAATCTAATACCAAATATAAATCCAATCATATTTCCTGTACCTGTTATTTCAGAGGTGTTTTAGCATCCTCTTTAATTATTTTCACATTAGATCATGAGATGATCAATCTCAAAAATAATTTATTTCCAATTAATTTTAATTTCTTATATGAATCCACTCATTTATCATATATGGGTGTTCTAGATCTTCTAGAATTCTATTCACAAATTTTTTTTTTTTTAAAAGAAAATAATGAACAAGGAAATATTTATTTTAAAAAATAAAGATAATAAGGATATGAGATTATGGGGTGTGTGTGTGTATATATATATATATACACTTTTTCTATTGTCAGTTCGTCGTGATATAAAATATATCGGGACGAAAAATGTGGATCATTAGATTTACATAATTTGACTCAAAGTGTATGCACTTGTCAAAACTTCTCTATAATCTATGGTCAACATTCTTTATCATGTTATATTTTATATTAGAACGAACTAACAGTAAAAAGACTATATATATATATATATATATAATTATAGTTATAGAGTGAAAATATAAATTAACTGTGCATGAGATAAAAATCAATATTTTATATAGGAATAATGCTAGGCTGTCCAGAATATTTGTCCAAAATCATACAAATTTAATATCAAAATATACAATTGACTAAAAATCAAAAGAAAACGTATATATTTAAAATTAAAACTAAGAATAAAAATTGATGATATGTAAAATTGAAAATTCAAACAAAATGATAAAAAATTATTATCAAAATTATTTCATGTTTTTATTTAATATAATTCAAAATTCAAAATTCGTTGCAAAAACAAATAGTGGAGGCTACCTTCAAGTGTCAACGGTGGCCTCCGTAGAGGAACACGTTTCTTCCTCTAGGATTGGAGAAGGCCAAGGAGGCCACATCAATCCATAGTTTAAATTATCCACAATTTTCATAATATGTCTATTGATATTTTCATATTTTAAGGGTACCGATATTTTTATTGGGTGTATTGTCTTTTTTGAAAGATATCCAGGAATAGCATCATTGCTTCCACGATCTTCTCCATTCTCATCTTTATTTATTAAAATAACATGTTTTATTTATATTTTTTATTTTATTTGATGAAAATTTTCTTTTATATTATTTATTTTGACACATGTCAAAAAAAAAAAAAAAAGAGGAACATGTGTCATGTATTAAAGTATAGTACAATAGCATGTGTCACAAGTATGAGGATTAATATGTCTTTTAGCATCATCATATTACTCTTCAAAAAAAAAATAAACATCATCATATTACTAGGGGTAGAACTGTCAATATAAACTTTTAGTTACATTTGACAGATAAAATTTCAGTAAAAGTGGCTAAATTAATGAATTTATGATAATATAGAGGAATATAAACAAAAAACATAAATATGTGGACTAATATAAAAGTATTTGCAAAATAAATAAATGTGAAAAATAAAATAAAAAGTGGGACAGACGTCACTCCCTAAGAAGCGACTATATAGGAGCAATCGCCTAGGCCAGGGGCGTATCATGAGAGATTTGAGAGGTTTGCCCCGAGCTGTAGCCTGGGGACCCTATGGTAAAAATTAAAAAATAATAATTCAATATATAAAGGCTTAATTACACAAACAGCTCCTGCAGTTTGATAATATTATATGAATATGACATTTTTGTCTAAATTCAGTGAAATGTAAATATTTTGTTGTTCAAAGTAAGTTGTATAAATACACATAATATTAGACCATCTCCAATGCATATACCCATGTCAATGACAAATTTGGCACACAATATAACATATGTCAAATTTGGCACATCATTTGGCACTACATTGGAGGATAGTTTTTACACCTTGTGCTAAATTTTAACATTGGCACAATAATTTGGCACATAATCATTTCTATTCATTATAGACAAACTTTTGTAAAATTTCTTTAAAGAAATGCATATTCACATCTCCAATGCAATTATTTATTACACTCTCTCTCTTCTTTTATTTTACAATTAAATGAGTCTAATATTATTGGTAAAAATAGTTAGAAATCCTAGTCAACATTTCTAAGAGAGTTTCTAATTCTAGAAACTCAACTCCTTCTAACTTTTTTTTGCCACATCATCTTCATATTGAAGTTAGATAATTGAATTGGAGAGAGTTTTTCTAACTTTTTAATTATCTATCCTATGTGGCAGTTAATTTTCTCCAAATGCATATTTGCATTGGAGATGCTCTTATGACTTCTAACATTATAAAATTAAGTTATTTACAAGTTTAAATAATTTTTTTAGAACTAGAAGTTTAAATATTTCTTTATGCATAAAATTTACAATGTATTTCATATTCATGAGTAACCCATTATCGAATTGGTGTCATCTTATTATTAAAAAATTAAACAATTACTTTCATCAAAAATTATATAAAAAGTTTTTTATTCTTAATCAATGACTCCCATGTATTATATTGACTTTAATTATTATATAAGTATGCTTTGAGGAGGAAAATTACAAGAGTTTTATCCATAGTGCACACCGAACTTAATAAATTTTGTGTGAGAGTTACAAGCCATGAAAAGCATTATAATATATTGATTAAACAAATTAAAAGTAGATAAATATAACTATTGATAGCTAAGAAACCAACTTTATAATGTTAGGGCCTGTTTGGCGCATGGGTTTGGACTAGGATTGGACTAGGATTGGACTAATTTAGTCCCAGTCCTGCGTATGGTGATAGTCTGAAACATTGGACTATTAATCCCATCATCAAAATAGTCCCATTATCATGGGATAAAATATACCCACCTCCCACCCCAACTATATTTGTCCTAGGACTATTTACCATGTGGACCCCATCCATTTAATTAATTCTCATCATTTTTTTTTCCAATGTTTCCTCTCTTTCACTTAAACCAGACCTAGATTTCTTCCAAGACTTCAACCTTTCCTGATACGAACCTTGTCGATTGTATCAAGATTAATGCTTAAGATCGTTCTAACCTCTGGTTCGGATGGAAACCGCGAGCCAACACCTATATTGAGATGTGAACCTTGGTATAAAGGAGGACGCCACAATCAAGGATGGAATACTCGATTGATAAGTCAAGGAGGAATGCCATAGAGAAATCTGATAAGTTCCAATTAGTTCTCAAAGAACAAAAGAGAAAATTCTCTCCAATTTCATTCAAATCAAGTCTGATCTCATATTACATCCATTCGTCCCTTATAAACTAAAACCCTAAAACTAAAAAGGAAATAAATATTTGGCAATTAATGCCTTACAATCAGGAAAATAAATGGGCAATTAATGCCTTACAATCAAGAAAGAAATTAAAATTAAAACATGCAATTAGTTGACTTGCTCCATATTTGGTAGGATAAATTTTGAAACAAATCAACCTTTTAATTTGGGAAACAAATCAACTCATTATTCTTTGGACACTAAAAAGGATAAAGCTGAAATTCGGACTCCTTAGCTCAAGTCTTCGCGCAACAAACTATATTGCCAATTTTGGGCATGTTGTGATCTGTTATAGATGACGGAGTCTTCATAACATCTGTAGGGCTCGTCTTGGGCTTTCCGAAAACATATTATAATAGACAATCTGACTTCAAATGCTCTCTGTAGAGGCCCATGAATTTCAGCCCGGATTTGGTCTTCATGTGGACTGAACTTGGACTTCAACAACTCAGAATCAGCCCCCATTAAATGCTTCTTTGATCCTCTTGCCCCTTGTAATTGGCCCAACTAGAACATGAAATGGATCCGTTGGTGAAGCTTCTTGATTCTCATCATTCCCCCTCTCTTCAAAAGGATTCGTCCTCGAATCTTCACCGTAATGTTGTTGATAGCCTGCGACATATCTTCCTTTTCACTCTTTTTTTCCTCATGAGCAAAAAATTATGTTTCTTTTTCACCCTTTTTTCCCTCACTCTAAAAAATTCTTGTTTCTTTTTCGCTCTTTTTTTTCCTCAATAGCATAATTTTCTGTTTCTTTTTCACTCTTTTTTTCTTTTTTTGCTGTTTCGATCTCTCTTTCTTTTGATACGAACCTCGTCGATTGTATCAAGATTGATGCCTAAGATTGTCTAACCTCTGGTTCGGATGGAAACCGTGACCCAACACCTACATCGAGATGTGAACCTTGGTATAAAGGAAGACGCCATAATCAAGGATGGAATACTCGATTGATAAGTCAAGGAGGAACGCCACAGAAAAATCTGATAAGTTCCAATTAGTTCTTAAAAAACAAAAGAGAAAATTCTCTCCAATTTCATTCAAATCAAGTATGATCTCCAATAATACATCAATGAGTCCCTTATAAACTGAAACCCTAAAACCTAAAAAGGAAATAAATATTTGGCAATTAAGGCCTTACAATCAGGAAACTAAAATGAGCAATAATTGCCTTACAAATGGGAAAGAAAATAAAAACTAAAACAAGAAACAATTGACTTGCTCCCTATTTGGAAGGCTAAAAGATGGAAACAAATCAGCCCCTTAATTTGGGAAACAAATCAACTCTTTATTCTTTAGAAACCAATAAGGAAAACTGAAATTCGGACTCCTCAGCTCAAGTCTTCGTGCAACAAACTAGATTGCCGAATTTGGGCCGGTTTTGATCTGTTACGGATGATGGAGTCTTCTTAACATCTGTAGAGATCGTCTTGGGCTTTCCGAAAACATATTATAATAGACGATCCGACCTCATATGCACTCTGTAGAGGCCCACAGAGTTCAGCCCAGATTTGGTCTTCATTTGGGCCGAACTTGGATTTTAGCAACTCAGACTTAGCCCCTATTAAATGCTTCTTTGATCCTCTTGGCCCTTGTAATTGGCCCAACTGGAATATGCAATGGATCCTTTGGTGATGCTTCTTGATTCTCATCATTCCCCCTCTCTTCAAAAGGATTCGTCCTCGAATCTTCACCGTAATGTTGTTGATAGCCTGTGACACTTCATCAAAACACTGCAAAAGAGAAACAAGAACACTAGGCCAAGAAGTTGGCTGATTTGAAAACAATGCCTTTTTGATCTCTCTTTTTTTTTTTCCTCACTAGCGAAAATTTCTGTTTCCTTTTCACTCTTTTTTTCCTCATGAGCAAAAAATTATGTTTCTTTTTCACCCTTTTTTCCCTCACTCTCAAAAATTCTTGTTTCTTTTTTCGCTCTTTTTTTTCCTCAATAGCATAATTTTCTGTTTCTTTTTCACTCTTTTTTTCTTTTTTTGCTGTTTCGATCTCTCTTTCTTTTGATACGAACCTCGTCGATTGTATCAAGATTGATGCCTAAGATCGTCTAACCTCTGGTTCAGATGGAAACTGCGACCCAACACCTATATCGAGATGTGAACCTTGGTATAAAGGAGGACGCCACAATTAAGGATGTAATACTCGATTGATAAGTCATGTTTGAACGCCACAAGGTAGAACCTTGATAAGTTCGCAGTTCAATGAAGAACCAAAAAGAAAATGTTCTCTGAAAATATTATTTCATTCAAAAGTCTGATCCCCAATAATACATCAATGAGTCCCTTATAAACTGAAACCCTAAAACCTAAAAAGGAAATAAATATTTGGCAATTAAAGCCTTACAATCAGGAAACTAAAATGAGCAATAATTGCCTTACAAATGGGAAAGAAAATAAAAACTAAAACAAGAAACTATTGACTTGCTCCCTATTTGGAAGGCTAAAAGATGGAAACAAATCAGCCCCTTAATTTGGGAAACAAATCAACTCTTTATTCTTTAGAAACCAATAAGGAAAACTGAAATTCGGACTCCTCAGCTCAAGTCTTCGCACAACAAACTAGATTGCCGAATTTGGGCCGGTTTTGATTTGTTATGGATGACGGAGTCTTCTTAACATCTGTAGGGATCGTCTTGGGCTTTACGAAAACATATTATAATAGACGATCCGACCTCATATGCACTCTATAGAGGCCCACAAAGTTTAGCCCGGATTTGGTCTTCATGTGGGCCAAACTTGGATTTCAGCAACTCAGAGTTAGCCCCTATTAAATGCTTCTTTGATCCTCTTGGCCCTTGTAATTGGCCCAACTGGAATATGCAATGGATCATTTGGTGATGCTTCTTGATTCTCATCATTTCCTCTCTCTCTCTCTCTCTCTCTCTCTCTCTCTCTCTCTCTCTCTCAACCTTTTGTCTCTCTCTTTCTTCAACCTTTCCTTCTCCTTCGGCCGCCGCGGCTATCATCTTAGTCTCCTTCCGCCTTCGTCTTTGTCTCCTTCCGCCGCACCGGCTTCGTCTTCGTCTCCTTCTGCCGCTGCGACCTTCGTCTTCTTTTCCTTTCGCTCGGTCCGATCCAGGCTTCCACAGCTCGCCATAATAAGAAGATGAAGATCTGAGTTTCCAGATCTTTAAAAATGAAGTTTTTTTTTTTCTTTTCTTTAATTGATGTTAATAATTATTATAATAAAATAAAATAAAATAATAATAACTTTATGAGTTTCCAGATTTTCTTGCTTTTTTTTTTTTTCTGAGTTTCCAGATCTGCATGGTGGAGAACTTTATTATTTCATTGTTTTTCTTTTATTTTTCTCCTATAAGAAAGAAGAAGACGAATATAGGTTCCCAAATCTCTTGACAAAATATATTTATTTTTCTTTAATTTTTCATTGATTTTTTCTTTGATTTTCTTAATTGATGATGATGATTGAGAAAGAAGAATATGAATATATGAGCTTCTAGATCTTGAGTTTATGAAGGATATGAATGAGTTTTCAGATCTTGAGCTTCCATATATATGAATATATGAAGAATATATATGAGTTTCCAGATCTTGAGTTTCCATATATATATATATGAATATATGAAGAATATATGAATATGGGTTTCCAGATTTTCTTAATTTTTTCCTTTAAAAACTGATGTTGTTAATAATGAGTGAAGAACTTTATTATTTCAATTTCTTCTTTGATTTTTGATTTTTTTTTTTCTCTTCAGAAGGAAGAAGACGAAGATCTCTCTTGAAAAAAAAAAAATCTCATGTTTATTATTCAATTTTAAAATATTAACAAATTAAAAATATTATTATATTTAGTCCAATCTCATGTTCACCAAACAAAACACGGTATTAATTCGGTCTAGTCCCATGTTTCTCCAAACACAGTATAATATTCATTTAGTCCAATCCAGTCCAGTCCAATTCCATTTAAGCCCAGTCCCATCTTAATCCAATCCAATCCAATCCCATGAAATACTCCAATCCAATCCCGCACACAAACGGGGCCTTAGTGTGTAATGAGGAAAAAAAACTATATATATATATATATATATATATATATAGTTTAGTCCAAACTGCGGATCGATATTTCTTTGGTTCGCCCCTTGCTTAGGTGACTGTTGCTAGCACAACTCGTAAAAATAAAACTTGAACCCATGAGGAACTTGCCCAACCCTACCCAATATGAGGTGAGGTTTTACAAAAATATATATATATATATATATATATGGGGTCGGAAGTGTCCAGGGCCGATTCTTACTCCTTGTTTTAGAAATGGGACGAGGGTGAGATTTGTTGTCTTCGCCTCGATATGGTATCGTCGCTCACCTCATTCAAGAGCGAGGAGGCCCCAAATGCCTTTACATGGAGGAGGCATCATGCCTCATCCTCTTCAAATGGAGGCACGATGAATCGTGCCTTTGGTTTCGTGGAGGAGGCTCACGGCATAGGAGGAAATTGAAGTTAGATTTTTGGATTTAGGGTGGATTTTTAATTATTTAAAACCAAACGAATCGTGACTCCAGTTTATCGTGGAGGAGGCTCACAGAATATAAGAGGAAGTTGAAGTTAGATTTTTGGATTTAGAGTAGATTTTTAATTATTTAAAGAACAAATTGCACTAAACTCTCCTGAGGTTTCCCCTTTTACACATAAAAATAATTTTATTGTTAATTGATACTCACTTCCTTTACTGTTAGGGTTTGACTGTTAAGTGTGAGAGTTGACCATTAAAAAATGTTGAAAGACAAAAATACCCCAAAATTAAAAAATAGAAAAAATCTAAAAAGAAAAAATTCAAAATCTATTTATAAAAAAGAAAAATAAATATTTTTTTTCAAAGAAATATAATTAAAAATTTTAATTTGTTTTCAATAAATAGAATTAAAAAAAAAGATTGATCTCCACCATCCATCACCATGATGGATGGTGGAGATCAAATTACAAAATTTTAAAAAAACGAAATTAAAAAAATTAAAAAAAAAAATCATATCTTCTTCATTAAATTCAAATCATTCCATCACAAAAAAAAAAAAAAAAAAAAAAAAAAAAAAAAAAAAAAGAAAAAAAATCCACAAATCTCATTCAAAAATTCATATATTCTCCTTTCTTGTTCAATCAATTCCAAAAGAAAATCACAAATCAATAATCCCAAAAAAAAAATCCACAAATTAATAATCTAAAAAAAATCCACCAATTCATATCATCTTCATCAATAAACTAGAAAAAAAAATTCCAAACAAATCTCACCATCTGATGAAGGATATGGAAAAAAAAAATGAAGTGAGGCATATGATGGAGTGACATATCATTGATCAACAATTCATATAATCTTCATCGTTCATCCAACAATTCCAAAAACAGAAAAAGAAAAAAAAAGACAAAATAATCTGGAAAAAATCAAGATACAAACACACCTTCATCAATCAAAATCCTCTTGAATATGTTTCCAAAAAAAAGACATTCAAAAAATTGCTTGTCGAGGAAATTGAGCTCCATCCGCAACAAAACTCATCTCCATTGAAAACTAGTTCTTCATCTATGATAGAGCTCCATTGAAGATGAAGAACTCGTCTGCGATGGAAATGAGTTCCATTGTAGATGGGTCTCCATCCAATGTAGATGGGGTGCCGCTCCATCCGAGATTTGCTCCATTTCAAATGGAGTTGGGAAGAGATCTTCCAAATTTTCTTCTTTTTTGTTTTGTTTTGTTTTTTGTTTTTTTGTTATTTGATCTCCACATTCTCTGGATCTCTTCCAAAATTTTCCCTTTTTTTTTTGTTATTTAATCTCCACACTTTGATCACTTCCAAAATTTTCCTCTTTTATTTTTTTATTTTTTATTTGATCTCCGCATTTTCTGGATCTCTTCCAAAATTTTCCTCTCTTTTTTTTTTGTTTTCTTATTTGATCTCCGCATTTTCCAGATCTCTTCCGTTTTTTATTTTATTTTTTGTTATTTGATCTCTACCGTCCATCTCATAGATGGACAATTAAGATTTAAAACATGTTTTCTTTTTTTTTATTTTGTTATTAACTTTTTTATTCATCTTTTTTTAAAATAAGCTTGAATGATAAAAATACCTTTAATTTTGACAGTCAAACATTGCCTACAATTAAGTTTGACTAACGACAGGGGAAATAAGTATCAATTAACGATAAGTTATTTTTATATGTAAAAGAGCAAATCTCAGAGGAGTTTGGTGTAATTTGTTCTTATTTAAAACCAAACCAACGCTTTTAAATTTGTTTGGTTTGGGCAAGCTTATTGATGTAAGGGTTTGAGTTTTTTTTTTTTTTTTTTTTCGACAAAAGGATTTGAGTGACTACCACCATTAAGAATCAACAAAATATTTAAATTAGACAATCAACGTTCACCGAGCATGAGCATTTCTCACTTTTTATACAAAACCAGCTACCTGTTACATGCAATTAAAGGAAGCTAGTAATGATTGCATGCATCAATATTGAATGAGTTATGAAATAAAAACTCAACATCGATGGATGAGCTTAGGGCTTGGGCAAATGACTCTCAGGTAGGGATGGGTGTGGGGGTCCAATGGGACGGGGGAGAGTCCCCCCACCCTCACCCCCATTCCTCAACCCTTCCCCCACCACCTCCCCCAAAACCCATTTGGGGGGACTGGGGGTGAGGGCGTTTTGGAGGGAGGTTCCCCCACCCCCACCCCCAAACCCCATTTCCCCAATTTCTTTTCGTATCGAATTCCAATTTTTTAATTTCCAATTTGAAAATCGGAATTCAGATTTTGGAATCCGACTATTTCAATCTCTAGTTTGATACTGTTAAAATATTCAATCCAAAAAGTAATCAAAATATTCGTTCTAAAATATATAATTGGTTTAAAGAAATCCAAAATAAATACAAATACTCATGTACTAAGTACTAACTAATTACTATTAACTCAAGTTAATATTATAATATTTTAGTTTTTTTTTTTTTTAATTTTTAAAACTTTAGATATAAATTATAATATATATATATATATATTGGGGGAATGGGTTTGGGGGATGTCCCCCCACCACCTCCCCCATTAATAGACTGGGGGCCAAGTTTACCCCCACCCCTACTCCTGAAACCCATTTGGGGGTAAAATTTGCCCTCAAAACCTCATGGGGGCCTGTGGGGGATGGGGTCCCATAGGGAAACGTCCATCCCTACTTTCAGGTCAGCGGTTCGAATCTTACCAATGGTAAAAGTTTTAAAAAAAATACCTCATCCCAGATTAATGGATGTTGTATAAAATTAAAAAAAAATTAAAAAAAATTAAAAAACACTCAACATCCACCCAAATCACAATTACAATGTAGATTCACACTGCATGTATCCAAATAAGACAATGTCAATCACGTGATTTGGCATTGATTTTTTGTTTTACATTAAAAAAAAATCGCCTGGTTTGGCTGATTGGATTCCAACTTACAAATCGGCCACCTTTGAATTCACTACAATCTGATCTGCTTTTCCTTTGTTTGATAAGAAACATAGGATGATGTTGGTTTATTGGTAAAACCCTTATATCTATACCATGAGATTGCGGATTCAAGCCCTCCTCTTCTGAGCTAATCTCATATTATTAATGACCCAACATAACATGTATTTATCGACTATAATACTTAATTAAGGAAATTCGCTTAAATTGACATGCGTGGTTTTATTAAAGACATTAATTAAACAAATTTGAGGCCTTGATTGAAGAAAGAAGCAAAAGAGTCCATTTCATTCTTGTCCAAAACAAGCCCGACCTCAACGCCGCCGTGACCACGTCTACTCTCAGCCAAAGAAACAGCACTAGTCCTATCAATGGACACAATCTCCACCTTCTTGGGCCTACCCCACCCGAAATCCGTTTCATAAACGCCAAACCTGTTCGACCCGGCAGTCGACAGAATCTGTATTCCTTCTTCCACTTTACCCAAATCAAATATCTCTTCCAACGCTTCAACAGCTCCTTTGTTTTCCAACCCTTTAATCGCTTCACTCAACTTGTCTGCAACAATTTCCAAACCCTTCTCCTCCATCAAATCTCCAGCTCTCAAAAACGACACCTGTGTCACCACACAGGTTCCGAAATAATTGGACGGCATCGGAGGCTCCAGACGGGTCCTGTAAGCCAGAATTTCAAATTTAAAAGTTTGAAGTTTGGAGAGGTCTTTTACTTTATAGGAAACAGATAAAAAAAAAAATTCAAACAAAATGGGACATATTACATATATGGCCCCTCCGGTACCTGTAATCCGCCGTGAATCCCATAATCGCTTGTCTGTCTCTGTCTCCTCCTCTGGCTTTTACCATGCAAACGAACACATAAGCACATGTTAAGACAAATGTTGATAAATGAATCTTATTCTTTGATTCTTTCACTTGGTAATATTCTTCAACCCTGTTTCTCAGTTTCTTCAAATCCTCACGAGTCAGCTCGAAAGTGCCTCGAACAAAACTTTCGATTGTTCCATTAATTGTCGGAAAAACCTTCAAGCTTCGTGAGTTGGAACTAAATTTTCCGTCTAAGCCGAACCATTTCTCGACGAAGGACACGTCAGCACCCGTCGGGTCTTTGATCACAGTCCGGTCAAAAGATGGAGTCAGTTCTGGTGGTAGAGACGGAGATTGTTGATCTTCATCGATCAGTGATTTGCATAGATGTGCCCACGATTTTATAAACGTCGTCGAACTCTTGCCGTCAAAGATTGCATGGTGGGTTGAGACTCCAATCGAAAACCCTTTATTTGGAAACAGAGTTATTTGCAAGGCAACCATGTCGGCGAATTCGTCTGAAGTCACCAACTCTGGTGTTAAAGGTCGAAGCTCCAGAGCTTCATAGATGTCATCTGCGGAGACACGATCGAAATTGGCGCTGGACTCTGCGACGGTGACCGAGACGCCGTCTTTGGGAGAGTAGAAGACGGCGGGCTTTGGTGCCTGCGGAGGCCATTTGATCTTACCGGTGAGAGGGGGGTAGTGGAGGAGAGTGAGAGAGAGAGAGCGTTTGAGGTTTGGGAGGATAACTGAGTCGAACAAATGGTGAGTTAAATCGGTGAGTTCGTAGAAGAAAAGGCGTTCTACGGGAGGGAATTTGAGCCAAAATGTGTCGAATAAGGTGAGTGGGAGAGTAGACTCGGTTGTGGAACCGTTCGAGTCTGAGTTGGCCGAAACTCGAATAACACCATCAACTTGTACTGTGTTTTCAGCCATGTGAAATGAAAACAGGCAGCGAAGATATGTTTTGTGTGTGTGGCTTTATCAAATCTCAACTAAGGGTACAAAAAGAATGTGGTCATCATTTGCAAAACTAGGCCTCCAATTTTGTCAAAGCCAAAGGATTGAAAAGTAGATGCATTTTGGATTTATTGATAGTCATCTGAAACTAATCATGTAAAAGTTGGATTAGTCAACAAATTGGCGATAAACAAAAACTATTCTATCAGATGGGGATGGGTGAGTAAAAATGAACTAATTAATTCTTTGGCCACAATCATGAATTTAATTTTCCACCGAAAAACATGGATGACCAACTATACCTTCAAAGTCCAAAAATGACTTGACTTGGTCAATGGCTCAAGCCAAGCTATTATATCTTATTTCATTTTTTGGGAGGGAATTGCACAAACACCCTCGTGGTTTGATACAATTGCACGGAAATGGTAGTTTTGTTCATATACGCACAAACTTTCTTCAAGATTTGAAAATTGTTGCACAAATATCCCCTACTGTTAGATGTATCCGTTAGTCAATGGTCAAACATGTAAAAAGTATAAACTACCTTATATTTTTAGTTTATTATTTTTATTTTAAATAAACTAAAAAATTTAAAAATAAGATAAAAAAATATTTAAAAATCTTTTAGAAAACATAAATGTATCTTAAATCTGAAACCTAGAAAAAAAAAGTTCATCTTTAAAAAAAAAATTAGTTTGTGCAATTCCCCCTTGATTTTAAATAAATTTTAAATTTAAAATTTAATTATTATTAAATTGTTTAAAAAACTAATTTTTTTATTTGTAAATATGATTTTTTTTTTCCAAGTTTCAGATTTAAAATACATTCATGTTTTCTAAAATATTTTTTTTATCTTATTTTTTTAATTTTTTGGTTTATTTAAAATAAAAAAGGGTATTTTAGACTTTTTACTGTTTTGACCATTGACTGATGGATCCATCTAACGGTAGGAGATGTTTGTGCAAGAATATTCAAATGTTAAGGGAAATTTGTGTGTACATGGCCAAAACTGCCATATCCGTACAATTTTATTAAACCTTGAGGGATTTTTGTGCAATTCTTTTTTTTTTTTTTTTTCATTCTTGAAGGGCTGTCACTATTTAATTTTCATTGGGTTTCCCTCCAGCAAAGTCCAAAAATGACTTTACTTGGTTAGTCCGTTGCTATTATATATTTATATCTTGTTTCATTTATTTATTTTCATTCTTGAAGGGCTGTCACTACTTAATTTTCATTGGATTTCATAGTTTGTTGGGACGTTTAATAGTCTATTGCAAGCCATACCACAATTGAATCCACGAAAAGAGACTACTCCAGTAATATATCACTCACACATACATTATTAAAGTTGTGGGTTCTAATTGTATCCTCTTCCCAGACCTGAGACCATTGAGATTATGGATTCTAATTCATTTTCATTATATATATATATATAACAATCAAATAAACATACTAAGGTATGTATCATAATCCACCCCTGTTCAACTTCACGACCTCTTGATTATTTATTAATTCCCAAAATTAGAGTGATAATAAAAACTTAATTTATTGTCATCCCATGAATTTAACAATAAACTCATTAATAACAATTTTAAGTTAGTTTTTCTTTACTAATTTTTTTTATTTGTAAATATGATTTTTTTTTTTTCCAAGTTTCAGATTTAAAATACATTCATGTTTTTTTTTTTTTTTTATCTTATTTTTTAATTTTTTTTGATTTATTTAAAATAGAAAAAAAAAAAAAAGGTATTTTAGACTTTTTACTGTTTTGACCATTGACTGACGGATCTATCTAACCGTAGGGGATGTTTGTGTAACAATATTCAAATGTTAAGGGAAGTTTGTATATATATAACCAAAACTTCCATATCCGTGCAATTTTATCAAACCTCGAGGGATTTTTGTGCAATTCCTTTTTTTTTTTTTTTTTCCATTCTTGAAGGGCTGTCACTATTATTTAATTTTCATTGGGTTTCCCTCCAGCAAAGTCCAAAAATGACTTTACTTGGTTAGTCCGTTGCTATTATATCTTGTTTCATTTTTTTTTTAATTTTTTTTTTCATTCTTGAAGGGCTGTCACTATTTAATTTTCATTGGATTTCATAGTTTGTTGGGACGTTTAATAGTCTACTGCAAGCCAAACCACAATTGAATCCACGAAAAGAGACTATTCTAGTAATATATCACTCACACATAAATTATTAAAGTTGTGGGTTCTAATTGTATCCCCTTCTCAGACCTGAGACCATTGAGATTATTGATTCTAATTCATTATATATATATATATATAAAACAATCAAATAAACATACTAAGGTATGTATCATAATCCACCCCTGTTCAACTTCACGACTTCTTGATTATTTATTAATTCCCAAAATTAGAGTGACAAAGTGACAATAAAAACTTAATTTATTGTCATCCCATGAATTTAACAATAAACTCATTAATAACAATTTTAAGTTAGTTTTTCTTTACTTAAAAAAAATATATAATCCCAAAACATTTTATATATTCAATTTAATGAAAAATAAAGAATCAAAGAAATTATAATTAATATTACAAAGTCAAGCATTGATTAATTAAATATATACCCAACTATTAAAGGTACGAAAATTTTCATGTTATTTCCAATAAAATTATAACAAGCAAATAATGTAAAATTTAAATTGAACCCTTAATATTTTTCATGAAACCTTGTACACATCTATAAGAAAACACATAAACTAAACTAGATTTATAGAGTAGATAGGAACCGAACAGTTCTGAATTTTACTTAATTAAATAGGAACTGAAACTTGAATATCATATTTGGTTTTTATTTCTTTCTAACTTAAGATATATTGTCAACTTATTTGTTTTTAAAGATAAATATTATCAAAAACAAGTAATTTAATATTTATACTCTTGTTACTAATAATTGGTATTTACTTTCATTTGATACAAGTGAAATGCCATATATATATTTTTTCCCAAGTTTTGGAATTTTTAAGTTGTTTAACCACTTAAAAAATAACTACTTTAGTGCTAAGTCCATATAATATATACATTTATGAAGGTTTTTAATTATTTTTGTTTGATAAATAAAATAGATTTTTTTTTATTTATTGTTTTAATTTCAAGTCTTTTTTTTTTTTTTTTCTGAAGTAATTTATTTTTATTTTTATTAAATTACTTCAGAAAAAAATAATGGGCCAGGCCCAACTCAATACTCAGTATCATCAATTTCGAAAAAAGAAAAAGAAAATAAAATAAACATGACATAAGTAATTATAAAAATTTGAAGAAACCAAGAAAACCACCGATTAACAACCAAAACGTTCTTCAGATCTAACCATTTGATCTCTTAATTGGCGCGCTTATTCACATGGAAATCAAATTACATAAACCTATATACCATTTCCAAGGAAGAAAGATCCGAAATCACAAAAATGGAGGCACCACTTGGTGGATCCGACAGAGACAAATCCACCACCTCATCCTCTTCTTCTCCCGTCCCCGTCGACACCAATTTCTGGAAAGGTGACTCAGTTATTGTATTCTGATTTCATTATTTTTTTTCGTGTTCGTGTTTACGTAGCTTAAATGATTGAGAAGATCTTGATTGGACAGTTGAATTGGAGAAAATCGTGTGGCAATATTGTAAATTTTCCTCTTCTATTTTTTTTATTTTTCATTTGATCTCTGCATTTTCCGGATCTCTTCCAAAATTTTCCTCTTTTTTTTTTTTTTTTTTTTTTTTATTTGATCTCCGCATTTTCCAGATCTCTTCCATTTTTTTTTTGTTATTTGATCTCTACTGTCCATCTCATAGATGGACAATTAAGATTTCGTAGGTCTCCATGGAGATCAATTGTTATTTATTTTTTTCTTTTAACATTTAATTTGATTTGCTTTTCTTTAAAAAAATATATATTTAAATTGTTTTAGTTGGCTTTTAATATATAATTAACAGTTATCAAACAATTAAAAAATTAAAAATATTATAATATTGAGGGGTAATTTAGACATTTTATAATATTTGACTTCTAAATTTTATATTGTTAATTAATTAGTTTTTAATTATTTTAATATTTACAGTATTTTTTAAAAATAAAAATTAATAAAACATTAAAGAAGGGTATTTTGGTTATTTTATCATTTAGTATGGTCAACGGTTAGTCAACTGTCAGTCAACGGTTAGTCAAGGGTATTTTCTTGTAATTTTGGCAAAACTGGATTATGCCTCATATATGTGTTAAAGTCAGGGTATGTTTGTGCAATTTTCCCTATAAAAAAAAATCGCGTGGTTTGGCTGATTGGATTCCAATTTACAAATCGGCCAGTGGCCACCTTTGAATTCACTACAATCTGATCTGCTTTTCCTTTGTTTGATAAGAAACATCGGATTATGTTCGTTTGTTGGTAAACCTTTTACATTTACACCATGACTCCATGAGATTGTAGGTTCGAGTCTTCCCATTCTCAAAAAAACCCTAAATTTATAATGTTGAGAATGGCACTAGCTGAATCAAGTTGACACAATCTTCTACTGTTAAACTCTCAAGTTTTTGAAGAATGGTGTCCAGTTTGGAGTCTATCCCAACATGTGTGTCATCCTCCTCGTACAAAAATATCTCTTTGTATGAATCATATTCAAGATAAAGCTCCTACAGATGGCGAAATATTTGAAGACAAAGTGGGAAGACTGGAGATTTATCATTCCAGACCTCAAGAAATTTAAGATTGCAAAAGAGCTCTTCTGAAAACTGGCCCTGCGATATCAACCAGGAAACCTCTCCTATTAATTTCAGTCTTTCTAGGTTGGGGAAAGAATCCTGGTGAGAAATCAATAAATAGAAACAAATCACACTTAAAACTTCCAATTTGATTAGATATAGTGTAAGAATAATGCTACATTGCCTAAATTTGGTGTCTAAATCTGGTGCCTAAATGATATGGTAATACTGTAGACCATTCATTTAAATTGTATTAGATTGATTTAAATGAATGGTTTACAGTGTTGCCACATCATTTAGGCACAAAATTTGGACATTGTAGCATTATTTATAAAGTAAATACCCTAAGGGCTTGTTTGGCACGTGGGTTTGGACTGGGATTGGACTAATTTAGTCCCAGTCTTGCGTTTGGTGAGTGTCTGAAGCATTGGACTATTAATCCCAACATTAAAATAGTCCCATGATCATGGGATAAAATATACCCAACTCCCACCCCATCTCTATTTGTCCCGGGACTAATTACTATGTGGACCCAACCCATTTAATTCATTTTCTTCACTTTTTTCCAACGTTTCCTCTCACTCTCTAAAACCAAACCTAGATTTCTTCTTCCTCTCTCTCTTTCTTCAACCTCTCCTTCTCCTTCCGCCTTCGTCTTCATCTCCTTCCGCCGCCGCGGCCTTCGCCTTCTGCTCCTTCCGCTCGGTCCGATCCAGGCCTTTATGAGTTTATGAGTTTATGAGGAAATTTGAGCCAAAATGTGTCGAATAAGGTGAGTGGGAGAGTCGACTCGGTTGTGGAACCGTTCGAGTCTGAGTTGGCCGAAACTCGAATAACACCATCAACTTGTATTGTGTTTTCGCCCATGTGAAATGAAAACAAGCAGCGAAGATATGTTTTGTGTGTGTGACTATATCAAATCTCAACTAGGGTATAAAAAGAATTTGTTCATCATTTGCAAAACTAGGGGTTATTGATTTTAGGATAATGTTTGGGTGGCACTTAAAATACTGACCCACCAATTGAAATGTTGCACGTTTTTTTTTTCTTTTACTTTTTACATTTATCTCCTTGAATTCTTTACAAATTAGACCACAAGCTACACTTCAATTGATGGATCATTATTTTGGGTGCTGACCAAGCATTATCCTTGTTTTTATTCCAATTTTGTCAAAGCCAAATGATTGAAAAGTAGATGCATTTTGGATTTATTGATAGTCATCTGAAACTTATCATGTAAAAGTTGGATTAATCAACAAATTAGGCGGTAAAAAAACCCCATTTTATCAATTGGGGATAAGATGGGGATGGGTGAGTAAAAATGAATTCATTAATTTTCCAGTTGACCACAATCATGAATTTAATATTCCTCCGAAAAAGATTGATGACCAACTATACCTCCAAAGTCCAAAAATTACTTGACTTGGTCAATGGCTCAAGCCAAGCTTTAGTCCGTTGCTATTATATCTTTTTTCATTTTTTTTTTCTTCATTCTCGAAGGGCCGTCGTTATTTAATTTTCATTGGGTTTCATAGTTTGTTGGTGGTGGAATACTCTAAACTTTTGCAATTCTTTTATTAATGATGATGTTTGTAGTAAACCTTCTTTTAGGTTATGTTGACTTGTTTTCTTTTATTTTCTTAAATTTTTTTGTTGTATTTTCTTTTTTCATTTTAATAAATATGTTGGGTTAGGTAGATGATGAGGGTGCTATGGAGGTGCTAGCTTTTTTGGGATGTTCCGGTGTATCTACTGATCCTGATCACCACAACCTTTAATAAAATAGTTTGTTTGGAAGTTTAATAGTTTACTGCAAGCCAAATCACAATTGAATCCACGGAAAGAGGATAATCCAATAATATATCACTCACACCTACATTATTAAAGTTGTGGGTTCTAATTGTATCCCCTTCTTAGACATGAGACCATTGAGGTTGTGGATTCATTTTCATTACATATATATTTTAAAAAATAAATAACAATCAAATAAACATACTAAGGTACGTATCATAATCCACCCCCTGTTCAACTTCATGACTTCTTGATTATTTATTAATTCCCAAAATATAAACTCATTAATAACAATTTTAAGTTAGTTAATTTTCTTTACATAAAAAAACTATAATCCTTAAGCATTTTACATATTCAATTTAATGAAAAATAAAGAATCAAAGAAATTATAATTAATATTACAAAGTCAAGCATTGATTAATTAAATATATACCCAATTATTAAAGGTACTAATATTTTCATGTTATTTCCAATAAAATTAAACTAAATTTAACTTAATTTGTTATTCGTAAATGCTCGGACCAAGCCAAAACAGCACAAATTTGGTTTTCAATAAACAATATATTATATAGTTGAACTGTTTCTGTTTCAGTTCTGGTTTTGTCCTCTGTGTTTTTTGTAGTGCTTGTGTTTTTGCTCCTTTGCTGTTTATGGCATGCCCGGCCTGGTTGTGGGTCTTTGTTGGTTCGTTTGTGGTGTTTCCTCTGGCCTCTTCGGCTCTTGTTTGGTGTTTCCTGTGGCCTTTGCGGCTCTTGTTGAATATATAACTAATTTTCCAAAAAAAAAAAGAATTTTCATTCACTAAACCTTATATTAAATTTGTGTATAATTACACTAATTTTGAAACTATATTAACTCAAAAATCATTTAAATCCATATAATTTACAAAAGCATACATAGTATGAAGACTAAAGTTTTGATGCTCACAAGAAAATTTGAGTCAAATTTTCTAAAACTAATAAATGAAAGAGTGACAATATTTACATCTTTCAAAAACTGTATGTATATCTCAATTTAGTATATTTTTAAAAATCCAATATTATTCTTGAGTAAAATTACTTAAATGACTAAATAATTTGTAAGTACACACCAATAATTATTTAATTGGTTTTATATCAATCATTTAAAAAAAAAAAAAAAAGTTTCCTACTAATTGTTTGATACAATAATAAAAACCTTTCTATTTTATCAAACTCTAACTTCTATTTTAAATACTAATTTCTATTTCTTTTAAGGAATATAAATTGATTGTGATGACAAACAATTTACTGCTATAATTGAGTGAAACAAAATTCAATACCAACAATAAACTTTCTTATGAACAATTGTTATTTAAAAAAAAAAAAAAAAAAAACTCAGGAACAAAGGAATTGAGATACAATGTTGTGTGCTGAGAGCCTCTTTTTACATAAATAATTAAAAAATAAAATTAATGCAATGAAAAGAAATTTTTTTAATACAATTTTTTAGTGACATCAAATGTTTTTGCAGGAGTTAGAAATTAATTTTTTTAAGAGAAATTATTTATGGAAAATTCTTAGGTACTGACCAGTCAATACCTAAGCATACTGACCACCCAATGGAGTGTTGCTATGTGGCCCAAACTCTTTCACTTTTTACAATTTTCTCCTTATTTTGGTTTACGTGGCAACTAACCATTGGTTGATCAGTATACCTAGGTGCAGACTGGTCAGCACACAATCAATGTTCATTATTTATTTGAATAAAAAGATATAAAATAATAAAATTTTAAATAAATCTAATTAGATAACAAAATAGTGGGGTGTGTGTGCTCTGCATAGAGAAACTCTCCCACATTATTAATCAAAAACGTATGGAGGGGAAATGGAAAGCTGTTAAGGTTTCTAGGGGAGGCCCTGAAATCTACCACTTGTTCTTCGCTGACGACCTAATTCTCTTTGGTCAAGCTACTGTTCACCAAGCTAAAACCATGAGAGAATGTTTAGACACATTTTGTGACCTCTCGGGTCAACAAGTTTCCCTAAGTCACGAATTTTCTGCTGAAGTAATATTGGTAGTAGAACTGCTAGAGTGTTAATTGGCTGACATTTGTGGATCGCCAATTACTAACAACTTGGGAAACTATCTTGGTGTTCCTTTTGTTCATGGCCAAATCACCAAGAACAACTACAAAGAGATTCTTGAGAAATCCCAAAAAAGACTTGCCTCTTGGAAAAGCGCATCTCTCTCATTTGCGAGGAGATGTACTCTTATCAAATCGGTTGCTTCAGCTCTCCCTATCTATGCTATGCAAACCATCAAATTGCCTTCAGATATCTGTGCTAACCTTGACAAGCTGAATAGAAACTTTCTTTGGGGCAATACTGACGACAAGAAAAAGCTACATCTTGTGAATTGGGATTTGGTTTGTATGCCTAAGAAGATGAAGACCATGAACCAGTCCTTGCTGTGAAAGGTGGGTAGAGGTTGACTCAAAAGGAAAATGGTTTATGTGCTTACATGCTTCAAAAGAAGTATCTCAAAGGTGGGCAAAATATATCTAACTACACGAAAACTAGTAGCTGCTCAAGCACTTGGCGTGGTTTTGTTGCTGGAGCTGACCTTCTTCTGAAGGGATTACGCTGGAGAGTTGGTGATGGCTGCAACATTAGATTTTGGACTGATGATTGGGTCCCTGAAATTGGTAGACTTCTAAGGTTTGCTACTCCTTCCCTCTCTATTGACTAGCTTTGCGAAAAAGTGAGTATTTGTTGCCTGATGTATGGAATGAGCAAAAACTTTACTCTGTCCTGCCTCAACATGTTGTGCATCGCATTTTAAGTATACATGCTGGCAATACTCAAAGTGGTAGTGACAAAGTTATATGGGGTTTAACTAAGGGTGGTGAATTCACTGTGAAAAGTGCTTACGAAGAGCATTTTAGAGATGACGATGTGCCTCCTTGGGATTAGAATTTTATATGGAAACTTAAACTCCCTCTTAGGGTTCTACATTTTCTGTGGATTTTTCTACATGAGAAACTGCCTACCAATACTCAGAGAGCTATCAGGGGTTTCACTTTAGAAACCACTTGCATCAGATGTAAAAAAAAGACATTAAAGACAGTGAGCATGTTTTTAGAGGATGTGCTGTTTCTCATGACATTTGGGAAAATGTTTGTAAAGGAAGCACCAAGAATGGTTTGTTTGTGGAAGACTGGAAAGATTGGGTGTGTCATAATTTATGTTGCAACAAGCTGATTTTAGATAGATACCCAAACTACCTTCTATTCGCTATTGCCCTCTGGTTCATATGGAAATGGCGATGTGAGCATGTTTTTAATCCTAATTTTAAACTACCTGCTTGTACTGGCAAGATCATCTTAAAGTTTGTGGAAGATTGGTGGATGGCTAATTATGCCGTGGAGAACAAGGTTGAGAGGAAGACTTGCTTTCTTGTGTGGAATCCTCCCTCTCAGGATTAGGATTGGGTGAAACTTAATGTGGATGGTAGTATGAACCCTGCTTCAGGTTCTATTGCTGCTGGAGTAATCAGAGATCACAAGAAGAACTGGTTGGGAGGTTTTGCCTTAATAAGGGCATGGGTAGTGTGATTGAAGCTGAGGTTTGGGGCATTTTTGAAGGCCTGAAAATTGTTTGGAAGGTGGGATACAAAAAGGTGATGGTGGAAACTGATTCACAAATGGCAGTCCTTTTACTGAATGATAAGACCCCTTTGAACCACCCTCTCTTTAGTATATTCCAAGCTTGCAAAGCTCTTATGAAAGATGATTGGAGTTGTTATATTGTTCATACCTACAGGGAATGCAACAAATTTGCTGACTGCCTTGCTCGCCTTGGTCACTCTGTTGAAGTTGGTATCACTTGCTTTGAAGAACCTCCTCCCCAAATTTCTGGTATTCTTAACAATGATGCTATAGGCATTATGGGCATCCCCTCTGCTAGGCTTATGCCTAGTTCCAAGTTCTTTTGTTTTGTGGGGCTTTTAGACCCCCCTCTTACCAAATAAAAAAATAAAAAATAGTGGGGTGTGCTAACAAAAATATAATATAATAAAATTAAAGAAATTGTATTTTTGGCATTAAGTGGGGTTTATTTATGAACTAGAGATTTTTAAAATATTTTAGAGGTGTACTTACGAAAAGGGTGTACATACAGTTTTTAAAGGGTGCCAGTATCGCCACTCTAAATGAAATGCATGTTTTGGTAAATTCATATAAAAAGTAATTTTATAATTACTACCTTAAATATTTTTGTACGGTTGTATTCAGGTCACCCTCCAAGGTTAAATATCTCCCATTTAGCGTCACTCTCTATAACATTGGGATGGTTAAGTCTCCTGATGAGAAAACTTCAACTCGGTGCATGAGAAAATCTTTAATTTTCCCAAAGATGGTAATTCCAAGGTGTAATTTGCAGAACAGAAGAATGAGAGACTTCGTAAATAACCAAGTGTTAAAGTCCTCAATTTGCTAAAAGTAATGTCGTCCTCTATTACATCTCCCTCCTTTGCTGCTACTTCTATCATTGACTTGCAGAATGTTATTGACATTTCTTTGAGTTGCACCAAGCTTTTGGCCGTACGTTGAGGACATCATTAGGTTTTACAATCCATCGCAACCACATACCTTCCAAAATGTTAGATTTTGGAAAGATGCTGAGGATGGCACTAGCTGGATCAAGTTGACACAACCTTCTACTGTTAAACTCTCAAGTTTTTAAAGAACGGTGTCCGGTTTGGAGTCTATCCCAACATGTGTCTCATCCTCTTCGTATTAAAATATCTCTTTGTATGAATTATATTCAAGATAAAGCTCCTACAGATGGTGAATTCTCTGAAGACAAAGTGGGAAGACCGTAGATTTATCATTCCTGACTTGAAGAAATCTAAGAATGCAAAAGAGCTCTTTTGAAACTGGCCCTATGATATCATCCGAGAGCCCTCCCCTATTAATTTTAGTCTTTCTAGGTTGGGGAAAGAATCCTGGTGAGAAATCAATAAATAAAAACAAATTACACTTAAAACTTCCAATTTGATTAAATATAGAGTAAGAGTAATGCTACATTGCCGAAATCTGATGTCCAAATATGGTGCTCAAATGATGTGGCAACACTGTAGACCATTAATTTAAATTGTATTTGATTTACATTATTTAAATGAATGGTCTACAGTATTACCACATCATTTGGGCACTAGATTTGAACAATGTAGCATTACTCATAGAGTAAATACCCTAATTGCATTTATAACTGCAACATCAATGACTTATCATGCCATATTTATAGAGGAGTGTTGAGGCCTAAAATGAGGCAAATTTCGGAGTGCCTTTGGGCTTTGGCCCCATTTTTTCTGGAATCTCTCTCTTTTCCCTCTATTTTATTTCTGTCTTTGTTATTTTGTTATCCTCCTCTTCTCTTTCCTCACCTCCCCTTTGATTTAATAAATATCTCATCTTCAAACTTAACTGGTACCAAATATTTGGGTCACTTAGGCGTGGGCTTGTGTTGGGCCATGTGTATTGTTTATGTGTTAAGTCATCCGAATATGTATATTCCACCGATCACGTCTTCCGAATGCTATTAAATTTAGTACCAACAAAGAGAATTCAAAAATTCTATAAATTGGGTTTGAAGGAGAGAATGGAATCAAATTACCTCATGTTAATAAGCTAATCTCGTATTATTATCAATGACCCAACATAACATCTCTTTATTGACTATAATATATACTGGACTCAAATCAGCTGTCAAATTTTGGTATCCCAATTTGTGTCCAACCAACCAAATTGTGCACATTTATGGAAGAAGTTGAAAAAAAATTAATTAAATGTGCACACATGTCCCAATTTGGTTGGTTGGACACAAATTGGGACACCAAAATTTGACAGCTGATTTGAATCCATATATACTTAATTAATGTCTAAAACCCAGCAGAAATTCGCTTAATTTGACATATGTGGTTTTTATTAAAGACATTAATTAAACAAATTTGAGGCCTTGATTGAAGAAAGAAGCAAAAGCTTCCATTTCATTCTTGTCCAAAACAAGCCCGACCTCAACGCCACCGTGACCACGTCTACTCTCAGCCAAAGAAACAGAACCAGTCCTATCAATGGACACAACCTCCACCTTTTTGGGCCTACCCCAGCCGAAATCCGTTTCATAAACGCCAAACCGGTTCGACCCGGCAGTCCCCAGAAGCTGTATTCCTCCTTCCACTTTACCGAACAAACAAAATAACTTTTCCAACGCTTCAGCAGCTCCTTTGTTCTCTATCCCTTTTATCGCTTCACTTAACTTCTCTGCAGCGATTTCCACACCCTTCTCCTCCATCAAATCTTCAGCTTTCAAAAACGACACCTGTGTCACCACACAGTTTCCGAAATAATTGGACGTTATCGGAGGATCCAGACGGGTCCTGTAATTAAAAGAGAAGCCAGAATTTCAAATTTAATTAAAAAAAAATTATTTTATAGGAAACAAATATAAAAAATCTAACAGAATGGGATATGGCCCCTCCGGTACCTGTAATCCGCCGTTACTCCGATAATCACTTCTCTGTCTCTGTCTCCTCCTCTGGCTTTTACCATGCAAACGAACACATAAGCACATGTTAAGACAAATGTTGATAAATGAAGCTTATTCTTTGATTCTTTCACTTGGTAATATTCTTCAACCCTGTTTCTCAATTTCTTCAAATCCTCACGAGTCAGCTCGAAAGTGCCTCGAACAAAGCCTTCGATTGTTCCAAATGTCGGAAAAACCTTCAAGCTTCGTGAGTTGGAACTATATTTGCCGTCTAAGCCGAACCATTTCTCGATGAAGGACACGTCAGCACCTGTCGGGTCTTTGATCACAGTCCGGTCAAAAGATGGAGTCAGTTCTGGTGGTAGAGACGGAGATTGTTGATCTTCATCGATCAGTGATTTGCATAGATGTGCCCACGATTTATAAACGTCGTCGAACTCTTGCCGTCAAAGATTGCATGGTGGGTTGAGACGCCAATCGAAAACCCTTTATTTGGAAACAGAGTTATTTGCAAGGCAACCATGTCGGCGAAGTCGTCTGATGTCACCAACTCTGGTGTTAAAGGTCGAAGCTCCAGAGCTTCATGGATATCATCAGCGGAGACACGATCGAAATTGGCGTTGGACTCTGCGACGGTGACCAAGACGCCATCTTTGGGAGAGTAGAAGACGGCGGGCTTTGGTGCCTGCGGAGGCCATTTGATCTTACCGGTGAGAGGGAGGTAGTGGGGGAGAGTGAGAGAGAGAGAGCGTTTGAGGTTTGGGAGGATAACTGAGCCGAACAAATGGTGAGTTAAATCGGTGAGTTCGTAGAAGAAAAGGCGTTCTACAGGAGGAAATTTGAGCCAAAATGTGTCGAAATAGGTGAGTGGGAGAGTCGACTCGGTTGTGGAACTGTTGAAGTCTGAGTTGGGAGAAACTCGAATAACACCATCAACTTGTAGTGTGATTTCGGCCATGTGAAATGAAAACAAGCAGCGAAGATATGTTTTGTGTGTGCAATTTGGATTTATTGATAGTCAACTCATCTGAAACTTATCACGTAAAAGTTGGATTGGTCAACAAATTAGGCTGTACACAAACTATTCTAATTTCTATCGATTTGGGATAAGATGGGGATAAGAAAGTGGGAAAAATGATTGGCGAGTAAAAATGAGCTCATAAATTAGATTTGACAAATCATAGAGATGATGGAGACATATTGTTTGGTGATTGAGATTGTGATTTTATTCGTTTCCTTTTATATAATTTTCCTACTCCTATATATTGGAGCTTTGTAGCCGTTTAATGGAGAGTTGAGTTGATTAATAAAATTTCAATTATGAAATTATTTGTGATTGCTTTCTCAGTATTCATGTGAATCAACGAATTAGTAATGTGTTCATAGTTCTGGGTATTCTCAAAATCAACAAGACTTGATCACACCCATCAAGCTACATCAATGGCTCAAGCCAAGCTTATTTCATTTTTTTTTATTTTTTTCATTCTTGAAGGGCTGTCATTATTTAATTTTCATTGGATTTCATAGTTTGTTGGGACGTTTAGTAGTCTACTGCAAGCCAAACCACAATTGAATCCACGAAAAGAGACTAGTCTAGGAATATATTACTCACACCTGCATTATTAAAGTTGTGGGTTCTAATTGTATCCCTCTTTCCAGACCTGAGACCATTGAGGTTGTAGATTCTAATTCATTTTCATTATATATATATATATATATATATATATAATAATAATAATAATAATAATAAATAACAATCAAATAAACAAACTAAGGTACATATCATAATAAACCCCTGTTCAACTTCACGACTTTGTGATTATTTATTAATTCCCAAAATTAGAGCGACAATAAAAACTTAATTTATTGTCATCTCATGAATTTAACAATGAACTCATTAATAACAATTTTAAGTTAGTTTTTCTCAACAAAAAAAAAAAATAAAATAAAGTTAGTTTTTCTTTACTTAAAAAAAAATGTATATATAATCCCTAAGCATTTTATATATTCAATTTAATGAAAAATAAAGAATCAAAGAAATTATAATGAGGAAATACACCTTTTTAACCAAAAAGATTAAGGGCTTTATTATTTTTAGCCCGAATTAGTAAATTGATTGTTTTTGTCAAACAATCCACTGTAGAGACTTAAATGCCCCTCATTATTTTCTTTAACTCTTCTCTCTCATTTTCTCTCCGGAACATTTTCTTTTCTTCTTTCTCTCTCTTCCTTCTTTCTCTCTTCAATCTCTTCTCTCTCTCTCTCCACCGATCTCATGCCTCTCTCCTCTTTCCACCATAATTATTTTTGTAACCCAAATCTCCTCTCCAGATCTCCTGTCTCACGCTTTAATCCAAATTCCAGATTTTTTTTTTTTAAATCGATTTTTTTTTTTTTGAAAATTTTCTAGATTTAAAAAATGTTTGGATTTGAGTGTTAGTTATTGATTTTAAAGGTGATTGTGGTTGTGCTTAAGTTTGGGTATTGTTTGTTTAAAAAAATTTCAAAATTTGTTTTGTTTAAAAAAAATTCCAGATTTTTTAAATAAAATTTCAGTGTTTTTTTTTTTTTTTTTTGAAAAATTTCCAGAATTTAAAAAGATTTGGATTTGAG